>JARQOD010000001.1:768859023-768965089 GCA_033576555.1 Oophaga sylvatica | reverse complement strand
CTGTGTCTGTATTTCCTCTTGTCTAACCGCCATTACATGTTTGGGTGCTTCCTATGTTCTTTGGGGATCTGCTCCGGGGCAGATAGCTTTCCTCTTTCTATCTTTAGGTGTAGTTAACCTCTCAGGCTGTGACGAGGCGTCTAGGACCAACGTAGATACGCTCCACGGCTGCCTTTAGTTGTGGTGGTTAGTCAGGGTAATGCAATCCAGTAAATTCTAACCTCTCTGGTGTATTGCCGTTTTTGCCTGCTCTCCTCAGCTACCAAATCATAACTGTATCACCGGCCAAACTGAAAATTATATGGTACTCAACAGAAGGGAAAAATAGTAAAAGAAAAAAGAAAGTTGTCAGAATTTTTTTTTTTTTTTCTGTTTGTTGCATTTTTTCCCTCTTTTTCTCTGGGTGCTGAGGAGGATTTTTTTTTCTCTCAATGGAGTTTGCACGGTTGTCTGGCCGTGTGGATCAGCTTGCCACTGAAGTTCGGAGTATTGCTACCTGTCTTGCAGGGTTGCCGGTTGTGGAACCTAGGATCCCCATGCCAGATTTATTTTTGGGGGATCGAGCTAAATTTCTGAATTTCAAAAATAACTGTAAGTTGTTTTTTGCCTTAAAACCTAAGTCCTCAGGGAACGCAGCACAGTAGGTTCAAATTGTCATCTCTCTCCTGCGCGGCGATCCTCAGGATTGGGCTTTTTCCCTGACACCTGAGGACCCTGTTTTGAGTAATGTTGATGCATTTTTTCTGGCTCTGGGGTTATTGTACGATGAACCTAATGTCACTGATCAAGCTGAAAAAGCCTTGTTGGCATTAAATCAGGGGCTTGAGGACGCTGAGTTGTACTGTCAGAAATTCCGAAAGTGGGCAGTCCTGACCAAATGGAATGATGATGCTTTGGCAGCCCTTTTTCGGAATGGTCTGTCAGAGAAAGTAAAAGATGTTATGGTGGGTTTCCCTGCTCCCTCTGTCTCAATGATTCTATGTCATTAGCGATTCAAATTGACAGATGTTTGCGTGAGCGTAGAGGTATGCGTGGAATAGTGTTGCCTTGTGAACCAGCTTCTGAACCCATGCAGTGTGATAGAGTGGCTTCTGGGGCACAGCGTCATGAGTTTCGAAAACGCAATGGGTTATGTTTCTACTGTGGTGACGCCTCTCATGCTATTTCAGTCTGCCCTAAGCGGGGAAGACGTTTTGCACGCTCAGTTGTCTTGGGTAGTGTTCAGACTAAATTTCTGTTGACTGTTACCCTGATTTGCTCCCTGTCCACATTTTCTGCTCAGGCTTTTGTTGATTCGGGAGCAGCTATTAAACTGATGGATTTTGATTTTGCTAAACGTTGTGGGTTTCCCTTGATACCCCTACGGAAGTCTATTCCCCTACTGGGGATTAATTCTACCCCTTTGGCTGAGAATAAACCCCAGTTCTCTACTCAGGTGATAATGAGGGTTGAACCTGATCATCAGGAGAGTTGCAAATTTTTGGTGCTGTATAATCTGCATGACATTATTGTACTAGGCTTCCCTTGGTTACAGTCTCATAATCCTGTTTTGGATTGGAAATCTGTGTCTGTAACCAGTTGGGGCTGCCAATGTGTTAATGCCAACACTCCTGTTTTTTCTGCCTCTCCCCAGGCTCAGGATGTTCCTGACTTTTTGACTGATTTTTCTGATGTGTTTAGCGAAAGTAAATCTGCATCCTTGCCCCCCCATAGGAGCTATGACTGCGCTATTGAATTAGTGCCTGGTAGTAAATTCCCTAAAGGTCGCCTTTTTAACTTGTCTGTACCTGAACATGACGCTATGCGGTCTTATATCAAGGAGTCATTGGAGAAGGGTCATATCAGACCATCCTCTTCACGCTTGGGTGCCGTTTTTTTCTTTGTGGCCAAAAAGGATGGTTCATTAAGGCCGTGTATTGATTATCGTCTCTTGAACAATATCACTGTGAAATATCAATATCCGTTACCCTTGATTTCTGACCTGTTTTCCAGGGTGAAAAGTGCTACTTGGTTTACCAAGCTTGACCTCAGGGGGGCGTATAACCTTATTCGCATTAAGCACTGGGATGAATGGAAGACGGCGTTTAATACCCCAGAGGGGCATTTTGAGTACCTAGTGATGCCATTTGAGCTCACTAATGCTCCTTCCGTCTTCCAGTCCTTCATGAATGATATTTTCAGGGATTTTGTGGATAAATTTCTGATTGTTTATTTGGATGATATCTTGATTTTTTCCAATGACTGGGACTCTCATGTGAAACATGTTCGGACTGTGTTCCAGATTTTGAGAGAAAATGCTCTGTATGTGAAGGGATCAAAGTGTTTTTTTTGGCGTACAGAGGATCTCATTTCTGGGATTCATTTTGTCCCCATCTGTTATTGAAATGGACCCGGTCAAGGTTCAGGCCATCTGTGATTGGGTCCAACCTACTTCATTAAAGGCTCTTCAGAGATTCTTGGGTTTTGCCAATTTTTATCGTAAATTTATTGGTAATTTCTCTGTTATTGTTAAACCATTGACTGATTTGACCAAAAAGGGTTCTGATGTGGTGAATTGGCCTCCTGAGGCAGTCTCTGCGTTTCAGGAACTTAAGCAGAGATTCACTTCTGCTCCTGTTCTACGGCAGCCTGATGTTTCTCTGCCATTTCAGGTGGAGGTTGATGCCTCTGAAATTGGGGCAGGTGCCGTTTTGTCCCAAAGAGATCCAGAGACCTCTAAAAGTAACCCTTGTGCCTTTTTCTCTCGAAAATTTTCTCCAACTGAACGTAATTATGATGTGGGTAATCGGGAGTTATTGGCCATGAAGTGGGCCTTTGAAGAGTGGAGACATTGGCTGGAGGGAGCCAAACATCAGGTGGTGGTCCTCACGGACCATAAGAATCTGGTTTATCTGGAATCAGCCAAGCGACTTAATCCTAGACAGGCCAGGTGGGCCTTGTTTTTCACACGTTTTAATTTTGTGGTTTCCTTGCTTCCTGGCACTAAGAATGTTAAGGCGGATGCCCTCTCGAGGAGTTTCCTTGCGGACTCTCCTGAGTTATCTGATCCTGCTGTTATTTTGAAAGAGGGTGTAGTTCTTTCCGCCATCTCGCCCAATTTGAGACTGGCTCTGGAAGGGTGTCAGGAGGATAAACCCGAGCGCTGCCCTATTGGGAAATTGTTTGTCCCAGACCGGTGGAAAAAGAGTGTGATGTCTGAGATTCATTGTTCCGCGTTGGCCGGTCATCCCGGAATTTTTGGTACCAGAGACTTGGTTAGTCGGTCCTTTTGGTGGCCTACTTTGTCTCGTGACGTCAGGGAATTTGTGCAGTCCTGCGGGACTTGCTCTCGCTCCAAACCTTGCTCTCCCTCTAGTGGTTTGTTGATGCCATTGCCTGTGCCCAAGAGACCATGGACCCATATCTCTATGGATTTCATTTCCGACCTCCCTGTTTCTCAGAGAATGACCGTTATCTGGGTGATTTGTGATAGGTTTTCCAAAATGATACATCTTGTGCCATTACCTAAGTTGCCTTCCTCCTCCGAATTGGTGCCTTTGTTCCTTCAGCACGTGGTTCGGTTACACGGCATTCCTGAGAACATTGTGTCTGACAGAGGAGTCCAGTTTGTTTCCAGATTTTGGAGGACTTTTTGTTCTAAACTTGGTGTTCAATTGTCTTTCTCCTCGGCTTTTCATCCTCAGACCAATGGACAAACTGAGAGAACAAACCAGACATTGGAGACTTATCTGAGATGCTTTGTGTCTGCTGATCAATATGACTGGGTCTTTTTTTTGCCTTTGGCTGAGTTTGCTCTTAATAATAGGGCTAGCTCTGCCACTTTGATGTCTCCATTTTTCTGCAATTTTGGGTTTCACCCTCGATTTTTTTCGGGACAGACTGAGGCTTCTGTCTGTCCAGGTGTTGACTCTGTTGTGGAGCGTTTGCAGCAGATTTGGGACAAGGTGGTGGAGATGTTGTCCCTCTCTCAGGAGAGGGCCCAGCGGTTTGCCAACCGGCATAGGGCTGATGGTCCTCGGTTTGAAGTGGGGGACTTGGTCTGGTTGTCCTCAAGAAATATCCCTATGAGAGTTGCATCTCCTAAGTTTAAGCCTAGGTTCATTGGACCTTATAAGATCATGGAGATTCTTAATCCTGTTTCCTTTCGTTTACTTCTTCCAGGGACATTTAAGATCCATAACGTGTTCCACAAGTCCTTATTGAAGAGGTTTGTCGAGCCAGTGGTTCCTATGGCTGCGCCTCCTGACCCTGTTTTGGTTGAGGGCAATATGGAGTATGTGGTTGAGAAAATATTGGATTCTCATTTTTCTAGACGGAAACTCCAGTATTTGGTTAAGTGGAGAGGTTATGGTCAGGAGGACAATTCTTGGGTGTTTGCTTCGGACATCCATGCTAGGAGACTGATCCGTGCGTATCACAGAGCTCATCCTGACCGACCTGGTTGCCCAAATGAGGGTTCGGTGACCCCTCCTCAAGGGGGGGGGTACTGTTGTTAATGTGTTAGAAATGAATTCTGAGCAGAAGCTCCCTTGGTGGTTACAAACAGTACTGAACCATTCAATGAGGATTGGCAATCAGGAGTTACAGACTGGTCTTATATAAGGGAGGTTCCCTCCCATCATGGTTGCCGGTGATCAATTGTTCTTGTCTCAACTGTGGTTCCTGGTTCACTTGGAAGCTTGCTGAGTCTTGCCTCTTCTCCTGCTCTCAGATAAGATATTTTCTGCTTTTTGTTTTTGTGCTTACCATTTGTATATTTCTCTGCATTTCTGTAAGGTTAGCCAGGTCTTCCCCCCCGGGGGGCTTGGGCCCCTCTCAGTTTATCTGAGCCACTGTTATTTGTTCATTTGCCTTTTCCAGTTTTTTTCAGTGGCTGCGGCTTAGTTTTGTTACACCAGAGAACTAATTTAGGTGGTAGAGGTCGTGTGATCTCAGGTGTTTTTGCAATTAGTAGAATTGGTATTTTTTAGGGTTTTTTGGATTGCAGTAAGTGTCCTTCCTATCCTTTTCTGTCTATGAAGATTGGGCCCCAACGTTTGCTCATACTATTTTCTGTGTGTGTCTGTATTTCCTCTTGTCTAACCGCCATTACATGTTTGGGGGCTTCCTATGTTCTTTGGGGATCTGCTCCGGGGCAGATAGCTTTCCTCTTTCTATCTTTAGGTGTAGTTAACCTCTCAGGCTGTGACGAGGCGTCTAGGACCAACGTAGGTACGCTCCACGGCTGCCTTTAGTTGTGGTGGTTAGTCAGGGTACTGCAATCCAGTAGATTCCAACCTCTCTGGTGTTTTGCCGGTTTTGCCTGCTCTCCTCAGCTACCAAATCATAACAGTCTGTCAATTTGAATAGCCAATGACATAGAATCATTGAGACCAGAGGGAGCAGGGAATCCCACCATAACATCCTTTACATTCTCTGACAGCACCTTCCGAAAAAGGGCTGCCAAAGCATCATCATTCCATTTGGTCAGGTCTTCAAGACCCTGATTTAATGCCAACAAGGTTTTTTCAGCTTGATCAGTGACATTAGGTTCATCGTACAATAACCCCAGAGCCAGAAAAAATGCATCAATATCATTCAAAACAGGATCCCCAGGTGTCAGGGAAAAAGCCCAATCCTGAGGATCGCCGCGCAGGAGAGAGATGACAATTTGAACCTGCTGTGCTGCGTTACCTGAGGACTTAGGGTATGCCACATAAACATATCGCTAACGGGATCGCTAAAAAACGTCACTATTTAGCGACCCGTTAGCGATATTGTTCAGTGCGCAGCTTCAGCGACGAGCTTCTGCTGTGATCTCGCTCGTCGCTGGATCGCTCCGGACCTATTTCATCGCTAGCGCTCCGCTGGGTAAGTATCTTATCGCTGTGTGGCACCTTTCTTAGCGATTTAGCGGTCTTTTGTACCGCTAAAGTCGTTAAGAAGATCGCTAACGGCGATAGCGTCGTTAACTATATCGCTAAATGCGGCAGCATTTAGCGATATAGAACAATCCGCTAGCGATCGCATTAGTATGCAACGCAAACGAGATCGCTAGCGGGATTGTTTAGTGTGGCAGTACCTTTAGGCTTTAGGGCAAAAACAACTTACAGTTATTTTGAAATTCAGAATTTAGCCCATCCCCAAAAACAATCTGGCATGGAATCTAGGTTCCACAACCGGCAACCTAGCAAGATAGGTAGCAATACTCTGAACTCAGTGGCAAGCTGATCCACACGGCCAGACAACTGTGCAAACTCCATGAGAGGAAAAAAAAAATCCTCCTCAGCACCCAGAGAAAAAAGAGGGAAAAAATGCAACAGACAGAAAAAAAAAATCTCTGACAACTCTGACAACTTTTTCCTTTTCACACTATTTTTCCCTTCTGTGAGTACCATATAATTTTCAGTTTTGGGCCGGTGATACTGTTATGTTTCGGTAGCTGAGGAGGACAGGAACAACAGCAGGGCAGCCAAACACCTGAGATGTTGGTAACTGATGGGTTGCAGATTCCTAAACTAACGACACAACTAGAGGTAGCCGTGGAGGGTTCCTAGGTTGATCCTAGACGCCTCGTCACAGCCTGAGAGATAACTACACCTAAAGATGAAAGCTATCTGCCCCGGAGCAGATCCCCAAAGAAAATAGGAAGCCCCCAAACATATAATGGCGGTTAGACAAGATGAAAATACAAACATAGGCAGAAAATAGACTGAGCAAACGCTGGGGCCACAAGCTGACTAAATAGGATAGGACAGGAGAGATTACCATCTGCAGCCCAGAAAACCCTACAAAAATCCAACAATTCTGATTACAAAAATACTGAGATCACACGATCTCGCCACCCACTAAATCAGATCTCAGTGTGAACAAAAACCAAGCCGCAGCCGCTGAAAAAACAAGGAAAAAGCAAATGAGCAAATAACAGTGGCTGCAGATAAACTGTGAGGAGCTCAGGCCCCAGGAGGGGACCTGGCTGACCTCCACTAAAGTGCACAAAACAATGCAAAAAGCAAACACAAAAAGAAAAGCAAAAAATATCTTATCTGAAAGCAGGAGATGCAGGCAAGACTCCAGCAAACTTCCAAATGAACCAGGAACCACAATTGAGACAAGAACAATTGATCACCAGCAACCATCATGGGAGAGAACCTCCCTTATATCAGACCAGTCAGTGAACCCAGATTGCCACTCCTCGCTGAAAGGTTCAGTACTGTCTGTAACCACCAGAGGGAGCCTCTGCTCAGAAACTATCTCTAGCACATTCATAACAGAGTACTATGAGGAGTGTATTATACTATATGGAGGACTATGGGGCACATTATATTATATGAAGGACTATGGGGTGTAAACTGTAGATGTGCTGCTGATAAGATGACACTGTATGGTGATCTGTTAGTGATCCATTAGTGATCATTCTGTCCCCATCATTCTTTCTTAGACGGTGGAAAGAGGCCGGAAACAAGTGTTGAACGACTTCAATATTGTCGATCAAACTCATTTAGCGGCCTGACCTCAGCGCATGAAAATACAATTTAAATGCTTCTGTGTGATGTGCAATATGTTGGCATTTGGGACCCCATTTTAAACTTTGCCTAGGGCCCCACTTTGCCTAAAACCGGCCCTGGTTGTGGTGACACACTACACTTAAGGCTGGTGTTACACTAGCGTATGGCATCCGATGCGAGAGCATCGGATGCAATATGCTAATGACCCTCGGCTCCTGCTCTGCTGTGTGCGGGAGCCGAGTGTCATGCGACTGTGTTCCGAGCCTCTCGCACAGAGCGGATCGGAGCGCAGCTGTGGAGGAGGCAGATAAATGAATTTCTCTATGTCCTCCATTGCCGGGACAGCGTATATCGCACATCACTTGGATGCTATCCGAGTGATGTGCATTGTCTCAATCGCGCCCATAGGCTTATGAGCCGAGTCTCAGTCGAGTGTCGTGACAATCGCAGAATGCTGCGATTTCACTCGCACGTTGAAAACGGCCGAGATAAAAAAAGCAGATGGGAGCTGCCCCATAGATGAATACTGGTCCGAGTGCTATGCTTAGCACTCGTCCGTATTCTTCTCTAGTGTGACTCCAGCCTAAGACTGACAGCGCCCAATGCTTCCCTGTCTTTCCAAGTAGATTCACATGATATAGCTGTAGCGCCGGCGTCCTCTGCCAGGCAGGGACGCTGTTCCCTGCGCCAGCGTCCTCTGCCAGGCAGGGACGTCGCTCCCCTTACCCTCACACAGCGTCCTCCTTCCGCCCTGCTGGGGCTGCGCGCTCCTTCCCTGCCACTGGGCTTAGGGCGCGCGCGCGTGCACGCCCCCGCTCTTAAAGGGGCCGCGCACATCTTTCAAAAAGGTCCCCGGCCAATGCGGAGGACTCCACCCTATATAAAGTACTTCCTCCTTAATGGAGGTGCCCGAGCAATGTTGTTGTTGCACTGTTTACTCTGCTTCCGCCCTCAGGGTCCGTTACCAGTTACCTGCCTGTTTCCTGCCAGTTTGCTGTCTGCTACCTGCCCGCAGGCCTGCCTGGAGGTTCGGCCGTCACATGCGGAGACCATCGGCAATTCCAGAGACTCTCGTCTGCTCACTTGGGGGCGCTCATCTGCCATCTGCCTGCAAGCCTACCTGGAGGTTCGGCCATCACCTGCAGTGTCCATCGGCTGTTCCAGAGACTCTCACCTGCTCACTTGGGGGCGCTCATCTGCCATCTGCCTGCAAGCCTACCTGGAGGTTCGGCCATCACCCGCGGTGTCCATCGGCTATTCCAGAGACTCTCGCCTGCTCACTTGGGGGCGCTCATCTGTCATCTGCCTGCTAGCCGACCGGGAGGCTCCACCGTCTCAGGTCGTATATACCTGTCCATTCAGAGACTGCCCCGGCCCCTTGCCTGCCTGTTTATCCAGAGACTGCCCGGTCACTTGCCGTGACTGCCTGCCTGTTTATCCAGAGACTGCCCCGGTCACTTGCCGTGACTACCTGCCTGTCTACCCAGAGACTGCCCCGGTCACTTGCCGTGACTACCTGCCTGTCTACCCAGAGACTGCCCCGGTCACTTGCCGTGACTACCCGCCTGTTTATCCAGAGACTGCCCCGGTCACTTGCCGTGACCTCCCACCTGTCTGTCCAGAGACTGCCCCCGTCACTTGCAGTGACTTCCTGTCCGTCTCCCCGGGCGCCACCCGCTCCTTTACAAGGAAAGCCTCCTTGTATAATAAAGCTCAGAGGTTCCGCCTCCCAGACCCGTTACAGTTTGCTCGGGCCATGGAACCCGGTGGCACCCAAACTCCCTCGCTCTCTGACCTGTGTCATGAACTGTCTCGTCAGAGGTCTCAACAGGAGTCCATCCTGGGTCACCTGCGGAATGTTAATTCCCGCCTGGACACCCTGACTACTTCACCAGCAACCACCGCGGGCGCCATGACTCGCAATCCGGCAGTTCCGCTGCTTACCAATTCTGTGGTTTCCGTTCCTGGACCTCGACTTTCAGCTCCTCCTCGGTTTGGAGGCGACCCTGCTCTGGCTCGGGGTTTCATTAACCAGTGCACCCTGCATTTTGAACTCCTGGCACACCAGTTTAACTCCGACCGGGCCAAAATTGCCTTCATCATGTCCCATCTCACCGGAGAGGCCCTGGCCTGGCTAAATCCTCTTTGGGAGAGAGAAGATCCTCTGGTGTCTGACCTGTCTGCTTTTCTCTCAGCCTTCCGGAAGGTATTCGACGAACCCGGACGGAAGACCTCCTCTGCATCATCTCTGCTGCGTCTCCGTCAGGGAAGTCTCACCGTGGGTCAATATGCCATACGGTTCCGTACCCTTGCCTCGGAGCTGGCTTGGGATAATGACGCTCTGATATCTGTCTTCTGGGAGGGTCTGTCCGGCCGTATTAAAGATGAACTTGCCGGTCGGGACATTCCAACCTCTCTCGATGACCTAATAACTCTTGCCAATCGAATTGATCTACGGTTCCAGGAGCGCGCTAAAGAGGTCACCCGTGAGAGAAGGTTTCCTCGTCTAGCTCCTTCTTTTCAGAGACTGTAACTCCTTCCGTTTCTCCTCAGGTACACTCTTCTGAGCCTATGCAAGTCGACCAGACCAAGATGGTCAAAGCCCGTCAGGACTTACGCCGTGCCGAGGGGAGTTGCTTCTACTGTGGCAGTAAGGAGCACCGGATCCGTACCTGCCCAGAGAGGTCGGGAAACGCCTGTGTCTAGGTTCGCTCGGAGAGGTCCACCTAGAAAAAATAAATCCTCTTCATCTCTGCTGCTGTCAGTCTCAATTCTCTCGGTGAGAACCGTTATTTCGAACTAGCCCAACTTGATTCTGGAGCAGCCGGGAATCTTGTTTCACAAGCTCTAGTAGAAAAATATTGCATTCCTACCAAACCTCTGGTTGAACCAGTATCTGTTGCTGCTGTGGATGGGGGTCTCCTACCACGTCCCATCCAACTTATCACTGAAGCCATAACCCTGCAGGTGGGAATGTTGCATTCTGAGAGCATCTCGTTTCATGTTCTGCCTGGACTCTCTCACGCTTTCTTACTAGGTCTGCCTTGGCTCCAAAAGCATGCACCCGTGCTCGACTGGCAGACTGGAGAGATCCTTCGCTGGGGACAGGACTGTCATAAAACGTGTTTGGTTCCTGTTCATCCCGTCCATCCTTCTCCTACACCAACTAATCTACCAGGGCTCCCGATTCCATATTGGTCATTCGCTGATGTCTTTAATAAAAAGGAAGCAGAGACATTACCCCCTCACAGACCGTATGATTGCCCGATCGACCTGCTACCCGGTACTACGCCTCCCCGTGGGCGTATTTACCCATTGTCCGCTGCTGAGACCAGGTCGATGTCCGAATATATCGAGGAGAATTTGGCCAAGGGATTCATCCGGAAATCCACCTCCCCAGCGGGAGCAGGTTTCTTCTTCGTAAAAAAGAAAGACGGCTCTCTCCGTCCCTGTATTGACTACAGAGGCCTAAATTTGATCACGGTGAAGAATAAGTACCCTCTTCCGCTCATTCCAGAATTGTTTGATCGTCTGAGGGGGGCTAGAATCTTCACCAAACTGGATCTTCGTGGGGCATATAACCTAGTCCGTATCCGTCGGGGAGATGAATGGAAGACGGCATTCAACACCCGGGACGGCCACTACGAGTATTTGGTGATGCCCTTTGGTCTCTGTAATGCTCCAGCAGTCTTTCAAGAGTTGGTCAATGACATCTTCCCGGACCTTCTCTACTCCTGCGTTGTGGTGTACCTGGACGACATCTTGGTCTTCTCTCCGGATCTCCAGTCTCACCGGAGGGATGTTCGTCAGGTTCTGCTCAGGCTCAGGCAGAATCACCTCTTCGCCAAATATGAGAAGTGCCTCTTTGAGCAGACCTCGCTTCCGTTTTTGGGCTACATCATTTCTCAGACAGGCCTACGAATGGATCCGGAGAAACTGTCTGCCATCGAGAAATGGCCCCGACCGGAGGGGTTGAAGGCCATTCAGCGGTTCCTGGGATTCGCCAATTATTACCGCCTTTTCATACCGCACTTCTCTTCCCGGACGGCTCCAATCTCCGCGCTCACCCGCAAGGATGCTAATCCCAAACAGTGGACGCCCGAAACAGAGGAGGCCTTTCTTTCTTTAAAACAGGCCTTCTCTTCCGCTCCAGTGCTGCATCGCCCGGACGGCAACAAGCAGTTCTTCCTGGAGGTGGACGCTTCCTCTTCTGGAGCCGGAGCGGTACTTACTCAAAAATCTTCATCCGGGAGGATGGTATCTTGCGGCTTCTTCTCCAAACTCTTCTCCTCTTCAGAGCGCAATTACTCCATAGGAGACCGAGAGTTATTGGCCATCAAGCTGGCATTGGAGGAGTGGCGTTACCTACTCGAGGGGGCTCTTCATCCGGTAATCATTTACACTACCACAAAAATCTGGCTTACCTCCAGCATGCCCAGAGACTTAACCCTTGCCAAGCCGGTGGTCCTTGTTTTTTGCCCGCTTTGATTTTCTCTTACATTTTCACCCGGCTGACAAGAACATCAAGGCGGACGCCTTGTCCCGGTCCTTCCTGGTGTCGGATCTCGAGGAGGAACCTAAACATATCATCGATCCCGCCAGAGTGATGCAGGTGGCTCCCGTGAGTTTAAATCGTCTCCCTCCTGGTAAGACATTCGTATCGGTAACCGATCGGGAGAGAATCCTACACTGGGGTCATTCGTCTAAACTAGCTGGCCACGCTGGTCAGAAAAAGACCCTCCAGCTCATTACTCGGCATTACTGGTGGCCTACCCTGCACCAGGACGTAATAGACTTTGTTTCTGCCTGTGTCTCCTGTGCCCGCAACAAAGTTCCAAGACACCTGCCTGCCGGCCGTCTTCTTCCGCTTCCTGTACCCGCTGCCCCTGGCAGCATATAGCCATGGACTTCATAACAGATCTGCCTGTCTCTGCCGGTTGTACGGTCATTTGGGTGGTCGTTGACTGATTTTCCAAGATGGCTCACTTCATTCCCCTGCCAGGGCTTCCGTCTGCACCCGAGTTGGCTAAAGACTTTATCCGCCACATCTTCCGTCTTCATGGTCTGCCTCGTCACATTGTGTCGGATCGTGGGGTACAGTTCACCTCACGTTTCTGGAGAGCCACTTGTAAGTTGCTAGACGTCACCTTGGATTTCTCCTCCGCTTACCACCCACAGTCCAATGGACAAGTCGAGCGAATCAATCAGAATCTGACCAGTTATCTCCGACACTTCGTTAATGCCCACCATTCTGACTGGGTGGATCTCCTGCCTTGGGCCGAATTCTCTTACAACAATCACGAGAGCGAATCTTCCTCCAAATCTCCGTTTTTTGTAGTCTTCGGTCAACACCCTCGGATCCCTGTTCCTGTCTCCATCTCTGTGGACAATCCAGCTGCGGAATCTCTGGTTAACGAATTTTCCTCCATATGGGAGAGTACCCGGTCCGCACTCATTCTGTCATCCGAGCGCATGAAGAAACATGCTGACAAAAAACGTCTGGATCCTCCTCAATTCCGTCCGGGGGATAAGGTCTGGCTTTCGTCCAAGTATGTCCGGCTCAAGATTCCTTCCTACAAGTTAGGCCCTCGGTTCATCGGTCCTTTTGAGATCATCAGTCAGATCAACCCGGTGTCCTATAAATTGAAACTCCCGGCCAATTTGCGGATTCCTAACTCCTTCCATGTATCTCTCCTCAAACCGGTGGTACTTAACTCTTTTGTCAAGTCTACAGGTACACCTCCTGCTCCAGTGTCTGCTGAAGACGAATTTGAGGTAGAGAACATTCTGGCCACCAAAAGGGTAGGAAGAAAGACCTATTTTCTGGTGGATTGGAAGGGGTTTGGTCCTGAGGAGAGAACGTGGGAGCCTCGGGAGAACATCCATGCCCCTCTCATCTTAGCTAAATTTCTTTCTGGCCTAAAAAAGGGGGGGCCTAAAGGGGGGGGTACTGTAGCGCCGGCGTCCTCTGCCAGGCAGGGATGCTGTTCCCCTGCGCCAGCGTCCTCTGCCAGGCAGGGACGTCGCTCCCCTTACCCTCACACAGCGTCCTCCTTCCGCCCTGCCACTGGGCTTAGGGCGCGTGCGCGTGCACGCCCCCGCTCTTAAAGGGGCCGCGCGCATCTTTCAAAAAGGTCCCCGGCCAATGCCGGAGGACTCCACCCTATATAAAGTACTTCCTCCTTAATGGAGGTGCCCGAGCAATGTTGTTGTTGCACTGTTTACTCTGCTTCAGCCCTCAGGGTCCGTTACCAGTTACCTGCCTGTTTCCTGCCAGTTTGCTGTCTGCTACCTGCCCGCAGGCCTGCCTGGAGGTTCGGCCGTCACATGCGGAGACCATCGGCAATTCCAGAGACTCTCGTCTGCTCACTTGGGGGCGCTCATCTGCCATCTGCCTGCAAGCCTACCTGGAGGTTCGGCCATCACCTGCGGTGTCCATCGGCTGTTCCAGAGACTCTCGCCTGCTCACTTGGGGGCGCTCATCTGCCATCTGCCTGCAAGCCTACCTGGAGGTTCGGCCATCACCCGCGGTGTCCATCGGCTATTCCAGAGACTCTCGCCTGCTCACTTGGGGGCGCTCATCTGTCATCTGCCTGCTAGCCTACCGGGAGGCTCCACCGTCTCAGGTCGTATATACCTGTCCATTCAGAGACTGCCCCGGCCCCTTGCCTGCCTGTTTATCCAGAGACTGCCCCGGTCACTTGCCGTGACTGCCTGCCTGTTTATCCAGAGACTGCCCCGGTCACTTGCCGTGACTACCTGCCTGTCTACCCAGAGACTGCCCCGGTCACTTGCCGTGACTACCTGCCTGTCTACCCAGAGACTGCCCCGGTCACTTGCCGTGACTACCCGCCTGTTTATCCAGAGACTGCCCCGGTCACTTGCCGTGACCTCCCACCTGTCTGTCCAGAGACTGCCCCCGTCACTTGCAGTGACTTCCTGTCCGTCTCCCCGGGCGCCACCCGCTCCTTTACAAGGAAAGCCTCCTTGTATAATAAAGCTCAGAGGTTCCGCCTCCCAGACCCGTTACAATAGCTGGTATGGTTTACGCCTTCCCAGTTGATGTACCTTGTAATCTATTTCTCCAACCCTTTCTACTACCTCATAAGGACCCTGCCACTTCGCCAAAAACTTGCTTTCAACTGTCGTCACTAAGACCAAGACTCTATCTCCTGAGTTGAAGTTCCTGATTTTGGACGCCCTATTATACACTTGGCTCTGGCCTCTTGGGTCCTCTGCATATGCTCTCTGACAATAGGTGAAATATTTTCAATTTGGTCCTGCATCTTTGCTACTTGTTCAATAATACTTTTACGGGGTGGCCTCAGCTTCCCCTGTTTCTTTCAGTATGCCCAACAGACCTCTTGGGTGCCTCCCATACACTAACTCGTAAGACGAGAAACCTATAGAAGTCTGCAGGTTCTCATGGAGAAAATTAAATATGGCAAAAGATAATCCCAAGAGCGTCCATCTTTTTCCATTACCCTTTTTAACATGTGCATCAGCGCCTTATTGAACTTCTCAACTAGACCATCCATTTGTGGATCCTTCATTACCTTTGACATGAAGTGTTTGTCTTGGTCTGTAAGGATTTCCTTTGAAATCCCCGTCCGAGAGAACATAAAAAAATAACTCACGGGCGATATTTTTTGGAAGCGATATTTCTTAGGGGAACCGCTTCAGGATATCAATAGGCGTAATCTACTACGACAAGGATATACTGGTGCCCCGAGCTGATTTTACAATTGTTCCCAGCAGATCCATCCCAATTCTCTCAAAGGGTATTTCAATGATAGGGAAGGGTACTAGCGGACTGAGAAAATGGGTCACGGATGTAGTTATTTGTCATACGGGGCAGGACTTACAATAATTCTCAATCTCCCTGTGTATCCCTATCCAGAAAAGCCTACGGAGAATCGTTTTCTAGGTCTTTTCAGTCCCCAAGTGTTCCCCTAGAACATGACTATGAGTCATATCAAGAACCCCGCTCCGATAGGCCCTAGGGACCAGTAATTGCTCAACGATTTCCAGACCTTTCTTGATCACTCTATACAAGAGCTTATTATTCATAGCTAAGTGGGGAAACCGTTGGTCAGCTCCTGGATATTGAGAAATGCCACTGACGACGACATTCTCCCTTGCATAACTAAGGGTGTTATCCTTGTAGGGGGTTTTACTCACTCGGGTGCAGTGGGAGGAAAACAGGAGGCTTGTTTCTTTAAAAGTACATGGGGGTTTATTGCTTCATAAACCCCAGAAGCAAAAACAGAAAATAAACAGCCTTAAGATCAGGCAAAACACAACACAAAATGTCCTCAGCAGGGCTCTGCTCCCTCAGGCCTGTGGGAACACAGGCTGGGTTAGTGCCCAGTTCTCAGGCTCGGTCTGGAGCCAAAACACAGGAGGCCTTCTCCCTCCCAATACACAGACAATGTGTCAAACAACAGCCTCCATTATATAGGCTGTAACCACACCCAGCTGTACCTAATGGCAGCCAGGCTACCTCTGGCGAGCACATGGAGGGCTGTGCGGCCCTCCAAAGAAATGCCACACCACACCATTACTGACCTACTGCCAAACTGGTCATGCTGAAGGCAGAGGATCGCTCTCCACGGTGTCTCTAGACTCTGTCACGTCTGTCACATGTGCTGAGTGTGAACCTGCTGCCTGCAACATCCTTCAGCATGACCGGTTTGGCAGTGGGTCAGTAATGGTGTGGGGTGGCATTTCTTTGGAGGGCCGCACAGCACTACATGTGCTTGCCAGAGGTAGCCTGACTTCCATTAGATGGAATTAGATGAGATCCTCAGACCACTTGTGAGACCATATGCTGGTACGGTTGGCCCTGGGTTCCTCCTAATGCAGGACAATGTCAGACTTCATGTGGCTGGAGTGTGCCAGCAGTTCCTGCAAGAGGAAGGCATTGAAGCTATGGACTGGCCTACCCGTTCCCCAGACCTGAATCCCATTGAGCACATCTGGGACAGCATGTCTCTCTCCATCCACCAACGTCACGTTGCACCACAGACTGTCCAGGAGTTGACGGATGCTTTAGTCAAGGTCTGGGAGAAGATCCCTCAGGAGAACATCCTCAACCTCAACAGGAGCATGCCCAGGCATTGTAGGGAGGTTATACAGGCACGTGGAGGGCACACACAATACTGAACATCATTTTGACTTGTTTCCACTTTAATTTTGTCTTGTTTTGATTTTCATTTCAACTTGTTTCCACTTTCATTTTGGGGGTCTCTCCAAATCCAGGCCTCCATTGGTCAATAAATTTGATTTCCATTGATGATTTTTGTGTGATTTTGTTGTCAGCACATTCAACTTTGTACACAACAAAGTATTCAATGAGTATATTTTATTCATTCAGATCTAGGATGTGTTATTTGAGTGTTCCCTTTATTTTTTTGAGCAGTGTACATATACTTTTATATACATATATACATATATATATATACAGTATATATGTATTACTTGGATTATCACATACTCTCACTGTTTGTTGTCAGTAAATCTTCTTGTGTTTTTAATTGTTTTCCACCTTTTTCTGTAAGCACTTTTCTTCGTTCATTAATAAACCCATATTACTATATTATCTATTGTTGGGTGTGCACTTTTTCTTTCTTTGTAGCTTTTTCTTCCTCCATATACATATGAGAAATAACATTATGCCTGGCCATTAAATGACTTGTATTCTGCTTTTTCACCAGTGAACTTTTGCAGGCCCTATCTCTAATTGTCAGTTGACTCAGAGCAGGTGTGTGACGATAATCTTCTGTAATGTCTCCCGTACACAGAGCACATAGAGAGAGTGATCTATTCCTAATTTTATTTTTCTGTAGTCAACAAGCAGAATTAGCAGCAGCATGAAAGAGATTATATTTCGATTATATTTCAGTATTGAGATGTGCGGCTGTGAATCCAACACTGAAGTAAAATACATTTTCTGAAAGCTACAGCTTGATCTGCCTCTGTCTGCCTGGTCTCTCACTCTGCTGAGTGCTCCTCGCTAATCTTTCCTCACCTGTACATAGAGATTAATAGGCTGTGTCTTCTTAATGTGCTGACAGTCAGTCTTGCTTACACCAACATGAATTCATTTTTTTTTGTTTTGTTTTTTTTGCAGTAGAAGGTGAGTTGGATGATTTCTTATGACTAAATCCTCCTCAGAATCCAAGTTCCCCTTTTTGTGCACTGACAACTCCAGCATGCCTGGAACCATCAATCCACACAAATGGGTGCTGTTTGGGAGGATTTAAAGACAAAAGCCATAATAATTGCCAGGCTTGGAAATACCTGCAGTGCTCTTGCAAGATAATTTGCATACACAAAAAAGTTTGTTCTAACACTATCAACAGCATTTCTACATCCGTTATTGTATCACATTGTATAATACAGGGTGGGCCATTTTTATGGATACACCTAAATAAAATGGGAATGGTTGGTGATATCAACTTCCTGTTTGTGGCACATTAGTATATGGGAGGGGGGAAACTTTTCAAGATGGGTGGTGACCATGACGGCCATTTTGAAGTCAGCCATTTTGGATCCAACTTTATTTTTTCCAATGGGAAGACGGTCATGTGACACATCAAACTTATTGAGAATTTCACAAGAAAAATAATGGTGTGCTTGGTTTTAACATAACTTTATTCAGTGAAAGGAAGTTGATATCACCAACCATTCCCATTTTATTTAGGTGTATCCATATAAATGGCCCGCCCTGTAGAACCTTGCTCCTTTTTTATAATTGAACATGGGTTAAAGATTGCAGTTCAGGACCACACTGCTCCATAGCCTCCTGTCTTTCTGTGTAAGAGGAGGTGATAATACTCCTAAAAAGCCCCGGCGCTTTTTATCATTGGTGCGAGAAGACTGCCAACTACCGTTCAGATGGGACCATGCAGAACAAACTGGAACAGGAAGAGTTGCAAGGGGGTGAGTTTGGATCTAACATCTCAGACAGGTGACATTGATGACGGAGTTTCACAATGTAAAGAGTCTGCACACCAAACCAGAGTGGGTTTTGGTGCCAAAGGAGAGAGCGGTCTAGACGTGCTCAGGAGGAGACCCAGCAGCCAGAGTGACAGGCCTGGTTGAGAAGCATGTGCCAGCGGGCTGCTGTCCGGTTATAAATAGGACCCCAGCAGCACCAAGTGAGACCCGGAGTCCAGACTGCTTAGGTCAAGAGCAGAAAATCCAATCTGTGCCAGTCAAAACCCAGTCCTGACTACACCAGTCAATGCCCGATTCCCAGACCTGTGCCAGTCAAGACCCAGAGTCCAGATGACATCAGTCAAGAGCCAGAGCCCAGCCTTCTTTCCCTCACACCTAGAAGACACCCAACATCGGTCAAGCACCGAAGATCCATGAGGAGACGCCACCTGGAAGTGGACGCTTGTGGTGGTGAACGTGAGACACGAGTGAGCCAAGCCGTCGCTTTCAGTATAGGGGTTGGCCTGGAGAGCGGCATCAGACAGGGCAGGGGTCAATTGAAGCGAAGGAGTCTCACCTGCTTTCCAGTGGGCGGTGCACTCCTGATCCATTGACAGTTTGGACTACCGGCATTGTTGTGCCACTGGACCAAATTGTGCTGTCTCCAATGCTAAAAGCAGAGGCAGTTTGGCCTCTGCAGCATTACAGGAGCAAAGTGGCACTGAAGCTGCCTAGATACAGTGATCTTGGCAGATCCAGAGCAGAACTTACAAGCTCTATAAAAAAAGAGGAGACTGAGCATTACTAATAGACTGCATTCCACGCCTAGTAGACTGACCACTACTGATAGACTGTAACGGTGGCTGGAACCAAGGCAACGAGTAGTAAACGTTAAAATTAAGAATTCCTCAATTCTTGAAACTAGAGAGGATACAAAAACATTTTAACTATTTAATAAATTGAAAATAAAGTTAAGCCCATATTTAGATGAAAATCTGCCATTAAATATATGACTGATGGAATGTACGACTGATCCAGATCCTGCTTCCTTTGTCTCTACTGCAATAAGTTACAACAGAACATCTAGCCTAATGTTTTAACTTGTTACAGCTCATCAGTTAAAATTAATAGAACGGTATAAAGTCTTGGGACACATAGCGACCCATAGCGCAGTAAAAATACAGTATACAGCCCATTTGACCAACCCTTCATAAAAATGATAGCCAGTGGGCTGCCTACATTCTAGCTAGAACTTCGCTATCTGGAGAAAATAAAAGAGAGCAACAGGCTCACCTGTCTTGGAGAATGCACAGGATCAAAATCCAACACAAGCAAGAAATCCAAAAAGCAAAGATCCAGCACATCTAAAAAGTGCAAAGCTTTATTTTCCAATAGTTAAAAACATGGCAGTGAAAGGATGACATGTCAAAAAAGACTAAAGGTTATGAGTAAGAAGCATTTGCCTCAAAACGCATCAACTTTTATGGTCTAAGGGACTTTTTCCATACAATTCTTTTTTGACATGCCATTCTTTCACTGCCATATTTTTAATTATTGTAAAATAAAGCTTTGCACTTTTTACATGTGCCTGAGCTTCGCTTTTTGGATTTCCTGTCTGGAGAAAATGCAGATGTACATCATGTAAGTGTAAATATATGTTTAATGTGTATTTTGGGGTATTTAAATATATATAAGTGCTTCTTACAAAATTAGAATATCATAAAAAAGTTAATTTATTTCAGTTCTTAAATACAAAAAGTGAAACTCATATATTATATAGTCATTACAAACAGAGTGATCTATTTCAAGCATTTATTTCTGTTAATGTTGATGATTATGGCTTACAGCCAATGAAAACCCAAAAGTCATTATCTCAGTAAATTAGAATAATTAACAAAAAACCCTGCAAAGGTTCCTAAGCATATAAAAAGATCCCTTAGTCTGTTTCAGTAGGCTCCACAATCATGGGGAAGACTGCTGACTTGACAGATGTCCAGAAGGCAGCCACTGACACACTCCACAAGAAGGGTAAGCCCCAAAAGGTCATTGCTAAAGAAGCTGACTGTTCACAGAATGCTGTATCCAAGCATAATAATGGAAAGTTGAGTGGAAGGAAAAAGTGTGATAGAAAAAGGTGCACAAGCATCTGGAATAACAGCAGCCTTGAAAGGATTGTTAAGAAAAGGCCATTCAAAAATTTTGGAGAGATTCACAAGGAGTGGACTGCTGCTGGAGTCATTGCTCCAAGAGCCACCACACAGACATATCCAGGACATGGGCTACAAGTGTCGCTTTCCTTGTGTCAAGCCACTCATGACCAATAGACAACGCCAGAGTGTCTTACCTGGGCCAAAGAAAAAAAGAACTGGATTGTTGCTCAAGGGTCCAAGGTGTTGTTTTCAGATGTAAGTAAATTTTGCTTTTCATTTGGAAATCAAGGTCCTAGAGTCTGGAGGAAGAGTGGAGAGGCACACAATCCAAGCTGCTTGAGGTCGAGTGTGAAGTTTCCACATTCAGTGATGGTTTGGGGAGCCATGTCATCTGCTGGTGTAGGTTCACTGTGTTTTATCAAGACCAAAGTCAGCGCAGCCGTCTACCAGGAAATTTTAGTACACTTCATGCTTCCCTCTGCCGACAAGCTTTTTGGAGATTGAAATTTCATTCTCCAGCAGGACTTGGCACCTGTCCACACTGCCAAAAGTACCAATACCTGGTTTACAAACAACAGTATCACTATGCTTGATTGGCCAGCAAACTCACCTGACCTTAACCCCATAGATAATCTATGGGGTATTGTCAAGAGGAAGATGAGACACCAGACCCAACAATGCAGATGAGCTGAAGGCTGCTATCAAAGCAACCTGGGCTTCCATAACATCTCAGCAGTGCCACAGGCTGATCGCCTCCATGCCATGCCGCATTGATGTAGTAACTGATGCAAAAGGAGACTCAACCAATTATTGAGTGCATTTACTGAACATACATTTCAGCAGGCCAACATTTTGGATTTTAAAATCATTTTTCAAGCTGGTGTTATAAAGTATTCTAATTTACTGAGATAATGACTTTTGGGTTTTCATTGGCTGTAAGCCATAATCATCAACATTAACAGAAATAAACACTTGAAATACATCACACAGTTTGTAATGACTCTATATATGAGTTTCACTTTTTGTATTGAAGTGAACTGAAATAAATTAACTTTTTGATGATATTTTAATTTTGTGAGAAGCACTTGTATGTGTGTAATGTGTATAGGTGTGTATTTTATATATATAGTAACATAGCAGTACTATATAGGTGTATGGTTTCTGAGACTCGTAACTTTGTATGCTTGTTTTTTTTCCGCTGAACTGATGTTTATATTGATACCATTTTGAGCTACATATGATATTTTGATGCTTTTTATTGTATTGTTTAAGTGCGTTGACTGAGAAACTGTGATGCTGGAGTTTATATTTTTACTTCATAACACTTAACGTATGGTTTAAATACAAATGATTTTATATTTTCAGAGGCCGGTCTTTTTAGGACACGAAAATACTAAAAAAATTTTTATTATTTATTTATTTTTAATGGGATAAAATGCAGATAATTCAAAGTGTTACATTTTTTAATTTTAAAATATTTTTATTACACTTTTTTTTATTTTTACTTTATTTTTTAATCTTTCTTGGGGACTTGAACCTGAGAATGTTTAATTACTTTTTACTGTATACAGCAATTTTAAAGTATTGCAGTATATAGGGAAACTATGCTTCTCCTTTGGAGCTCAGCCTGTAGCTGAGCTTTTTTACAGGATCAAGACGGCAGTTATAGTGGTCTGTAAACAGGCCCCCGATCTGCAATCTTGAGGAGCCGATGGAAACCGGTGACCAGCACTGACATAATTAAAATGCTGCTGTTAGAAATTGACAGCAGCATTTAAGTGGCTAAACTACAGCGATTGGAGCTCGCTCCAGCCTCTGTAGTTATGAAGCAGGATCAGCTCCTGAGACTGCTTCATACATTCCTTATCGAACTATGATGAAAATGTATGTCATAGGTCATTAAGGGTTTAAAGGGAACCTGCCCGGAGCTTTAAGATCATCTAACTAATAACACAGCTGGGTAGGATAGCATAACACAAGTACAAACATTACATATTCCTGGGAACAAATGTATATTCCATTACTGAGAAAATAAACTTTGAATCTTTAAGTGAATGAGACTGCAAGTAATGGATGTAACTGTTTAGAGGATATAGCGGCGCAAAGAGATGCCATTGAAGCACTGTGTTATTTTGTATGGGGCCATAATGAGGATAATCTATGCATCAGCCCACTCTTGGTAGACTTGCAGCCCCATTCGCATAAAAGGTTACAAATATTTTCTTATCAATTCATATGTGGCTAGGATGGTAATTTTTAACTTGTCTTTTACTATCCTACTCAGCAACGTAATTAGTTTACTGATCCTAAAGCTACTGACAGGTTCCTTTTAAAGGTTGAAATTGAGACATGAGTTCCTTCAGATTTGAGATGTTGAATAGCACTTAGTGTAAAGCTGATCTTTCCATGAAAATAACAGACATTATGACAGAACTCCAAAGAACCTCACTGTAAGTTATTTGGCTCCGCCAAGTGCTGGCGGAATCTCTGCTATAATGATTATTGAACTGTATCTCCGATATATATAAGTACAATATAATGGTATTTGTGGGTATAGCCTTAGATAGCATTAGTTATATGTACAGTATACCAGTAATATTTATGTGGATACTGAACCAGGGTCTTGCAAATTTTTTACTCAACCCTAGTGTCCAATATATAGTAATGTTGAAACTGGTCAACATTTTTCTGCAAGAATAGAATGTGGTTCCTAAGAAATCATTTTCTAGGGTGGGATCAGTGTTCCCAATGTGACACTGAACCCAGGAACTTTAGGTTACGCCTTTGTACAGACATGAATCCATCCATGAAAGCAGTGCAGAACCATAAATTAAAAAAGTCCAACATTATGGAACACATTTCTAACAGTTTATCAATTTGCTTCAGTGATAGATGAGATGATTGCTGTCAAGTACAATCTGAATCTTTCATTTTGGCTGATAGTAGTCAATTGTATTTGTTCAATTAGTGAAATGAAGTCTAAAGAACAGCATGTGACACTCAAAAACCAAAACTAAACCTTCACATATAGCTGAGATAGTATTTTTATTACTGTCTCGCAGCTGCTCTGGGCATATGTACATCATTATAGCTTCATTGTTAAGACTGTTCAGCTTATGTTTCTGACTTCATGTCTGAAGTCTTAGTATTGCACCTCTTTGCTTTCTTTTAGTCCTAACAAAAGCAGAGAAAAACTGAGTAATAAAGTGAATGTGTTTACTGAAGTCAGCTTCCGGCCTGTGTTGTGCCTGTTTCTGTAATCCACTGCAATTCTGCAGTTTGCAGCCACTTGTACACACTTGCCAAGTATTATGCTAATCTCTTACCCACCTGAAGCCATGTAGTGAAGCATGGCGGAGAGGAAAAACACACGCAGAAAGTCTATCAGATGCATGTTTGTGGAGATATCTGCTCACGTGCCGCTCTGCCGATGAGAGGTACTGGAAGTCCATCACAGGATAAGGGAGGGGAATGAAAGAGGGAGATAGAGAAAAGGCTACACATGGAACACATTAATAACATATGTATTACCCTATGGGCCATTTCTAGCCTGGTGTCCTACAGACAACATAACAATGCAATATTCCAGTGGAAAACGGGTTCATTTAACACATATTTTTTTCTTCTCACAAAGCTTAATGGTCAGAGTCCCTTTTTCCATTATGCCACTGTTTCACAAACTATCCCTAACACCACAAACCCTTCATCCTTGGCTGTTTGATCTTGTAATATGACCTAGGATCTATATGAGAGGTCCCACCAAGGGCAAACACAACATTTTTGATTCTACAAATTGATTCTACAAATGAGGCAAGAAAGCTGTGCCCATAATTTTTGTGGAAATTGCACATTTTTAGGGATTAGTGATAGTATTGATACTCCTGGATATCTTTAGCGGTTTATGCATGGGATTTTCTTTTCACCATATCATAGAGAAAAATGTAAATCCGTAGATATCTCCAGAGAAGGAAATATATCACCCTCACATTGAACATATGGGGAAGTGAGAAAAACTAATTATAATACAGGAATAAGGAAAGAGAACTAACCCCTCCATCTCCATTGAAGCAGTGCCCCCCCGCAGTGACCTGATAATGACAGTAGGGACATTTGCTGGGAAGAGGACAACAAACCTGACATCTGTTTAAGCAGAGGCAGGGAACTATCTTTCCCAGGAATAGTGCTTCCTTTCATCAAATAATCTTCTTAGACTTTTTGTCACTGGTGACCAGATATGAATATTGAGGTTTGCATTGATCCGATATTTATGGGACATAGATTTTTGTCATCGTAGTGAAGGCACAAACAGAATGCATCCACTCACATCACTGTATGGCCCTTAGAACCCTTCCAAGTTAATAACATCCAATGGATGGTGCTATTAGTCACTTTAATGGTAACCATGAAGTAAAAAAAAAGAGGGTACCACAAAATGGTCTATAAATTAAAAATGTACTTTATTAAACAATGATAAAAACATACATAGCAAGAAAAGGTGCAAGATGAGAATAGAGAGGGACAGAATATCCATAGGAAATCCATAAAAATCACCATCCAGATATGTAACCCGATTGAAATACACAGAAAACAATAGTTGCTCATTAGGCACATGCACAAGGAAAATCGCCACAACCTTCATATACATAATTGCACATTGCCCAACCAGGCATAATCAATTCAAAAGCCGAGTAGCAATTTCCCCCGCACATAAATGTCAAATGTTAAAGGGAGTCTGTAACCCCATTTTTCGAGTATAAGATGCGACCACCGCCATCAGGGGCTTATCTACAGTATTCTGTAATGCTGTAGATAAGCCCCCGATGTCACCTGAAAGAGAAGAAAAATGAGTTATATTATACTCACCGAGGGGCGGTCTTCCGTCCGTTCCGATGGGTGTCGCGGTCCTGTCTGGCGCCTCCCATCTTCTAGCGAAGCCGTCCTCTTCTTTGCGTCCCGTCGGGGCTCTTGCGCAGGCGCACTGATCTGCCCTTTCCCGGCGCCTGAGCACTGCAGTACTCTGCTCTACCCTCACCAGGGCAGATCAGTGCGCCTGCGAAGGAGCCGCAACAGGAAGCTAAGAAGAGGAGGGCTTCGCTAGAAGATGGGAGGCGCCAGACCGGACCGCGACGCCCATGGGACCGAACCGGACGGCAGATCGCCCGTGGGTGAGTATAATATAACTCGTTTTTCTTCTCTTTCAGGTGACATCAAGGCTTATCTACAGCATTACAGAATGCTGTAGATAAGCCCCTGATGGCGGTGGCCGTATCTTATACTCGAAAAATGGGGTGACAGACTCCCTTTAAGCATAAAAATAATAATAATGCTCAGGATGTCAGGGGATCTCCACTCACCTCTTATTGGTATGTTTATTGGTATGTTTATTTTGCCAATGAGCATTATTATTACATTGTTATGCTTAACATTTGACATTTGTGTGCTGGTCTCGTCATACGTGCAGGGGAAATTGCTTCTCGGCTTTTGAAATGATTATGCCTGGTTGGGCAATGTGCAATTATGTATATGAAGGTTGTGGCAATTTTCCTGTGCATGTGCCTTATGAGCAACTATTGTTCTGTGTATTTCAATCAGGTTACATATCTGGATGGTGATTTTTGTGGATTTCCTATGGATATTCTGTCCCTCTCTATTCTCATCTTGCACCTTTTCTTGCTATGTATGTTTTTATCATTGTTTAAAAAAGTACATTTTTAATTTATATACCATTTTGCGGTACCCTCTTTTTTCTGACTTCATGGTTACCATTAAAGTGACTAATCATTTCTGTGGTATATAATTAGTTCCCTTCATAAGGGGTCTTTTCAGAGAATTTTTGGGCATATTTCTTTGATTTATGGTGCTATCTATGTAATATTTCATCTCTATCGAAAGATAAAATCGCGATAGGAAACATGGTCACGATATCTACTGCCAGGGACCTTCAAGGGTGAAGATATCCTGTAAACTGGGGATCTCATAAAATTCTGAAAGACCGAGCACATTGCACAAACAGCCTCAAAATGAGCTCATCAAGGAGAGGTATGTGGGCATAACTTTGATCTAATAAAAAGTCAAAATTGGGTTGGTACTTTGTCAGTCCTTGGAAGGTACAGCTTGCTGGGGGGTTCTGTCTGTTTCCTATGAGGTACCTCCATCAGGTTTAGTAATTTTCTTTTGTTATTCTTTTTTATCTTATGTAATTGTATATGCCGTATTCTTTTGTTCCCATTATGTATCATCTTTGTATATTTTTATAAACATTGCCTACCTTTCTTGAATAAATAAAATTGAATAGCTCTGTTCCTCTTGCTCTGTAAGTCGCACCCCTGAAGTCATACGCTACCTGTAACGAGTGTGCAATCAGAATAATAGTGGCAGCTAGTGTTACTTTTTGTGGAGTTGGTAGTGACCGTACCATGGTATATATATACAGTGGGGGAAATAAATATTTGATCCCTTGCTGATTTTGTAAGTTTGCCCACTGACAAAGACACAAACTGTCTATAATTTTTAGGATAGGTTAATTTTAACATTGAGGGATAGAAAATCAAAAATAAAATCCAGAAAGTCACATTGTAAAAATTATATAAATTTATTTGCATTTTGCAGTGAGAAATAAGTAAATAAGTATTTGATTCCCTACCAAACATTAAAAGTTCTGGCTCCTACAGACCAGTTAGATGCTCCTAATCAACTTGTTACCTGCATTAAAGACCGCTGTCTTACATAGTCACCTTTATAAAAGACTCCTGTCCACAGACTCAATTCATCAGTCAGACTAACCTCTACAACATGGGAAAGACCAAAGAGCTTCATAAGGATGTCAGGGACAAGATCATAGACCTGCACAAAGCTGGACCTCCAGCAGTACCTCCATGACGGTAAGCCAAATGAAGCCTCTGCAGCAGCGACACTTGCCTATGAGTATTCCAATAGGACTCCAGAGCACAAGAAAACTGCCAGTTGGAGAGGGATTAAGATGAACACGATGTCTGCTGTCCCTACCCCCAAACCCAAGTGGACACTGTCTTAGTGCTTGCTTCTGATATTTCAGACGGATGTTGTTTACAAGCTCCTTGGTGATGATGTGAGTATATGTACTTAATCTTTATATGGACTTAATCTTTATATGTATTTAATTTTTAGAAGTACTTAACCTTTGTATGTTAAAATGTACAAAAATGTACGCAATCATACTACTCCTTTAATTTTGAACTTTGCAATAAAATTGCATTATATCGCAAGTAGTAGGCTTCTTTAAAGACGTATTCGAACCTTAGTATTTAAAATTTGGCAATACACCTCCTTCCAGGTGCTGAAGACCACCCACCCTTTCCAGCTTCCCGGTACTACAAGCAGCTGACTTTACACAGCCGTTTGTAATACAGACTGACGCCAGTGACTTTTGCCTCGCTGATGTGCTCAGCCAGTTCGACTCTACGGGCCAAGAACAAACAGTTTAGTACCTGAGCAGGAAGCTTCTGCCAAGGTTAATCCAATATAATGGGCTTCAACAAAATGGCAGCGCGCATGTGCACTATGCCGTGATCTCTGACTTCGGGCTTAAGGCCTCTTTCAACTGTGGCAGGCGGATATGACTTCATGGAGGATTTCCTCCCCGCATCCCGGAGCTGAGTGCCGGATGCTGAAGGTTCAGAGATCCGGGAACATGCACTACTTAATCCATCAGAGGGAACATATGGGTAACACCTGAGAGCTGGGGGCGTGGATTTTATTACCATTGGTCTAATAGTGAGCATTCACACCATATAAACCTGACAGGCTTTGAGACATGACATGCACATTTCCCTTTGAGAAAGCTGGTACGCGAAACGTGTGTCAGGGCTTGGTGAGACCGTGGACAGGTGGATTATCATGGGTATGCATTGATTTTTGGATTACTGTTGAATTTTTTTCCATGTATGCACTATGCACTTTACATTATTATGGATGATGTGATCCTACTGCAGATACATGGATATATGACTGTTATATAATCCCTGATCCTGGATTATGTCCCTTTATCACCTAATGTGCACTTTACTTGGGTATATTCCTTTCCTCTTTACCTGCAACTTTTTGTGAATTTGTAATTGTTATATCAATAAAATTTGAAATTTTATGAATACCTTCTCTTTTGAGTGGTGTGTGCTGATACTCTGTATATATTATGTATCAACTGCCAAGGAAGGTGGTCTACTCCACGATGGAGAAGGAATGTCTGGCAATTATGTGAGACCTGCAGCGTTTGCAACCATACTTGTGTAACAAGATGGCACGGGGTGGTAGTTGTGGGCGAGTCCATTAAGCAACAGTCAGTGAGCATCCTGGCACCTTGCACAAGGAGAGATAGGTACAATAGAGTACTCACTTCTGTTGCTGGAATCCCCTCAGTCTCTGTCACATCAGCTTCTGGCTTCCAGGTCCCAGGAAAGTCACAAAATCACAGAAGCGGAATAGTCTCTTCCATTTTCTTTTCCAGGTGCAACTGACACAAATCTTTTGTTATATAAATCCACATCATTTAATGCAAGGCAGCTGAGCATCATAATGAGCCTCATTCGGGCGCCGGAACCACTATGTACACTGTGGCTTGAAGACATACTGGAGGGCGACTCATCACTGTTCCTCTGACTTCTTTCCTTCGGCAACGGCCAACTCAGCAAACTTGGAGCCTCCTGCTCCTGTGACCCGACTGCGGTCACCGTTTCCTTTAAGGGCGCCTCTGCCCTCTGGCTCATTGTCACGGCTGCGACCGTTGCAGGCGGCCGCACAGAATGCTGCACCTCCTACGCCCGTCTCTCCTCAATGTTAGAGACCATCTTTACTGCCACAGCATAGGGTCCCCAGGGCACCTTGTTCTTTAATGAATGTCACTCGGTCCCACTCCTGTAAAGGACCGTAAAAATCAATAGACCCGGCATTCACATACACTTTGTCCCAGGTCTCTGGCTCATAGATAAATCCATATCCTTGGGTGGGATCAAAGTACTTGAGGAGGCCGCGGGTCATCCGGCCAGATGTACTTCTTCCCTGGGGCGTCACAGCTCCTTTAAGATTCGGCGCTCCCGCCGCTTCTCCTCAGTCACTCCCCTCACCCACCGGGCCTCTTCTGCTGTGGAAACCTGGGGCTCGTCCAGATAGACATCGCGGGAGGATGCAGGAGCCGGGGAAGGTGACGGGGCAGGATTCGGTGTGGGATCTGAGGTGGGAGCAGGCCTCTCACTCACCAGAGCTGCGGTCGACTGAGACGGTCCTCCACTGCAGCCGTGTGAACTTGGAATCACGGCCGCGACGGTCCCTCTCTCGACTTCCGGCTTCTCTATCATTCCTTCCAGTGCTGGCTCTTCTGCATCCGCGGTGTCTCTGCTCTCAGTAGGTAACTTGCTGGGTAATGGCGTCCCTCTTCAGGCACGCCGTCTTTCTCTTCTGGGCTCCACCTGTTTGTGGGTGGAGTTACTTCCGGCTGACCCACCCGTTCTTTTAGATTCTACTGCAGTGGTCGGTGCCTCCTCTTCCGCCGCACCCATCTTGGGCGGGCACCAGTCACAATGGGTCGTGGCCTCATCTCAGGCCACTGCTTCTTCCATCTTCATGCCTTCTAAGGATGAGCATGAAGGGCGGCGGCGCTCTCAGTTTTCACGCCACTGTCTCCTTCTCGACGGTGTCTGGCGCCATCTTGGACCACAACTCAGTCAACAGTCCACAAGTCCCGGGAATCTTTTTCTCCAGCTCTGCAGCTGCAGGGCTTCTGGATTAGATCCTGCTGACTACGCCAAATGTAACAAAGTGGCACGGGGTGGTAGTCGTGGGCGAGTCTATTAAGCAACAGTCAGTGAGCACCCCGGCACCTTGCATATGGAGAGATGGTACAATAGAGTACTCACTTACAGTACAGACAAAAAGTTTGGACACACCTTCTCATTCAACGATTTTTCTGTATTTTCATGACTGTGAAAATTGTAGAATCACACTGAAGGCATCAAAACTATGAATTAACACATGTGGAATTATACATTACACTTTACAAGAAAGTGTGAAACAACTGAAAATATGTCTTATATTCTAGGTTCTTCAAAGTAGCCACCTTTTGCTTTGATTACTGCTTTGCAAGCAGAAAAGGTGAACGGATGGACACTACATGCCTGGTTCCCACCGTGAAGCATGGAGGAGGATGTGTGATGGTGTGGGGGTGCTTTGCTGGTGACACTGTTGGGGATTTATTCAAAATTGAAGGCATACTGGTCCAGCATGGCTACCACAGCATCTTGCAGCAGCATGCTATTCCATCCGGTTTGCGTTTAGTTGGACTATCATTTATTTTTCAACAGGGCAATAACCCCAAACACACCTCCAGGCTGTGTAAGGGCTATTTGACCAAGAAGGAGAGTGTTGGGGTGCTATGCCCGATGACCTGGCCTCCACAGTCACCAGACCTGAACCCAATTGAGACGGTTTGGGGTGAGCTGGACCGCTCACCGCTTCAATTTTGAATAATCCCCAACAGTGTCACCAGCAAATCACCCCCACACCTTCACACCACTTCCTCCATGCTTCACGGTGGGAACTAGGCATGTAGAGTCCATCTGTTCACCTTTTCTGCGTGCAAAGCAGTAATCAAAGCAAAAGGTGGCTACTTTGAAGAACCTAGAATTTAAGACATATTTTCAGTTGTTTCACAAAGTGTAATGTATAATTCCACATGTGTTAATTCATAGTTTTGATGCCTTCAGTGTGATTCTACAATTTTCATATCATAGTCATGAAAATACAGAATAATCTTTGAATGAGAAGGTGTGTCCAAACTTTTGGTCTGTACTGTATGTTGTTGAAATCTCCTCAGTCTCTGTCACTCGAGCTTCTGGCTTCCAGGTCCCAGGAAACACCACAAAGTCACAGTTCTTTTCTAACAGTTGAACTTACTAAACAGCAAGGTATCCTTCACATCAGCAGCACAGTTCACACAGAGCAACGCTTCCTGTCCTTTTCCTGCCTTCCGGGCAACTCTACTATCTCTGTCATGTCTCTCTCTTTACTCTTGGCATTCATGGCCGTACCTCTAGCCAGACTCTGACCTGTCTGCGCTTTCCTTTCCTCTGCCATCCGGGCAGCATCTTTGGACAGTTTGTGTCCCATGTGTACCTTCAGCATCACCAACTTCCTGTCAGCCCCTTGTCCTTCCTGGGGATGATCCTGTTGAGCTGGTGCCCGACTGCACTATTCTCCAGCCTTGGGTCCCTTACAGCCATCTGCAGCTTTACCCCCACAGCCTGTAACTGTCTCACTGCATGCATCCTGCCCTTGGGCAGACAGCCCGGGAGTCTGACTCAAATCAGGAAGTGCCTGTCCTATACCTCCCTTTTCTGTGCTGCTCTGCTCTAACTCCTCCCTACTGAAAAAACCCTTGCTGCCTATACCTTACTACTCTTACATCTATTCTATCTATGCTCTATCTCTAATGTGCTCCTCTATTTTAATCCCCTACAGTCCTACACTACTTCCTAATCTATCTCTAAGCTTATACATACTACATGACAATTACATTTGCATTACAGTACACACAATAGTAAAACATTAATAAAACCTCAGGGTGCCGCATGTGACACAGGTGAACAGTGCTCAGGAGAGAGAAGGTACATGAGGGTCCCCATCACTTCCTTACACTTGTACGGATGCTAATTCACCGTGGAAACAGACACAACCCCCTCAGCTGGTTACATACCATATCCGAAAACGAATGGGAGGTTGATAAGCTGGAGCCTTGCGCTGCAGCAGTACCACTTCGTCAATCGCCACAAGAAGGTCCGAGACCATGGTAATGCCTACGGGTAATCCCAATGAGGGGAAGTAGCGGATGGGCGTGAGTGGGAACACTGGAAAGTGTTGCCCCCTATCTTCTCTAAAGGGGGGAGGTGTGAAGAATATTGGAAATATAATTTCATGTCAATCATTTGTATCCTATTTAGCATGGGATTATAAAATCCCAGTCCGTTGTCCAGCTGTAACAGGACACCTAGCTCAGCAAGGAGTCAAGCCTTAAAAGGCTGTGAGTGACAGATCTCACACCTTGAGCCAGATAAGCTCAGAAAAAAAGGCTTGCTCGCAATGTTGATGCCATGCAGTCTAACAGCTTTGTTCAGTCAGATAGGATTTCATGAAAAGAATATGGACTTATTGTAAGTCATAGCCACATACCAGTTACATTTTCAAGATTTCTGGAATGGACCGAACGCCTTCCAGGGTCTCAATCCATTCTAGCACCACAGGATGGGAAGACACGTAGAATGGTTAGTAGGAGTCAGGCAGCAAAGGCAGAAGCAGGGGCGGAGAGCAGGAGAGTAGTGACCCAAATGGTATAAATGCTAGTGTAAAGCCATGTAGTCTCTCTCATTGTTATGCTTGGGGTTCACTTCGAAAGTGGGGGCCAAGTCGAGTAACGTGCTGTAAACCTAAGAATTAGCTGGCAGTCCAAACCCCCTGCGGCCCAGGACACACATGGACGAACATCAACCCGGTAACTGACATGATCCATCTGCTTATATCTTTAGCACTACCACTATTTCAATACCTGACCACTGTATATGTATAACCATTGTATATGTATAACCTCCTGATCATTGGGGCACACAGGAGACCATGGGTCAGTCAATAGCAGTCCCAAGGGTAGGAAAAAAAAATGGAAGAATGCAGAGAACAGGTTCCTACCTACGCTCACATCACCAGAAGCATAGGTATGTAGAACTTTGAGAAGGTATGAATGGAAGACCAGGTAGCAGCCTTGCAGAGCTGCGACGCAGAGGCCGGATGATGAACAGCCCAGGAAGCTCTCACTGCATGGGTGGAGTGAGCCTTGACCCCGAGTGTGGACAGTCTATCCTGTACACGATATGTTTCCAGGATGGCAGAGCAGATCCAATGAGGTGTTGTGGCCTTGGAAGCAGGAAATCATCTGCGGTGGCCCTCAGGAATCACAAACAATGAGTCGGGAGCATCTGAAGGATGCTGCTCTGGAAAGATAGAGTCGCAGAGCTCTAACAAGATCCAATTTGTGGAGGGACTGTTCATGAGGATGAGCTTGGGATGGACAAAAGAATGGAAGGACAATGTCCTAGTTAGAGTGGAAGGGGGAGACCACCTTAGGGAGAAAGGAGGGTGGTGGATACAGTATCACTTATTCCTGGTGTAAGACAAAGAAGAGAGAATGGCAGGATTTTGCCACCAGCCCCAAGATGCGCTTGGTTGAAGTGATCGCCACAAGGACAGCAACCTTCCTGGAAAGCAAGGAGAGAGAAATGTCCCAAATGGGCTGAAAGGTGGGACCCTGAATGGCATTAAAATTAGATTGAGGTCCCAAGTATCCACAGGAGGACGATAAGGCACCAAATTGACGACTCCATGCAGGAAGTTCCTGACTTGGGATTGAGAATCCTGAAACAGGTTTGAAAGGGCAAAGACCTGGCCCTTAAGGGAGCTGAGAGACAGATCAGACTCGAGACCCAACTCTTGGAAGGCAAGAAGGGAAGGAAGAGAGAAAGACATGGGGGCTGCCTGGTTGACTTTGCACCAGCGAAAGAAGGTCTTCCAAGTGCAATGATAGGTGAGAAAGGAAGGGTTCTTCCTCGCTTTAATCATAGTCTGGATAACCTGGTCAGAGATCTTAACACTGCTGCTTCAACAGCCATGCCATTAAATTGAGAGACTGTGAATTCTGATGGAAGAGTGGACCTTGGGAAAGAAGGTTTGAACAATCTGGAAGCTATTGGGGAGTCTGCGATGAGGTTGACAACTTTTGCATACAAAGCTCTTCTGGGCAAGATGGAGGCCATGAGGACGACTGCTACTCCTTCCACCTTTATCTTCTTAATGAGTCTGGGAATCAGTGGAGTGGAAAAAAATCTGGAAGATTGAGCTGAAACCATTGGAGCAGATCGTGAGACCTAGACACAAAACAATGAACTTTGTTATTCATCCTGGATGCCAGAAGGGTGACGTCAAGTTTGACAGATATGCCTAAAAACCAATAGGTTCAGGGACCACTTGCCCGAGGAAAAGCCCTCACAACTGAGGATGTTGGTTGCCCAGTTGTCCACCCTGGGAATGTGTATTGTTGATATCGCTGGCACTGTCTGTTTGGCACATGACAGAATTTGAAAGACTTCTGACATGACTGATCTGCAGGACCTTGGTGATTGATTTATGCGATGGCTGTGGCATTGTCGGACTGGATGCTCATCAGGCAGCCCGCTAGAAGGTCCTGCCAGTGCAGGAGAGTGAAATAGATAGCCCTGAGTCCAAGATTTATACAAATTAGAACAGAACGCATATTGTATACATACTAAATTCACCTTCCCTGAAATTTCAAGAAATAAAGGTGTAAAGAAGTCTCGTGGTACACTATTACAATTATTTCAAACAAGAACAACAAAGTGTAAATACACCACCAATATAATAAAATATAAATTTTATTGATATCAAAGAGAATTTAGAGATATATAGATACAAAAAATATACAAAAACGCCTATAAGGCACAGATAAGGGAAAAGGACAAACAACCGTATATATTGTGTTGCGGTCCTAGGTAGAGTAATACAATAAGACGAGGTGGGAGATAATGCTCACAAGTTATATACAAATATGTAACCTGCTATAAAGAGTCCAGAAAATTCCAATACACAAAAAGTGCTAATACTATCGCTATCATGCTCCTAGCTCTGGTAGTATATAATAGCGGTGAAGTCACCCGGCTAACTCAGCCGCTACCACAGAGATCATAATAGTTAAGAGCAGGAATCATAGTAGGTAAAAAATATATCACAGTAAGCATCACAGTAAGCATCCAATCTTACCCATAGTGCCTCGCTACAGTGAACACGCAGCCCCAACGCGCGTTTCGCGTGGGCTTCCTCGGGGGGCCGTGTTTAGAATTTGCACCCATCTAGCTATATATGCCCCACTCACATGTGGATTCAATATTGGTGCGTGCGCTGCTCCGTCGCGCCGGAAGTTGCGTCACACTCGGCGTCCATGGCGCTGCGGGTCACGGGAACACCCCGTTGTGACGTCAATGACCCGCACGCGTCATAATAGGATGCCTTGTGCGACGCTCCGGCCAGGAACGGTGCCGCGCATGCGCACTAGTCCACAATAACAAGCGATCGAAAAAAGGTAAATGAATGGGGGATAAAAACGAGAAAATTAAAAGAAAAATATAATGGAAACTATTGGGAACAGTGCTGCAATGAACCCCTGAATATAAATTGATGGTGATAGGTGAAAAAAGATATATATAAATAAAATTAAACCAGGTGCATAGTGTAATAATATACCGTGTATAATGTGTACCAATATAGAGTTCATAAGTATACTTAAAATATTACCAATAGAGAACACATACAATATACTGTGTAAGAATGTGAGGAACACAATAAAAATAAAAAAAGATAATAAATAAAATTAAATAAATAATAATGAAAATAATATGAGAAATAAAAAACAAAATAAATAAAAAATAATAATAATAAAAAATAAATGAAAAATATATATAAAGAATAATATGGTGACACAAAAGTGACAATTGTAAAAAGACAGAAGATATTCATTCAATAAGGTGCTTTAGATCTCCATCCGATGTCATTAAGTCCTCACACTCTTCAAAGGATTAAATTGCAGCATAATTCAACAATAAGGGGCAAAACTAGAAAATAAAACTGGCATTAGGATACAAATAAAGGGACACTATACAGCAAACACACAGATTAAAAACAAGAACATAAGAAGCGACAAAGTAAAATTTAAAAGAATAGAGGAGTTTAAAGAAAAGAAGCGAAGCTCAACTGTTCATTAAGGCCAGCTGGTACCATAGTATTGAGGGTCGAGATCCATTGACATTCCCTGCGGGCGAGTGCACGTTTGAAATCACCACCTCTAATACCCAAATGGATACTGTCAATGCCTCGAATCCTCAAATCCCTAGGGTTACAATTGTGTTTGGCCTTAAAGTGGCGAGGAATCGTTTTCAAAGTGCCCAAATCATTTATTTCCTTAGCTGCCAAGATGTCCCTAACATGTTCACGTGTTCTAATTCTCAATTCCCTTGAAGTAAGACCCACGTATATTAAATTACACGTACATTGTGCGTAATAAATCACGCCAGATGTTTTACACGTGATATATTGCCTGATGTTATATTCCCTCAGGCCATTTGATGAACAAAATTTGTTAGCCCTTTCATGGTTCTGGCATGCCAAACAGTCGCCACATGGGAAAAAGCCCACTCTTTTTTCCTTCTTAAAAATCACTGGGTTAACATTTTTCCCCACATAGTGGCTTCTGCATAAAATGTCTCTCAAATTCCTGCTACGACGTGCAGTCATAAGTGGTTCTTTGGAAAGAGAATTGGAAAGTATTGGGTCTGTTAATAAAACAGACCAGTGTCTTTTAAGAACAGTACGCATCACATTCCACTGTTGATTATAAGTGGAGATAAATCGGATCTCAACATCTTTTTTAGGTCTCTTCTGGTATACAAGGAGATCCCTCCTTGATACTTTTTTAGCGTTCCAATATCCCTGTCTAATACTGCGCTTGCTGTATCCACGATCCCTAAACCTCTGCCAAGGTCCACAGACTGCCCTTCATATAGTTCGTCTGACGCACAAATGCGTTTAAATCTAAGAAATTGTCCCTTAGGTATGGCCTTAATAGTGGAACCGACATGGGCGGATGAGGCATGTAGAAGTGCATTCACAGAGGTCTGTTTGCGAAACACATCAGTAGTCAGGAGACCACCATCTTGTACCCTGATTTCGATATCCAAAAAGGAGATAATCTCCTTACTATATACATAAGTGAGTCTGATATTGCGACCATTTTGATTCAACACCGACATAAAATTGTCAAGATAATCGACGCTACCCTGCCAAATAAACAGGATATCGTCGATGAACCGATACCACCCCAGGATATGGGAGGAGGCGTGTGCGCCGTCTGGGAAGATTTCTCTTTCCCAATATCCCAAAAATAAATTAGCATATGAAGGCGCACATGCCGCCCCCATCGCTGTACCGCGCCTCTGGAGGTAGTATCGGTCCTTAAACGTAAAGAAGTTATGTGTCAGTATGAATCTCAATAGATCCAACACCAGCTCACGTATATCAGGGTCCAAGTTGCTAGACTCCAGAAAAAAACCAGCGGCCTCAAGTCCATCCTCATGGTCTATGCTGGTATATAAAGATTCCACATCTGCGGTAACAAGCAGCATGTCAGGTTCCAAAGAAATGCCATCCAATCTTCTCAGGACGTCTGTAGTGTCCCTGACATGGGAGGGCAGCGTTTCAACCTGTGCTTTAAGATAGTGATCAATAAATTTGCATATTGGTTCGCATAGCCCTCCCATGCCAGAGACAATCGGACGTCCAGGAGGGTTAGTCGGGTCCTTGTGGACCTTGGGCAGAAGGTACAGAGTCGGGATAACAGGACATTTCACCAAAAGTCCATCCAGCATTTTTTTGGAGATAATACCTCTCTCACATGCAATCTCAAGCACTGAAAAAAGCCCTGTCTGATATAGGTTTAATGGGCATTCATTCAATTGAGTGTATGTTTCCTTATCCCGAAGTTGTTTAAAGGCTTCACGTTCGTACTTCTCCACCGCCCAAACAACCACATTCCCCCCCTTGTCAGCTGGTTTAATTACCACATCATCCCACGTTCTAATCTCGCCCAAGGCTGCACGTTGGGATGGAGTAAGATTATCCCTACTCTTATTGTTAATAATAGTTTTAAAGTCCGCTTCCACCAAACGAGTGAAGATGTCTATTTGTGGACACAGTGACAAGGGAGGGAAAGTGGTTGACGGAGGGGCAATATTGGGTGGAGAAATACCTGTATTCTCTTGATGAGATTCGGCCTCTAGTTCCTCAAGAGTTCGGATTGCCTCCAACTCCGCGGCATTGAAATCTGAAGTAGTTTTAGAATGTAATTTTTTAAGTATCAGCTTCCTTGAAAAAAGATGAAGATCCTTCACAGCTGTAAAAAGATCAAAATTATTACAAGGGGAGAAGGAAAGACCCAGACCCAAAACTTCCCTCTGTGCCAGAGAGATCACATGCGACGAGAGGTTAATTACCTCCAATGTATTTGTTTTCGCTTTTTTATCGGCTGGTGGCGACATGGCACTCTTGCGTTTATATTTGTTCTTGCCTTTATTAGAACGGAAGAAGTCTCTCCTGTCCCATTGAGATCCGAAATTATCTGATGTGGTTGATCTTTCCTCGGCTGAGGATACAGATGAGAAGGACACTGACCGAGATCTAAAATTATTGGTTCTTCCCAGACCAGTATTATGTTTCCATTTATACATCCGTTTATTTTGAAAATCAGTCATATCTGTCATGGGTGTATCGCCACAAGGATCGTCGCGATTACACACTCTGACTTCTCACAGCTGAGTTGCTGTTTCTTTGTGTTTGGGAATGAGGGAGTTAATTTTACCTAGCTCTTTGCTAAGACTAGGTCCAGCCTCGCCCGGCTGCTTTTGATTATGTTCTAATTAGATTCCTTCATATACCTGCCAGTCTGCTTGTTAGATGCCGGTGAAAGCCTTTATGTAGTTTAGCAGACTGGATCGGTTCTGAGAATACTTAAGCTAAGAGCCAGTGGCGTAGCGTGGGGGGGGCGGGGGGGGGGGGTCCGCCCCAGGCGGCACATGTGTGGGGGCGGCACGGAGGAGATCAGAAGTACTCACATCTCTCTCACATCCAGTACAATTGAAGTTCTGACCGCCGGGTCAGAGCGACGTCTGCAGCGTGATCAGGTCATGTGATCACGCTGCTGACGTCACTCGTCGTCGGCGCCCAGAAGGGTGAACATTTGTGGTGAGTGTGCTCCATTATGGAGCTGAAGATACCACAGAAGATAAATGGGGGACATACTGTGTGAGTGTGTGTGTATTGGGGGGGGGGTTTCGAGTGAGGATGGGGGTTCTTTTATGTGGGGGGATTTGGAGTGGGGATGGGGGGATACATTATGTGTGGGGGGGATTTGGAGTGGGGATGGGGGTTCTTTTATGTGTGGGGGGATTTGGAGTGGCGATGGGGGGTTATTTTATGTGTGGGGGGATTTGGAGTGGGGATGGGGTTCTTTTATGTGTGGGGGGTTTGGAGTGGGGATGGGGGATACATTATGTGTGGGGGGGATTTAGAGTGGGGATGTGGGTTCTTTTATGTGTGGGGGATTTGGAGTGGGGATGGGGGTTCTTTTATGTGTGGGGGGGTTTGGAGTGGGGATGGGGGATACATTATGTGTGGGGGGGATTTGGAGTGGCGATGGGGGGTTATTTTAGAGGAGAGAGGAGACAGTGTGAGGAGGGAGGAGAATAGTGTGAGGCGACAGTATATTGCAGATATTTTTATTTAGGGGCATTATAATGACTCTTCTGTCTTTAAGGGCATCGTGTGGAGAGTTGATGCAGAAGAGCGGAGAAGATGGAAATCTGCAGAGACGGCTGTGGATGAGAAAACTCATCATGGGATCTGGACAAGATGAAGAAAAGGAGAACGACTCCAGAGACAGCGTCATCTATAAGGTACCTGGATGTAAATATTATTTGTGAAATTGACTAATTCTCATGTCTTTATTTGTTAGGAGCATTAAAGGGTTCTCCAGGTCTGTGTCACATAGAATGACTGCAGACTCAGCACAAACCTGGACAACCCCTTTAATGCTCCTAACATAAATAAAAACATGAGAATTAGTCAATTTCTGAATTCTCACAGTGCGCACTGCACGCTGTTAGGATTCTCTCGTGCCGGTGATTTACATACAAGCGGTCACATGCTGACTAGACATGTGGCCTCACTCAATGAAAATGAACGGAGCGAGGCCGGGCACGTCTAGTCAGAATGTGGCCAGAAGTGTATAAATCACATGCTTATGCTGACATGACCGTGTACTCTCGCCACCGGTAATGAAGAATCCTAAAAGTGTGCAGTGCATTCGTTGTGAGAATTCAGAAGCTGCAATGTCAGGATTCAGCTCTGCAGGTTCCAGTAGTCATCACACGGACACTTTACTCATATGCGATTTTTATACTTATGGTCCTGTGACATCGAGCTTCTCTTCCTGCTTCTCTCAGTTTTTCACTGTACATTGAGAGCATTAGGGAGAGCAGCTCGTGGGTACATGACTAAGTAATAAATAATTATTGTTTATGAAACAGTGTGATCAGCAGTGCTAAGTGGGTGTGGTCAGGGCGTGGATATGGGTGTGACCAGTGAAATGGGTGTGGCTAGGGGTGTGGCCTAAAATTTGCCGCCCCGGGCGCCACGAACAGTTGCTACGCCACTGCTAAGAGCTCCTTAGTTGTTTTTAATCTTATAGCTTATAGTTTATCTCTGAGATCTTAGGTGTTCCTACTGTGTGTGAGTGTTGTATGTAAGACTTTATTTACTTTATTTCTTGTCTTTCTTGTATGTCTTTCTGTTCATTAACCGTTACCTGTTCATTCCCTTTGGTGGTAATCAGGGTTCTTCTTAGGACTAGATTACAGTTGGCAGGGATTGATAGGAGACAGGGTTTACGCTGGTGGCCTGGACCTCTGTACCTTTAACAGTACCTCCAGGTAGAGGGATTAGTTAGGACCCCAGTTTAGGGTCAGCATAGACCCAGGTCACCCTCTAGCCGGAGACAGCGTATAACGGATTCCGTATTGACCCACTGGACTTTCTGTCAGGTAATTCTATGTTATCATATATCTATGCGCATGTTATATTGTATGTTGCCCTTTTGATATAGATTACTGTCATCACATATATATATACCTGCTATACAGCGTGACATTTTCACCGGCCATACTAAAGATTCTCTCCAGCTGTCATGGATCCAGTAGCCCAGCTGGCCCGGCAGTTGCAGGGGTTGTCCATGGAGTTTGCAGACATTAAGTCCAAGGTTTTGTTCCCCCCGGAGCAAACCAGATCTGAACCTAAGGTTGCTCTCCCGGACAGGTTCACTGGTGGGCGGGACAAATTTTTTACTTTCCGGGAGGCATGTAAATTGTACTTTCGGCTGCGGCCTCGGTCATCTGGGAGTGAAGAGCAGAGGGTGGGAATTGTTATCTCGCTCTTACAAGGGGACCCTCAATCTTGGGCGTTCTCTATTCCTCCAGGCTCCCCAGATCTCCAGTCAGTGGATCGATTTTTTACTGCCCTGGGTCTGGTATATGATGATCCGGATCGAGTTTCCCTTGCTGAAACAAAGTTACGTAAAATACGGCAAGGAAATCGTCCAGCGGAGGAATATTCTTCTGAGTTCCGTAGATGGGCAACAGATACTCAGTGGAATGACCCAGCTCTTAGGAGCCAGTTTTGTCAAGGGTTGTCTGACAAATTAAAAGATGTGTTGGCTCAGTATGATTCTCCTCCATCACTGGAGGCTGCTATGGCCCTCGCTATTCGCATGGATAGACGAATTCGGGGAAGACGCGAGGTAACTCCGCCTCCCGTGATGACTCCACCTACTACTAAAGTCCCTTATACTGAGGTTCCCCTGGTCTGTTCTGAGGAACCCATGCAATTGGGAGGGACATCTTTTTGTAGGAGGGAATCGGCGGTGCACCGCAAGACTAGAAGGTGTTTCTTTTGCGGGAGAGAGGGACATTTTGTTGGGGGGTGTCCATCCCGGGCCTCTTTGAGCAAAGGAGTTAACCTGGGAGTGTGTATTTCGTCCCCAAATCCCTCTCAGTTTCTCGTGCCTGCGGAGGTGGTGATTGGTACTAGAACTGAGAGGATTTCTGTTTTTCTTGATAGTGGGTCCGGGGCTAATCTGGTGGACGCTCGGTTTGCCCAGGTGCATGGTATGCAACTGAGTGTATTGGCCAAACCGGTCCCTATAGTCTCTATTGATTCTAGACCTCTCGGTCAAGGTAGCTTGGTACAAGCTGTTCATAACATAGATCTTCGAGTAGGGGCAAGACATAAAGAGCAATTGTCTTGTTATGTGTTGGAGGGTCTACCTACTCCTATTGTGTTGGGACTTCCTTGGTTGGCTAAACATAACCCAGTGATTGATTGGCAATCCGGAAAGATAAGCCAGTGGGGTGAATTTTGCAGGAATAACTGCATGAGCACGGTCATCGGTGCGGTTGTGCCTAGGACTTTGTCTCCTTTTCTGGAGGACTTTGGGGAGATGTTCTCAGAGGTGGGGTGTAAAGAGTTACCTCCTCATCGCGCATATGACTGCTCAATAAAGTTGCTTCCTGATGCCTTATCTCGTACTTTCCCAGGGGCCGGGAAGACGGATGATCCGGTTCCTATTCCTCAGGAGGGAGTTGTAGTGTCAGCTGTATGCTCTGAGCTTGAGGGGGAGGTATTGGGGGCTCAGGGGGACGCCCCGGTGGGACTTCCAGGGAGACTGATAGTTCCAGATCGGTTAAGACTGAAGGTTACGGGGAACCGTTACAAACGGATGGCTGATAGGGGGAGAGTTTCTGGTCTAGATCTGAAGGTGAACGATCTAGTTTGGTTGTCTACCAGGAATATAAAACTTAAAGTTTCTTCCTGGAGGTTGGGTCCCAGATTCATCGGGCCGTACAGGATCAGTTCCATAATTAATCCTGTGGCATTTCGTCTGGACCTCCCTCCTACATTTAAAATTCATAATGTGTTTCACAAGTCATTACTTAAAAAGTATGTGGCACCAGTCATACCGTCACCTCTACCTCCGCCTTCAGTGGTGGTCAATGATAACGTGGAATTTCATGGGTCGAAAATCATTGACTCACGTCTCAGTCGCCGATCCCTTCAGTACTTGGTTCATTGGAGGGGGTATGGTCCTGTGGAGAGGACGTGGGTCCCTGCGTCTGATGTTAACGCAGATCGATTGGTTCGGACCTTTCACACAACTCACCCGGGCAGACCTGGCCCCGAGGGTCCGGAGTCCCCTCGTAGAGGGGGGGTACTGTCATGGGTGTATCGCCACAAGGATCGTCGCGATTACACACTCTGACTTCTCACAGCTGAGTTGCTGTTTCTTTGTGTTTGGGAATGAGGGAGTTAATTTTACCTAGCTCTTTGCTAAGACTAGGTCCAGCCTCGCCCGGCTGCTTTTGATTATGTTCTAATTAGATTCCTTCATATACCTGCCAGTCTGCTTGTTAGATGCCGGTGAAAGCCTTTATGTAGTCTAGCAGACTGGATCGGTTCTGAGAATACTTAAGCTAAGAGCTCCTTAGTTGTTTTTACTCTTATAGCTTATAGTTTATCTCTGAGACCTTAGGTGTTCCTACTGTGTGTGAGTGTTGTATGTAAGACTTTATTTACTTTATTTCTTGTCTTTCTTGTATGTCTTTCTGTTCATTAACCGTTACCTGTTCATTCCCTTTGGTGGTAATCAGGGTTCTTCTTAGGACTAGATTACAGTTGGCAGGGATTGATAGGAGACAGGGTTTACGCTGGTGGCCTGGACCTCTGTACCTTTAACAGTACCTCCAGGTAGAGGGATTAGTTAGGACCCCAGTTTAGGGTCAGCATAGACCCCGGTCACCCTCTAGCCGGAGACAGCGTATAACGGATTCCGTATTGACCCACTGGACTTTCTGTCAGGTAATTCTATGTTATCATATATCTATGAGCATGTTATATTGTATGTTGCCCTTTTGATATAGATTACTGTCATCACATATATATATATCTGCTATACAGCGTGACAATATCACGCTGATATTTCTTACTTTTATTCTGTATGATCTCAGTCTCCCATTTTTGTAGATCATTTTCTAATTCCAATTTAAATTTACTGGTCATCTCTTGGGTGGATTGCTTATTAAGCTCACCCTGAATAGAGCTAAGTTCAGTGTCCAATTCCTCAATTTTAGCAGCATTAGATTTAACTAAAAGTTCCATAAATGTCTTTGAGCACAATGAAGCAGACTCCTCCCACTTCCTCACAAAATCCTCCTCAATAACTGGGAACGAAGGGAAAACTTGGACTCTCAAGCCTCTAGGTATAAGACCACATGTAATGTATTTGTCAAGGAACGCTCTATTCCACCATAAGCGGGTCCTTTTACTGAGCAGTTCCTTGTATTTCCTTCTAAGTTCCAATACATCTTTATTTTTCGAGTCATTAACCCCTCTCTGCCATCAGACGTACTATTCCGTCCATGTGACCCTGGACCTTATTCCCATGGACGGAATAGTACGTCATGGGCGATCAGCTGCGCTCCCGGGGGGAGCGCAGCTGATCGCCGCCGGGTGTCAGCTGATTATCACAGCTGACACCCGTGACTGTGTGTCAGGAGCGGTCACGGACCGCTCCCGGCACATTAACCCCTGGCACACCGCGATCAAACATGATCGCGGTGTACCCGGGGCACAGGGGAGGATCGCGCAGGCAGGGGGCTCCCTGCGCGCTCCCCTGAGACCCTCAGAGCAGAGCGATGTGTCGCGCTGTTCCGAGGGTCCGTCCTCCCTCCAGGTCCCCGGATCCAAGATGGCGCCGGGGTCCTGCAGGGAGGCGGCTTCCTCAGTGCCTGCTAAGAGCAGGCGCTGGGGAAGCCTGCAGCAGTGCCAGAGCGATCGCTGGTGTGACAGAGTGCTGTGCACACTGTCACACCAGCGATCTGCTAAAATACAGTGATGTCCCACCCTGGGACAAAGTATAAAAGTAAAACAAATAAAAATAAAAAGTGGTAAAAAAAAAATCATAAAAAAAAAAAATATTCCCCAATAAATTCATTCTTTCCTGTAAATAAAAAGACCAAAACAATAAAAGTACACATATTTGGTATCGCCGCGTCCGTAACGACCCCCCCTATAAAACTGTCCCACTAGTTAACCCCTTTAATGAACCCCTTAAAAAAAAAAAAAAAGAAAACGAAGCAAAAAATCAATGCTTTATCATCATACCGCTGAACAAAAAGTGGAATAACACGCGATCAAAAAGACGGATATAAATAAACATGGTACCGCTGAAAACGTCATCTTGTCCCGCAAAAAACGAGCTGTCATACAGCATCATCAGCAAAAAGATAAAAAAGTTATAGCTCGCAGAATAAAGCGATGCAAAAATAATAATTTTTTATATAAAATTGTTTTCATTCTATAAAAGCGCCAAAACATAAAAAAAATGATATAAATAAGGTATCGCCGTAATCGTACTGACCCGAAGAATAAAACTGATTTATCAATTTTACCACACGCGGAACGGTACAAACGCCTCCCCCAAAAGAAATTCATGAATTGCTGATTTTTGTTCATTCTAACCTCCCAAAAATCGAAATAAAAAGCGATCAAAAAATGTCACGTGCTCAAAAATGGTACCAATAAAAACGTCACCTCGTCCCGCAAAAAATAAGACCTCACATGACTCTGTGGGCCAAAATATGCAAAAATTATAGCTCTCAAAATGTGGTGATGCAAAAAACTATTTTTTGCAATAAAAAGCGTCTTTTAGCGTGACAGCTGCCAATCACAAAAACCCGCTATAAATAGTAAATCAAACCCCCCTTTATCACCCACTTAGTTAGGGAAAAATAATAAAATTAAAAAAATGTATTTATTTCCGTTTTCCCGTTAGGGTTAGGGTTGCGGCTAAAGTTAGGGTTAGGGTTGGCGCTAACGTTAGGATTAGGATTAGGGTTGGGATTACGGTTAGGGGTGTGTTAGGGTTAGGTTTGTGGTTAGGGTTGGGACTAGGGTTAGGGGTGTGTTGGGGTTAGGGTTGGAGTTAGAATTGGGGGGTTTCCGCTGTTTAGGCACATCAGGGGCTCTCCAAATGTGACATGGCGTCTGATCTCAATTCCAGCCAATTCTGCGTTGAAAAAGTCAAACGGTGCTCCTTCACTTCTGAGCTCTGCCATGCGCCCAAACAGTAGTTTACTCCCGCATATGGGGTATCAGCGTACTCTGGACCACAAGAGTTATTGTGCAATTTGTCCTATTTCTACTGTTACCCTTGGGAAAATAAAAAACTGGGGGCGACAAAATCATTTTTGTAAAAAAAAAATGATTTTTTTGTTTTTACGGCTGTATGTTATAAAACTTCTGTGAAGCACTTGGAGCTTCATAGCGCTCACTACACTTCTAGATAAGTTCCTTGTGGGGTCTATTTTCCAAAATGGGGTCACTTGTGGGGGGTTTCCACTGTTTAGGAGCATCAGGGGCTCTCCAAATGCGACATGACGCCCCCAGACCATTCCATCAAAGTCTGCAATCCAAAACGTCACTACTTCCCTTCCGAGCCCCGACGTTCGCCCATACAGTAGTTTACTCCCACATATTGGGTATCAGCATACTCAGGACAAATTGGACAACAACTTTTGTGGTCCAATTTCTCCTGTTACCCTTGTGAAAATAAAATATTGGGGGCGAAAAAATCAATTTTGTAAAAAAAAAAAGGATTTTTTATTTTTACGGCTGTACGTTATAAACTTCTGTGAAGCACTTCGGGGTTCGAAGTGCTCACCACACATCTAGATAAGTTCCTTGTGGGGTCTATTTTCCAAAATGGGGTCACTTGTGGGGGGTTTCCACTGTTTAGACGCATCAGGGGCTCTCCAAATGCGACATGACTCCCCCAGACCATTCCATCAAAGTCTGCAATCCAAAACGTCACTACTTCCCTTCCGAGCCCCGACGTGCGCCCATATAGTAGTTTACTCCCACATATTGGGTACCAGCGTACTCAGGACAAATTGGACAACAACTTTTGGGGTCCAATTTCTCCTGTTACCCTTGTGAAAATAAAATTTTGGGGGCGAAAAAATCATTTTTGTAAAAAAAAAAAAGGATTTTTTATTTTATGGCTGTACGTTATAAACTTCTGTGAAGCACTTTGGGGTTCAAAGTGCTCACCACACATCTAGATAAGCTCCTTGTGGGGTCTATTTTCCAAAATGGGGTAACTTGTGGGGGGTTTCCACTGTTTAGATTCATCAGGGGCTCTCCAAATGCGACATGACTCCCCAGACCATTCCATCAAAGTCTGCAATCCAAAGCGTCACTACTTCCCTTCCGAGCCCCGACGTGCGCCCATACAGTAGTTTACTCCCACATATTGGGTATCAGCGTACTCAGGAACAAATTGGACAACAACTTTTGGGGTCCAAGTTCTCCTGTTACCATTGTTAAAATAAAATATTGGGGGCGAAAAAAAATCATTTTTGTAAAAAAAAAAAGGATTTTTTATTTTTACGGCTGTACGTTATAAACTTCTGTGAAGCACTTCGGGGTTCAAAGTGCTCACCACACATCTAGATAAGTTCCTTGTGGGGTCTATTTTCCAAAATGGGGTCACTTGTGGGGGGTTTCCACTGTTTAGACGCATCAGGGGCTCTCCAAATGCGACATGACTCCCCCAGACCATTCCATCAAAGTCTGCAATCCAAAACGTCACTACTTCCCTTCCGAGCCCCGACGTGCGCCCATATAGTAGTTTACTCCCACATATTGGGTATCAGCGTACTCAGGACAAATTGGACAACAACTTTTGGGGTCCAATTTCTCCTGTTACCCTTGTGAAAATAAAATATTGAGGGCGAAAAAATCATTTTTGTAAAAAAAAAAAGGATTTTTTATTTTACGGCTGTACGTTATAAACTTCTGTGAAGCACTTTGGGGTTCAAAGTGCTCACCACACATCTAGATAAGTTCCTTGAGGGGTCTAGTTTCCAAAATGGTATCATTTGTGGGGGGTTTCCACTGTTTAGGCATATCAGGAGCTCTCCAAACACGACATGGCATCCAGCCAATTCTGCGTTGAAAAAGTCAAACGGCGCTCCTTCCCTTCCAAACTCTGCCATGCACCCAAACAGTGGTTTACTCCCACATATGGGGTATCAGCGCACTCAGGACAAATTGCACAATAACTTTTGGAGTCTTGTTACCCTTGGGAAAATAAAAATTGGGGTGAAAAAATCAATTTTGTGGAAAAAATATGATTTTTTAATTTTACGGCTCTACGTTATAAACTTGTGTGAAGCACTTGGGGGTTCAAATTGCTCACCAAAGATCTAGATAAGTTCCTTAGGGGGTCTAGTTTCCCAAATGGGGGCACTTGTGGGGGGTTTACACTGTTTAGGCACAGCAGGGGCTCTCCAAATGCAACATGGCGTCCAATCTCAATTCCAGCCAATTGTGGTTGGAAAAAGTCAAATGGTGGTCCTTCCATTCCGAGCTCTGCCATGCGCCCAAACAGTGGTTCCCCCCCACATATGGGGTATCAGCGTACTTAGGACAAATTGGACAACAAATTTTGTGGTTCAATTTCTCCTGTTACCCTTGGGAAAATAAAAAATTAGTGACTAAGAGATAATTTTTGTGGGAAAAAAATAGGATTTTTTATTTTCATGCTCGGGCATTATAAACTTGTGTGAAGCACTTGGGGGTTCAAAGTGCTCACCAAAGCTCTAGATAAGTTCCTTAGGGGGTCTAGCTTCCAAAATGGGGTCACTTGTGGGGGTTTCCACTGTTTAGGCTCATCTGGGGCACTACAAATGGAACATGACCCCCATCAATGTTTGCATTCCAAAACGTTACTGCTTCCTTTCCAAGCCCTGCCGTGCGCCCAAACAGTTTCCACCCCCCCCACATATGGGGTATCAGCGTACTCAGGACAAATTAGAAAACAACTTTTGGGGTCCAATTTCCTTGGGAAAAATCAAAAATTTGGGACTAAAAAATCATTTTTGTGGAAAATTGTTTTTTTTTTTTTTCACACCCAGGCATTATAAACTTTTGTGAAACACTTTGGGTTCAAAGTGCTCACAACAGATCTAGATAAGTTCCTTAGGGGGTCTAGTTTCCAAAATGGTGTCACTTGTGGGGGGTTTCCACTGTTTAGGAATATCAGGGGCTCTCCAAACGCGACATGGCGTCTAATCTCAATTCCAGCCAATTTTAGTTTGAAAAAGTCAAACGGCGCTCCTTCCCTTACGAGCTCTGCCGTGTGCCCAAACAGTGGTTTTCCCCCACATATGGGGTATTGGCGTACTCAGGAGAAATTGCACAACAACTTTATCTGCCCATTTTCTCCTTTTACCCTTGTGAAAATAAAAAAAACGTTTGTAAAAGATCATTTTTGTGGCTAAAAAGTTAAATATTAATTTTTTCCTTCCACATTTCTTCAGCTCCTGTGAAGTACCTGAAGGGTTATTAAACTTCTTGAATGTGGTTTTGAGTACCTTGAGGGGTGCAGTTTTTAGAATGGTGTCACTTTTGGGTATTTTCTGCCATATAGACCCCTCAAAGTGACTTCAAATGTGAGGTGGTCTCTAAAAAAATGGCTTTGTAAATTTTGTTGTAAAATGAGAAATCACTGGTCAACTTTTAACCCTTATAATTTCCTAACAAAAAAAAATTTTGGTTCCAAAATTGTGCTGATGTAAAGTAGACATGTGGGAAATGTTATTTATTAACTATTTTGTGAGACATATCTCTCTGTTTTAAGGGAAAAAAAATTCAAAGTTTGAAAATTGCAAAATTTTCAAAATTTTCGCCATATTTGCGTTTTTTTCAAAAATAAACGCAAGGTATATCGAAGAAATTTTACCACTAACGTGAAGTACAATATGTCACGAGAAAACAATCTCAGAATCGCGAAGATCCGTTGAAGCGTTCCAGAGTTATAACCTCATAAAGAGACAGTGGTCAGAATTGTAAAAATTGGCCCGGTCATTAACGTGCAAACCACCCTTGGGGGTGAAGGGGTTAATATTGCCTGATCCCTCATTAAAAACCTTATCCAATTGTTTGAGCCACGTTTTTTCGCGCTCACGATAGTCCATCTGTCCTAGACTTTCAGCTGTAAAAATACAGAAAGCAACAATATTTATACAAATTAGAACAGAACGCATATTGTATACATACTAAATTCACCTTCCCTGAAATTTCAAGAAATAAAGGTGTAAAGAAGTCTCGTGGTACACTATTACAAATATTTCAAACAAGAACAACAAAGTGTAAATACACCACCAATATAATAAAATATAAATTTTATTGATATCAAAGAGAATTTAGAGATATATAGATACAAAAAATATACAAAAACGCCTATAAGGCACAGATAAGGGAAAAGGACAAACAACCGTATATATTGTGTTGCGGTCCTAGGTAGAGTAATACAATAAGACGAGGTGGGAGATAATGCTCACAAGTTATATACAAATATGTAACCTGCTATAAAGAGTCCAGAATATTCCAATACACAAAAAGTGCTAATACTATCGCTATCATGCTCCTAGTTCTGGTAGTATATAATAGCGGTGAAGTCACCCGGCTAACTCAGCCGCTACCACAGAGATCATAATAGTTAAGAGCAGGAATCATAGTAGGTAAAAATATATCACAGTAAGCATCACAGTAAGCATCCAATCTTACCCATAGTGCCTCGCTACAGTGAACACGCAGCCCCAACGCGCGTTTCGCGTGGGCTTCCTCGGGGGGCCGTGTTTAGAATTTGCACCCATCCAGCTATATATGCCCCACTCACATGTGGATTCAATATCGGCGCGTGCGCTGTTCCGTCGCGCCGGAAGTTGCGTCACACTCGGCGTCCATGGCGCTGCGGGTCACGGGAACACCCCGTTGTGACGTCAATGACCCGCACGCGTCATAATAGGATGCCTTGTGCGACGCTCCGGCCAGGAACGGTGCCGCGCATGCGCACTAGTCCACAATAACAAGCGATCGAAAAAAGGTAAATGAATGGGGATAAAAACGAGAAAATGAAAAGAAAAATATAATGGAAACTATTGGGAACAGTGCTGCAATGAACCCCTAAATATAAATTGATGGTGATAGGTGAAAAAAGATATGTATAAATAAAATTAAACCAGGTGCATAGTGTAATAATATACCGTGTATAATGTGTACCAATATAGAGTTCATAAGTATACTTAAAATATATACCAATAGAGAACACATACAATATACTGTGTAAGAATGTGAGGAACACAATAAAAATAAAAAAGATAATAAATAAAATTAAATAAATAATAATGAAAATAATATGAGAAATAAAAAACAAAATAAATAAAAAATAATAATTAATAATAAAAAATAAATAAAAAATATATATAAAGAATAATATGGTGACACAAAAGTGACAATTGTAAAAAGAGAGAAGATATTCATTCAATAAGGTGCTTTAGATCTCCATCCGATGTCATTAAGTCCTCACACTCTTCAAAGGATCAAATTGCAGCTTGAGGCCGCTGGTTTTTTTCTGGAGTCTAGCAACTTGGACCCTGATATACGTGAGCTGGTGTTGGATCTATTGAGATTCATACTGACACATAACTTCTTTACGTTTAAGGACCGATACTACCTCCAGAGGCGTGGTACAGCGATGGGGGCGGCGTGTGCGCCTTCATATGCTAATTTATTTTTGGGATATTGGGAAAGAGAAATCTTCCCAGACGGCGCACACGCCTCCTCCCATATCCTGGGGTGGTATCGGTTCATCGACGATATCCTGTTTATTTGGCAGGGTAGCGTCGATGATCTTGACAATTTTATGTCGGTGTTGAATCAAAATGGTCGCAACATCAGACTCACTTATGTATATAGTAAGGAGATTATCTCCTTTTTGGATATCGAAATCAGGGTACAAGATGGTGGTCTCCTGACTACTGATGTGTTTCGCAAACAGACCTCTGTGAATGCACTTCTACATGCCTCATCCGCCCATGTCGGTTCCACTATTAAGGCCATACTTAAGGGACAATTTCTTAGATTACAACGCATTTGTGCGTCAGACGAACTATATGAAGGGCAGTCTGTGGACCTTGGGCAGAGGTTTAGGGATCGTGGATACAGCAAGCGCAGTATTAGACAGGGATATTGGAACGCTAAAAAAGTATCAAGGAGGGATCTCCTTGTATACCAGAAGAGACCTAAAAAAGATGTTGAGATCCGATTTATCTCCACTTATAATCAACAGTGGAATGTGATGCGTACTGTTCTTAAAAGACACTGGTCTGTTTTATTAACAGACCCAATACTTTCCAATTCTCTTTCCAAAGAACCACTTATGACTGCACGTCGTAGCAGGAATTTGAGAGACATTTTATGCAGAAGCCACTATGTGGGGAAAAATGTTAACCCAGTGATTTTTAAGAAGGAAAAAAGAGTGGGCTTTTTCCCATGTGGCGACTGTTTGGCATGCCAGAACCATGAAAGGGCTAACAAATTTTGTTCATCAAATGGCCTGATGGAATATAAGATCAGGCAATATATCACGTGTAAAACATCTGGCGTGATTTATTACGCACGATGTACGTGTAATTTAATATACGTGGGTCTTACTTCAAGGGAATTGAGAATTAGAACACGTGAACATGTTAGGGACATCTTGGCAGCTAAGGAAATAAATGATTTGGGCACTTTGAAAACGATTCCTCGCCACTTTAAGGCCAAACACAATTGTAACCCTAGGGATTTGAGGATTCGAGGCATTGACAGTATCCATTTGGGTATTAGAGGTGGTGATTTCAAACGTGCACTCGCCCGCAGGGAATGTCAATGGATCTCGACCCTCAATACTATGGTACCAGCTGGCCTTAATGAACAGTTGAGCTTCGCTTCTTTTCTTTAAACTCCTCTATTCTTTTAAATTTTACTTCGTCGCTTCTTATGTTCTTGTTTTTAATCTGTGTGTTTGCTGTATAGTGTCCCTTTATTTGTATCCTAATGCCAGTTTTATTTTCTAGTTTTGCCCCTTATTGTTGAATTATGCTGCAATTTGATCCTTTGAAGAGTGTGAGGACTTAATGACATCGGATGGAGATCTAAAGCACCTTATTGAATGAATATCTTCTCTCTTTTTACAATTGTCACTTTTGTGTCACCATATTATTCTTTATATATATTTTTTATTTATTTTTTATTAATTATTATTTTTTATTTATTTTGTTTTTTATTTCTCATATTATTTTCATTATTATTTATTTAATTTTATTTATTATCTTTTTTATTTTTATTGTGTTCCTCACATTCTTACACAGTATATTGTATGTGTTCTCTATTGGTATATATTTTAAGTATACTTATGAACTCTATATTGGTACACATTATACACGGTATATTATTACACTATGCACCTGGTTTAATTTTATTTATATATATCTTTTTTCACCTATCACCATCAATTTATATTCAGGGGTTCATTGTAGCACTGTTCCCAATAGTTTCCATTATATTTTTCTTTTAATTTTCTCGTTTTTATCCCCCATTCATTTACCTTTATCGATCGCTTGTTATTGTGGACTAGTGCGCATGCGCGGCACCGTTCCTGGCCGGAGCGTCGCACAAGGCATCCTATTATGACGCGTGCGGGTCATTGACGTCACAACGGGGTGTTCCCGTGACCCGCAGCGCCATGGACGCCGAGTGTGACGCAACTTCCGGCGCGACGGAACAGCGCACGCGCCGATATTGAATCCACATGTGAGTGGGGCATATATAGCTGGATGGGTGCAAATTCTAAACACGGCCCCCCGAGGAAGCCCACGCGAAACGCGCGTTGGGGCTGCGTGTTCACTGTAGCGAGGCACTATGGGTAAGATTGGATGCTTACTGTGATGCTTACTGTGATATATTTTTACCTACTATGATTCCTGCTCTTAACTATTATGATCTCTGTGGTAGCGGCTGAGTTAGCCGGGTGACTTCACCGCTATTATATACTACCAGAACTAGGAGCATGATAGCGATAGTATTAGCACTTTTTGTGTATTGGAATATTCTGGACTCTTTATAGCAGGTTACATATTTGTATATAACTTGTGAGCATTATCTCCCACCTCGTCTTATTGTATTACTCTACCTAGGACCGCAACACAATATATACGGTTGTTTGTCCTTTTCCCTTATCTGTGCCTTATGGGCGTTTTTGTATATTTTTTGTATCTATATATCTCTGAGTTCCAAGATGTAGTTGGGAAATGAATATTCTGAGCTTTCCAGCAGCTTTGGATTGTGAACTGGTGAAACACAGCTCCCGCCGAGAAGGCTGCCATCCGCAGTCATGATCTGCCAGTGAAATGGAATAAATTATCTCCTGTGGAGAATTGGTGGAGAGAGACATCACCAGGCAAGGGACTGGCTTACTCAAAGAAAAAGGAGTAGTTCCGGAGATCTCCTTGCCCTAACGCAATAGGAGTGCAAGTAGAAGGGGGCGAGTGTGAAACTGCGCAAATGTGACCGCTTCCAACGTGGCTACCATCATGAAGATGTGAAGTGAGCAGGGCAATGGATGTCTGAGAGAGTGAATCCTGAGTTGAAGGAAGGAAACCTTTTCTTCAGGAAGAAAGAGTCTGGCATGTGCCGTATTGAAAATCATGCTCAGGAAAACTAGGCGTTGGGGTGGGATCAGAGACAATTTCTCTGTTAATGGGCCAGCCCAGGTGAGAGGAAACTGACTCTTGCAGAAGTTCCTGTTAGAACCCTCTTGTTAGATTTTGTTTCAGTTTGCTGGTCACATGACCTTTTTTCCCTATTTAGTCTGGCTCCGCCCTTCTGGCTTTGCTGGACTTCATTGTATTATCTACTCTTAAGCTAGCCGGGTGCTTAGGTGCCTTACTCTGTCAGTTTTGCTTAATCTTAGGATCTCGTAGTAATTTGTTTTCTGTTTAATTTTCCCTGCTACAATTTCTGTTAGGAGGTGTCCTCCTTTTCTCCCAGTCCCTAGATCTAGTAGGGATTCCTCCCTCGCAACTATAGGTCTTCGTTCAGACTAGCTGAGGACTTTAGCGGGTCTGGTCGCAGGATCAGGTTCCCCGTTACATCGTAGGGATCAAGCTCAGTCCTATTGTAGGGACAGAGTTCCCCTCTTTCCTTAGTGCTTGTAGCAGTTCATAACAGTAAGTCCAGCCAAGAAATAAAAAAAAAAAAAAAAAAATCTCTAAGGAAAGATTTTCTGTTTTCATCATGGTGTCGGTTCGGGATTTGGCTGAACGCCTGCAGGGTCTCTCTCTGGAGGTGGCTGAAATCCAGCAACACGTGAGTAGTTGTTCTGGAGCACATTTCGTGGAGCCAAAGGTACGTTTGCCTGATTTATTTTTTGGTGAACAACAAGATTTTTTTTCTTTTAAAAATGCTTGCTTGTTGTATTTCCGTTTGAGACCCAGATCCTCTGGTGATGAATCACAGCGCATAGGGTTTATAATGTCACTTTTGCGCAAAGAACCTCAGGACTGGGCCTTTTCTCTGCAGCCTAGTGATCCATGCTTTGGATCAGTGGATGTTTTTTTTTCTGCTTTGGGGTTGTTGTATGACGATCCGGATCGTGTTTCATCAGCTGAGACAGAGTTGAGACGTTTGAGACAGGGATCGGGTAATGTGGAAAAATATTGTACTCACTTCCGTAGGTGGTCCACCCAGGTGGGCTGGAACGATTCAGCTTTGAAAAGTTTATTTCTTGCAGGATTAAGTGAAAGGGTTAAAGATTTGCTGATTGCTTATCCTATACCTGGTAACTTGCAAGAGGCTATGCAATTGGCCATACGGGTGGATAGGAGACTGCGTGCAAGGGTTAATGAGAGTAAGTCTGCTTTGTCAGCTCCAGGTTTGGAGAAGGAATGTACTGACATTGCAGAGCCGATGGAAATTGGAGCAATGGCACCTCACTCTCGGGAAAAAGAACGCAGATTTGCTCAAGGTTTGTGTTTCTACTGTGGTAAATCTGAGCATTTCATTAAGAACTGTGCGCTTCGAATGAATAAAGAGAAAAAAAAAATGAGGTCAGTTTCGCCCGCATAGCTTGTTTAAACAATAAAGGTGTCTTTCTTTCTGCTACCACTGGTGTTGAGGAGGAGTTAATGGAGTTTCGGGTATTTGTGGATTGTGGTTCAACTCTCAATGTGATTGATGGGAAATTTTTGGAAAAACTAAAATTAAAATCCAAACTTTTGTCTTCTCCTATTAATGTGGTGTCTGTGGATGGCTCTCCCTTGAAAAATGTTACTCACCATATCTGTGAATTTCCTCTTACTATTAATGGTGTTCATCAAGAGAATTTGGATTTGGTAGTTTTGAATAATTTGCCCTCACCAGTGATTTTGGGGTTACCCTGGTTAAAATTGCACAATCCGGTACTGGATTGGTCTACCAATGAAATTAAGTCCTGGAGTCCTAAGTGTAAGGCCGGGATCACACATGCGAGAAACACGGCTGAGTCTCGCATGTGAAATCCCGGCTCTGGCGCCGGCACTCAGGAGTGGAGCGAGCGGCTGCATATAACTACATGCAGCCGCACACTCCACTCCCGAGTGCCGGCGCCAGAGCTGGGATTTCACATGCGAGACTCAGCCGTGTGTCTCGCATGTGTGATCCCGGCCTTATGACAAGTGTTGTAACGGGCGTATTGCTGCAGTAGTTAAGGGGGAGTTACCTGTACCTATTCAGGATTTTTGGAAAGTTTTTTCTGATAAGGAATCGCAGGTATTGCCTCCTCATAGAGAATATGATTCTGCAATTGAATTTGTCCCTGGAGCGACTCTTCCTAAAAGTCGTTTATTTAATTTGACTATTCCTGAGAGAAAAGCTTTGGAGGAATACATACAGACAAGCTTGGCCGCCGGTCACATTAGGCCTTCTAAATCTCCTGTGGCGGTTGGATTTTTTTTTGTTAAAAAAAAGGACGGCAGTTTACGGCCTTGTCTAGACTTTCGTGAGATTAATAAGATTACTGTACGCAATCCTTACCCACTGCCATTGATTCCTGATTTGTTTAATCAGTTAGTGGGGGCCAAGTGGTTCTCGAAAATTGATCTTCGAGGGGCATACAATTTGTTGCGCATGAAGGAGGGGGATGAATGAAAGACTGCGTTTAACACTCCACTGGGTCATTTTGAGAATCTGGTTATGCCTTTTGGACTTTCCAGTGCTCCGGCATTTTTTCAGAATCTTATTAATGACATCCTTAGACCTTTGATCGGCAGAAGTGTGGTTGTGTATTTGGATGACATTTTGATTTATTCACCGGATTTGGAGTCTGATTGGAGGAGTGTGCGTGAAGTATTACAGTTACTGAGTGATAATTCACTTTTTGCCAAACTAGAAAAATGTGAGTTCGCTGTACAGAGACTTAGTTTTTTGGGCTACATTGTCTCCAGTGAAGGTTTTGAGATGGACCCTGTGAAAGTGCAAGCTGTGCAGGATTGGCCTAGACCAGACCTGGGCAAAGTGCGGCCCGCGGGCCACATCCGGCCCTCTTGTTGTCTCAGTCCGGCCCGTGGACCGAGACAGCCGTGGGGCTGAAAACCTGAGGTCCGCAGGCTGCACCGTGCCCGCCCACTCGCTGTCTCTCTACCAGTGATTTTCAACCAGTGTTCCGCGGCACACTAGTGTGCCGCGACACATGGTCGGGTGTGCCGTGGGGAAAGTTCCCCAAACTATGGTGCCAGGAGCTGGTGGCTGGGATCATACTCACCCCTCCCCGTGCCATCGCTGAGGGTCCCTGCAATCCTGCATTCTCCCCGGCTCTGCAGCTCTCCAGCGCTGAGCGGTGATGTAATACCCGCTCATTAAGGTCATGTAATATGGACGTGACGCCACTCCCATGGGCGTGGCTTCCATATTCATGGCCTTAATGAGCGGTATTACGTCACCGCTCAGTGCCAGAGAGCTGCAGGAAGACAGGGAGAACGCAGGATTGCAGGGACCCTCAGCGATGGCACGGGGAGGGGTGAGTATGATGGAGGAGAGGACAAGGAGCACGGAGCTGGACGGGGGATAGAACGGTGGATGGAGGAAGCATGGAGGACGGGGGGGAGAACGGAGGACGGGGGAAGCATGGAGCAGGACGGGGGGGGAGAACGGAGGACGGGGAAGCATGGAGGAGAACGGGGGGAGAACGGAGGACGGGGAAGCATGGAGGAGGACGGGGAAGCATGGAGCAGGACATGGGGGGAGAACGGTGGACGGGGGAGAACGGTGGACGGGGGAAGCATGGAGGATGACCGGGGGGGAGAACGGAGGACGGGGGAAGCATGGAGGAGGACGGGGAAGCATGGAGCAGGACGGGGGAGGACGGGGGAAGCATGGAGGAGGACGGGGAAGCATGGAGCAGGACGGGGGGAGGACGGGGTAAGCATGGAGGAGGATGGGGGGAGAACGGAGGACGGGGGGAGGATGGAGGAGGACAATGAGCACGGAGTAGGACGGGGGGGGAGAGGATGGAGGGCACAGAGGAGCATGGAGCAGGACGAGGGGGGGCACAGGAGGACGGAGAAGGAATGGGGGAGCACAGCGGAGGACGGAGCAGGAAGGGGTGAGTACAGAGGAGAATGGGGGAGCACAGAGCTGGATGGGGGAGCAAGGAGCAGGACGGGGGCAGCACAGAGCAGGAGGGCAGTTTATACACCCGGCTTATACACGAGTCAATAAGTTTTCCCAGTTTTTTGTGGCAAAATTAGGGGGGTCGGCTTATACACGGGTCGGCTTATACACGAGTATATACGGTAGGTAGGAGACGTGTACAATAAGGGTGCTTTCACACGTTGCGGGTTGCAATGCGTGTTTCCTGATGCGCGCTATGTATAATATGACTGTTTTAGTGTCATTTTGTGCTATTTTGGTTGGTGGTGTGCCCCAGGATTTTCTAAGTATAAAAAGTGTGCCGCAGCTCAAAAAAGGTTGAAAATCACAGAGTCTAGGCGCAGTCAGCATTGGTGGAGGAGGGGCCTCAGGCCACTTCCTCCACCAATCAGCGTGTGAAACAGCTGAAGTGATGACGTCATGTCATCGCATCAGCTGTGTACCGCCGGTGAGTCAGCACATCGGAGACAGCAACAGCAGCAGCAGGCGCCTGGGAACGGGACTGATGTGAGTATGTGGTGTTATTTTTTTTTTCATGTGTATGAACATGGGGATTCAATGGAAGTGAACATGGGGATTCTATGGAGGTGAACGTGGGATTCTATGGGGGTGAACGTGGGGATTCTATGGAAGTGAACATGGGGATTCTATGGGGTGAATATGGGGATTCTATGGGGTGAACATGGGGATTCTATGGAGGTGAACATGGGGATTCTATGGAGGTGAACATGGTGATTCTATGGAGGTGAACGTGGGGATTCTATGGAGGTGAACGTGGGGATTCTATGTGGTGAACATGGGGATTCTATGGAGGTGAACACGGGGATTCTATGAAGGTGAACATGGGAATTCTATGGAAGTGAACATGGGAATTCTATGGAGGTGAACGTGGGGATTCTATGTGGTGAACATGGGGATTCTTTGGGGGTGAACACGGGGATTCTATGAAGGTGAACATGGGAATTCTATGGGAGTGAACATGTGAATTCTATGAAAGTGAACATGGGGATTCTTTGGGGGTGAACATGGGGATCCTATGGAAGTGAACATGGGGATTCTATGGGAGTGAACACGTGGATTCTATGAAAGTGAACATGGGGATTCTATGGGGTGAACATGAGGATTCTATGGAGGTGAACATGGGAATTCTATGGAAGTAAACATGGGGATTCTATGGGGGTGAACATGGGGATTCTATAGGGGTGAACGTGGGGATTCTATGGGGGTGACGTACAGCACATGGGGATTCTATGGGGGTGACGTGCAGCACATGGGGAGGCTATGGGAAGGCTGTATACTCATGCAGTATATGGAAAGGCTGTGTGGAGCTCATGCAGTATATAGGGAGGCCGTGTGGGGCTCATGCAATATATATATATATAGGGAGGCTGTGTGGCGCTCATGCAGTGTATATAGGAAGGCTGTGTGGCGCTCATGCAGTATATATAGGGAGGCTGTGGGGCTCATGCAGTGTATATAGGGGGCTGTGTGGCACTCATGCAGTATGTAGGGAGGCTGTGTGGCGCTCATGCAGTATATAGGGAGACTGTGGGTCTCATGCAGTATATATAGGGGGGCTGTGTGGCGCTCATGCAGTATATATATGGAGGCTGTGTGGGTCTCATGCAGTATATAGGGAGGCTATGTGGGGCTCATGCTGTATATATAGGGAGGCTGTGTGAGGCTCATGCTGTATATAAGGGGCTGTGGGGGGGTTCAAATATATATAGGGGGTGTCAGCATACTTAATTCTGCTCAATATTAAGTGATGCAATCAATATTAATAAGTTAATAAGTTGAGTAGAACTTAATTTCAAGCTATTGGTTCGGCCCTCCACAACAGTCATGGTCTCTCATGTGGCCCCTCGGGAAAATTAATTGCCCACCCCTGGCCTAGACCTATTGGTGTGAAATCAATACAGAGGTTTTTGGGGTTCGCCAATTATTATAGAAAATTCATAAAAAAATTTTCTGTGGTTGCCAAACCTCTGACCGATCTCACCAGGAAAGGTGCTGATGCGGTTCAGTGGACTACTGAGGCCATTGAGGCTTTTGTGTTGCTAAAGGAGAGGTTCAGCTCTGCTCCCATCCTTACGCAGCCTGATGTGACTAAACCATTTTTGGTTGAGGTTGATGCTTCTTCTGTGGGGGTCGGCGCGGTGTTGTCTCAGGAAAAGACGGATGGAGTACATACCTGTGCTTTTTTTTCAAAGAAATTTTCTGAGTCTGAACTAAATTATGATATCGGTAATCGGGAATTGTTGGCAATTAAACTCGCATTTGAACACTGGCGTCATTTTTTGGAGGGAGCGGAATTTCCCGTTCAAGTCTTCACCGATCATAAAAATCTGATCTACCTTGATGCTGCCAAACGCTTGAATGCCCGTCAGGCTAGGTGGGCACTGTTTTTCTCACGCTTTAATTTTACCGTTACTTACATCCCAGGTACTAAAAATGTTAAAGCTGATACTTTGTCTCGCAGCTTTTCTCCTATGGTGGGTACTGAGGAGGAGGAAAACATTTTGCAAGAGGGGGTTGTTATTGCGGTTTTGGACTCCGTGTTGGAAGATGAGATTCTTAAAGCACAGGAGAATGCCCCATCTAACACGCCGCATGGGAGGTTGTTTGTGCCTGGTACCCTGAGGAGAGATTTGTTTGTTGAATGTCATGACTCTCGGTTGGCAGGTCATCCTGGAATCTCTGAGACCAAGAGACTTGTGGGTCGCAGCTTTTGGTGGCCTGGATGGCAGAAGGAAGTCATTAAGTGGGTGCGTCAATGCACTGTGTGTGCTAGATCTAAATCTTCTCATACTCCTGCTGCAGGGTTGCTTTGCCCTCTGGAGGTCCCTAGTGCACCTTGGACACATTTGGCTATGGACTTTATTACTGACCTTCCCCCCTCTGAGGGTTTCACTGTCATCTGGGTGGTCGTGGACCGTTTTAGCAAGATGTGTCACTTGGTTCCTTTCATCAAATTGCCCTGCGCTAAGACTCTCGCTAAGGCCTTTGTCAAGGAAATAGTCAGACTACATGGTGTTCCTACTGACATTGTTTCTGATAGGGGACCTCAGTTTGTGGCTCGTTTTTGGCGCGCCTTTTGTGACAGGTTGGGAGTTCATTTGTCGTTTTCATCCGGATATCATCCTGAGTCTAATGGCCAGACAGAAAGGAAAAACCAGGATGTTGAGCAGTTCTTGCGTTGTTTTGTGACTGATAATCAAGAGGGGTGGTCTGAGTTTCTGCAACTTGCTGAGTTTGCTCTTAACAATCATCCATCCGCTTCTGCTGGTTGTTCGCCTTTTTTTTGTTGTACTGGGAGACATCCGTCTTTTGGGTCATTTTCCAAGTTGGGATCGGCTGTACCTGAAGAGGAGAATTTTTCTGGTGTGTTGGAGAGAGTTTGGACTGATGTGCGTGGTAATCTTCAGGAGGCTAACAAAAGATCCAAAGTGTATTTTGATAGAAAACGACAAGAGGTTTTGTTTGCTATTGGTGACATGGTCTGGTTGTCCTCTAAGAATCTGCGCTTGAGGATTCCGTCTAAGAAATTGGGTCCCAAGTTTGTAGGGCCCTTTAAGGTGCTTCAGGTTATTAACCAATCTGCTGTTAAGTTGGAGCTTCCCACCTCCTGGAAGATTAATCCGGTGTTTCATGTTTCTCTCTTGAAAAAAGCTGAGGTCTCAGATGGAGACGTCTCGGCCACTGTTCCCCTGGTGGTGGAGGACGGGCAATATGAGATTTCCCGCATCCTAAATTCTAGACGGTATAGAGGGGGTTTGCAGTACCTCGTAGCTTGGAAGGGTTATGGACCCGAGGATAACTCATGGGTGAGGGCGGATGATGTTTCTGCGTCTAGACTTGTCAGAGCGTTTCACAAGAGGTTTCCAGATAAGCCTAAGTCCTAGGGGATCCGGAGGATCCTCTTAGAAGGGAGGGTACTGTTAGAACCCTCTTGTTAGATTTTGTTTCAGTTTGCTGGTCACATGACCTTTTTTCCCTATTTAGTCTGGCTCCGCCCTTCTGGCTTTGCTGGACTTCATTGTATTATCTACTCTTAAGCTAGCCGGGTGCTTAGGTGCCTTACTCTGTCAGTTTTGCTTAATCTTAGGATCTCGTAGTAATTTGTTTTCTGTTTAATTTTCCCTGCTACAATTTCTGTTAGGAGGTGTCCACCTTTTCTCCCAGTCCCTAGATCTAGTAGGGATTCCTCCCTCGCAACTATAGGTCTTCGTTCAGACTAGCTGAGGACTTTAGCGGGTCTGGTCGCAGGATCAGGTTCCCCGTTACATCGTAGGGATCAAGCTCAGTCCTATTGTAGGGAGAGTTCCCTCTTTCCTTAGTGCTTGTAGCAGTTCATAACAGTTCCGATAGGACGGAGCTTTGATCAGAACATCATGCAGGTATGGAATGACTAGGAGCCCTCTGGAACGTAGAAGGGCCATGAAAGCCACAATGACCTTCATGAAGATCCTGGGGGCAGAGGCTAGGCTGAAAGAGAGCGCTGTGAATTGGAAGTGAAAATCCTGAACTGCAAAGTGGAGGAAACTTTGATTTGAAGTGCAAGACGTCCTGAATGTCTACTAAACAGATGAACTTCGTGGATTCCATGGAGGCTATCACCAAATGGAGGGATTCCATCCTGAAATGGCAGAGACACACTTGCTTGTTCAGGAGGTTGAAGTCCAGGAAAGGACAGACTAACCTTGGTTGGATCAGAAACAAATTCTGATAGAGCAGCAGCCCACTTGCTGGGAGGGGGTGCGCTCTCGTCTGGGCAGCGGGGGCGCCTGTGAGGTCGGCATTGTGGAAGGACTGCAGTTGGGACAAAGGGTCATGTTGACCTGAGGGCAATTTTGTTGCAGGAGGAGCAGGCAATGTGAAGACTAATAGGGGGGATGGGTGGGAGTGAGTTGTTGTGAATGTGTTAGAAATGAATTCTGAGCAGAAGCTCCCTCTGGTGGTTACAAACAGTACTGAACTATTCAATGAAGATTGTGAAGATTGGCAATCAGGTGTTACAGACTGGTCTTATATAAGGGAGGTTCCCTCCCATCAGGGTTGCCGGTGATCAATTGTTCTTGTCTCAACTTTGGTTCCTGGTTCACTTGGAAGCTTGCTGTGTCTTGCCTGCATCTTCTGCTAACAGATAAGATATTTTCTGCTTTTATTTTTGTGCTTGCTTTTTGCATTTTGTCCTGCACTTCTGTGGAGGTCAGCCAGGTCCCCTCCGGGGGCTTGTGCTCCTCTCAGTTTATCTGAGCCACTGTTATTTGTTCATTTGCCTTTTCCAGTTTTTTCAGTGGCTGCTGCTTAGTTTTGTTACACCAGAGAACTAATTTAGGTGGTAGAGGTCGTGTGATCTCAGGTGTTTTTGCAATTAGTGAGTTGGTATTTTTTTAGGGTTTTTTAGATTGCAGTAAGTGTCCTTCCTATCCTTTTCTTTCTAGGAAGATTGGGCCCCAACGTTTGCTCATACTATTTTCTGTCTGTGTCTGTATTTCCTCTTGTCTAACCGCCATTACATGTTTGGGGGCTTCCTATGTTCTTTGGGGATCTGCTCCGGGGCAGATAGTTTTCCTCTTTCTATCTTTAGGTGTAGTTAGCTTCTCAGGCTGTGACGAGGCGTCTAGGACCAACGCAGGTACGCTCCACGGCTGCCTTTAGTTGTGGTGGTTAGTCAGGGTACTGCAATCCAGTAGATTCCAACCTCTCTGGTGTATTGCCTTTTTTGCCTGCTCTCCTCAGCTACCAAATCATAACAGTATCACCGGCCAAACTGAAAATTATATGGTACTCACAGAAGGGAAAGATAGTGTAAAAAAAAAAAAAAAAAGTTGTCAGAGTTGTCAGAGATATTTTTTTTTCTTTCCCTCTTTTTCTCTGGGTGCTGAGGATTTTTTTTCACTCAGTGGAGTTTGCACAGTTGTCTGGCCGTGTGGATCAGCTTGCCACTGAAGTTCGGAGTATTGCTACCTATCTTGCAGGGTTGCCGGTTGTGGAACCTAGGATCCCCATGCCAGATTTGTTTTTAGGGGATCAAGCTAAATTTCTGAATTTCAAAAATAACTGCAAGTTGTTTTTTGCCTTAAAACCTAAGTCCTCAGGGAACGCAGCACAGCAGGTTCAAATTGTCATCTCTCTCCTGCGCGGCGATCCTCAGGATTGGGCTTTTTCCCTGACACCTGGGGATCCTGTTTTGAGTAATGTTGATGCATTTTTTCTGGCTCTGGGGTTATTGTACGATGAACCTAATGTCACTGATCAAGCTGAAAAAGCCTTGTTGGCATTAAATCAGGGGCTTGAGGACGCTGAGTTGTACTGTCAGAGATTCCGAAGGTGGGCAGTCCTGACCAAATGGAATGATGATGCTTTGGCAGCCCTTTTTTGGAAGGGTCTGTCAGAGAATGTAAAAGATGTTATGGTGGGTTTACCTGCTCCCTCTGGTCTCAATGATTCTATGTCATTGGCGATTCAAATTGACAGACGTTTGCGTGACCGTAGAGGTATGCGTGGAATAGTGTTGCCTTGTGAACCAGCTTCTGAACCTATGCAGTGTGATAGAGTGGCTTCTGGGGCACAGCGTCATGAGTTTAGAAAACGCAATGGGTTATGTTTCTACTGTGGTGACGCCTCTCATGATATTTCAGTCTGCCCTAAGTGGGGAAGACGTTTTGCACGCTCAGTTGTCTTGGGTAGTGTTCAGCCTAAATTTCTGTTGACTGTTACCCTGATTTGCTCCCTGTCCACATTTTCTGCTCAGGCTTTTGTTGATTCGGGAGCAGCTATTAACCTGATGGAGTTTGATTTTGCTAAACGTTGTGGGTTTCCCTTGATACCCCTACGGAAGTCTATTCCCCTACTGGGGATTGATTCTACCCCTTTGGCTGAGAATAAACCCCAGTTCTCTACTCAGGTGATAATGAGGGTTGAACCTGATCATCAGGAGAGTTGCAAATTTTTGGTGCTGTATAATCTGCATGACATTATTGTACTAGGTTTCCCTTGGTTACAGTCTCATAATCCTGTTTTGGATTGGAAATCTGTGTCTGTAACCAGTTGGGGCTGCTAATGTGTTACTGCCAACACTCCTGTTTTTTCTACCTCTCCCCAGGCTCAGGATGTTCCTGACTTTTTGACTGATTTTTCTGATGTGTTTAGCGAAAGTAAATCTGCATCCTTGCCCCCCCATAGGAGCTATGACTGCGCTATTGAATTAGTGCCTGGTAGTAAATTCCCTAAAGGTCGCCTTTTTAACTTGTCTGTACCTGAACATGACGCTATGCGGTCTTATATCAAGGAGTCATTGGAGAAGGGTCATATCAGACCATCCTCTTCACCCTTGGGTGCTGGTTTTTTCTTTGTGGCCAAAAAGGATGGTTCATTAAGGCCGTGTATTGATTATCGTCTCTTGAACAATATCACTGTGAAATAGCAATATCCGTTACACTTGATTTCTGACCTGTTTTCCAGGGTGAAAAGTGCTACTTGGTTTACCAAGCTTGACCTCAGGGGGGCGTATAACCTTATTCGCATTAAGCACGGGGATGAATGGAAGACGGCATTTAATACCCCAGAGGGGCATTTTGAGTACCTAGTGATGCCCTTTGGGCTCACTAATGCTCCTTCCGTCTTCCAGTCCTTCATGAATGACATTTTCAGGGATTTTGTGGATAAATTTCTGATTGTTTATTTGGATGATATCTTGATTTTTTCCAATGACTGGGACTCTCATGTGAAACATGTTCGGACTGTGTTCCAGATTTTGAGAGAGAATGCTCTGTATGTGAAGGGATCAAAGTGTCTTTTTGGCGTACAGAGGATCTCATTTCTGGGATTCATTTTGTCCCCATCTGTTATTGAAATGGACCCGGTCAAGGTTCAGGCCATCTGTGATTGGGTCCAACCTACTTCATTAAAGGCTCTTCAGAGATTCTTGGGTTTTGCCAATTTTTATCGTAAATTTATTGGTAATTTCTCTGTTATTGTTAAACCATTGACTGATTTGACCAAGAAGGGTTCTGATGTGGTGAATTGGCCTCCTGAGGCAGTCTCTGCGTTTCAGGAACTTAAGCAGAGATTCACTTCTGCTCCTGTTCTACGGCAGCCTGATGTTTCTCTGCCATTTCAGGTGGAGGTTGATGCCTCTGAAATTGGGGCAGGTGCCGTTTTGTCTCAAAGAGATCCAGAGACCTCTAAAAGTAACCCTTGTGCCTTTTTCTCTCGAAAATTTTCTCCAACTGAACGTAATTATGACGTGGGTAATCGGGAGTTATTGGCCATGAAGTGGGCTTTTGAAGAGTGGAGACATTGGCTGGAGGGAGCCAAACATCAGGTGGTGGTCCTCACGGACCATAAGAATCTGGTTTATCTGGAATCAACCAAGTGACTTAATCCTAGACAGGCCAGGTGGGCCTTGTTTTTCACACGTTTTAATTTTGTGGTTTCCTTTCTTCCTGGCACTAAAGGTACTGCCACACTTAGCGATCTCGATAAAGACGCAATCGTTGGTGTGATCTCTTTTAGGTCGCTAGTAGCTGCCAAACAGGAGATCTCATAAACGACACATCAGCGGTCAGCGATCTCTTTAACGACTTTGGCGGTCGTTAGGATGTCATTAGCATGAACTGAGCGCTTCTGATTCATAGGAATTTCCAGCATCGCTCCTGCTCTCTGAGTCCTGCTAGCCTGCTTTGCAACTTCTGCGATCCTCTCTGTGACGCAAAAGAGAACTTACAGATATTGCGATCCACTCCGTGACGCAAAACAGTCATATGCGTCACAGACGAGGTCGCTCGCCATTCGCAAAAGGTGCCAAACACAGCAATTCAGGCTCACCAGCGGGACGCCAACGATCAAAAAACGGTCCAGAACTCTAGTGAACGATCAGCGACATCACAGCAGGGGCCACATCGTTGCTACATGCCACACACAACGAGGTCGCTAACGAGATCGCAAAATAGTGACGTTTTAGTGATCTCGTTAGCGATCTCGTTTGCGATCTCGTTTAGTGTGGCATACCCTTAAGAATGTTAAAGCGGATGCCCTCTCGAGGAGTTTACTTGCGGACTCTCCTGAGTTATCTGATCCTGCTGTTATTTTGAAAGAGGGTGTAGTTCTTTCCGCCATCTCGCCCAATTTGAGACTGGCTCTGGAAGGGTGTCAGGAGGATAAACCCGAGCGCTGCCCTATTGGGAAATTGTTTGTCCCAGACCGGTGGAAAAAGAGTGTGATGTCTGAGATTCATTGTTCCGCGTTGGCCGGTCATCCCGGAATTTTTGGTACCAGAGACTTGGTTAGTCGGTCCTTTTGGTGGCCTAATTTGTCTCGTGATGTCAGGGAATTTGTGCAGTCCTGCGGGACTTGCTCTCGCTCCAAGCCTTGCTCTCGCTCTAGTGGTTTGTTGATGCCATTGCCTGTGCCCAAGAGACCATGGACCCATATCTCTATGGATTTCATTTCCGACCTCCCTGTTTCTCAGAGAATGACTGTTATCTGGGTGATTTGTGATAGGTTTTCCAAAATGATACATCTTGTGCCATTACCTAAGTTGCCTTCCTCCTCCGAATTGGTGCCTTTGTTCCTTCAGCACGTGGTTCGGTTACACGGCATTCCTGAGAACATTGTGTCTGACAGAGGAGTCCAGTTTGTTTCCAGATTTTGGAGGACTTTTTGTTCTAAACTTGGTGTTCAATTGTCTTTCTCCTCGGCTTTTCATCCTCAGACCAATGGACAAACTGAGAGAACAAACCAGACATTGGAGACTTATCTGAGATGCTTTGTGTCTGCTGATCAGGATGACTGGGTCTCTTTTTTGCCTTTGGCTGAGTTTGCTCTTAATAATAGGGCTAGCTCTGCCATTTTGATGTCTCCATTTTTCTGCAATTTTGGGTTTCACCCTCGATTTTCTTCGGGACAGACGGAGGCTTCTGTCTGTCCAGGTGTTGACTCTGTTGGGAGCGTATGCAGCAGATTTGGGACCAGGTAGTGGAGAGGTTGTCACTCTCTCAGGAGAGGGCCCAGCGGTTTGCCAACCGGCATAGGACTGATGGTCCTCGATTTGAAGTAGGGGACTTGGTCTGGTTGTCCTCAAGAAATATCCCTATGAGAGTTGCATCTCCTAAGTTTAAGCCTAGGTTCATTGGACCTTATAAGATCATGGAGATTCTTAATCCTGTTTCCTTTCGTTTACTTCTTCCAGGGACATTTAAGATCCATAACGTGTTCCACAAGTCCTTATTGAAGAGGTTTGTCGAGCCAGTGGTTCCTATGGCTGCGCCTCCTGACCCTGTTTTGGTTGAGGGCAATCTGGAGTATGTGGTTGAGAAAATATTGGATTCTCGTTTTTCTAGACGGAAACTCCAGTATTTGGTTAAGTGGAGAGGTTATGGTCAGGAGGACAATTCTTGGGTGTTTGCTTCGGACATCCATGCTAGGAGATTGATCCGTGCGTATCACAGAGCTCATCCTGACCGATCTGGTTGCCCAAATGAGTGTTCGGTGACCCATCCTCAAGGGGGGTACTGTTGTGAATGTGTTAGAAATGAATTCTGAGCAGAAGCTCCCTCTGGTGGTTACAAACAGTACTGAACTATTCAATGAAGATTGTGAAGATTGGCAATCAGGTGTTACAGACTGGTCTTATATAAGGGAGGTTCCCTCCCATCAGGGTTGCCGGTGATCAATTGTTCTTGTCTCAACTTTGGTTCCTGGTTCACTTGGAAGCTTGCTGTGTCTTGCCTGCATCTTCTGCTAACAGATAAGATATTTTCTGCTTTTATTTTTGTGCTTGCTTTTTGCATTTTGTCCTGCACTTCTGTGGAGGTCAGCCAGGTCCCCTCCGGGGGCATGTGCTCCTCTCAGTTTATCTGAGCCATTGTTATTTGTTCATTTGCCTTTTCCAGTTTTTTCAGTGGCTGCTGCTTAGTTTTGTTACACCAGAGAACTAATTTAGGTGGTAGAAGTCGTGTGATCTCAGGTGTTTTTGCAATTAGTGAGTTGGTATTTTTTTAGGGTTTTTTGGATTGCAGTAAGTGTCCTTCCTGTCCTTTTCTTTCTAGGAAGATTGGGCCCCAACGTTTGCTCATACTATTTTCTGTCTGTGTCTGTATTTCCTCTTGTCTAACCGCCATTACATGTTTGGGGGCTTCCTATGTTCTTTGGGGATCTGCTCCGGGCAGATAGTTTTCCTCTTTCTATCTTTAGGTGTAGTTAGCTTCTCAGGCTGTGACGAGGCGTCTAGGACCAACGCAGGTACGCTCCACGGCTGCCTTTAGTTGTGGTGGTTAGTCAGGGTACTGCAATCCAGTAGATTCCAACCTCTCTGGTGTATTGCCTTTTTTGCCTGCTCTCCTCAGCTACCAAATCATAACAGTGAGTTTCCCTAGTATTAGGCATAGAGGAAAGTACCAGGGTAGGGCTGCTGCTGAGTAGTGCTGGTGAACCTGTGGGCCACAAGGACAAAACCTTTCCAGTGCTGAAGAAGCTGCTGACAGGGAAGACAAGATATCGAGGTTGGCGTTGAGCAGGGTAATGGTGCCGGCAGGGAGCACAAGGAATGCACGCCAAACCATACACCAGCAAAGAACAAGCATGCAGATTGGCTGCAGGGTAGAGGGTGGGACAGAAGAGAAATAAGCACAAAGAAGCCCACATGAGTCTTAAGGAGGACAGGAGGATGGGCTCAAGGAAATAGGCCTCGAGGGGAGCTGGGGCCTGGATTTAACAAACCCGCAAGTGAAGTGACCCGAAGGAGTGGGGAAGCTGCGGGAGAAACCCCTGCACCAACTAAGAGGATGATGAGTCCCACTCTAGGGAGGAAGGGAGGGGGGTCAATAATTGGTGGGGTTCCAGGAAGCCTGTGTCGCTAGTTAATACTGTGCCCAGGAGACTAGCCCGATGATTGTGTCCAAGAGACCCCCCCTTCCGGCGATAACCTGGTCCGGATGCGGCCCTGACTCCTTCACAGAATGGAGGACGTTCTTCAGGGGTTCAGGGTAGGGGGAGTCCTTGGAAATCGTTCTGTCTTCCCCCCGGCACAGTTTTGTTATGGTGGACGATTGGCCTGAGGATAGATGGCAAGGACTGTCCTCCTGGCCGCCCCGAGACACTCAATGTGTTAGAGGGGTAGGGTCTTGCCGAGATGACAAGAAAGGGTATTGTGTGAACCAGACCACATTGTTCTCTTGGTCTCTAGGTGGGATGCCTGCAGTCATAAGCTGAATCTGAAATAAAAAGGTAAAAGATTAATAAAACATAACAAAGCCCTAAGGTTCAAACTGGTCTGAGAGCAGATCCGTGTCTGCCTCTTACTGACACTAAGCTAAAACTAATCAGCTTTGTGTCAGTTGATGGGTGTACTGAGGATGATCTAACTTTTTTCCTTGTGGCAGCAGCATATGACGCGCACCACATGTGGGTACCAGGGCTATGGGACACTCGGCACCGAGCCCACGGAAGTCTATGGGGGATGTCACTGGCAGCAGAGCTCGGTCCGTGGCCCTGGGCGGTCATGCAATGGGGGATATTTACAGGGGATTATAAAGATTAGTTCGTGACGCCACCTGTGGTATCTGATCAATTTGACCAGCGCTGCAATATGGATCTTCTAAGGGGATGTTATGGGGCAGCAAGATGGTGAGTCTCCCACAGGCGAGACTTTTCCCTTGAAGTCTATGGTGGTGCAGAATGCAGGCAAATAAGCAGTGACACACGGTTCAGTCTCTTTTCATACCTTTACTTGTAGATGTTGCAGGGATGTCCCAGAGCACTGTAGGGTGAAGGGTGCACATCCAGATTCCTCCACTTGATAGGTGTGTGGCCTCCTGTCCTCTGCTTTTTTGTAATAAGTTCTGGCCTGCATGTAGCTGGGCCTAGCTTAGCCTCTGTCTTGTACCTGGCTGACTTTGTTATTGGATCTTCTCTCTGAAAGGACAGGGTTATTGATGGCCCGGCCGAGCCGGACTCCGTCCTCCTGATCCTGCTACGTATCAGCTCGGTGGTACTCCTGGGACTTGTAGTCCTCCAGGAACTCCGGTGTTCTCCTAATGGGTCGTGGAGATCCCTGTAGGCTCGGACTCCGGCGTCCGGGTATACTTGCTGAGATGAGCTATTAAGGCTCCTCGGTCTCATTAACTTCCACTCGCCTTCGACCTATCTAGGTCCTCCTATTATCACACACGCTGGCAGTTGGTGAGCTGCCTCTTCGCCGCTCTCTAAGCGTCGGCACGCTTTCCACTGAGCTATACTTCAGATTCAGCTCTGACTAAGCTAAAGTGATTCCTTCTCACTCGTACTAGCCTCCACTTACTCAAGTTGAACTGACTGAACAGCTCTGCACTTCTCTCCTCTGGTGTCTTAAGGAGATCTGAGATCTGTCTCTGTCTGATCTCTTCTCTGGCTGCTCTCATCATCTTCTGAGGCAAACTGAAACTAAAACTGGTTTTTATACGTCTTACACAGCTCCCTCTAATGTTCTTTTTTAGGTAAGCTGCATGTGTGTGTGCATAATGACCTCTAGTGGGATCTTCTGTCAGTGCACCCCTCTGGAAGATGTGGATTCAGTCACAGCTGGGCTCCACACATACACCCATGGTCTCCTGAGACCCCAATGAAGAAAAAAAATAAAGCAAAATTAAAAATACACATATGATATTTGGTTTCGCAGAATTATATATTTTTTTTGGTTGCAGCAACATTACAATAAGAGGCTATCAAAACATCTACCACAAAATTGTATCAGCAAAAATTGTTACTGTTAGCCAATAACAGACATTGTTTTCAAGGTTTTGACTGGAGTTGCTGGTTGGGTAGGGTTTCGATCACATCTGCAGCTGGACAGTATCATTTTACACCCAGTGTGAGTCATTCCTGAAGTGCAGGTGACTCACAATGTTCACTTAAAGGATATGGCTCATCGTGCCAACTCGTTCAAGAAGGATCGATCACGACCAGATGATACAGGTGAACAGTGAACTGAACTGTATCTACTGTGGTAGATCGGCTCACTCAGCTGTACACGGAGGTATACACAGGACACTGTCTATTTAAGAATGTCCTTAGTTTATTAGGTGCTGCATAAACCAAGCTGAAGGTAGAAGTAAACACGGCTCTCTGGGCAAAACAGCAATACAAAAGGGTAGCACAAAGCACAGTCCTTCTGCTATTCGGGATCAGCTTGCTCAGGGCTAGCAAGATCCACAGGTCTGTTGCACAGCTTCTGAATCCAAACCTTTGCAGTAGTAAACTTCACTGTTATGAATGTTTTAGAAATGAATTCTGAGCAGAAGCTCCCTCTGGTGGTTACAAACAGTACTGAGCCATTCAGTGAGGATTGGCAATCAGGAATCACAGACTGGCTGGATATAAGGGAGGTTTCCCCCCATCATGGTTGCCGGTGATCAATTGTTCTTGTCTCAACGTTGTTTCCTGGTTCACTTGGAAGCTTGCTGAGTCTTGCCTCTTCTCCTGCTCTCAGATAAGATATTTTATGTTTTTGTTTTTGTGCTTGCCATTTGCATATCTCTCTGCATTTCTGTGAGGTTGGCCAGGTTCCCCTTCCCTGGGGGCTTGGGCTCCTCTCGGTTCCTCTGGAGCCACTGTTGTTTGTTCATTTGCCTTTTCCAGTTTGTTCTGTGGCTGCGGCTTAGTTTTGTTACACCAGAGAACTAATTTAGGTGGTAGAGGTCGTGTGATCTCAGGTGTTTTTGCAATTAGTAGCATTGGTTTTTTTAGGGTTTTTTTGGATTTCAGTAAGTATCCTTCCTATCCTATTCTGTCTAGGCAGATTGGGCCCCAGCGTTTGCTCATACTATTTTCTGTCTGTGTCTGTATTTCCTCTTGTCTAACTGCCATTACATGTTTGGGGGCTTCCTATGTTCTTTGGGGATCTGCTCCGGGGCAGATAGCTTTCCTCTTTCTATCTTTAGGTGTAGTTAGCCCCTCAGGCTGTGACGAGGCGTCTAGGACCAACGTAGGAACGCTCCACGGCTGCCTTTAGTTGTGGTGGTTAGTCAGGGTACTGCAATCCAGTAGATTCCAACCTCTCTGGTGTATTGCCGTTTTTGCCTGCTCTCCTCAGCTACCGAAACATAACAGTATCACCGGCCTAACTGAAAATTATATGGTACTCACAGAAGGGAAAAATAGTGTGGAAAGAAAAAAGTTGTCAGAGTTGTCAGAGATTTTTTTTTTTTTTTTCTGTTTGTTGCATTTTTTTTTTCCCTCTTTTTCTCTGGGTGCTGAGGAGGATTTTTTTTTCTCTCTCAATGGAGTTTGCACAGTTGTCTGGCCGTGTGGATCAGCTTGCCACTGAAGTTCGGAGTATTGCTACCTATCTTGCAGGGTTGCCGGTTGTGGAACCTAGGATCCCCATGCCAGATTTGTTTTTGGGGGATCGAGCTAAATTTCTGAATTTCAAAAATAACTGTAAGTTGTTTTTTTGCCTTAAAACCTAAGTCCTCAGGGAACGCAGCACAGCAGGTTCAAATTGTCATCTCTCTCCTGCGCGGCGATCCTCAGGATTGGGCTTTTTCCCTGACACCTGGGGACCCTGTTTTGAGTAATGTTGATGCATTTTTTCTGGCTCTGGGGTTATTGTACGATGAACCTAATGTCACTGATCAAGCTGAAAAAACCTTGTTGGCATTAAATCAGGGGCTTGAGGACGCTGAACTGTACTGTCAGAAATTCCAAAAGTGGGCAGTTCTGACCAAATGGAATGATGATGCTTTGGCAGCCCTTTTTCGGAAGGGTCTGTCAGAGAATGTAAAAGATGTTATGGTGGGTTTCCCTGCTCCCTCTGGTCTCGATGATTCTATGTCATTGGCGATTCAAATTGACAGACGTTTGCGTGAGCGTAGAGGTATGCGTCGAATGGTGTTGCCTTGTGAACCAGCTTCTGAACCCATGCAGTGTGATAGAGTGGCTTCTGGGCACAGCGTCATGAGTTTCGAAAACGCAATGGGTTATGTTTCTACTGTGGTGATGTCACGGGTGTGTCACCACGAAGATCGTCGCGATTACACAATCTGACTTCGCGCAGCTGAGTTTTTGGTGCTTGGTGTTTTTCGGCAGTGAGGGAGTTAATTCTTTCTCTCTCTGTGCTAGACGAGGTCCGGCCTCGCCCAGCTGCAGTTAATTCTGCAGTAATGAGATTCCTTCAAATACCTGCCAGTCTGCTAGGAATGTGTCGGTGAAAGCATTCATGCAGACCAGCAGAGCGGATCATGGTATTGTGAAGTCTGAAGTGAAGAGTACCTGGTGTGGTCTTTTTTCCCCTCCTCGCTTTATCATTTATCTCCGTACCCGTTGGTGTTCCCTCTGTTTTTTGCGGTGTGAGTTTTGTATGCAAGGTGGATTTTTCGTTCGTCTATTACTGTGTTTAGGCATATACCTTCCAGTCCCCTGTGTTGTGATCGGGGTCCTTCTCAGGACTAGATTACTGAAGGTCAGGGATTTGCAGGAGATAGGGTTACGCTGGCGGCCTGGACCTCTGTACCATCAACAGTACCTCCAGGTAGAGGGATTAGTCAGGACCCCAGCTTAGGGTCAGCATAGACCCCGGACCTCCTGTATGCAGTAACAGCGTGACATTTTCACCGACCACTAAAGATTTTCTCCAGCCACCATGGATCCAGTAGCCAGTCTAGCTCGGCAGTTGCAGAGTTTGTCCATAGAGCTGGCGGACGTTAAGTCCAAGGTTTTGTACCCCCTGGAGCAAGCCGAACCTGAATCTAAAGTAGCTCTCCATGACAGGTTCACTGGGGGGCGGGACAAGTTTTTTGCTTTCCGGGAGGCATGTAAATTGTACTTTCGGCTGCGACCTCGGTCATCTGGGAGTGAAGAACAAAGGGTGGGGATTGTCATCTCGCTCTACAAGGAGACCCCCAATCCTGGGCGTTCTCTCTCCCCCCGGGCTCCCCAGCTCTCCAGTCAGTGGATAGGTTTTTTGCAGCTCTGGGTCTTGTATATGATGACCCGGATCGGGTCTCCCTTGCTGAATCTAAGTTACGTAAGATACAGCAGGGAGATCGTCCGGCGGAGGAATTCTGTTCGGAGTTCCGTAGGTGGGCCACGGACACTCAGTGGAATGACCCGGCTCTTAGGAGCCAGTTTTGTCAAGGTTTATCTGACAAATTAAAGGATGTGCTGGCACAGTATGACCCTCCCACGTCACTGGAAATCGCTATGGCCCTTGCTATTCGCATTGACAGGCGGCTTCGGGAGAGGTGCGGGGTAACTCCACCCCCTGTGATGACTCCACCTTCTACTAGGGCCCCTTATATGGAGGTTCCCCTGGTCAGTCCAGAGGAGCCTATGCAGTTAGGAGGGACATCATTCCGGGGGAGGGGATCGGCAGTGCGCCACAAGACAGGAAGGTGTTTCTTCTGCGGGAGAAAGGGACATTTTATTGGGGGGTGTCCATCCCGTCCTTTGCAGAGTGAGAAGTCGCCGGAAAACTATTGATCCCAGGTTGTGTGGTGGACGGCAATCTGGGAGTAGGTATTTCGTCCCTAGGTCCGTCTCAATTTCTCGTGCCGGCGGAGGTGGTGGTGGGTCCGAGAACTGAGAGGATATCTGTTCTTCTGGATAGTGGGGCCGGGGCTAATCTGGCGGATGCTCGCTTTGCCCGGGTTCAAGGTATGCGACTGAGTGTATTGGCTAAACCCATCCCCATTTTCTCGATCGACGCCAGACCTCTCGGTCAGGGTAGTTTTTGCAAGCAGTGCATAACATAGATCTTCAAGTGGGGGCAATACATAAAGAACCGTTGTCGTGTTACGTGTTGGAGGGTCTTCCCACTCCTATAGTGCTGGGCCTTCCTTGGTTAACTAAGCATAACCCGGTTATTAATTGGCAATCCAGAGAGATAAGCCAATGGAGTGAATTCTGTAATAAAAACTGCATGAATACGGTCATCGGTGCGGTCGCTCCTAGGACCTTACCTCCATTTCTGGTGGACTTTGAGGATGTATTCTCGGAGAAAGGGTGTCAAGAACTACCTCCTCATTGCGTGTATGACTGTTCTGTTAAATTGCTCCCTGGGGCCAAGTTATCGAAATCTAGGTTGTATAACCTTTCTGGTCCTGAGAGACAGGCCATGAAGGATTATATTTCAGAGAGTCTGGCTAAGGGGCATATTAGACCTTCATCTTCCCCGGTGGCCGCGGGGTTCTTCTTTGTGAAGAAGAAAGATGGAGGCCTACGCCCTTGCCTGGATTTCCGTGAACTCAATCGGATTACGGTCCGAGATCCGTATCCACTCCCACTTATTCCCGATCTCTTCAATCAGATTCGTGGGCGCCAAATGGTTCTCTAAGTTGGATCTCAGGGGGGCGTACAATCTGATTAGGATGAAGGAGGGGGATGAATGGAAGACGGCGTTTAACACTCCAGAGGGGCATTATGAGAACCTTGTCATGCCATTTGGTCTGACTAATGCCCCGGCGGTGTTCCAACACTTTGTTAATGACATTTTTCGCCGCCTGGTGGGACAGTTTGTTGTTATATATCTGGATGACATCTTAATTTACTCGTCGGATCTGGTGTCTCATCAGGAGCATGTTAGGCAGGTGTTGCAGATCTTGCGGGATAATAAACTGTACGCCAAATGGGAAAAGTGTGTGTTCGCCGTACAGGAACTTCAGTTTTTAGGTTTCCTGGTGTCAGCGTCCGGTTTTCGTATGGACCCTGGGAAAGTGCGGGCAGTTCTTGAGTGGGATCTGCCAGAGGATCTTAAGACACTACAACGTTTCCTGGGGTTTGCTAACTACTACCGGAAATTTATTCGTAATTTCTCCTCCATAGTTAAACCTCTCACAGACATGACTAAAAAAGGGACGGATTTTTCTAGGTGGTCTGACAAGGCTTGTCAAGCGTTTTCCTCCTTGAAAAAATGTTTTGCTTCGGCACCCATACTCATTCAACCGGATGCGTCACAGCCGTTCATTGTGGAGGCGGACGCTTCTGAGGTAGGGGTGGGAGCAGTATTGTCACAGGGTTCGTCCCCTGGTAAGTGGCACCCGTGCGCTTTCTTCTCTAAAAAATTGTCGTCCGCTGAGAGGAATTACGATGTCGGCAATAGGGAGCTCTTGGCCATTAAGTTAGCTTTTGAGGAGTGGCGTCATTTTTTGGAGGGGGCAGTCCACCCGGTCACCGTCATCACCGATCACAAGAACCTGCTGTATTTAGAGTCCGCAAAACGTCTGAATCCCAGACAAGCTAGGTGATCGTTATTTTTTACCAGGTTTAATTTTGTTGTCACATATCGTCCTGGGTCAAAAAATGTAAAGGCGGATGCCTTATCTCGCAGTTTCCCTGGGGCCGGGAAGACGGATGACCCGGTTCCTATCCTTCAGGAGGGGTGGTGGTGTCGGCAGTATGCTCTGAGCTTGAGAAGGAGGTATTGGAGGCTCAGGGGGACGCCCCTGTTGGACCTCCAGGGAGACTGTTTGTTCCGGATCACTTGCGACAAAAGGTGATTGAGGCACACCATAACTCAGCCTTAGCAGGACACCCAGGGAGTAAAGCAACTGTGGATCTCCTCTCGCGGCAGTTTTGGTGGCCTAACTTACATAGGGAGGTGGTAACTTTTGTTGCGTCCTGTGGGGTTTGTGCGCCCTCTAAGACCCCACATACCCATCCGTCTGGGGCCCTCTTACCTTTGAAGATCCCGGAGCGTCCGTGGACTCATCTGTCTATGGACTTTATTACGGACCTCCCGCCGTCTTCGGGTAAAACAGTCATACTTGTTGTAGTGGACAGGTTCAGCAAGATGGCTCATTTTATCGCTCTTCCTGCTCTTCCTAATGCTAAAACTCTGGCGCAGGTGTTCATTGGGGAGATTGTGAGGCTTCACGGGGTACCCTCCGATGTGGTGTCGGATCGGGGGTCTCAGTTTGTGTCCAAATTCTGGAAGGCATTTTGTACACGGCGGGGGATGCATTTGTCGTTTTCATGGCTTTTCATCCTCAGACCAATGGTCAGACGGAACGTCTGAACCAGAGCTTGGAGACATATCTCTGGTGTTTTGTGTCAGAGAACCAGGAGGACTGGGCTTCTTTCTTACCTCTGGCAGAGTTTGCTCTTACAATAGGCGGAGCGAGTCCACTGGTAAGTCCCCGTTTTTTGGGGCATATGGTTTTCACCCCCAGTTTTGTACTTTCAGTAGGGGGGCTCTTCGGGGGTTCCTGAAGAAGAACGATTTTCGTCATCACTTGCTTCAGTGTGGAGAGGAGTGTTGAACAATCTTAGTACTATGGGGAACCGATACAAACGTATGGCTGACAGGAGGAGAGTGTCTGGTCCGGACCTATGGGTGAACGATCGGGTATGGTTGTCTACCAAAAATATAAAACTCAAGGTTCCCTCTTGGAAACTGGGTCCCAGGTTCATCGGGCCATACAGGATCAGTTCTATAATTAATCCGGTGGCATTCCGTCTTGAACTCCCCCCTACGTTTAAAATTCACAACGTGTTCCACAGATCTTTGCTTAAAAGGTATGTGGCGCCGGTGATACCGTCACCTTTACCTCCTCCTCCTGTGGTGGTCAATGGTAACTTGGAGTTTCAGGTGTCGAAAATCATCGATTCACATCTTAACCGCCGGTCCCTTCAGTACCTGGTTCATTGGAGGGGGTATGGTCCTGAGGAGAGGACGTGGGTTTCTGCGTCGGATATTAACGCAGACCGATTAATTCGGGCCTTCCACACGACTCACCCGGATAAACCTGGCTCTGAGGGTCCAGAGGCCTCTCGTAGAAGGGGGGGTACTGTCACGGGTGTGTCACCACGAAGATCGTCGCGATTACACAATCTGACTTCGCGCAGCTGAGTTTTTGGTGCTTGGTGTTTTTCGGCAGTGAGGGAGTTAATTCTTTCTCTCTCTGTGCTAGACGAGGTCCGGCCTCGCCCAGCTGCAGTTAATTCTGCAGTAATGAGATTCCTTCAAATACCTGCCAGTCTGCTAGGAATGTGTCGGTGAAAGCATTCATGCAGACCAGCAGAGCGGATCATGGTATTGTGAAGTCTGAAGTGAAGAGTACCTGGTGTGGTCTTTTTTCCCCTCCTCGCTTTATCATTTATCTCCGTACCCGTTGGTGTTCCCTCTGTTTTTTGTGGTGTGAGTTTTGTATGCAAGGTGGATTTTAGTTTACCCCTTGTACTGTCTCGTTCGTCTATTACTGTGTTTAGGCATATACCTTCCAGTCCCCTGTGTTGTGATCGGGGTCCTTCTTAGGACTAGATTACTGAAGGTCAGGGATTTGCAGGAGATAGGGTTACGCTGGCGGCCTGGACCTCTGTACCATCAACAGTACCTCCAGGTAGAGGGATTAGTCAGGACCCCAGCTTAGGGTCAGCATAGACCCCGGACCTCCTGTATGCAGTAACAGCGTGACAGGTGATGCCTCTCATGCTATTTCAGTCTGCCCTAAGCGGGGAAGACGTTTTGCACGCTCAGTTGTCTTGGGTAGTGTTCAGACTAAATTTCTGTTGACTGTTACCCTGATTTGCTCCCTGTCTACATTTTCTGCTCAGGCTTTTGTTGATTCGGGAGCAGCTATTAACCTGAAGGATTTTGATTTTGCTAAACGTTGTGGGTTTCCCTTGATACCCCTACAGAAGTCTATTCCCCTACTGGGGATTGATTCTACCCCTTTGGCTGAGAATAAACCCCAGTTCTCTACTCAGGTGATAATGAGGGTTGAACCTGATCATCAGGAGAGTTGCAAATTTTTGGTGCTGTATAATCTGCATGACATTATTGCACTAGGTTTCCCTTGGTTGCAGTCTCATAATCCTGTTTTGGATTGGAAATCTGTGTCTGTAACCAGTTGGGGCTGCCAATGTGTTAATGCCAACACTCCTGTTTTTTCTGCCTCTCCCCAGGCTCAAGATGTGCCTGACTTTTTGACTGATTTTTCTGATGTGTTTAGCGAAAGTAAATCTGCATCCTTGCCCCCCCATAGGAGCTATGAGTGCGCTATTGAATTAGTGCCTGGTAGTAAATTCCCTAAAGGTCGCCTTTTTAACTTGTCTGTACCTGAACATGACGCTATGGGGTTTTATATCAAGGAGTCATTGGAGAAGGGTCATATCAGACCATCCTCTTTACCTTGGGTGCCGGTTTTTTCTTTGTGGCCAAAAAGGATGGTTCATTAAGGCCGTGTATTGATTATCGTCTATTGAACAATATCACTGTGAAATATCAATATCCGTTACCCTTGATTTCTGACCTGTTTTCCAGGGTGAAAAGTGCTACTTGGTTTACCAAGCTTGACCTCAGGGGGGCATATAACCTTATTCGCATTAAGCACGGGGATGAATGGAAGACGGCGTTTAATACCCCAGAGGGGCATTTTGAGTACCTAGTGATGCCCTTTGGGCTCACTAATGCTCCTTCCGTCTTCCAGTCGTTCATGAATGACATTTTCAGGGATTTTGTGGATAAATTTCTGATTGTTTATTTGGATGATATCTTGATTTTTTCCAATGACTGGGACTCTCATGTGAAACATGTTCGGACTGTGTCCAGATTTTGAGAGAGAATGCTCTGTATGTGAAGGGATCAAAGTGTATTTTTGGCGTACAGAGGATCTCATTTCTGGGATTCATTTTGTCTCCATCTGTTATTGAAATGGACCCGGTCAAGGTTCAGGCCATCTGTGATTGGGTCCAACCTACTTCATTAAAGGCTCTTCAGAGATTCTTGGGTTTTGCCAATTTTTTATCGTAAATTTATTGGTAATTTCTCTGTTATTGTTAAACCATTGACTGATTTGACCAAAAGGGTTCTGATGTGGTGAATTGGCCTCCTGAGGCAGTCTCTGCGTTTCAGGAACTTAAACAGAGATTCACTTCTGCTCCTGTTCTACGGCAGCCTGATGTTTCTCTGCCATTTCAGGTGGAGGTTGATGCCTCTGAAATCGGGGCAGGTGCCGCTTTGTCCCAAAGAGATCCTGAGACCTCTAAAAGTAACCCTTGTGCTTTTTTCTCTCGAAAATTTTCTCCAACTGAACGTAATTATGACGTGGGTAATCGGGAGTTATTGGCCATGAAGTGGGCTTTTGAAGAGTGGAGATATTGGCTGGAGGGAGCCAAACATCAGGTGGTGGTCCTCACGGACCATAAGAATCTGGTTTATCTGTTAGAACCCTCTTGTTAGGTTTTGTTTCAGTTTGCTGGTCAGATGACCTTTTTTCCCTATTTAGTCTGGCTCCGCCCTTCTGGCTTTGCTGGACTTCATTGTATTATCTACTCTTAAGCTAGCCGGGTGCTTAGGTGCCTTTCTCAGTCAGTTTTGCTTGATCTTAGGATCTCTAAGTAATTTGTTTTCTGTTTTATTTTCCCTGCTACAATTTCTGTTAGGAGGTGTCTACCTTTTCTCCCAGTCCCTAGATCTTGTAGGGATTCCTCCCTCGCAACTATAGGTCTTCGTTCAGACTAGCTGAGGACTTTAGCGGGTCTGGTCGCAGGATCAGGTTCCCCGTTACATCGTAGGGATCCAGCTTAGTTCTATTGTAGGGACAGAATTCCCATCTTTCCTTAGTGCTTGTAGCAGATCATAACATTATCTGGAATCAGCCAAGCGACTTAATCCTAGACAGGCCAGGTGGGCCTTGTTTTTCACACGTTTTAATTTTGTGGTTTCCTTTCTTCCTGGCACTAAGAATGTTAAGGCGGATGCCCTCTCGAGGAGTTTCATTGCGGACTCTCCTGAGTTATCTGATCCTGCTGTTATTTTGAAAGGGTGTAGTTCTTTCCGCCATCTCGCCCAATTTGAGACTGGCTCTGGAGGGGTGTCAGGAGGATAATCCCGAGCGCTGCCCTGTTGGGAAATTGTTTGTCCCAGACCAGTGGAAGAAGAGTGTGATGTCTGAGATTCATTGTTCTGCGTTGGCCAGTCATCCCGGAATTTTTGGTACCAGAGACTTGGTGAGTCGGTCCTTTTGGTGGCCTACTTTGTCTCGTGATGTCAGGGAGTTTGTGCAGTCCTGTGGGACTTGCTCTCGCTCCAAGCCTTGCTCTCGCTCTAGTGGTTTGTTGATGCCATTGCCTGTGCCCAAGAGACCATGGACCCATATCTCTATGGATTTCATTTCCGACCTCCCTGTTTCTCAGAGAATGACCGTTATCTGGGTGATTTGTGATAGGTTTTCCAAGATGATACATCTTGTGCCATTACCTCAGTTGCCTTCCTCCTCTGAATTGGTGCCTTTGTTCCTTCAGCACGTGGTTCGGTTACACGGCATTCCTGAGAACATTGTGTCTGACAGAGGAGTCCAGTTTGTTTCCAGATTTTGGAGGACTTTTTGTTCTAAACTTGGTGTTCAATTGTCTTTCTCCTCTGCTTTTCATCCTCAGACCAATGGACAAACTGAGAGAACAAACCAGACATTGGAGACTTATCTGAGATGCTTTGTGTCTGCTGATCAGGATGACTGGGTCTCTTTTTTGCCTTTGGCTGAGTTTGCTCTTAATAATAGGGCAAGCTCTGCCACTTTGATGTCTCCATTTTTCTGCAATTTTGGGTTTCACCCTCGATTTTCTTCGGGACAGACGGAGGCTTCTGTCTGTCCGGGTGTTGACTCTGCTGTGGAGCGTATGCAGCAGATTTGGGACCAGGTAGTGGAGAGGTTGTCCTCTCTCAGGAGAAGGCCCAGCGGTTTGCCAACCGGCATAGGACTGATGGTCCTCGGTTTAAAGTAGGGGACTTGGTCTGGTTGTCCTCAAGAAATATCCCTATGAGAGTTGCATCTCCTAAGTTTAAGCCTAGGTTCATTGGACCTTATAAGATCATGGAGATTCTTAATCCTGTTTCCTTTCGTTTACTTCTTCCAGGGACATTTAAGATCCATAACGTGTTTCACAAGTCCTTATTGAAGAGGTTTGTCGAGCCAGTGGTTCCTATGGCTGCGCCCCCTGACCCTGTTTTGGTTGAGGGCAATCTGGAGTATGTGGTTGAGAAAATATTGGATTCTCGTTTTTCTAGACGGAAACTCCAGTATTTGGTTAAGTGGAGAGGTTATGGTCAGGAGGACAATTCTTGGGTGTTTGCTTCGGACATCCATGCTAGGAGACTGATCCGTGCGTATCACAGAGCTCATCCTGACCGACCTGGTTGCACAAATCAGGGTTCGGTGACCCCCTCCTCAAGGGGGGGGTACTGTTATGAATGTTTTAGAAATGAATTCTGAGCAGAAGCTCCCTCTGGTGGTTACAAACAGTACTGAGCCATTCAGTGAGGATTGGCAATCAGGAATCACAGACTGGCTGGATATAAGGGAGGTTTCCCCCCATCATGGTTGCCGGTGATCAATTGTTCTTGTCTCAACGTTGTTTCCTGGTTCACTTGGAAGCTTGTTGAGTCTTGCCTCTTCTCCTGCTCTCAGATAAGATATTTTCTGTTTTTGTGCTTGCCATTTGCATATCTCTCTGCATTTCTGTGAGGTTGGCCAGGTTATCCTTCCCTGGCGGCTTGGGTTCCTTTCGGTTCCTCTGGAGCCACTGTTGTTTGTTCATTTGCCTTTTCCAGTTTTTTCTGTGGCTGCGGCTTAGTTTTTTTACACCAGAGAACTAATTTAGGTGGTAGAGGTCGTGTGATCTCAGGTATTTTTGCAATTAGTAGCGTTGTTTTTTTTAGGGTTTTTTTTGGATTTCAGTAAGTATCCTTCCTATCCTATTCTGTCTAGGCAGATTGGGCCCCAGAGTTTGCTCATACTATTTTCTGTCTGTGTCTGTATTTCCTCTTGTCTAACCGCCATTACATGTTTGGGGCTTCCTATGTTCTTTGGGGATCTGCTCCAGGGCAGATAGCTTTCCTCTTTCTATCTTTAGGTGTAGTTAGCCCCTCAGGCTGTGACGAGGCGTCTAGGACCAACGTAGGAACGCTCCACGGCTGCCTTTAGTTGTGGTGGTTAGTCAGGGTACTGCAATCCAGTAGATTCCAACCTCTCTGGTGTATTGCCGTTTTTGTCTGCTCTCCTCAGCTACCGAAACATAACAGTATCACGGCCTAACTGAAAATTATATGGTACTCACAGAAGGGAAAAATAATGTGGAAAGAAAAAAGTTGTCAGAGTTGTCAGAGGTTTTTTTTTTTTTTGTTTGTTGCATTTTTTTTTCCCTCTTTTTCCCTGGGTGCTGAGGAGGATTTTTTTTCTCTCTTAATGGAGTTTGCACAGTTGTCTGGCCGTGTGGATCAGCTTGCCACTGAAGTTCGGAGTATTGCTACCTATCTTGCAGGGTTGCCGGTTGTGGAACCTAGGATCCCCATGCCAGATTTGTTTTTGGGGGATCGAGCTAAATTTCTGAATTTCAAAAATAACTGTAAGTTGTTTTTTGCCTTAAAACCTAAGTCCTCAGGGAACGCAGCACAGCAGGTTCAAATTGTCATCTCTCTCCTGTGCGGCGATCCTCAGGATTGGGCTTTTTCCCTGACACCTGGGGACCGTTTTGAGTAATGTTGATGCATTTTTTCTGGCTCTGGGGTTATTGTACGATGAACCTAATGTCACTGATCAAGCTGAAAAAACCTTGTTGGCATTAAATCAGGGGCTTGAGGACGCTGAAGTGTACTGACAGAAATTCCGAAAGTGGGCAGTTCTGACCAAATGGAATGATGATGCTTTGGCAGCCCTTTTTCGGAAGGGTCTGTCAGAGAATGTAAAAGATGTTATGGTGGGTTTCCCTGCTCCCTCTGGTCTCAATGATTCTATGTAATTGGCGATTCAAATTGACAGACGTTTGCGTGAGCGTAGAGGTATGCGTGGAATAGTGTTGCCTTGTGAACAAGCTTCTGAACCCATGCAGTGTGATAGAGTGGCTTCTGGGGCACAGCGTCATGAGTTTCGAAAACGCAATGGGCTATGTTTCTATTGTGGTGATGCCTCTCATGCTATTTCAGTCTGCCCTAAGCGGGGAAGACGTTTTGCACGCTCAGTTGTCTTGGGTAGTGTTCAGACTAAATTTCTGTTGACTGTTACCCTGATTTGCTCCCTGTCTACATTTTCTGCTCAGGCTTTTGTTGATTCGGGAGCAGCTATTAACCTGATGGATTTTGATTTTGCTAAACGTTGTGGGTTTCCCTTGATACCCCTACGGAAGTCTATTCCCCTACTGGGGATTGATTCTACCCCTTTGGCTGAGAATAAACCCCAGTTCTCTACTCAGGTGATAATGAGGGTTGAACCTGATTATCAGGAGAGTTGCAAATTTTTGGTGCTGTATAATCTGCATGACATTATTGTACTAGGTTTCCCTTGGTTGCAGTCTCATAATCCTGTTTTGGATTGGAAATCTGTGTCTGTAACCAGTTGGGGCTGCCAATGTGTTAATGCCAACTGTTGTGAATGGACTTGAAATGAGTTCTGAGCAGAGTCTCCCTCTGGTGGTTACAAGCGGTACTGGACTGTCCAGTGAAGATTGTGAGGAGTGGGAATCAGGTGTTACTGACTGGTCTTATATAAGGGAGTCGCCTTCCCATCAGGGTTGCCGGTGATCAATTGTTCTGGTCTCAATCCTTGAGTCCTGTTTCCTTTGTAGCCTGCTGTGTCGTGTCTGCATCTCCTGCTAACAGATAAGGCATTTTCTTCTTTTGTGCTTGATTTTTGCATTTTGAAAAAATAACCGTGTGCACAACCAAGAAGGTGCCAGAGTAGGTTCCCAAACCGTATCTAATAGAAAATGAACTCGGCACTCATCTTTAGTATAGTGAGATAAAGATTTTTATTCACAGTAGTAACACGAAACTTTCGGTCCTTATCATGGACCTTCATCAGTCACCTGTATTGGTGGGGTGAGATTGAGGAAGAGGACAATGCCTCTATTGCACTAGTAACCTGTTGTGAAGGAGTCCGGCAGTGAGGATAGGTCTCTGCATTGGACGCGGTGGACACCGCGTCCAATGCAGAGACCTATCCTCACTGCCGGACTCCTTCACAACAGGTTACTAGTGCAATAGAGGCATTGTCCTCTTCCTCATCTCACCCCACCAATACAGGTGACTGATGAAGGTCCATGATATAGGACCGAAACGTTTCGTGTTACTACTGTGAATAAAAATCTTTATTCTCACTATACTAAAGTTGAGTGCCGAGTTCATTTTCTATTGATTTTTGCATTTTGTCCTGCACTTCTGTGGGGGCCTTCAGGGTCCCCTCCGGGGGCTTTTGCCCTCTCAGTTTAGTTCAGCCACTGATGTTTGTACTTTTGCTTTTTCCAGTTTTTTCAGTGGCTGCTGTTTTGATTTTGTTACACCAGAGAACTAATTTAGGTGGTAGAGGTCGTGTGATCTCAGGTGATTTTGAAATTAGTAGAGTTGGTGCTTTTCAGGGTTTTTTGGGATTGCAGTAAGTGCCCTTCCTATCCTTTTCTATTTAGGTAGTTTGGGCCCCAACGTTTGCTCATACTATTTTCTGTCTGTGTCAGTATTTCTTCTTGTCTAACCGCCATTACATGTTTGGGGGCTTTCTATGTTCTTTGGGGATCTGCTCCGGGGCAGATAGCTTTCCTCTTTCTATCTTTAGGTGTAGTTAGTTTCTCAAGCTGTGACGAGGAGTCTAGGACCAACGTAGGAACGCTCCACGGCTGCCTCTAGTTCTGGTGGTTAGTCAGGGTACTGCAATCTCATAGATTCCAACTGCTCTGGTGTATTGCCTTTTTTACCTGCACTCCTCAGCTACCGAAACATAACAGTATCACCGGCCTAAAAATTGAAAATTGTATGGTACTCACAGAAGGGAAAAAATATTGTGAAAGAAAAAAGGTTGTCAGAGTTGTTAGAGATATTTTTCTGTTTGTTGCATTTTTTTCCCTCTGTATCTCTGGGTGCTGGGGAGGATTTTTTTTTTCTCTCAATGGAGTTTGCACAGTTGTCTGGCCGTGTGGATCAGCTTGCCACTGAGGTTCGGAGTATTGCTACCTATCTTGCTAGGTTGCCTGTTGTGGAACCTAGGATTCCCATGCCAGATTTGTTTTTAGGGGATCGAGCTAAGTTTCAGAATTTCAAAAAGAATTGTAAATTGTTTTTTGCCTTAAAATCTAAGTCCTCAGGGAACGCAGCGCAGCAGGTTCAAATTGTCATCTCTCTCCTGCGCGGCGATCCTCAGGATTGGGCTTTTTCCCTGACACCTGGGGATCCTGTTTTGAGTGATGTTGATGCATTTTTTCAGGCTTTGGGGTTATTGTACGATGAGCCTAATGTCACTGATCAAGCTGAAAAAGCCTTGTTGGCATTAAATCAGGGGCTTGATGACTCTGAGTTATACTGTCAGAGATTCCGTAGGTGGGCAGTCCTGACCAAGTGGAATGACGACGCTTTGGCGGCCCTTTTTCGGAAGGGTCTGTCTGATAATGTAAAGGATGTTATGGTGGGATTCTCTGTCCCCTCTGGTCTCAATGATTCTATGTCATTAGCGATTCAAATTGACAGACGTTTGTGTGAGCGGAGAAGTATGCGTGGAATAGTGTTGCCTTGTGAACCTGCTTCTGAACCCATGCAGTGTGATGGAGTGGTGTCTGGGGCACAGCGTCATGAGTTTCGAAAGCGCAATGGGTTATGTTTCTACTGTGGTGATGCCTCTCATGCTATTTCAGTCTGCCCTAAGCGGGGAAGACGTTTTGCACGCTCAGTTGTCTTGGGTAGTGTTCAGACTAAGTTTTTATTAACTGTCACTCTGATATGCTCTCTGTCCTCATTTTCTGCTCAGGCTTTCGTTGATTCTGGAGCAGCTATTAACCTGATGGATTATGATTTTGCTAAACGTTGTGGGTTTCCCTTGATACCCCTACAGAAGTCTATTCCCTACTGTGGATCGATTCTACCCCTTTGGCTGAGAATAAACCCCAGTTCTCTACTCAGGTGATAATGAGGGTTGAACCTGATCATCAGGAGTGCTGTAAATTTTTGGTTCTGTATAATCTGCATGATATTATCGTACTGGGCTTCCCTTGGTTGCAGTCTCATAATCCTGTTTTGGATTGGAAATCTGTGTCTGTAACCAGTTGGGGCTGCCAATGTGTTAATACCAACACTCCTGTTTTTTCTGCCTCCCCCCAGGCTCAGGATGTTCCTGACTTTTTGATTGATTTTTCTGATGTGTTTAGCGAAAGTAAATCTGCATCCTTGCCTCCCCATAGGAGCTATGACTGCGCTATTGAATTATTGCCTGGTAGTAAATTCCCTAAAGGTCGCCTTTTTAACTTGTCTGTACCTGAACATGATGCTATGCGGTCTTATATCAAGGAATCATTGGAGAGGGGTCATATCAGACCATCCTCTTCACCCTTAGGTGCCGGTTTTTTCTTTGTGGCCAAAAAGGATGGTTCATTGAGGCCGTGTATTGATTATCGTCTTTTGAACAATATTACTGTGAAATATCAATACCCGTTACCTTTGATTTCTGACCTGTTTTCCAGGGTGAAAAACGCTACTTGGTTTACCAAGCTTGACCTCAGGGGGGCATATAACCTTATTCGCATTAAGACGGGGATGAATGGAAGACGGCATTCAATACCCCTGAGGGGCATTTTGAGTACCTTGTGATGCCCTTTGGACTCACTAATGCTCCTTCTGTCTTCCAGTCCTTCATGAATGACATTTTCAGGGATTTTGTGGATAAATTTCTGATTGTTTATTTGGATGATATCTTGATTTTTTCTAATGACTGGGACTCTCATGTGAAACATGTTCAACTGTATTCCAGATTTTGAGAGAGAATGCTCTGTATGTGAAGGGATCAAAGTGTCTTTTTGGCGTACAGAGGATCTCATTTCTGGGATTCATTTTGTCCCCATCTGTTATTGAAATGGACCCGGTCAAGGTTCAGGCCATCTGTGATTGGGTCCAACCTACTTCATTAAAGGCTCTTCAAAGATTTTTGGGTTTTGCCAATTTTTATCGTAAATTTATTGGTAATTTCTCGGTTATTGTTAAATCATTAACTGATTTGACCAAAAAGGGTTCTGATGTGGTGAATTGGCCTCCTGAGGCAGTCTCTGCATTTCAGGAACTTAAGCAGAGATTCACTTCTGCTCCTGTTCTACGGCAGCCTGATGTTTCTCTGCCATTTCAGGTGGAGGTTGATGCCTCTGAAATTGGGGCAGGTGCCGTTTTGTCCCAAAAAGATCCAGAGACCTCTAAAAGTAACCCTTGTGCCTTTTTCTCTCGAAAATTTTCTCCTCTGAACGTAATTATGACGTGGGTAATCGGGAGTTACTGGCCATGAAGTGGGCTTTTGAAGAGTGGAGACATTGGCTGGAGGGAGCCAAACATCAGGTGGTGGTCCTTACGGACCATAAGAATCTGGTTTATCTGGAATCTGCCAAGCGACTCAATCCTAGACAGGCCAGGTGGGCCTTGTTTTTCACACGTTTTAATTTTGTGGTTTCCTTTCTTCCTGGCACTAAGAATGTTAAGGCGGATGCCCTCTCGAGGAGTTTCCTTGCGGACTCTCCTGAGTTATCTGATCCTTCTGTTATTTTGAAAGAGGGTGTAGTTCTTTCCGCCATCTCACCCAATTTGAGACTTGCTCTGGAGGGGTGTCAGGAGGATAGGCCCGAGCGCTGCCCTGTTGGAAAACTGTTTGTCCCGGACCAGTGGAAAAAGAGTGTGATGTCTGAGATTCATTGTTCCGCGTTGGCTGGGCATCCCGGAATTTTTGGTACCAGAGACTTGGTTAGTCGGTCCTTTTGGTGGCCTACCTTGTCTCGTGATGTCAGGGAATTTGTGCAGTCCTGCGGGACTTGCTCTCGCTCCAAGCCTTGCTCTCGCTCTAGTGGTTTGTTGATGCCATTGCCTGTGCCCAAGAGACCATGGACCCATATCTCTATGGATTTAATTTCCGACCTCCCTGTTTCTCAGAGAATGACCGTCATCTGGGTGATTTGTGATAGGTTTTCCAAGATGATACATCTTGTGCCATTACCTAAGTTGCCTTCCTCCTCTGAATTGGTGCCTTTGTTCCTTCAGCACGTGGTTCGTTTACACGGCATTCCTGAGAACATTGTGTCTGACAGAGGAGTCCAGTTTGTTTCCAGATTTTGGAGGACCTTTTGTTCTAAACTTGGTGTTCAATTGTCTTTCTCCTCGGCGTTTCATCCTCAGACCAATGGTCAAACTGAGAGAACAAACCAGACATTGGAGACTTATCTAAGATGCTTTGTGTCTGCTGATCAGGATGACTGGGTCTCTTTTTTGCCTTTGGCTGAGTTTGCTCTTAATAATAGGGCTAGCTCTGCCACTTTGATGTCTCCATTTTTCTGTAATTCTGGGTTTCACCCTCGATTTTCTTCAGGACAGACGGAGGCTTCTGTCTGTCCAGGTGTTGACTCTGTTGTGGAGCGTATGCAACAGATTTGGGACCAGGTAGTGGAGAGGTTGTCCCTCTCTCAGGAGAGGGCCCAGCGGTTTGCTAACCGGCATAGGACTGATGGTCCTCGGTTTAAAGTGGGGGACTTGGTCTGGTTGTCCTCAAAAAATATTCCTATGAGAGTGGCATCTCCTAAATTTAAGCCTAGGTTCATTGGACCTTATAAGATTATGGAGATTCTTAATCCTGTTTCTTTTCGTTTGCTTCTTCCAGGGACATTTAAGATCCATAACGTGTTCCACAAGTCCTTGTTGAAGAGGTTTGTTGAGCCAGTGGTTCCTACTGCTTTGCCTCCTGATCCTGTTCTGGTTGAAGGCAATATGTTGTTTGTGGTTGAGAAAATATTGAATTCTTGTTTTTCTAGACGGAAACTCCAGTATTTGGTTAAGTGGAGAGGTTATGGTCAGGAAGACAATTCTTGGGTGTTTGCTTCGGACATCCATGCTAGGAGACTCATCCGTGCGTATCATAGAACTCATCCTGACCGACCTGGTTGCTCAAGTGAGGGTTCGGTGACCCCTCCTCAAGGGGGGTTACTGTTGTGAATGGACTTGAAATGAGTTCTGAGCAGAGGCTCCCTCTGGTGGTTACAAGCGGTACTGGACTGTCCAGTGAAGATTGTGAGGAGTGGGAATCAGGTGTTACTGACTGGTCTTATATAAGGGAGTCGCCTTCCCATCAGGGTTGCCGGTGATCAATTGTTCTGGTCTCAATCCTTGAGTCCTGTTTCCTTTGTAGCCTGCTGTGTCGTGTCTGCATCTCCTGCTAACAGATAAGGCATTTTCTTCTTTTTGTTTTTGTGCTTGATTTTTGCATTTTGTCCTGCACTTCTGTGGGGGCCTTCAGGGTCCCCTCCGGGGGCTTTTGCCCTCTCAGTTTAGTTCAGCCACTGATGTTTGTACTTTTGCTTTTTCCAGTTTTTTCAGTGGCTGCTGTTTTGATTTTGTTACACCAGAGAACTAATTTAGGTGGTAGAGGTCGTGTGATCTCAGGTGATTTTGAAATTAATAGAGTTGGTGCTTTTCAGGGTTTTTTGGGATTGCAGTAAGTGCCCTTCCTATCCTTTTCTATTTAGGTAGTTTGGGCCCCAACGTTTGCTCATACTTTTTTCTGTCTGTGTCAGTATTTCTTCTTGTCTAACCGCCATTACATGTTTGGGGGCTTTCTATGTTCTTTGGGGATCTGCTCCGGGGCAGATAGCTTTCCTCTTTCTATCTTTAGGTGTAGTTAGTTTCTCAGGCTGTGACGAGGCGTCTAGGACCAACGTAGGAACGCTCCACGGCTGCCTCTAGTTGTGGTGGTTAGTCAGGGTACTGCAATCTCATAGATTCCAACTGCTCTGGTGTATTACCTTTTTTACCTGCACTCCTCAGCTACCGAAACATAACAGCCAACACTCCTGTTTTTTCTGCCTCTCCCCAGGCTCAAGATGTGCCTGACTTTTTGACTGATTTTTCTGATGTGTTTAGCGAAAGTAAATCTGCATCCTTGCCCCCCCATAGGAGCTATGACTGCGCTATTGAATTAGTGCCTGGTAGTAAATTCCCTAAAGGTCGCCTTTTTAACTTGTCTGTACCTGAACATGACGCTATGGGGTCTTATATCAAGGAGTCATTGGAGAAGGGTCATATCAGACCATCCTCTTCACCCTTGGGTGCCGGTTTTTTCTTTGTGGCCAAAAAGGATGGTTCATTAAGGCCGTGTATTGATTATCGTCTATTGAACAATATCATTATGAAATATCAATATCCGTTACCCTTGATTTCTGACCTGTTTTCCAGGGTGAAAAGTGCTACTTGGTTTACCAAGCTTGACCTCAGGGGGGCGTATAACCTTATTCGCATTAAGCACAGGGATGAATGGAAGACGGCGTTTAATACCCCAGAGGGGCATTTTGAGTACCTAGTGATGCCCTTTGGGCTCACTAATGCTCCTTCCATCTTCCAGTCCTTCATGAATGACATTTTCAGGGATTTTGTGGATAAATTTCTGATTGTTTATTTGGATGATATCTTGATTTTTTCCAATGATTGGGACTCTCATGTGAAACATGTTCGGACTGTGTTCCAGATTTTGAGAGAGAATGCTCTGTATGTGAAGGGATCAAAGTGTCTTTTTGGCGTACAGAGGATCTCATTTCTGGGATTCATTTTGTCTCCATCTGTTATTGAAATGGACCCGGTCAAGGTTCAGGCCATCTGTGATTGGGTCCAACCTACTTCATTAAAGGCTCTTCAGAGATTCTTGGGTTATGCCAATTTTTTCTCGTAAATTTATTGGTAATTTCTCTGTTATTGTTAAACCATTGACTGATTTGACCAAAAGGGTTCTGATGTGGTGAATTGGCCTCCTGAGGCAGTCTCTGCGTTTCAGGAACTTAAACAGAGATTCACTTCTGCTCCTGTTCTACGGCAGCCTGATGTTTCTCTGCCATTTCAGGTGGAGGTTGATGCCTCTGAAATTGGGGCAGGTGCCGTTTTGTCCCAAAGAGATCCTGAGACCTCTAAAAGTAACCCTTGTGCTTTTTTCTCTCGAAAATTTTCTCCAACTGAACGTAATTATGACGTGGGGAATCGGGAGTTATTGGCCATGAAGTGGGCTATTGAAGAGTGGAGACATTGGCTGGAGGGAGCCAAACATCAGGTGGTGGTCCTCACGGACCATAAGAATCTGGTTTATCTGGAATCAGCCAAGCGACTTAATCCTAGACAGGCCAGGTGGGCCTTGTTTTTCACACGTTTTAATTTTGTGGTTTCCTTTCTTCCTGGCACTAAGAATGTTAAGGCGGATGCCCTCTCGAGGAGTTTCCTTGCGGACTCTCCTGAGTTATCTGATCCTGCTGTTATTTTGAAAGAGGGTGTAGTTCTTTCCGCCATCTCGCCCAATTTGAGGCTGGCTCTGGAGGGGTGTCAGGAGGATAAACCCGAGCGCTGCCCTGTTGGGAAATTGTTTGTCCCAGACCAGTGGAAGAAGAGTGTGATGTCTGAGATTCATTGTTCTGCGTTGGCCAGTCATCCCGGAATTTTTGGTACCAGAGACTTGGTGAGTCGGTCCTTTTGGTGGCCTACTTTGTCTCGTGACGTCAGGGAGTTTGTGCAGTCCTGCGGGACTTGCTCTCGCTCCAAGCCTTGCTCTCGCTCTAGTGGTTTGTTGATGCCATTGCCTGTGCCCAAGAGACCATGGACCCATATCTCTATGGATTTAATTTCCGACCTCCCTGTTTCTCAGAGAATGACCGTTATCTGGGTGATTTGTGATAGGTTTTCCAAAATGATATATCTTGTGCCATTACCTAAGTTACCTTCCTCCTCCGAATTGGTGCCTTTGTTCCTTCAGCACGTGGTTCGGTTACACGGCATTCCTGAGAACATTGTGTCTGACAGAGGAGTCCAGTTTGTTTCCAGATTTTGGAGGACTTTTTGTTCTAAACTTGGTGTTCAATTGTCTTTGTCCTCTGCTTTTCATCCTCTGACCAATGGACAAACTGAGAGAACAAACCAGACATTGGAGACTTATCTGAGATGCTTTGTGTCTGCTGTTCAAGATGACTGGGTCTCTTTTTTGCCTTTGGCTGAGTTTGCTCTTAATAATAGGGCAAGCTCTGCCACTTTGATGTCTCCATTTTTCTGCAATTTTGGGTTTCACCCTCGATTTTCTTCGGGACAGACGGAGGCTTCTGTCTGCCCGGGTGTTGACTCTGCTGTGGAGCGTATGCAGCAGATTTGGGACCAGGTAGTGGAGAGGTTGTCCCTCTCTCAGGAGAAGGCCCAGCGGTTTGCCAACCGGCATAGGACTGATGGTCCTCGGTTTAAAGTGGGGGACTTGGTCTGGTTGTCCTCAAGAAATATCCCTATGAGAGTTGCATCTCCAAGTTTAAGCCTAGGTTCATTGGACCTTATAAGATCATGGAGGGGGGTACTGTTATGAATGTTTTAGAAATGAATTCTGAGCAGAAACTCCCTCTGGTGGTTACAAACAGTACTGAGCCATTCAGTGAGGATTGGCAATCAGGAATCACAGACTGGCTGGATATAAGGGAGGTTTTCCCCCATCATGGTTGCCGGTGATCAATTGTTCTTGTCTCAACGTTGTTTCCTGGTTCACTTGGAAGCTTGCTGAGTCTTGCCTCTTCTCCTGCTCTCAGATAAGATATTTTCTGTTTTTTGTGTGCTTGCCATTTGCATATCTCTCTGCATTTCTGTGAGGTTGGCCAGGTTCCCCTTCCCTGGGGGCTTGGGCTCCTCTCGGTTCCTCTGGAGCCACTGTTTGTTCATTTGCCTTTTCCAGTTTTTTCTGTGGCTGCGGCTTAGTTTTGTTACACCAGAGAACTAATTTAGGTGGTAGAGGTCGTGTGATCTCAGGTGTTTTTGCAATTAGTAGCATTGGTTTTTTTGGATTTCAGTAAGTATCCTTCCTATCCTATTCTGTCTAGGCAGATTGGGCCCCAGCGTTTGCTCATACTATTTACTGTCTGTGTCTGTATTTCCTCTTGTCTAACTGCCATTACATGTTTGGGGGCTTCCTATGTTCTTTGGGGATCTGCTCCGGGGGAGATAGCTTTCCTCTTTCTATCTTTAGGTGTAGTTAGCCCCTCAGGCTGTGACGAGGCGTCTAGGACCAACGTAGGAACGCTCTACGGCTGCCTTTAGTTGTGGTGGTTAGTTAGGGTACTGCAATCCAGTAGATTCCAACCTCTCTGGTGTATTGCCGTTTTTGCCTGCTCTCCTCAGCTACCGAAACATAACACTTCACAGAGCAGGCTGCATGGGATAACAAGCTTTTACTTCTTACAACTTGAGGTAAAAGTAAAATGCAGTCATTTCAGCATTGCATCAGGAAACAGGAAAAACAAAACTGAAACTACAAGTGAGACTATTTCTTATACAATAAGCAAGGAAACGTTACACAACATCGCCATCTATTGTCAGGTCAGCATAAAGTCCTCCTTTTACTTATAATAAGTCCTAATCTGTTGCATATGCCAACAGGGTCAGGTTTTTTTTTTGTACAAACATCAACATTTCTATGGCGTGTTCCTCTCCAGACACTGAATATCCTCCACCTCTGAAGGCCAGCTACTTAAGCCCCAGACCACACCTTGGGGTGGAGATAAAGTGGACAACCTCACACCCACTCTATGGTTGTCCACAAAACACCCAACCCTTTAAACAAATTGGCTATTAACTCATGAACCAGGGGTGGGGAACCTCAGGTACCCGGGCGATTTACGACCCTCAATGACCTTTTATAAGGCCTCCTGGCAGATTCTCAGGGACCGCATTCTTGGGTAGGGAGCTGCATTTTGATTGCCACCAGCTCATTCATTTCTTCTTGCTCTGTTAGCAGATACACGCAGTGTTCACTACTGAACACTGAAGGGCATGCAATGAAAGAGTACGTCCTGACACCAGCGCCAGAGTCAGGATGTACTTTGTGGATGGAGTTTGTACGGCACCTGAAGGATGGTATAAATATCCAAATGGCCCTTGGCAGAAAAAGATTCCCCACCCCTGACCTAAACAAATAAAAATATAACTTTTTTTAATATAAAAATTCAAATGACCCAACCCTTTCTCCTCAATTAAAAATAAAGTTAAAAAAACGAATCGCTTGGTATCGCAAGGTCCGTAAAAGTCTGATCTATTAAAATATAAAATTAATTAACCTGATCAGTAAATGCTGTAAAAAGAAAATAGAAAATTTTGCAAAATGTCATATGTATCCCAAAATAGGGTCAATGAAAAGTCTGCTTGCCATGCAACACACAAGCCCCCACACAGCTCAATGGGTGGAAAAGTAAAACTGTTACAGGTCTCTAAAAAATGGCAAGGAACACTTTTTTTTTGTTTTAAACTTCTGAATTTTTTTTCACCACATAAATAAAAAAAAAAAAAAAATGTCCGTAATCGCACTGCCCTGTAGAATCATACCGGCAGGTCAATTGTATAGCGGAAAGAATAAAATAAAGGCAAAACTAAAAAAAACAAAAGCGGAATCGCATTTCTCACCTCTGTACATCCTATGGTAAAATGAATGGGGTCATTCAAGAGGTAAACGCGACCTGCAGAAAAATATCCTCATGTGGTTACAGTGGTGGGAAACTAAAAAAAAAAGTTATGGCTTTTTAAAGAATATTATGAAAAAGCAAAAGTGAAAAAAACAAAGCATTGCCCTGGCGTGAAGGGTTAGAGAAGGTACCCTGAGCCAGCACGTCATAATGTGCACACACAGCGGTCAGAGCGATGAGAAGCACACGCATAGAAGTGCCTGGGTGCCGACAGCGCCACATCACGACATGACCGCATGCAGACTTTGGTCTCCGGTAACATGGCGGGTCTGCTCTTCTTTTCTCCTGGCTTTTGAAAACGGAAGTAGCATTAAGCACGTGATTGGTTGCCGGCTCAGTGACGTTTCCTGCCTTAGCCCCGCCCCTTAGTGTAAGAGGAATCATGGCGCTGTGCATATGGAGGGCGTGCGGCTGTCAACACAGATTCAATAGGTGACCATAGAGGAGCGGCGCATTAATATCGCTGCGGAGGGCAGGTGGAGGTCCGCCCGGCGGAGGAACAGGACTAACAACAACAAAGAGGCCTGTGGTTATTGTGTGTAATGCAATGTGTGTCTGCTTGCAGCTTCCTGACGGCAGGGCGCCGTACTCCGAGCAGCGTGTCCCGGAGGAGCTTCCTCTCCAGTGAGTACTCCCAGCACTGTGCGCGCCTCAGTGCCTCCGCGGTGTCCTCATCTCATAAGTGTCCTGTATTGTGCAGATGGGAGAAGACTGCATGCTGCGTCGGCTGCGGTGGGCGCCAGGGTCAGACCCCTATACCTGTTGCTGGGGACAGGCGGGGCTATGCCGGCTACAGGCAGTACGAGGGTTACAAGGAGCGCCAGCTGCAGAACCTCGGCCTAGAGGTTCCCCCCAAAGTCGCGTACACCTGGGAGGTGAGTACCGGTCCGGCTTAACACTGTGCCCCCATGATGGTGGTGGTCTCTGTGGCAGTGAAACGCCATTTTTTAAATAATTTAATAAATCAGAATGGGGACCCCTGTATTCTTGATATTCTTGCGGCCCCCAGCTGTGAGTTTTGCCTGTCCGGTTATTAAAAATTCAGGGGGTCCCATGCTTTATTTAAATTATTTAGAGCGCAGTTACTGCCTGCTCTCGGTGTCATTAGCAGCGGCCGGCGTAAGCTGATGGGAGCAGCAGTCCAATCAGCCCGCGCCAGTGGCCGGAGGTAACTTTATACCTTTATCACAGCTGTGGGCTCACGCTGTCATTTCACAGCCTGGGAACCGTGGTTGTCTGACCGGCGGTAATGATTTTTTTCACATGACAGCGCGACAAACACCTGATGAAGTTCGTGTTCGGTATAGACGCCGAACTTTACTGTTCGGGTTCACTCATCTCTAGACATTACCAGTCATCCAATTGTAAGAGAAATCTATAAATTCCATGTCCTGTAATGATAAAAGCGCGCCATTTCTTTTGTAAGACAGGCTGTCATTAGTTACATAAGAGGCAACACTGGGTGTGAAGCAGGATATCAACCTATCTGTTCAATATGGGGCAGGAATGGGGGGGGGGGGGAGAGGGCTTCCAAGCCCACTAGCAAGGTGAATCAAATCTGCAATATCTGGCCTACAGGTCAGAGAAGATACCCCCTCCGGGGGATCTAAAAGCCCACTCAACTAGAGCAGTCTTCACCTCCTGGGCTGAAAGAGCAGGGGCCTTGGTAGAACAAATTTGCAGGGTAGCGACTTGGGCTAGCATTAATACCTATTCTAAATTGGACGTATTGTCAGGGCAACAAACTGCTTTTGGAAGGAAGGTTCTCCAGGCAGCGTTCCCACCCTAGAATGTAGTACTTTGTTATTTTCCATGGTGCTGTCAGGAGGGATGTCCTGGAAAACAGGAATTAAACCTACCGGTGATGATGCTTCCATGAGTCTATCCTGACAGCACGGATTGTTGATTAAACATTGTATGGGAATTTAATAAAGCATAAGTTGCTTCAATCCTGGTGAGGTACTTGTTAAAAAGCACTGAGGGAGGTGGGTTGGAATGGGCCTTTTAACCTCTCGTGTGTGTCCTGTCCCTGAAAGATAAGATGTCACAATGGACTCCTGGAAACATCATTGCCTGTAGATAATTTTTCCATATTTCAGCCCACGGTTATGTGGGGGCTTGTTTTTTGCAGGATTTTATTGGTACCATTTGCAGACATGACATTTTTTTTGATCGCTTCAATTCCGATTTTTGTGAGGCAGAATGAACAAAAAACAGCAATTCAGGAATTTTTTTTTGTTCAACGATTCTTTATTCTTCGGGTCAGTACGATTACATTGATACCCCATTTATATTGTTTTTTTTATGTTTTGGCGCTTTTACACAAACTGTTATAGAAAATATTATTTTTGCATTACTTTATTTTGAGAGCTATAACTTTTTTTTTATTTTTCCGCTGATGGAGCTGTGTAACCGCTTGTTTTTTTGCGGGACAAGATGACATTTTCAGCAGTACCATGTTTATTTATATCTGTCTTTTTGACTGCGTTTTATTCTACTTTGTTTGGCAGTATGATAAAGCATTTGGTTTTTTTTTGCCTTCATTTTTATTTTTTTATGGTGTTCACTAAAGGGGTTAACTAGTGGGACCATTTTATAGGTCGGGTCGTTCAGGACCCAGTTGATACCAAATATGTGTACTTTTATTGTTTGCATTTTTTTTTTCATAAAAATATTCATATTTTTATTTAAAAATGTTTATTTATTTTTTTTTAAACTTTTTGCAGGAGCATCCCTATGTATGTAAACTGTCAGCACTGCACTCACAATGTTGCTTCATAATGCTCGGAGCATGATCAAGCAACTTTGCTAGCTCTGGTGAACCAGATGTCTTCATGACACAATGGAACACCATGAAAACGATCGGGCCCCCGCGATGACGTCACGGGGTCTTTAATCGAATGGCTGTCTTTCCTCTGCCTGCTCCTGAAATGCTGCGATCAAGTGTCGGGAGTGGTGTGTGACTTCTCCTGGCAGTGAGTGCTGGGTGTCAGCTGTCAGCGCAAAATCGCCGGGATGTATCTATACATCCCAGGTCAATAAGTACCAGGTCACAGAGATGGCTACATCTCGGGTGGTAAAGGGGTTAATTATAAATATTGTATATTGTATCACTTAATATTGATTAGTATGAGCCCCCTATTTACAGTATGAGCCTCCACACAGTCCCCCTTATGTGTGAGCCCTCACTCAGTCTCCCTGTATTCAGGCATACATCCCATATACATTTGTATGTTCAATTTGTTTTTATTAATCAATTTTGAAAATGCAAAAAAAAAAAACATAACATATGATCAAATAAGTCATGCAGGACTTAGCAAAACTTGTTATAACAATATTCATGTGGAAATATAAACAGGTCGCTCAGCATTGCAACTGCAAAAAAGAAGCTACCTAAATTTTAATATCGGCAAATAAAAAATTATTCTGAAAATTCCAACATAGAAGTTAGAAAGAGGGAAAGAGAAAAAAAAATAAAAATAAGTTAATAAAATTTTTTAGGGAGGGTGGGAGGATTCGAAGGGAGAAGAGGGATGAAAGAAGGGAGGGGTAACAGAGAGAAGGGGTATGGAAAAAGTGAGGGAAAGATGAGGGAAATGAGACAACAATCTTGAGGTAAGCACACAGCAACAACCCAGAAACACCACGAGAGACCAACCCATCTATTAGAATAGTTTATAAAAATCCACTGAGTCCTGAAACAGGATCCAGTCGCTCCACAATCTCCTAACACTTTCATCGCGTCCAGAGCTTTCGGCTGTGAGTTCTTCCATCCTACAAATATTAACCATCTCGGAAAACCATTCCGACATTAGGGGAGTATGAGTTGTTTTCCAATGTCTTAGAATCACTGATCGTGCTGCAGTTAAATAAAACCAGAGACCATCTTTCTTTTGAGAACTGATTGAAGAGGAAGAATAGAAAGAGGAGCAATCTTCTGGCTGAACTCCACACTTCTACCCGTAACCAAAGAGTAATTTGAAAAAACCTTTTCCCAGAATGGCTTGATTCTACTGCAATCCCACCATATGTGTATCATGTTACCTCTATCTCTTCCATGTCACCAATATGTGTCAGGAACAGATGGAAAAATAGCATGCAATTTTGAGGGATAATGATACCATTTTGTAATAATTTTATATTTTTTCCTGAGCAGGACAAGCAATTGATAGTTTGAGTACCGTATATGACCATAAGAGGCACCCCAAATTTTCAGAAGGAAAATAGGGGAAAAAATTAATGTGTCAAATGGGGGTCCGTTTTACAGTCCGAATTCAGCTTACTGGGGGGATACGGTAAATAGAAATCCTTTCTCCACTCCGACTGAGATAGATTCCCCAAGCTCACGTTCCCATGCCAACTGATAGCCCATTTTTTTCCCCCATTAGGTAGTTGCATATAACTGAATTTGCATGCTTAGTTGGAAATTCCTGTAAAAATAATTTTTCAAAAGGGGAAGGTGTAATGTATGTAGTACAGTTCATATAGCGTCTTGTGCTTGGGTGCGATGAAAATACATGAGACACAGGTTTGATATAGAAAGTCTTGTATTACTTCATACAAGTTGGCAAAAATAGTCACACAGTTTGCAGACACAGAAGCAGGAGACACAGCAGGCCAGAGTAATCTAAGCTCAGCAATCACTCTCCACAACAGGTTCAGGATCTTCTTCTCTGTTACCGTAAGTCCATGCAAACGTGGGTCTTTCAAAGAGCAGGGTTCAGAGTCCACAAGTGCTTCAGAGTTCCTCAGTAGGAATAGCTGGAGTACAAGGTCCAAGGCTTTAGGAGTCAGGTCACAGGTTCACTGCAGGCTAGATTCTGAAGCACTGATTGCTCAGCTGTGGCTGCTTAAGAAGCAAAAGGAGAGAATCAGGGCGGGAACATGCAAGCTGGAAACTCCATTTTGACTGAGGGCAAGATAGCTGCAGCAAGACAGAAAGTAAAATGGCTGACGAACAAACTGAGTTTCAGGAACATGTACACAGAACCTTACATTACTCCCCCCTTAGGGACAACCTCCGGATGACCTCAGACCAGGCTTGTGTGGGTACCTCTGATGAAACTGACGGAGCAAGCGAGGAGCATTAACGTTATTGACTGGTTCCCATGAGTTGTCCTCCACTGGGTAGCCCTGCCATTTAATCAGATATTGTAACTGATTTCTATACAACCTGGAATCTAAAATCCTTTCCACCACAAATTCTTCCTGACCATCGACTAGCACTGGGTCAGGGCAAGGAGAAGAACGTCCAGGAAACGTATTGGGTGTCGCAGCTTTAGTAGGGATACATGAAAGACAGGGTGAATTCTCATAGTTCTGGGCAGTTGAAGACGACAAGCAACGGCACTTATAATTTTACTGATTTTATAGGGTCCAATGTACTTATGTCCCAACTTAGACGATGGAATCCTTAACTTAAGATTTCTGGTTGACAGCCAGACCAAGTCTCCTACCTTGAAAGCTGGTGCAGGTTTACGAAATTTATCTGTGGCTTTCTTGTACCTTTCCTGAGCCGATTCCAGATTCTCCTTTAGAAGATCCATATTTTTCTGTAAAGACGTGATTCTTTCAGCCACTGCTGGTAAAGGTTTCTATGGGAAATCGTGGTAGAATGTTAGGATGATAACCTAGATTAGAGTAAAAAGGAGACTGCTTAGTGGAGGCACTCTGAGAGTTGTTATACGAGAACTCAGCTAATGGAAGTAGATCCACCCAATCATCCTGTAGGTGGCAGATAAAGCAGCGGAGATACTGCTCCAGGGTTTGATTGGTTCGTTCGGTCTGTCCATTAGTCTGGGGATGAAAAGCAGAAGAAAGGTTTACTTTAATGTCCAATGCTGCACAGAAATTTTGCCAAAACCTAGAAGTGACTTGCACCCCTCGATCCGAAATAACCTCATCCGGTATCCATGTAAGCGAAACACATCTTTAATCATCAAATCTGATGTCTGTTTTGCAGTGGGTAAGCCGACACAAGGGATAAAATGAGCTGCCTTTGTTTGACGGTCAACCACCACTAGAATGGTGTTCTTCCCTTGAGAGGTTGGTAACTCCACAATGAAGTCCATAGAAATGGATCCCCACGGGCGGGACGGGGTGGGAAGAGGCTGTAACAGACAGTTGGTGAGGAGCGAGGTGTTTTGCATCTTGCACAGACTTCACATGAAGTGGACATAGTTTAAAACATCCTTCCTGCAAGTGGGCCACCAAAAGAAACGAGAGAGAAATTCCTGTGTCTTTAGAATTCCTCTATGCCCAGCTATCTTGGAATCGTGAATGAGTTGCAATACTCTCATTCTGACTGTTTCAGGAATATACAGGCGTTGTCCCTGAATCCACACACCATTCTTAAAGACAAGACTTACGTCCCTTGGGGGTTGTGCCAAAAAGGAATCTGCATGGTATGCTTCCTTGATGTCCTTAAGTAGGTCTTGATTATGAATTACTCCTAGGAATCTAGAGTCAGGAAGAATAGTCTTAGGAGGAGTAATTGGACGTGTCTCTGCTAAGTAAATCCTAGAGAGTGCATCAGCCTTTCCATTGCGCGATCCTGGTCTATAAGAAATGATAAAATTAAATTGGTTTAAGAAAAGATTCCAGCGAGCCTGGCGAGGAGTCAGGCACTTAGCCGACCTGATAAACTCAAGGTTACGATGGTCTGTCAGGACGACTATTTGCTGTGCAGCTCCCTGAAGAAGGTGTCTCCATTCTTTGAAGGCGGCAATAATGCCCAACAACTCTCTATTGCCCACATCGTAGTTCCTCTCAGCCGAAGACAACTGCTGGGAATAGAAGGCACAGGGATGCAAGACATTCTTCTCACCTGTTCTCTGAGAGAGTATAGCTCCAACGGCACAGTCTGAAGCATCCACCTCTATTATGAAGGCAAGCTCGGGGTTGGGATGTACTAGGATAGGTGCAGTGGTAAATTTATCTTTTAGACGGGAAAATGCTTCTGGGCTTGGGGATGTCCAGGAGAACCTAGACTCTTTCCGGGTAAGTTGGGTGATAGGTGACATACCTCAGAGAAATTTCTAATGAAACGTCTATAGAAGTTGGCAAACCCGATGAAGCGCTGTACTCCTTCACATTTCTAGGACTTGGCCAATCCTTGATGGCTTGGGTTTTGCTTCCATCCATACTAATTCCTTGTGTAGACAGTACATACCCAGAAATTGAATTTCGGTCCTATGGAATTCACCTTTTCAAGTTTGATGTAAGATGATTTTGTCTTAGACGTTCCAAGACCATTCTCACATGTCCATGATGTTCCTCTGTGGAGTTAGAAAAATTAGAATATCATCCAATTAAATTACCACGAATGTATCTAGGAGATCCCTGAAGATGTCATTCACCAAGTGTTGGAAAGTGGCTGGGGCGGGTACTCAGACCAAAGGCATAAACTAGATATTCAAAGTGTCCATAGCGTGACCTGATGCAGTCTTCATTCATCCCAGGTCTAATACGGACTAAGTTATAGGCCCACGAAGATCTAGTTTAGAGAAAATTTTGGCATGTCGCACCTCTCCAATAACTCAGGAATTAAAGGCAATGGATAACGGTTTCTAATAGTAACCTTATTGAGTTCCCTATAGTTACGCATGGTCTCAGAGATCCATCTTTCTTCTTTACAAAGAAGATGGGTGCACCTGCAGGAGATGAAAGAGGGGGGTATGAAGCCCCTTGGCTAGATTTTCGTCTATGTAATCCTTTAAAGCCTTTAGCTCGGGCCCCGCCAGGGGGTAGATCTTACCAAAAGGTATCTCTGCTCCAGGCAATAATTCAATTGGCAATCATATGGACGGTGAGGAGGAAGCTGGTCAGCGTTCTTCTTGTCACATTAATCCACATTTGGGCCTGGTATAAGCTGGTAGTTCAGGGACTGACATGGTTCCTTTAGGAACAGAGCAAGCTGAAACTTTGGACTCATCTGTTTCTCTGGAAAGTGTAATTCCTGGTCTCCAGTTAATGGTAGGATTCTGAGCCTGCAGCCATGGTTAGCCCTAGAATAATGGGAAAGTGGGGAGAAGAGATAAGCATAAAGGACAGTTTCTCTTGATGATCTTCCCATAAGAACCCTCAAAGGCTCTGTTTCCTGATCCACTGGTCAAGAGGGGCAGCAGGGAGCCATCCACAGTTTCCATCTGTACTGGAGTAGCTTTCTTCACTGACGTATCCCTGTTTCAGAGCAAAGGAGACATCCATTAAAATTTCACTTGCCCCTGAGTCGATCTTAGCAGAGCTAGACACCCAAGCTGAGTCAACCCAGAGTTTGATGGAAAGAAAGCAATGAGAATTGTTTTTCTTACAACTAGTGGGACACGCTGAGGAAACTTGAAAAAATGGCAGCGTTTACACAGTCAACGTCCTCAGAGGTAACGGAGTTTAAGTCCGAGAAATCAAGATCTGTTGCTGGCAATCTCTTGGAGCCTGAGGCTCGGGACCTGAAAGATCCCCTCTCGCAACACTCACAATGAATGAGTTGCTGCAGTAGTCTTACGAGAACGGCTGGGGCGTTTTATTGAAGTGCCCTGACTTACCACAATAGAAACATAGATTCTCCTTAAAACGATGTTCCTTGCGTGCATCACTAACCCGTCGTTGTAAAGAGTCTACCTGCATGGGTTCAGGTTCAGGTTCCCGTGTAATCCTACTCAAAGGTTCCTTAGTGGAGAGGAAGGTAGGAAAAGGTTAGTGCGATTGCTTTCGAACCATCTCTTTGCCTGGTTCAGTCAGACG
>JARQOD010000001.1:768697274-768858923 GCA_033576555.1 Oophaga sylvatica | reverse complement strand
GGAGTCAGGCACTTAGCCGACCTGATAAACTCAAGGTTACGATGGTCTGTCAGGACGACTATTTGCTGTGCAGCTCCCTGAAGAAGGTGTCTCCATTCTTTGAAGGCGGCAATAATGGCCAACAACTCTCTATTGCCCACATCGTAGTTCCTCTCAGCCGAAGACAACTGCTGGGAATAGAAGGCACAGGGATGCAAGACATTCTTCTCACCTGTTCTCTGAGAGAGTATAGCTCCAACGGCACAGTCTGAAGCATCCACCTCTATTATGAAGGCAAGCTCGGGGTTGGGATGTACTAGGATAGGTGCAGTGGTAAATTTATCTTTTAGACGGGAAAATGCTTCCTGGGCTTGGGGAGTCCAGGAGAACCTAGACTCTTTCCGGGTAAGTTGGGTGATAGGTGACACTACCTCAGAGAAATTTCTAATGAAACGTCTATAGAAGTTGGCAAACCCGATGAAGCGCTGTACCTCCTTCACATTTCTAGGACTTGGCCAATCCTTGATGGCTTGGGTTTTGCTTCCATCCATACTAATTCCTTGTGTAGACAGTACATACCCCAGAAATTGAATTTCGGTCCTATGGAATTCACACTTTTCAAGTTTGATGTAAAGATGATTTTGTCTTAGACGTTCCAAGACCATTCTCACATGTCCATGATGTTCCTCTGTGGAGTTAGAAAAAATTAGAATATCATCCAATTAAATTACCACGAATGTATCTAGGAGATCCCTGAAGATGTCATTCACCAAGTGTTGGAAAGTGGCTGGGGCGGTACTCAGACCAAAAGGCATAACTAGATATTCAAAGTGTCCATAGCGTGACCTGAATGCAGTCTTCCATTCATCCCCAGGTCTAATACGGACTAAGTTATAGGCCCCACGAAGATCTAGTTTAGAGAAAATTTTGGCATGTCGCACTCTCTCCAATAACTCAGGGATTAAAGGCAATGGATAACGGTTTCTAATAGTAACCTTATTGAGTTCCCTATAGTCTACGCATGGTCTCAGAGATCCATCTTTCTTCTTTACAAAGAAGATGGGTGCACCTGCAGGAGATGAAGAGGGGCGTATGAAGCCCTTGGCTAGATTTTCGTCTATGTAATCCTTTAAAGCCTTTAGCTCGGGCCCCGCCAGGGGGTAGATCTTACCAAAAGGTATCTCTGCTCCAGGCAATAATTCAATTGGACAATCATATGGACGGTGAGGAGGAAGCTGGTCAGCGTTCTTCTTGTCACATAAATCCACATAGTCCTGGTATACAGCTGGTAGTTCAGGGACTGACATGGTTCCTTTAGGAACAGAGCAAGCTGAAACTTTTGGACTCATCTGTTTCTCTGGAAAGTGTAATTCCTTGGTCTCCCAGTTAATGGTAGGATTCTGAGCCTGCAGCCATGGTAGCCCTAGAATAATGGGAAAGTGGGGAGAAGAGATAAGCATAAAGGACAGTTTCTCTTGATGATCTTTACCCATAAGAACCCTCAAAGGCTCTGTTTCCTGATCCACTGGTCAAGAGGTCAGCAGGGAGCCATCCACAGTTTCCATCTGTACTGGAGTAGCTTTCTTCACTGAACGTATCCCCTGTTTCAGAGCAAAGGAGACATCCATAAAATTTCCACTTGCCCCTGAGTCGATCATAGCAGAGCTAGACACCCAAGCTGAGTCAACCCAGAGTTTGATGGAAAGAAAGCAATGAGAATTGTTTTTCTTACAACTCAGCTGGGACACCGCTGAGGAAACTTGAAAAATGGCAGCGTTTACACAGTCAACGTCCTCAGAGGTAACGGAGTTTAAGTCCGAGAAATCAAGATCTGTTGCTGCAGATCTCTCTGGAGCCTGAGGCTCGGACCTGACAGATCCCCTCTCGCAACACTCACAATGAATGAGTGCTGCAGTAGTCTTACGAGAACGGCTGGGGCAGTTTATAATGAAGTGCCCTGACTTACCACAATAGAAACATAGATTCTCCTTAAAACGATGTTCCTTGCGTGCATCACTAACCCGTCGTTGTAAAGAGTCTACCTGCATGGGTTCAGGTTCAGGTTCCCGTGTAATCCTACTCAAAGGTTCCTTAGCTGGAGAGGAAGGTAGGAAAAGGTTAGTGCGATTGCTTTCGAACCATCTCTCTTGCCTGCGTTCAGTCAGACGAGTATCAATACGGATGCAGTAGTTAATAAAGTCACCTAACGCAGTGGGAGGGTCGGCACGAGCAAGTTCATCCTTAATCAGTGGAGATAACCCCTTTCGAAAAATAGATTTTTTGGCGGAACTGTCCCAGGTGGTATCAAGGGCCCATCTCCTGAAATCCAAGGCATATTCAGCTACCGAGTGCTTACCTTGGCGCAAAGCTAACATGGCTGCTTCAGCTGTTGCACCTCGATTGGGGTCATCAAACACCTGCCCCATGGCTGAAATAAAAGCATCAAGGTGATTCAAACAATCATCCTCAGTCTCAATCAGAGGGTTTGCCCACATCAAAGCCTTGTTGGTAAGCAACATAATTATAGTAAGCACCTTAGATCGTTCAGTGGGAAATTGTGAAGCATGTGCAGAAAAAAAAAAAGATTGCATTGATTAATAAATCCCCTGAATTTCTCACGTTCACCGCCAAAACGAAAAGGGGGCAACTTGGGAATCCCAGAACTCGGGGCTACGGCAGGAGCCTGGACTCGCTCTTCTAGAACCTCAATCCTGGCTCGCAAATCCTGGGCAGTCTGTCCAAACACTTGCAAATTGTGATTAGTGAGGTCCTGTAGGCTTGAAAAACGGGTCTTTATATTCTGCAAATCTGCAAGGATATTATCAGTCACTCCGCAAAGTTCCTTTATGCGGGCCTCCATTTTCCAGATCTTTTAAGACAGGAGTACTGGAAGAAGAGGAGAGAAAAAAAAAAACAATAGTGTTTACCTGTGGTAACACTGCAGAGAGAAAAAAAAAATTAAGGGAACTGCTCACCTGGAATGGTTGTGAGAAGTCACAACCACTATCATCACAGAAAGTTCACCCGGACATCTGATATCCACAGTTACAGCAGACAAAAAGAGAAAAAAAAAAAAAAAAAACAATAGTGTTTACCTGTGGTAACACTGCAGAAAAAAAAACACTTAAGGGAATTGCTCACCTGGAATGGTTGTGAGAAGTCACAACCACTGTCATCACAGAAAGTACAACCGGACATCCGATATCCACAGTTACAGCAGACACAGCCTTTCCAGACCCAGCAGACACTAACGTTTTGGCTTCAGAATCTTGTAATGTATGTAGTACAGTTCATATAGCGTCTTGTGCTTGGGTGCGATGAAAATACATGAGACACAGGTTTGATATAGAAAGTCTTGTATTACTTCATACAAGTTGGCAAAATAGTCACACAGTTTGCAGACACAGAAGCAGGAGACACAGCAGGCCAGAGTAATCTAAGCTCAGCAATCACTCTCCACAACAGGTTCAGGATCTTCTTCTCTGTTACCGTAAGTCCATGCAAACGTGGGTCTTTCAAAGAGCAGGGTTCAGAGTCCACAAGTGCTTCAGAGTTCCTCAGTAGGAATAGCTGGAGTACAAGGTCCAAGGCTTTAGGAGTCAGGTCACAGGTTCACTGCAGGCTAGATTCTGAAGCACTGATTGCTCAGCTGTGGCTGCTTAAGAAGCAAAAGGAGAGAATCAGGGCGGGAACATGCAAGCTGGAAACTCCATTTTAACTGAGGGCAAGATAGCTGCAGCAAGACAAAGTAAAATGGCTGACGAACAAACTGAGTTTCAGGAACATGTACACAGAACCTTACAGAAGGTGTGAAATGGCATAAGCGGTTTAGACCCTTAGAAGATATGAGATTGCAATTGTACATATTCAAACCAGGAAAGGACTTTGGAGGCTACTGAGCCTGCAGAGAATTGAATGTGGGCAACTTACCATCAATAAAAAACATGATGTATAAGGGTGTCCTCCATGGCCCTTCAACCGAGAAAAGTCTCTCAAATAACCCGGAAAAAATGACGGAGTAAAAAAAAAAAAGTGATGTAAGAGGACTGATACTCCCAGAGGGAAATTTTCCCTTACAGAAAGTGTGCCGTATTTTGAGTGATTCTACTGTTAAATTATTTAAGCAACCCAGCATGGAAGCCTCTGTCCACGGGATCCGCGGCAAGTGCTTTTAAAGGTATCTTCCCTCCTTCTTGCTCAATCTCAACCCATTGCTTCTTAGCAGGGGAAAATGCCAATCTATAAACTGAGCTATGGTGGAGACTTGGAAGTATGTTTCCGGATCGTGGAAACATTCAGGAATTGCTGCGGATTGGACGCTGAGTACAGCCGCAGCATCCAGATGTTACAGCATAGTGAAGGGAATTTTATGAAATCCCATCTCCACTACGTGTGCAGGGCCGCATCCGGCTGCCCTAGTATGCGGACATGCGGCGCGTCTTTATAGACTGCAGCATGTCTATTTATCTTGCGGAGACGCTCAGTCTCCACAAGATAAATAACCCTGTCTATGGATAGGATGCGATGATTCCGCGCACACAAAAGGGAGCAGCGCTTTGGGCGGAGCTGGGTTTCCGCTGCGTCCAAAGCACTGCATATCCGGACCGTGGAAACATACCCTTAAAGTTAGGAAGCCCTGAGCCTCCCAATGCTTTAGGGCGTGTTAATGTTTGTATACTAATTCTAGGCCTAGATCTCCCCCACACAAATCTTATCATAGCAGAACAAAACTTATAAAAAAAAAAACTGCGTGGAGGCGATACAGGTGTGGTCTGAAAAAATATATAGAAATTGAGGTTGTATGTCCATTTTAATTGCATTCATCCTTCCGAACCATGATAATCTCAGTTTGCTATATGATCCGAAGTCCTTAAGGGTTTAATCTAAAAGTTTTTGATAGTTAAGGGAGAAAAGTTTGGATGGGTCAGAAGGAATGAGGACTCAAAAATATTTTATGGCATCTTGCACGCCATTTGAAAGGAAAGTTTGATGTTGCTAAGTAAACCTCCTCATTGGAAAGTGAAATATTCAACACTTCTGACTTCTGAATAATTCACTTTGAAATTGCTCAGGAAACTAAATCTATCAAACTCCAAACTCTTTCATTACAGAAGGTAGAGATTTGAGGCTGTGATACATAAAAAAGGAGATCTGCATATAATGCTGTTTTGTAATTTGCTGAGCCTAGATTTATCCCATGTATGTTAGGATTGTTCCTAATTGCATTAGTAAGATGTTCCATCACTAGTATATAGAGCAGAGGCGACAGGGGCCACCCCTGTCTGGTTCCATTTCGAATCGTGACAGGAGAAGATAATGTTCCTTTTGCCCTAAAGGCCCCGTCACACATAACGAGATCGCTAGCGAGATCGTTATTACGTCACGATTTTGAGATCGCTGGAGAGCCGTATCGTGATCGTTGGGGAGCTGTCAAACATGCAGAACTTCCCAACGATTTCGGCCGCCCCAGCGATCTAACTAACGATCTCGTTGCTCGTTGGGACGCTTTCACACAGCAGCTATTTCAACGATCCACACCTTGATAGGGGCTGTACTGTGTCACCAATCATCTCCGATTGGTGGACGCTACTGCGTTCTGATTGGGCGGCAGGTTTAAAATAAAACCACGTTGTAGCAGTTCCGTCCCTTTGTTCCTGTTTGCGTTCTGGTTCGGATCGTAGCAGCGTTCTTCGGCTGTGAGGCTAAGTTCACACGTTGCGGAATTGCCGCGGAAATATCTGCGGCAATCCCGCACTTCTCTGCCGCGGGAAATACGCATTTTTTTTGTATGCGTATTCCCGACAGAAACTAGCGTTTTGCAAGCGTAATTAGCTTGCAGAATGCTAGCGTTTTCCTAGCGATCTGTAGCATCGCTTGGAAAACTGATTAACAGGTTGGTCACACGAGTCACACATAGTGTTTGACAAGTGTGACCAACTTTTTACTATTGATGCTGCCTATGCCGCATCAATAGTAAAAAGATCTAATGTAAAAATAATAAAAAAAAATAATGAATAATGATATTCTCACCTTCCGGCGGCCCCCGCAGCCTTCCCGCCTCTCAGCGACGCTCCCGGCCAATCACGTTCCCAGTAATGCATTGCGACAGACCCCAGATGACGTAGCATGACGCGAGACCGCTACGTCATCTGGGTGATTCTCGCAATGCATTACTGGGAACGGGAGCGTCGCTGAGAGGCGGGAAAGCTGCGGGGGCCGCCGGAAGGTGAGAATATCATTATTTTTTATTTTCATTATTATTTTACCAGGGATATGGTACCCCGGGCCTGGAGGAGAGTCTCCTCTCCTCCGGACCCTGGGTACCATCCGCACATGAACCGCTTACATTGCGCGGAGATTACGCGAAATTAATGAACATGTTGCTTTTTTTTCCTGCATGTGCACAAAAATTGCGGAATCCATTTAAATAAATAGGATGCTTAATGCTTGCGGTTTTTTCGCGTTTTTGCCGCGGGAAAAAAACGCGAAAATTGCTGACGTGTGCACTTAGCCTGACTCTGTATCCATTCATCTGGGCTTTGTTCCTGACAAGCGTTCTGGTTTGTCGATTGTAGTGTTCTTTGGCTGTGACTCCACACAACCCGGAGAATTCTGCTAAGACCTGCAATCCAGCACGAGGTCAGAAACAAAGGATGGAATCGCTATTCTGTTGCTTTCTTTATGCACGGCGGGAAATGAGAACACTGTAGCGACCACCAATCGGGGACGAGGGGTGCAGAAAAGTCCAATTTATGCACACCTACGTGTTTCAGTTCTGAATCGCTAACGAGGTCGTTGGTTAGGTGTCAAATACAGCGATGGACACTGCCCAGCGGGAGCGCAACGACCCAGGAATAGTCCAGGATGCTTTGTAACGATCAGTGATCTCACAGCAGGGGCCTGATCGTTGCTACCTGTCAGACGTAACGAGATCGCTGGCGAAATCGTTATTGCGTCACAAAACCCGTGACGTATCAACGATCTCGCTAGCGATCTCGTTATGTGTGACGGGACCTTAACTCATGCAGTAGGGGTTTTATATAAAGAAGGGATCTTTTGCAGATAACGAGGATCAATGCCCAACTGACAGAGCGTCTCTTTCATAAACCCCAGTAAGCCCTATTAAAGGCCTTTTCTGCATCGACTGATAAGAGACCTAGGGTTAAAGATTTAGAATTAGCCTTAGAGATAAGTATTGTCCCTCGCTTCTCGGCCCTGCACAAATCCCACCTGATCTGTGTTTACTATTGCTGGTAGTAAAGCCCCCGTCACACTAAGCGAGATCGCTGAAGCGTCACCGATTTTGTGCCACAACAGCGACCTAGCCAGCGATCTCGCTTAGTGTGACACGCAGCGACGACCGGCTCCCCTGCTGGGTATCGCTGATCGTCGTCGAATGGCCTGGACCATTTTTTCATCGTTGGTGTCCCGCTGGCCAGCGCGCATCGCTGCGACAGCGGAAGACCAACGACCAACGTTCAGCGAGCTTCCAGCACTGCACAGCAGAAGCTGGGAGCTGGTATCCAGTGCACACATCGGGTAACTAAGCGCCGCGCAGTGCTTAGCCGATGTTTAGCCTGGATACCAGCTCCCAGCACTGTACAGCAGAAGCTGGGAGCTGGTATCCAGTGTACACATCGGGTAACTAAGCGCCGCGCAGTTCTTAGTTACCTGATGTTTAGCCTGGATACCAGCGTGCTCGCTGATCCTGATCGCTGGTGAGTCTGCTCATGTGACAGCTCACCAGCGATCAGCTAATGATGTCCCAGCGATCCCATCCACGTCGGATCGTTGGTGGGATCGCTGGGACATTGAAGAGTGTGACGGGGCCCTAAAGGGGCTAACCTATCTGCCAATATCTTCGATAGTATGTTGATGTCCACATTTTACTAATGATATAGGTCTATAGTTGGCAGTAATTGAGGTATCCCATATACATTTGTTATCTTTAGAGCACCATTGATTCCATAGTGGGTTACATACAAAATGCAAATAGAAATTACAGTGAACAAACTAACAATGACAGACTGGTACAGAAAATAAGTCTATTAAAAAAACAAAAAACACGTACTGCCATTCCCATGTTCTGCTGTCACACACGCTGATTGGTGGAAGCCTACGGCTCCGTCCTCTGCCAATGTATTCACCACTATGCGCACCATAAAGATGCAGAAAGAGTTGATATCGGGATGCAGGCGGTAGTGCAAGGCGTGCCTGTGGGCCGCTGTTTTCAGCCCTTCAGCTGCGTGTCCGGCCCTTTTGCTGCATTTTGCTCAGGTCTGCAATTTAGGGTAAAGTGCTTAAAAAAATGTAATTGCACCCCTTGGTGACCCAGGATATATATATCTATAGATAGATAGAAAGATAGATATATATCTATATATATATATATATCAAAAAAATAAAGGGAACACTCAAATAACACATCCTGGATCTAAATGAATGAAATATTCTCATTGAATACTTTGTTGTGTAACAAGTTGAATGCGCTGTCAACATAATCACACAAAAATCATCAATGGAATCAAATTTTTGAACCAATGGAGGCCTGGATTTGTAGAGACCCCTAAAATAAAATCAAAACAAGACAAAATTAAAGTGGAAACAAGTCAAAATGATGCTCAGTATTGTGTGTGGCCTCCACGTGCCTGTATGACCTCCCTACAACGCCTGGGCATGCTCCTGATGAGGTTGCGGATGTTCTCCTGAGGGATCTCCTCCCAGACGTGGACTTAAGGGTATGCCACACTAAACAATATCGCTAACGGGATCGCTAAAAAACGTCACTATTTAGCGATCCCGTTAGCGATATTGTTCAGTGCGGCAGCTTCCAGCGACGAGCTTCCTGCTGTGATCTCGCTCGTCGCTGGAATCGTTCCGGACCCTATTTTCTCGTCGGCGCTCCCGCTGGGTAAGTATCTAATCGCTGTGTGGCACCTTTTCTTAGCGATTTAGCGGTACTTTTGTACCGCTAAAGTCGTTAAGATCGCTAACGGCGATAGCGTCGTTAACTATATCGCTAATGCGGCAGCATTTAGCGATATAGAAACAATCCCGCTAGCGATCTCATTAGTATGCAACGCTAACGAGATCGCTAGCGGGATAGCTTAGTGTGGCAGTACCTTTAAGCATCTTTTAACTCCTGGACAGTCTGTGGTGCAACGTGACGTGGATGGAGCGAGACATGCTGTCCCTGATGTGCTTAATCAGATTCAGGTCTGGGGAACGGGCGGGCCAGTCTATAGCTTCAATGCCTTCAACTTGCAGGAACTGCAGACACACTCCAGCCACATGATGTCTGGCATTGTCCTGCTTTAGGAGGAACTCCGGGCCAACCGCACCAGCATATGGTCTCACAAGGGGTCTGAGGATCTCATTTCGGTACCTAATGGCAGTCAGGCTACCTCTGGCGAGAATATGGAGGGCTATGTGGCCCTCCAAAGAAATGCCACCCCACACCATTGCTGACCAACTGCCAAACCGGTCATGCTGAAGGATGTTGCAGGCAGCAGGTTCACACTCAGCACATGTGACAGAGTCTGGAGATGCCATGGAGAGCGGATCTGCCTGCAACATCCTTCAGCATGACCCCCCTAAAGTGATACCATTTTAAAATCCACACCCCTCAATGTATTCAAAATGGGTTTCGGGTAGTTAACCCCTTAAACCCCCAAGGGTGGTTTGCACGTTAATGACCGGGCCAATTTTTACAATTCTGACCACTGTCTCTTTCTGAGGTTATAACTCTGGAACGCTTCAACGGATCTTCGCGATTCTGAGACTGTTTTTCTGACATATTGTACTTCACGTTAGTGGTAAAATTTCTTCGATATTACTTGCGTTTATTTTTGAAAAAAAGGCAAATATGGCGAAAATTTTGCGATTTTCAAACTTTCAATTTTTATTCCCTTAAAACAGAGAAATATGTCACACAAAATAGTTAATAAATAACATTTCCCACGTCTACTTTACATGAGCACAATTTTGGAACCAAAATTTTTTTTGTTAGGAAATTATAAGGGTTAAAAGTTGACCAGCGGTTTTTCATTTTTACAACAAAATTTACAAAGCCATTTTTTTAGGGACCACCTCACATTTGAAGTCACTTTGAGGGTCTATATGGCAGAAAATACCCAAAAGTGATGCCATTCTAAAAACTGCACCCCTCAAGGTACTCAAAACCACATTCAAGAAGTTTATTAACCCTTCAGGTGCTTCACAGGAGCTGAAGCAACGTGGAAGGAAGAAATTAACATTTAACTTTTTAGTCACAAAAATGATCTTTTACAAACTTTTTTTTCATCTTCACAAGGGTAAATAGAGATAATGGACAGATAAAGTTGTTGTCAATTTCTCCTGAGTACGCCAATACCCCATACGTGGGGGAAAACCACTGTTTGGGCACATGGCAGAGCTCGTAAGGGAAGGAGCGCCGTTTGACTTTTTCAAACCAAAATTGGCTGGAATTGAGATTGGACGCCATGTCGCGTTTGGAGAGCACCTGATGCGCCTGAACAGTGGAAACCCCCTACAAGTGACCCCATTTTGGAAACTAGACCCCCTAAGGAACTTATCTTGATCTGTGGTGAGCAATTTGAACCCCCAAGTGCTTCACACAAGTTTATAACGTAGAGCCGTAAAATTAAAAAATCATATTTTTTCCACAAAAATGATCTTTTCACCTCATTCTTTATTTTCCCAAGGGTAACAAGACCCCAAAAGTTATTTTGTGCAATTTGTCCTGAGTACGCTAATACCCCATATGTGGGGGTAAACCACTGTTTGGGTGCATGGCAGAGCTCGAAAGGGAAGGAGTGCCGTTTGACTTTTTCAACGCAGAATTGGCTGGACGCCATGTTGTGTTTGGAGACCCCCTGATGTGCCTAAACAGTGGAAACCCCCCATAAATGAACCATTTTGGAAACTAGACCCCTCAAGGAACTTATCTAGATGTGTGGTGAGAACTTTGAACCCCCAGGTGTTTCACTAAAGTTTATAACGCCCGAGCATGAAAATAAAAAAATCATATTTTTTCCACAAACATAATCTTTTAGTCCCCACAGAAGTTTATAACGTACAGCCGTAAAAACAAAAAAAATCATTTTTTTTTTTTTACAAAAATGATATTTTCGCCCCTAATTTTTTATTTTCCCAAGGGTAACAGAAGAAATTGGACCCCAAGAGTTATTGTGCAATTTGTCCTGAGTACGCTGATACCCTATATGTGTGGGTAAACTACTGTTTAGGTGCATGGCAGAGCTCAGAAGGGAAGGAGCACGGTTTGACTTTTTCAACGCAGAATTGGCTGGAATTGAGATCATACGCCATGTCACATTTGGCCTGGGTGTGAAAAAAAAAATTTCCACAAAAATAATTTTTTAGTCCCCAATTTTTGATTTTTCCCAAGGAAATTGGACCCCAAAAGTTGTTGTCCAATTTGTCCTGATTATGCGGATACCCCATATGTGGGGGGAAAAACTGTTTTTGGGCGCACGGCAGGGCTCGGAAAGGAAGTAATGACGTTTTGGATTGCAGACTTTGATGGGTGTCGTTCAGTTTGCAGAGCCCCGACGTGCTTAAACAGTGGAACCCCCCCCCCCACAAGTGACCCCATTTTAGAAACTAGACCCCCTAAGGAACTTATCTAGATCTGTGGTGAGCACTTTGAACCCCCAAGTGCTTCACACAAGTTTATAATGCCCGGGCGTGAAAATAAAAAAAATCATATTTTTTCCACAAACATGATCTTTTAGTCCCCCGTTATTTATTTTCCCAAGGGTAACAACAGAAATTGGACACCAAAAGTTGTTGTTCAATTTGTCCTGAGTACGCTGATACCCTATATGTGGGAGAAAACTACTGTATTGGCACACGTCGGGGCTCGGAAGGAAAGTGGTGACGTTTTGCATTGCAGACTTTGATGGAATGGTCTGCGGGTGTCATGTTGCGTTTAGAGAGCCCCTGATGTGCCTAAACAGTGGAAACCCCCCACAAGTGACCCCATTTTGGAAACAAGACCCCTAAAGGAACTTATCTAGATGTGTGGTGAGAACTTTGAACTCCCAAGTGCTTCATAGAAGCTTATAACGTAGAGCCATAAAAATAAATATCATATTTTTTTTATTTTCCCAAGGGTAACAGAAGAAATTGGACTCCTAGAGTTATTGTGCAATTTGTCCTGAGTACGCTGATACCCCATATGAGGGGTTAAACTACTGTTTGGGCGCATGGCAGAGCTCAGAAGGGAAGGAGCAGCGTTTGACTTTTTCATCGCAGAATTGGCTGGAATTGAGATTGGATGCCATGTCATGTTTGGAGAGCCCCTGATGTGCCTAAACAGTGGAAACCCCCCAATTCTAACTCCAACCCTAACCCCAACACACCCCTAACCATAACCCTAACCACAAACCTAGCCCTAACCCTAATGGGAAAATGGAAGCGAATACACTTTTTTAATTTTATTATTTTTCCCTAACTAAGGGGATGATAAAGGGGGGTTTGATTTACTATTTATAGCGGGTTTTAATGTTTGGCAGCTGTCACACGCTAAAAGATGCTTTTCATTGCAAAAAATATTTTTGCATCATCACATTTTGAGAGCTATAATTTTTTCTTATTTTGGCCCACAGAGTCATGTGATTATTTTTTGTGGGACGAGTTGTCGTTTTTATTGGCACCATTTTCGGGCACATGAGATTTTTTTGATTGCTTTTTATTATGATTTTTGGGAGGCAGAATAAACAAAAACCAGCAATTCATGAATTTCTTTGGGGGGTTGGGGACGTTTATACCGTTCTGCGTGTGGTAAATTTGATAAACCAGTTTTATTCTTCGGGTTAGTACGATTACAGCAATACCTTATTTATATCATTTTTTATGTTTTGGTGCTTTTATACAATAAAAACAATTATATATATAAAAAAAAATTTTTGCATCGCTTTATTCTGCGAACTGTAACTTTTTTATTTTTTCGCTGATGCTGTATGGCAGCTCGTTTTACGCGGGACAAGATGACTTTTTCAGTGGTACTATATTTGTATCCGTATTTTTGATCGCGTGTTATTCCACATTTTGTTCGGCGGTATGATGATAAATCATAAATTGCTTTTTGTTTTTTATTTACATAAAGAAATGAATTTATTGGGAATATTTTTTATTTTTTTTTCTTTAGGATTTTTTTTTTTTTTTACACGTTTTTATTTATTTTTTACATTGTCCCAGGGTGGGACATCACTGTATAGTGTCAGATCGCCGATCTGACACCTTGCACAGCACTGTTAGATCGGCGATCTGACAGGCAGTGCAGGAGGCTTTCTCAGCGCCTGCTCTCAGCAGGCACTGAGGAAGCGGCTCCCTGCAGGACCCGAAAGGACCCCCGTGGCCATCTTGGATCCGGGGTCCTGCAGGGAGAAGGCCCTCGAACAGTGCGAATACATCACGCTGCTGTGAGGGTCTCAGGGAAGCACGAAGGGAGCCCCCTCCCTGCGTGATGCTTCCCTATACCACCGGAACACTGCGATCATGTTTAATCGCAGTGTGCCGGGAGCGCAGCTGATCGCATATGATGTACTATTCCGTCCTTGGGAATTAAGTCCCAGGGCACATGGACAGAATAGTACGTCAAATGTAAGAAAGGGGTTAATTTAACCCTTCAGGTGCTTTTCAGGAATTAATGCAAAGTGACATGACAGGAATGAGAGAGTTAATTTTCATCACCTAAATTTTGATAACTCCTGAACAGGCCACTACAGCCGGCAGACATGAAAGCCGTTATTTGGCTATAAACTGCCATGGCAACCATCAGAACCACACAATCAAGATCTCAGGGTGCCAATGGGGTTAAAGAGGAAGCCCCTACACTCTGTTAACCATCTAGATGCCGTAGTCACTATTGACAGCAGCTATTAAGGGGTTAAAGAACCATAATTTGTGGCAAAACACTGATCGTGCCTGTAGTGTACAGCTTACAGCTACAGGATTGTTACCCTTCGGGGGATGTTAGTCTCTCTTATTGCAGGTCAGTAAAAAGACGTATTGGTGGTCACTAAGGGGTTATAAAAAAAAATAAAAATAAAAAAACAGATTTTCACACTCCAAATAATGCACAGATCAACAGTCCTTTTAGATGCACAGTGTGCATGAGTTATGAAATCGCATTAATTTTGTTTGAACTATTCAATGCAGCAGATTTTCTGCACAAAAATTTTGCATGAAAAAACATGTTGAAAAATTCAGTGTATTTGCACATACACTTATGGGGATCCTGTCGCCTGAAAAAAACAAAACCTAATTTTCATCCTTTAGCCCCTGTTTCAATACCGTAAGCCTGCCAGACATGGTTTATACCCTATTTACCGTCACATTACCAATATATCTACAGGTAAATGACAGAAACTTGCATTGTGTACAGTTGATTTAGTATTTTATGATCGTTGGCCAAAAGTACAGTGATGCATCACTCTGCAGGCATGTGCGTCTTTGTAATTTCCTGGGATTGTGCCTGAATCTGAAGTAGTGGAAATCTAAGATGTTGGGCGTTTATTGTGCATATTGTAACGTTAGTGACCGCTGTTCACAACAATTCTTTAAATGTGATTTTGAGATCAGTCGTTCAGTGCATGATGTGGTAGTACATATTCGGTTAATCATAAGGCTCTAGATGTCTGTACATGGTCTGAAACAAATCACAGTTGCGATGACTTGATATTCACAGACCATCAACTTTTTCTGCAGATTTTCACCTTGTTATTGAGGCTGCAAAGTGAATCTTCTCAATTTGGTTATGCAAAACCAATCAATTTGGTGATGTCTTAGGTAGAGGGTCTAAGAATCTCTTCTTGACTATACATATTAAGGCCCCCATACGAATTATATAAGTCAGCCAAATAGCCATCAATACTGGGGCTTTCTGCTGCCGGATGATTCTTCTCTCACCATATACTACATAGGTCGTTTCTGTGTATGGGGCAGTTAGGAGACGTGGCAGTCGGCCACCTGTAGTATGCATTCAAGAGAGTTGATCCTACTAGCAGATTCCCTTTAACAACCAGCCTGTCCTACAGAAAATAGTTTGAGGTGGAACAAAAATCTAGGATGCCTATTTCCAGTTTTAAACCAGTGATTTTTTTAAGGGAAAACTTGGAGAACCCTTTTTAGTCTTTTAAATAAAAGATGCTTGTTTGTAAAGTGATTCGTGGTCAGGAATCCTTCTACCATAAAATAAGAGGTGACTAAGTTCTTGTTATTAGCTTGCCCTTTACTTGTTCGCTGTGTGATGTGTACAGCACTCCTACTGTACAGCCGACACTGTAAAGGGGAGAGCGGAACTCCCATCTAAGGAGGAGCAAAAGGTAGAAACCTGCTTATTGCAGAGTATTATTAATCTCTGTCGTCACATCCTGCTCCAGAGTAGGAGGATGAAAGACCGGTGGCCTGAGCCCTGATGATGTGCCTGTCACAGAGGGGCCAGCGTGCTCCGATCTTGCACCCAAGGAGATGGTGAGATGCCGGAAACCTCTAGTAAATCCTCTACCCTCCAGATGTAACCTGCGCAAAGTGAAACTTCATGTTCGCAGGACGCGAGCAGCCAGTGCCACTAACCCTACTAGGGAAGAACAAGCTGACACATCAGAACCAGCAAAATTGGACAATAGCTCCTCATCCAGACGGGCACGCTTCAGGTACCCTCCGTTTGTGGGTCAGTTGAAATGGGGAAGGGCAAGGCGAGGAATGGCTAAGCTTTTGTTTGGCCTAATTAGGCAAAAGCTCCTTATGTATTCAGTGGAGTGGGGGGGAGGGAGAGAATGATGCTACTGTGTGGCCAGTGGGCCAGAAAAGCAGCTGGCTCAGCATTGTGCACTGTGAATGAGGGACCGGGACTGAGGAATGTGTCTCTGGAAAGGATGGATGGAGAAAGAGGCAGCAAGGCAGGGATTGGTCCATGGCTGTCTGCAGTGAAAGGGGGGAGTGAGAGGCGGCCCTGGTTACTGGGTACCTCTTCTTCGAGTTGCCGGCAATGTATAAGATCTTGAGCTGAGCCTCTGTACGCTCCGGTGACTCTGAGAAGGTTTGTTACTTTTTTTTCTTATTGTCGAACCTCTACGAAGAACTCCAAAAACAGGACTTACTGTCCTTCGTTTTTCGCTTGAAAATATTAAGGTTGTATTCAGAGGGTTGTGATTGGTAGACTTCTTGCCTTTTCGTCTGTGTCTGGAGTGGTTGTTGGTATTCTCTGGAAAGAGCAGACTAAATGTGCTTGGCATGGGAATAATAATGAGCAGCCATGAATAATTGAATGAGTCTGTATCAAGAGAACAATGCTTAGAAACAGTAAAGTGGTAAAGGCCCACAGCACATGAAAGGGTTAAACTCCAATTGCTCATACAATTTAGCATTTCTTCTTAAGTAGCTGGAGAATTATTCTCCCTTTTGCTTGTCTGGTTGGTTCCATATGATTAGGCCTGATCTGTAGATGCTGCAGTTTTCTTTTCAGTGCAGGTTATGCATGGAATCGGGTAGCCTGATCTATGTATCGGGCATTGTGAAATCTGCTGATGGCTAAGACTGTCGGGTTCATACTGGGTAGAGGCCACAACCTAAGCAGTCCCTGGACCCTTGCACTATCTTCTGACACTTGTATCTGATCTCGCAGGTTGCAGTTCCCTCAGCTGGCGCTCAGACGGAGGTTGGGGCAGCTGACCTGCATGTCTAGGTCGGCACTGAAATTGCGTTCCTGGCCTCTCACAATCCTTTATTACCTCTTACCGTTTGCTGCACTTAGGCCCTTGGCAAGAGTGGGATGGCGACCTACCAGCAGGGTAAGTGTCCTGCCCATTGCCATTTCCACACTTTTTTTGTCCATCATAAATCTAGCCTGTTCGTTCTATTACAGTAACATATTGCGTCTGTGTGAAAGTAGAACTGGGATTTCTGAGAGTAATAAAGACTACAATCATGACTTAATTCTCAACATAAATGGGAAAGTTGCCTGATGTGACTAAGCAGTATTCATATTGGACATATTTTAGCTGCCATTTATGGTTTCTCAGGATCTTGTCCCTGCCTCAAGGACTGAGATCACTAATATAACTGGATTTAGTGTAGGAGATGGGCAGCGCTGAGAACAGCAGATTGGGGTTGAATTTCCAGTGTTCTTTGTCTATTCATCGGGAGTAAATGCCAGCTCCATGCTTGTCGGTATCGGGCTGCACATTTGGTTGATGGTCTGCAGTTTCGAGACAGACAATAGGTATGGCAGGCGAATACAGTGAGCTATACAAATTTCTCTTTACATTTTTTTTTAGAATTGTTTTTTCAAGGCTGTAGGGGTTTTATGAAAAAAAACAAAACTTGATTCCCACAGATTCTGAGTGGAAACAATGGTGTTTAATCTTAACTGCAATAATCTGTGGCACATTATCTCACTTAATTGTTACCTTGGGATGTTCTGGAGGAGGGTGAAGGGTATGCCACACTAAGCGAGATCGCAAACGAGATCGCAATTACGTCACCATTTATGACGCAGTAGCGATCTCGTTAGCGACTTAGCTGTTAAATTCCAAACACATCTCATCAGTGATCTGTGTAACGACCTCTGCGGTCATTGGGAAAACCTAGTCCCACCTGCGATGCTGGTGAAGTCGTTCATAAAGGGTGTCACACTCAGCGATCCAGGCTCACCAGCGGGACACCAACGACCAAAAAACGGCTCAGAACGTTCATAAGCGATCAACGACCTCTCAGCAGGGGCCACATCGCTGCTACATGTCACACACAGCTAAGTCGCTAACGAGATCGCTACTGCGTCATAAATGGTGACGCAATTGCGATCTCGCTTAGTGTGGCATACCCTTGAGGCTTTGGCTAGGATTATTTGGTTCCCTGCTTATCTCTTCTCATGCACTGGAATCAGCTGAGGTGTCATGAGATGAGACATGAGAACTGACAGTCTGTTCTGGCCTGCTGCTTTAAAAAAAACAAAACAAAAAAAACAACTGTGCGCATATATTAAGAAGCTAGAAATATATTTTGTGACCCTACCTATTTCATAGTGTATTATACAAGTCTGGAAGGGGTTGGTAATGGCCAAGGACTCCAGAGTTCCCATGTTATAAGCATTAACTGCGTGTGGAAGGATTACAGGCCTAAAGCTGGTCATACATTCATTTGGCCAATGATTATTCCTAACAACCATTCCTTCCTATACACATGTATGCCCTGCCGAGCGTACATGTATATTCATTGGGAGAGAGGAGTAAGCTGCTGCCAGACAAATGTGTAGCAGTTTCTCCCTTGAGATCAAAACAACCAAGTGTTAAAATCCAACTGGCCCGACATCATTTGGAGGCTCACATGTACTTTAATGGTCACTAAGATTACTGAACCCCATCAGTCTCATAGGTCAGTTTATAAGTTGAACCAAAGGTTTATTTTTTTAATTTTTTTTTTTTTTTACAATCTCATAAAATATACTTTTTTTTTTTTTCACTCAAATGTCTGCCATTCTTTAGCTCGAGAGGTCTACACAAAGTATGCATCGCTTGTTCATGTGGAAGGTGCTCTAATTAATGTAACTTTCTCAATTGCTCAAGTTAAAACCTTACAGTATGTACCATAAGTACACCATGAAACACTAAAATGCAATTGGTTGGTAACCAACTAACCATGAAGCAGCTCTGTGTGAATAAACCCTGTCTTTTATTGCTCACATAAAGCTATGACATCCTGTACTGCTCCCGTACAGAATTTTGTGCATATGGTACGTTATTAAATGTATAGGCCCTGCTCACAGATTTACTGTTTTTGTTTTTTTTTTTCCCTTAAAGGGAATCTGTCGCCCCATTTTGGCTATATCAGATAAAGATATGCCTGATATGCGTTTTTTTTTTAAATCCCCCCGTGCCTGCGCAGTGTGCTTTGCCCATAAAGCATAAAATCATTACAGCGTATGCGCAACTATTTTCGGTCACTTTCCTTGCCCTGGAAGTCGTCCGAGGCAAGCAGTCATTTCCGAGGCAAGGAAAGTGACCGAAAATAGTTGCACATGCTCTGTAATTATTTTATGCTTTGCCCACTGTTGAGCTGGGGGGGCAAAAAACACCGCCCTCCGGATCGCCCAGATTAGCATACAGAAAACCGAACTTTACAAAGGTATTTGGGCATGAAAACGGGGTGTCAGGATATATGATAGATACCGATAGGTTACTTATGGGACGCACTATTCAGGCATATCTTTATTTGATATAGCCAAAAAGGGTGACAGATTCCCTTTAATTACAATTATAACAATGAATTTTCCTTAAATGTATGTATGAATTTATGAACTAATTATATTCCTAAGACTTAGTCCATTTAATTTCTTGAAAATAAGAGTGTTTTCCCATTGCGTTTAGTACCCGCTCGGTGACCCCGTCAGAGCATACATCCGGCCTCCCTGCAAAACTGGTTTCAGCGCTGACTGGGCCATAGGCTATAATAGTGCCGGGAGAGCTCTCTGCCGTGCATTATTTTCGGGCATATATGCCTACTGGAGGCGGACACTCGGCGTAGTAGACTGCATCTGAGTGCCTCCAGTTGACGTACACGCTCGAAAATGATGCACGGCAAAGTGCACATTCGCTCTGATGGCACCATTATAGCCTATGGCCCTGCCAGCACATACGCATCCCAGTTTGTGGGGTGGTACGGATGCATCCACGATATCCCATCCCCCCCCAAACGCAATTTGAAAGCAACCTAAAGCCCCCGTCTTACATAGTGAGATCGCTGAAGCGTCACCAATTTTGTGACGCAACAGCGACCTAGCCAGCGATCTCGCTACATGTGACACGCAGCGGCGACCGGCCCCCCTGCTGGATATCGCTGATTGTCGTCGAATGGCCTGGACCATTTACTCGCTGGTCCTGATCACTGGTGAGTCGAATCGTTGGTGGGATCACTGGGACATTGAAGCGTGTAACAGGGCCCTAAGGCTTCCTATTAATTCAATAGACATGATAATGGATAAACACATGTCTCTGAAGCTCCAACTCCACTCTGTATTGATTCATTAGAATTAATGTACTTTTTTAACCAATCCCTAGCAGTCCTACTGTTAATTGTAGTACATTTTATTTTACTTCTACAGGTTGCCATCTACAAATCTGTGCCAACCAGATTGCTCTCACGTGCTTGGGGTCGTCTGAATCAGGTGGAATTGCCAACATGGCTGAGGAAACCTGTTTACAGTCTGTATATATGGACTTTTGGTGTGAACATGAAAGAGGCGGCAGTGGAAGATTTGCACCAGTACCGAAATCTCAGCGAATTTTTCCGTAGGAAACTAAAGCCACAGGCACGACCTGTATGTGACTCCCATAGTGTGGTATGTGGAAGATTATTTGCCAAGCATAGAATACACTGATGATTGCAGAACATGACACTAGTAAAGTCTAGTCAACCTACAGTTGTGCTCAAAAGTTTACATACCCGAGCAGAATTTCTGCTTTCTTGCCCTTTTTTCAGAGAATATGAATAACACCAAAACTTTTTCTCCACTCATGTTTAGTGGTTGGGTGAAGCCATTTATTGTCAAACTACTGTGTTTTCTCTCTTTAAATCATAATGACAACCCAAAACATCCAAATGACCCTGATCAAAAGTTCACATACCCTGGTGATTTTGGCCTGATAACATGCACAGAAGTTGATACAAATGGGATCCAGACAGACTCTTGCATTTTTCATCCAGCCACTGACGTTTCTGGATTGTGAGCCATGGGGAAAGCAAATTAATTGTCAACGGATCTACGTCAAAAGGTAGTTGAACTGTAAAAAACAGGAAAGATATACAAAAAGATATCCAAGGAATTGATAATGCCAGTCAGCAACGTTCAAACTGTGATTAACAAATGGAAAATCAGGGGCTCTATAAAAACAAAACCACGGTCAGGTAGACCAACAAAAATTTCGTACACAACTGCCAGGAAAATTGCTCGGGATGCAAATAAAAACCCACAAATAACATCAGCTGAAATACTGGACTCTCTGAAAACTAGCGGTTTGGCTGTTTCAAGGTGCACAATAAGGAGGCACTTGAAGAAAAGTGGGCTGCATGGTCGAGTCGCCAGAAGAAAGCCATTACTGCGCAAATGCCACAAAGTATCTTGCCTATAATACGCAAAACGGCACAGAGACAAGCCTCAAAACTTCTGTAACATGGTAATTTGAAGTGATGAGACCAAGACCAAAATTGAATTTTTTGGCCACAACCATAAACGTTACATTTGGAGAGAGGTCAACAAGGCCTATGATGAAAGGAACACCATTCCTACTGTAAGGCCGGGATCACACAAGCGACAAAGTCGTCCGACACTCGCATGTGAAATCCCAGCTCTGGCGCCGGCACTTGGGAGTGGAGCGAGCGGCTGCATAGAACTACATGCAGCCGCACACTCCACTCCCGAGTGCCGGCGCCAGAGCTGGGATTTCACATGCGAGTGTCGGACGACTTCGTCACATGTGTGATCCCGGCCTTAAGCACAGAGGTGGATCGCTGATGTTTTTGGGATGTGTGAGCTACAAAGGCACAGGAAACTCAGTCAAAGTTAAAGGAAATATGAATGCAGCACGTTATCAGTAAATACTGGAGGCAAATTTGCAATGATCAGCCCAGAAGTTGCACATTGGATGTTCCAACATGACAACGATCCAAAACCCAAGGCCCAGTCGACTTGTCATTGGCTACAGCAGAACAAAGTGAAGGTTCTGGAGTGGCCATCTCAGTTTCCTGACCTCAATATCATTGAGCCACTCTGGGGAGATCTCAAGCACGCAGTTTATGCTACACAGCCCAGGAATTTACAGGAACTGGAGGCGTTTTGCCAAGAAGAGTGGGCAGCTTTATCATCTGAGAAAATAAAGAACCTCATCCACAACTACCACAAAAGACTTCAAGCTGTCATTAATGTTAGAGGTGGCAATACACGGTATTAATAAATGGGGTATGTGAACTTTTGATCAGGGTCATTTGGATGTTTTGAGTTATGATTTAAAAAGAGAAAACACAGTAGTTTGACAATAAATGGCTTCACCCAACCACTAACCATGAGTGGAGAAAAAGTTTTGGTGTTATCATCCATATTCTCTGAAAAAAAGACCAAGAAAACAAAAATTCTGCCGGGATATGTAAACTTTTTAGCACAACTGTATATGGAGGACTAATGGTGTTCATGCTCTTACAATAACTGTTGGTTTTCCTCCCCATCAACAAGCTAGGTTCCCGTGTGTTTTCATTGCGGAGTGACAAATAAGCCAGTTGCATAGCTCTACTGGGAACAAAGAATCCATTTGTTGATATCTGAAATGTCTGATTTTTCCAATTCCAGAAAAAGGAACACACAGTAGTTGACTGGTCCTGCAGAAATCAAGAGCTCCAGTTGACTTTCATTTAATCAGCGCTTTAAAAGGGCTGCAGCGTTGTAGAAAAAATCCAAACTCATTTGGCGCTGATCAGAGATTTCTGATTTTGGAAACTTGACACCACAGTTTAAAGCAAAGTCACTCCTATATTGTTTCTGGTCTTAAAGGGATTCTACAAGAAGTATATTAAGGTAGCTGCTGTCACTGTATGCCAGGCTGCATCTTGTCATATGGATGAACCAATGCCGATTTGACCAGTGAGCCTCTGGGTTCTGATGTAAACTCTCATTCTGAAAACCCTTGTGGATTCTAAGTTTACAGACCAGACTCACTGAGCAAAGCAGCTTCCCCCAACCCCTCCTGGTCCATATCCTACTGTAGACCTGTCAGCCTGAGTGAATAGATAAGTTTTTCTCATTCATGATGCTGCTCTTCAGCCTGACGGTATTGTGCCACTGTATAGTAACTGTGACATATGCCACAAGCAGAATACCTTAAAGGGGTTGTCCGGTCCAGTTTAATAAGTCTGCAGTCACTCTTCGCCAGTTTCCAACCTGAGACCGGAGGGCATGTATGAGTTGCACATATTCCCGGCCAGTGGGCGCAGGTTCGCTCCACACACTTGTTTAGAGCCGAGGCCACGCACCGTCTAGTGACGCGGCCAGCCAGTGGACGTGACCCACTAGTGTATGGAGAGCGAGGCTGCGCCCACTCGCCTTGAGTATGTGTAACTCATACATGCCCCCTCCATACCTGGATATGAAACCAGCGAATCCCCGCAGCGAGCTCACAAACTTGATTTAGACTGGACAACCCGTTTACGGCTGCAACCCATCTTTATGCAAGCCTAGGACTGGTTACAGCTTGAAATATGTGAAGGCCTGGAATTTTGTGGTTTTGTTTTATTTGGCCTTGGGTTGGTGACATACACGTTAGATCATTAGGATCCAATGTATCACATACCCGATCTTTTGTTTTGCTGTGATAACACACAGCAGTATTTCTCCCTATCCTGTTAAACAGGCATGCTCAAATGTTTCTTCAGTAATTGGCTTAATAAAGGCTGATGTGGCTGAAAGCTCTTGCTTTTTAAAGGGAATCTGTCAGCAGGTTCTTGCTATATAATCTGAGAGCAGTATGATGTTAGGGCGGAAACCCTGATTCCAGCAATGTGTCATAGTTTCAATAAAATCATTGTTTTATCAGATGATCACTACATGACTAGTTGTCCGGTGTAATGTAGTCCTGCTCTGTATAACCCCACCCATCACTGATTGTCAGGTTTCTGCTTAGGCCTCTTTCACATGTCAGTGTTGTGTGCCAAAACCAGCACTAACAAAATAAAACGCTCTGTGTGAATCAATATAATAATTTCATTGAAAAGATGTGAGTAGTGCTCGCCCCAGGTGGTTGTGCTAAACGTGCTCAACACTAAAGTCGGCATTCAATCTGTCCCAAACTGACAGCAGCATTTAAACGGCGCTTCCGGCCAGAAAAAATCTCACCGGTGACCTGCGTCACGTGATCGCGGGTCACCGGTGTGTCGGCATGACAATCCAAGGTCTCCTGGAGACATCTATGGTTGTCAGTGCCAGATTGCTATGAGCGGCACCCAGTGGTCGGCTCTCATAGCAAATCAGTAATTAAGCTACATAGAGGTGATCTGCTCATCGCCTCTATGTAGCAGAGCCGATCGAGTTGTGCCAGCTTCTAGTCTCCTATAGAGACTATTGAAGCATGGCAAGAGTAAAAAAAAGTGTTTTTTTAAAAAAAAATATATATAAAAGTTCAAATCAACCCCCCCTTTCGCCCCATTCAAAATAAAACAATAAAAATAAAATCAAACACACATATTTGGTATCGCCGCGTTCAGAATCACCCGATCTATCAATAAAAAAAAAAAAATAACCTAATTGCTAAAAGGCGTAGTGAGAAAACAATTCAAAACCACAGAATTACTATTTTTTTGGTCGCCGCGACATTGCATTAAAATGCAGTAACGGGCGATCAAACGAACGTATCGCCACCAAAATGGTATCATTAACCCCTCTCTGCCATCAGACGTACTATTCCGTCCATGTGACCCTGTACCTTATTCCCATGGACGGAATAGTACGTCATGGGCGATCAGCTGCGCTCCCGGGGGGAGCGCAGCTGATCGCCGCCGGGTGTCAGCTGATTATCACAGCTGACACCCGTGACTGTGTCAGGAGCGGTCACGGACCGCTCCCGGCACATTAACCCCTGGCACACCGCGATCAAACATGATCGCGGTGTACCTGGGGCACAGGGGAGGATCGCGCAGGCAGGTGGCTCCCTGCGCGCCCCCCTGAGACCCTCAGAGCAGCGCGATGTGACGCGCTGTTCTGAGGGTCCGTCCTACCTCCAGGTCCCCGGATCCAAGATGGCGCCAGGGTCCTGCAGGGAGGCGGCTTCCTCAGTGCCTGCTGAGAGCAGGCACTGAGAAGCCTGCAGCAGTGCCAGAGCGATCGCTGGTGTGACAGAGTGCTGTGCACACTGTCACACCAGCGATCTGCTAAAATACAGTGATGTCCCACCCTGGGACAAAGTATAAAAGTAAAAAAAATAAAAATAAAAAGTGGTAAAAAAAAATCATAAAAAAAAAAAAAATATTCCCCAATAAATTCATTCTTTCCTGTAAATAAAAAAACCAAAACAATAAAAGTACACATATTTGGTATCGCCGCGTCCGTAACGACCCCCCCTATAAAACTGTCCCACTAGTTAACCCCTTTAATGAACCCCTTAAAAAAAAAAAAAAGAAAACGAAGCAAAAAATCAATGCTTTATCATCATACCGCTGAACAAAAAGTGGAATAACACGCGATCAAAAAGACCTAGATAAATAACCATGGTACCGCTGAAAACGTCATCTTGTCCCGCAAAAAACAAGCCGTCATACAGCATCATCAGCGAAAAAATAAAAAAGTTATAGCTCGCAGAATAAAGCGATGCAAAAATAATAATTTTTTATATAAAATTGTTTTCATGCTATAAAAGCACCAAAACATAAAAAAATGATATAAATAAGGTATCGCCGTAATCGTACTGACCCGAAAAATAAAACTGCTTTATCAATTTTACCACACGCGGAACGGTACAAACGCCTCCCCCAAAAGAAATTCATGAATTGCTGATTTTTGTTCATTCTAACCTCCCAAAAATCGAAATAAAAAGTGATCAAAAAATGTCACGTGCTCAAAAATGGTACCAATAAAAACGTCACCTCGTCCCGCAAAAAATAAGACCTCACATGACTCTGTGGGCCAAAATATGCAAAAATTATAGCTCTCAAAATGTGGTGATGCAAAAAACTATTTTTTCTCTTCGCCACGACAGCACCCACTGAGAGAGGGGATCCGCCCCTAGGAACAGGAAACCTACAGAGAGATAAAAGGGGCGGCCCCCCTCGCTCCTCAGTTGGTTTCCTGTTCCTAAGAGAGGAACCTACTGAGAAGAGGATGCCTGGGCTAGGGAACCCGCCTGCGCAGTATCTATAAGAGCGGCAGGGGTTCCAGTACCAGAAGCAGCGTCGGGGGAGTTTTTTTTAATTCAACTCCCTCCTCGACTGGGGATTAACCACCTGGAAAGGATGAAGACGGCGCACACCAGGTGGAAATGCGAGGCCAGGAGCAATATAGCTCTGGCTCGCATAAATATGGCAATAAGGCTGCCCTACCTTCAAAATCCCGGGAGCCTTGAGGTGATGTGAGTCGGCGTGGAGGAGCCGCCGCCTCCTCTGTCATAATGTGCGGGCATGACTTGAGTGCCGGGGCAGAGAGACGCGGCGCAGACAGAGGCGCGCGTTCGGTGATCGCCGGAGGTGGATTCAGCCCTCCGAGGATACCATGGAGGCAGAGAGCGGTATAGAGCGGCGCGCATGCGCTGAGGATGCAGAAACCCGGAAGTGAAGGATTACACTTCCGGGTCAGCGCTATGGAAAAAAAAAAAAAAAAAAGGGGGAGGTTATTTTGCGGGCAGCTGCATAAAAGCACCGCTTGTGGGGCCTCCGGTGTGCAGCAATGTCAGTTCCGATTGACCCTGTGTCGCACCTGTCTGACGACATGGTTAATCCACGTCGTAGCAGCAGCAGCAGCAAAAAAGGTGAAAGTGGACGCTCCAAGCGAAGTGGTTCCACTAATAGAGATGGAGAAAAATCATCTCACTCCACGCCGCAGCCAGATCCTTTGACTTCAAAGCCGGTACTGTGCTGACAAGAGCTTCACTGGGTGAGTGTCTTTTAATCACACCTGTCAAGCTGATGGCCCTTTCCTCCTCTTTCTGTCTATCCTTAGGCGAAAAAAACGGACAAAACCAAACACAAAGAATGTGCCCTATGCTCCCAGCCCCTCCCAGACGCGTATTCTAAAAGATTGTGTCAAATATGCATTGGCCATACGCTCCAGGAAGAAAATTCAGTTAGAACGGAGGATATTCGTTTAATGATTAGGGAAGAGCTACAGGCCCTAGGGGGAGCAAGTAGTGTTACGGGAAGAAAAACCCTTAGAGAGGTCACCCCGCCTAAAGTGGGGTCTTCTTCAGACAGTGGAGAGCTAAATTCGCAGGCTTCACAAGATTCTGTGTCCTCGGAGGAGGAAGAGGAACATACATGCTTTCCAACTGATAGCATAAATAACCTGATTAAATCAATAACAAACACTATGGGATTGTCAGACGTTAAAGATCCTAAAACTCCCCAAGAGATTATGTTTTCAGGTCTCTCCCAACGAAAGGGTAGAGTATTTCCTATAATTCCAGCCATAAAAGATATGGTTAAAAAAGAATGGGAAAAGCAAGGGCAGAGAGGTTTTATGCCAGCGGCATCCAAAAGACGATACCCCTTCAATGATAAAGATCTAACCTCTTGGGCAAAAGCACCTAAAGTGGACGCGGCTGTAGCCTCAACTTCTCGCCGGTCCTCTCTTCCAGTGGAAGATACTGGAATGTTATCGGATCCCCTGGATCGGAAAGCAGACACACTGCTTAAAAGATCATGGGAATCATGTATAGGAGCATTCAAGCCAGCGATATCGTCCACATGTACGGGTAGAGCCTTGTTAATATGGTTAGACCAGTTGGAGGACAATATAAAAAATGGCCTATCCAGAGATAAGCTGTGTGCCTCCATTCCATTAATTAAAGGTGCAGCTGCCTTCTTGTCAGATGCTTCAATAGATTCTCTCCGTCTAGCAGCAAGAACGGCGGGCTTAACTAACGCAGCTAGACGAGCGCTATGGCTAAAAGTCTGGAAGGGGGACACGCACATTAAGTCTAAACTCTGCGCTATACCCTGCCAGGGTGAGTATCTGTTTGGTGCAGTACTAGATGACATCCTAACCAAGGCAGCAGAGAGAAAGAAAGGCTTCCCTAATCCGTACGTTCCATCCTACAGGAGATCATTCAGAAAGCCAGCGTTTGGCAGAAAGAAGGACTTTAAAGCCCAGAACTCCTGGAACAATAAGGACTTCAGACCGAAAGGAAACTTGTTCGGTAAACGTCCCTTTAAACCAGGAGAAAAATTCCGGTAGTGTTAATCTACCTGTTGGTGGCAGGCTTTTACACTTCTCCTGTCACTGGGAAAAAATCACTTCGAACCCCTGGGCCATTAATATTATAAAATCAGGTCTAGCACTGGAATTTGTCCGGAATCCTCCGGACTCCTTTCTATTGACTTCCTTAAAGTCTCAAGCTCAACAGGAGTCATTAGAATTAGAAATTAAAGGCCTATTGCATAAAAATGTACTAGTGGAGGTTCCGGTTCATCAAAGAGGGAAAGGCTTTTATTCTCCCTTGTTTCTAGTGTCTAAACCAGATGGTTCATTTAGAACCATAGTGAATTTAAAGAAGCTGAATACCTTTTTGAAGGCCCGGACTTTTAAAATGGAGTCTATACGGTCAGCCATTAAACTTCTATTTCCCAGATGCTACATGGCGGTCGTGGATCTCAAAGATGCGTATTACCATCTACCAATACAAATCTCGCATCAGCGGTTTCTGCGAGTAGCAGTAATATTAGAAGGCCGAATCCGTCATCTCCAATTCACAGCAATGCCCTTCGGACTATCCATGGCACCCCGCGTCTTCACCAAACTAATGCTGGAGGTGATGTCATACTTGCGAATAAAAGATACCCTGGTAATCCCATATCTGGATGATATTCTAATAGTGGGAAATTCATATCTGCAGTGTGAGCACAGACTATCTGACGTAATTTCATCCTTGCAGAAATTAGGTTGGTTGATAAACTGGGAAAAATCCAGGCTTCACCCGGTAACCTGTCAGACGTTCCTAGGCCTTCATCTGGATTCAGTAAGTCAGAGATGTCTGCTACCAGAGGCAAAGAAATTAACTGTGATTAATAAAGTACGTCTTGTGGTAAATAATCCCATAATATCACTAAGAGCAGGCATGTCCTTGCTAGGATCTTTAACCTCTTGTATTCCGGCAGTCCAGTGGGCCCAATTTCATACCAGGGAATTACAAAGATTCATCCTGCAAAAAGGAGAAACCTTACAGGGACATTTAGAAAGTATGATATCCCTGCCATCAGAGGTGGTCATTTCCCTGAGGTGGTGGCTAGATCCAGATAATCTTTCGGGAGGAGTTCTTGGGTAGTGGTCCCCTCAAATATAGTAACCACAGATGCCAGTCCCTTGGGATGGGGAGCGCATTTAAAAGACTTTATTGTGCAGGGAAAGTGGTCCAGATCTGAGGTAGAGGACTCATCAAATATGAGAGAATTAAAAGCTATATATTATGCTATATATAACTTTCTTCCGCAGCTACAAGGAACTCATACAAGGATTCTATCAGACAATACCACCTCTGTAGCATACCTAAACCACCAAGGAGGAACACGATCGGTAGCGCTCATGTCTATCGCGGAGAAAATTCTAGGATTGGCAGAAAATCATCTCCTATCCCTATCAGCACTGCATGTCAGAGGGGCAAACAATATCAAAGCAGATTTTCTCAGTCGCCATACTCTACATCAGGGAGAATGGATGCTCAGTCGCCGAATCTTCAATATGATATCAGTCAGATGGGGCAAGCCAGAAATAGACCTGTTTGCCACAAGGACAACAGACAAGTTGAAAGGTTTGCTTCGTTGTTCAAGATGGACAGTCCGGACATACTGGATGCTTTGCAGACCCCGTGGAATTTTCGCCTAGCCTATGCCTTTCCTCCAATGATGTTGCTACCAATTGTCATTCGGAAAATCAGGGAGAAGGAGCAAGGATAATCCTAATAGCTCCGTTCTGGCCCAAAAGGCCATGGTTCTCATGGCTGAGGGCCATGTCAGTCTCAGATCCATGGATCCTCCCTTGGGACTGGGACCTTCTCTCACAAGGGCCATGTCACCACCCTCAGGTCAAAGGCCTGAGCCTCACGGCTTGGAATTTGAAAGGCAGCTATTAAAGCAAAGAGGGTTTTCAAACGGTCTAATTAATACCCTTCTGCATAGTAGAAAAGAGATCACAACTAATATATATGCCAGAGTCTGGAGAAAATTCTTAACATTTCATTCGGCACACCTATCTGATGAAGTACCTATCCCGGCTATCCTAGAATTTTTGCAAAAAGGACATGAATTAGGTCTATCAGTAAATACGCTTAAAGTCCAAGTGTCAGCTCTAGGAGCCTTATACAGTCATGACGTAGCAGGCAATAGATGGGTGGCTCGGTTCATCTCAGCCTGCCATCGAGCACAACCAATCTATATACCACAGATGCCATCTTGGGACTTAAACTTAGTTCTAGACGCCTTAACGGAAGATCCATTTGAACCCCTCCATTCAGTTCCAATAAAATATGTTTCATTTAAAACCATTTTGTTAATAGCCCTGGTCTCAGCGAGAAGAGTGAGTGATCTCCAGGCCTTATCGATAGATCCTCCTTTCCTGTCAGTATTTCAGGACAAAATAGTCTTAAAAACAGACCCATCTTATCTCCCTAAAGTGGCGACAAAGTTTCATAGATCCCAGGAGATCTACCTTCCTTCCTTTTATGATAACCCCTCATCACCACAGGAAGAGAGATTCCACACTTTAGATGTTAAAAGGGCCGTCTTAATGTATCTAGACAAGACTAGACCCTGGAGGCAGGGCTCTCTTTGTCTCATTCCAGGGTAGCCGTAAAGGTGCAGGAGTGACAAAGAGTACACTGTCTCGATGGATTAGAGACGCGATATCTCTGGCGTATGTGACAAAAGGGAAAGTCCCACCACAAGGCGTGAAAGCACATTCCGCACGAGCCATATCTTCCTCATGGGCGGAAAGAGCAGATGTCCCGATAGACCTTATATGTAAGGCTGCAACCTGGGCTTCACCTTCTACCTTCTATGATCACTATAGATTAGATCTATCTTCCTCAACAGACCTAGTGTTTGGTAGATCAGTCCTTGACACGGTGGTCCCTCCCAGGTGATAGTCTCTAAAAATCTCTCAGTGGGTGCTGTCGTGGCGAAGAGAAAAAAACGGATTACTTACCGGTAATGCTCTTTTATAGAGCCCACGACAGCACCCTCACTTCCCTCCCTAGTTATAGTATGCACGGTGTATTCCGTTGGGTGAAGGGCTAAATGTATATAATTGCTGTACATAGTCTAGTAGTGTAAATATGTATATATACGTATTATGGAGCAAATTAACTAAAACTTGTGTGGCGGTTCCTCTCATTCTCTGTAATCCAACTGAGGAGCGAGGGGGGCCGCCCCTTTTATCTCTCTGTAGGTTTCCTGTTCCTAGGGGCGGATCCCCTCTCTCAGTGGGTGCTGTCGTGGGCTCTATAAAAGAGCAATTACCGGTAAGTAATCCGGTTTTTTGCAATAAAAAGCGTCTTTTAGCGTGACAGCTGCCAATCACAAAAACCCTCTATAAATAGTAAATCAGACCCCCCTTTATCACCCCCTTAGTTAGGGAAAAATAATAAAATTAAAAAAATGTATTTATTTCCATTTTCCCGTTAGGGTTAGGGTTGCGGCTAAAGTTAGGGTTAGGGTTGGCGCTAACGTTAGGATTAGGATTAGGGTTGGGATTACGGTTAGGGGTGTGTTAGGGTTAGGTTTGTGGTTAGGACTAGGGTAAGGGGTGTGTTGGGGTTAGGGTTGGAGTTAGAATTGGGGGGTTTCCGCTGTTTAGGCACATCAGGGGCTCTCCAAATGTGACATGGCGTCTGATCTCAATTCCAGCTAATTCTGCGTTGAAAAAGTCAAACGGTGCTCCTTCACTTCTGAGCTCTGCCATGCGCCCAAACAGTAGTTTTACTCCCGCATATGGGGTATCCGCGTACTCTGGACCACAAGAGTTATTGTGCAATTTGTCCTATTCTTCTGTTACCCTTGGGAAAATAAAAAACTGGGGCGAAAATATCATTTTTGTAAAAAAAAAAATGATTTTTTTTGTTTTTTACGGCTGTACGTTATAAACTTCTGTGAAGCACTTCGGGGTTCAAAGTGCTTACCACACATCTAGATAAGTTCCTTGTGGGGTCTATTTTCCAAAATGGGGTCACTTGTGGGGGGTTTCCACTGTTTAGACGCATCAGGGGCTCTCCAAATGCGACATGACTCCCCCAGACCATTCCATCAAAGTCTGCAATCCAAAACGTCACTACTTCCCTTCCGAGCCCCGACGTGCGCCCATACAGTAGTTTACTCCCACATATTGGGTATCAGCGTACTCAGGACAAATTGGACAACAACTTTTGGGGTCCAATTTCTCCTGTTACCCTTGTGAAAATAAAATATTGGGGGCGAAAAAATCATTTTTGTAAAAAAAAAAAAAAAGGATTTTTTATTTTACGGCTGTACGTTACAAACTTCTGTGAAGCACTTTGGGGTTCAAAGTGCTCACCACACATCTAGATAAGTTCCTTGAGGGGTCTAGTTTCCAAAATGGTGTCATTTTTGGGGGGTTTCCACTGTTTAGGCATATCAGGAGCTCTCCAAACACGACATGGCATCCAGCCAATTCTGCGTTGAAAAAGTCAAACGGCGCTCCTTCCCTTCCAAACTCTGCCATGCACCCAAACAGTGGTTTACTCCCACATATGGGGTATCAGCGCACTCAGGACAAATTGCACAATAACTTTTGGAGTCTTGTTACCCTTGGGAAAATAAAAATTGGGGTGAAAAAATCAATTTTGTGGAAAAAATATGATTTTTTAATTTTACGGCTCTACGTTATAAACTTGTGTGAAGCACTTGGGGGTTCAAATTGCTCACCAAAGATCTAGATAAGTTCCTTAGGGGGTCTAGTTTCCCAAATGGGGGCACTTGTGGGGGTTTCCACTGTTTATGCACAGCAGGGGCTCTCCAAATGCAACATGGCGTCCAATCTCAATTCCAGCCAATTTTGGTTGGAAAAAGTCAAATGGTGCTCCTTCCATTCCGAGCTCTGCCATGCGCCCAAACAGTGGTTCCCCCCCACATATAGGGTATCAGCGTACTCAGGACAAATTGGACAACAATTTTGTGGTCCAATTTCTCCTGTTACCTTGGGAAAATAAAAAATTAGTGACTAAGAGATAATTTTTGTGGGAAAAAAATAGGATTTTTTATTTTCATGCTCGGGCATTATAAACTTGTGTGAAGCACTTGGGGGTTCAAAGTGCTCACCAAAGATCTAGATAAGTTCCTTAGGGGGTCTAGCTTCCAAAATGGGGTCACTTGTGGGGGGTTTCCACTGTTTAGGCTCATCTGGGGCACTACAAATGGAACATGACCCCCATCAACGTCTGCATTCCAAAACGTTACTGCTTCCTTTCCAAGCCCTGCCGTGCGCCCAAACAGTTCCCCCCCCCCCCCCCCCCCCACATATGGGGTATCAGCGTACTCAGGACAAATTGGAAAACAACTTTTGGGGTCCAATTTCCTTGGGAAAAATCAAAAATTTGGGACAAAAAATCATTTTTGTGGAAAATTGTTTTTTTTTTTTTTTTCACACCCAGGCATTATAAACTTTTGTGAAACACTTTGGGGTTCAAAGTGCTCACAACAGATCTAGATAAGTTCCTTAGGGGGTCTAGTTTCCAAAATGGTGTCAATTGTGGGGGGTTTCCACTGTTTAGGCATATCAGGGCTCTCCAAACGCGACATGGCGTCCAATCTCAACTCCAGCCAATTTTAGTTTGAAAAAGTCAAACGGCGCTCCTTCCCTTTCGAGCTCTGCCGTGTGCCCAAACAGTGGTTTTCCCCCACATATGGGGTATTGGCGTACTCAGGAGAAATTGCACAACAACTTTATCTGCCCATTTTCTCCTTTTACCCTTGTGAAAATAAAAAAAACGTTTGTAAAAGATCATTTTTGTGGCTAAAATTAAATATTAATTTTTTCCTTCCACGTTGTTTCAGCTCCTGTGAAGCACCTGAAGGGTTAATAAACTTCTTGAATGTGGTTTTGAGTACCTTGAGGGGTGCAGTTTTTAGAATGGTGTCACTTTTGGGTATTTTCTGCCATATAGACCCCTCAAAGTGACTTCAAATGTGAGGTGGTCCTAAAAAAATGGCTTTGTAAATTTTGTTGTAAAAATGAGAAATCACTGGTCAACTTTTAACCCTTATAATTTCCTAACAAAAAAAAATTTTGTTCCAAAATTGTGCTGATGTAAAGTAGACATGTGGGAAATGTTATTTATTAACTATTTTGTGTGACATATCTCTCTGTTTTAAGGGAAAAAAAATTCAAAGTTTGAAAATTGCAAAATTTTCTAAATTTTCGCCATATTTGCGTTTTTTTTCAAAAATAAACGCAAGGTATATCGAAGAAATTTTACTTCTAACGTGAAGTACAATATGTCACGAGAAAACAATCTCAGAATCGCGAAGATCCGTTGAAGCGTTCCAGAGTTATAACCTCATAAAGAGACAGTGGTCAGAATTGTAAAAATTGGCCCGGTCATTAACGTGCAAACCACCCTTGGGGGTGAAGGGGTTAAAAACGTCAGCTCGTCACGCAAAAAATAGGCCAAGATCGAACCCGTGATCATGAAAAATGGCGACGCTACCGGTATCAGAAAATGGCGCAATTTTTTTTCTTTTTTAGCAAAGGTTGGAATTTATTTTTCACCACTTAGATAAAAAAGAACATGTTTGGTGTCTATGAACTCGTAATGACCTGAGGAATCATAATGGCAGGTCAGTTTTAGCATTTAGTGAACCTAGCAAAAAAGTTAAACAAAAACAAGTGTGGGATTGCACTTTTTTTTGCAATTTCACCGCACTTGGAATTTAGTTCCTATTTGCGAGCACACGATATGGTAAAACCAATGGTGTCGTTCAAAAGTACAACTCGTCCCGCAAAAAAACAAGCCCTCACATGGCCATATTGACAGAAAAATAAAAATGTTATGGCTCTGGCAAGGAGGGGAGCAAAAACCGAAAAAAGCTCAGGGGGTTAATGGGTTAAAGCAATTGATCTACTTGGATCCAGCTTGTCTCCTTGCAGCACCAGAATGATACTGCTCCCTTTTCCTTCCAAGTCAATCTTTCAATGATGGTGTATTTATTTTTTTTTTTTATCATGTAAGTTCCACTCCTGGTTTAGGCACACAACATTGATGCAAACTACAGGGAATAATGCTTCAGTGTATACAGAAAGTTGCCAGTCAGTGGTGTGGATGGGGTTATACAGTGCTTAGCGTTCAGAGAAAAGATCTGCAACGGATAAATGTTTTTATCAAAACTACACCAAGCTGACAAGTAAAGTACATCACTGGAATCAGGGTCTTTGTCTTTACATTATACCACTCTCAGATGGGGAAAAGCAAAAAATTGGTGACAAATTTCCTATAACATTGGTATGGACAAATAAAGATGATTACTAATATTAGGTGCCCTGGAGACTTTTATAGGCAGGCTCAGTTTAGTGTGCATATTTATGGAGAGCCAGCTTTAGCAGTGACAACTTAGTCTGACAGAGTGGCAAGCGCCCCCTTAGGGTGTGTTTCCACAGTCAGGAAACTCTCAGGAATTTCTGCGTGTTTGACGCTGTGCGCTGCGCAGCGTCAAACACGCAGCGTCCAGATGTTACAGCATAGTGGAGGGATTTCAAGAAATCCCATCTCCACTATGCTTAAAAACACACAGGCGGCAGACCTGCGTTAACGGACATGCGGCGCGTCTTTTTAGACCGCAGCATGTCCTATTCCCTTGCGGCAACGCTGCGTCGCCGCAAGGGAAATAACACAGGGCTATGTAGCCTGCGGTCATTCCGGATGTGTTCCATGAACACATCCGGATTGACCGCGCGTTCAAAAGTGGGTGGGGCTTTGGGCGGAGCGGACTTTCCGCTCCGTCCAAAGCGCTGTGGTTCCGGACCGTGGAAACACAGCCTTATGGCGTTACTCTGTAATTGTACCTACATTTTTTTGGGTGAGTCGCTCATGTAAAATTTATTTAAATCTTCTTTGATCCTTTTTAGATCAGCCCATCTGATGGAAAAATTCTGCACTTTGGTCGAGTGAAAAACTGTGAAGTGGAGCAGGTTAAAGGGGTAACCTATTCACTGGAATCCTTCTTGGGACCCCAGACCTGGTCTGAGAATCTATCCATGAGTAAGATCAGCATGTGTCCTACCAAGAATAGTGGATGGGAGAACTACTCTGTCCAATGGCATTTTATTTCTTTATAGACCAGTAAACCTGTAATAAAGCGTCCGTCAAATTGTTTTTTGGATTCATTACGTGCATGCTTCACATCCAGGACTTTGCTCTCTAGATTAAATGCATATGCCGTGTTTTCTGATAAATGTTTAAACTAAATTGCAAAGGTCATAGTTGTACATTAGAAATTTGCTCATCTCTTATGAAAGATTCTTATTTTTGTTACTGGTAAATATTTCCTCTAGCGTCATTTCAGGACCAGCTAGTAACAAAGGAAGGCAATGAGCTGTACCACTGTGTCATTTACCTGGCTCCCGGTGACTATCACTGCTTTCACTCACCAACAGACTGGAATGTGTATCACAGGCGCCATTTTCCAGGTACTCTACTCTTTCTAGGTGGTCTTATCACGTTCAGCAAAGTGTACATTTGAGACATGTTATGTTCCAACAAACTAATTAATGACACGTTCATGTATTTTTCTGCACACCACACTGAGGTCTAAGATCTAACGCCATTGTGAACCCACGGAGCATTTTTACTACCATGTTTTGCTGTTCAGTTTTCATGCTGTGTGCCTAGCGTCTATATAAATGTTAAAAAATTGAAGACGTCAGTCTCTCAAACTGATCTGGCACCAAATCATGGGCAAATATTTATTATTGATAGTAGTAATTACTATTTTAGACCATGATCGATCACAACAGTCAATGATTGCGTGGTTGGAACATAACAATTGAGCTATTTCCGTAAGTAATGCATTATTCAAAGTAACTATCTCATTGATTCCATAGGATCTCTCATGTCTGTGAACCCTGGAGTTGCTCGATGGATAAAAGAGTTATTCTGCTACAATGAACGTGTTGTCCTCACAGGAGGATGGAAACATGGATTCTTCTCACTCACTGCCGTCGGTGCTACCAATGTTGGCTCTATACGTATATACTTTGACAGGGTAAGTGAATTCTGTTCACTAAAAGAATTGCATTTCTAATCAGAGTAAATGAATACATTTATATTTAAAGGGAACCTGTCGCCTCATTTTTCGTATATAAGGTGCAGCCATCGCCATTAGGGGCTTATCTACAGCATTCTATAATGCTGTAGATAAGCCCCTGATGTAACCTGAAAGATAAGAAAAACAAGTTAGATTATTTTCAGCCGGGGGGGCGGTCCCGTCTGATGGGTGTCGCTGGTCCGGGTCCTCCCATTTTCATGCAATGACGTCCTCTTCCTTGCTTCTGTTGCAGCTCCTGCGCAGGCGCACTGATCTGCCCTGTTGAGGGCAGAGCAAAGTACTGCATTGCGCAGGCGCTGGGCCTTTCTGACCTTTCCCGGTGCCTGCGCGCTGCAGTACTCTGCTCTGCCCTCACCAGGGCAGAGCAGTACACCGGAGCCGCGACTGAAGCAAGGAAGAGGACGTCACTGCATGGAAATGGGAGGCACCGGACCGCCCCCCCCCCCCAAGTTATAATGTAACTTGTTTTTCTTATCTTTCAGGTTACATCGGGGGCTTATCTACAGCATTACTGAATGCTGTACATAAGCCCCTAATGGCGGTGGCTGCAGCTTATATACGAAAAAGACGGATTTTGGTAAGAACTTACCTGTAAAATCCTTTTCAGCGAAGGAAGGAAGAAGACACACTAGTCATTACTAGTGGGTAGGCGGAGCCCAGATAGGATTGACACCTCAGATTAAAAAGAGTGTTGACCGGCCCCTCCAGCTCGGGCTCCTCTTACTCCAGCTTCTCCAGTCGTACCAAGCTAAGGAAGAGCAAATATCACCAGCGGAGCAACATAACCCCTTCTGAATGATTTCAGAGAAAAGACAGGAATACAGGTTATGCATGCAACAGGAAGAAACCACACAGTTCCAGGTACTACTCACCGGACCTGACCACTGCGATGAGCTGGCGATGCTGGAACAGAGCCTTAGCGCGCCGACCTCAGCCCAGATAATCGCTATCAGAGAAGGGTCACGCCGCATCTGAAAACATCAACACACTTCTGCCATGGGAGGGAGCTGTGTCTCTCTTCCTTCCTTCGCTGAAAAGGATTTTACAGGTAAGTTCTTACCAAAATCCGTCTTTCAGCAGCAGATGGAAGGAAGAGAGCCACACTAGTCATTACTAGTGGGACGTCCCAAAGCAGTCCAAAAATTAAGGGTGGGAAAAAAAAACAAAATAGGCAGAATCCCAACAACCTAGATAAAAGCGCAACAGGCGCCAAATACAAGTTAACTAGAACTTTAAACTACGGCCGCCTGCAGGACCCTACGTCCTAAGGCCGCATCAGCGGAAGCACTGACGTCCACCTTATAAAACTTTGTAAACGTGTGGACGGAGCGCCAAGTCGCCGCTCGGCAGAGCTGAGCTGCCGAGGCCCCTTTATGAAAGGCCCACGATGAAGCCACAGCCCTCGTGGAGTGAGCTCGAATCTTAATCGGGCAAAGTTCGCCTTTAAGTCGGTAAGCCTCCAAAATGGCCGACCGAATCCAACGAGCTATAGAGTCCTTGGAAGCTCGTTGACCACGTCGACAACCAGCTGGAATCACAAAAAGAGAGTCTGACTTCCGAAAACCTTGGGTAACAGACAAATAGAACTTCAAGGCCCGCACTAAATCCAATGTGTGCAAAGCCCGTTCCTTTGCATTCCTCGGGCCCGGACAAAGCGAGGGCCACACAATATCCTGGTTAACATGAAATTGCGACACCACCTTAGGTAGAAAGTCGCCCCGTGTGCGAAGCACTACTCGATCCGGGTAAAACTCCAGGAAGGTAGGCGAGCAGGAAAGAGCCGCCAATTCAGAAACTCTTCTCAAAGAGGTGACCGCCACTAGGAAGGCAACCTTCCAAGAAAGTAAAGAAAGGCTAGTAGAGCCCATAGGCTCAAAAGGCCCATGCTGAAGAGCCTCCAAGACAAGGTTGAGCCGCCAAGGAGACACAGGCGCCTTCCGCGGCGGAAACTGACGGGTTACTCCGTGAAAAAAGTAACGTACGTCCCTACGCGAGGCGATAGCCTTCCGAAACAGCAAGGACAGAGCAGAAACCTGACCCTTCAGAGTTCTCACTGCCAACCCTTGTCCAGCCCGTACTGCAGAAAAACCAGCAAATTGGGAATGGAAAAAATCCTCGGGTTCCTTGAAGAACCCGAACACCACAAGAAGAAGGCTTCCCAAGTCTTGTGATAAATCTTAGTAGTAGCCGGACCTCTGGCAGCTCGCAGAGTAGCAATGACTTCGGCTGAAAAACCTCTACGGGTCAATATTTCGGTCTCAAGAGCCACGCCGTCAAACGCAGAGACTTCAAGTCCGGATGACGAACGGGTCCCTGGGTTAACAGGTCCGGGTGAAGAGGAAGTGGGAATGGAGGTGCCGCCAAAAGCGACACCAGTGTCGAGAACCACGTCCTCCTTGGCCAATCTGGGGCTATCAACATAGCCGGGATTCTCTCCAGTCTGATCCGACGCAGCACCAGAGGAAGTAAAGATATCGGCGGGCACACATAGATTAGCTCGAATTGGTCCCACGGAGCCACCAGAGCATCCACCGCCACAGCCTTCGGGTCCTTGTACTTGGACATGAAGGTCGGTAACTTGGCATTGAACCTGGATGCCATCAAATCCACTTGGGGAGTTCCCCAACGGAATCACAGCAGTGCAAAAATTTCCGGATGAAGACTCCATTCTCCGGGATCCATCTTCTCGCGACTGAGGAAGTCCGCCGTGATATTCTGAACCCTGGAATGTGATCGCAGAGATGGCTGGACCCTGGCCTCGGCCCATAACCAGGATTCCGAGACACTTCCACATGAGCCTGAACTCCTCGTCCCCTTGATGGTTGATATATGCGACCGCCGTCGCGTTGTCTGTCTGCACTCGGACTGGTAGACCGCTCAAAGGGACCGTCCAGTGTTGGAGGCAAAGGAAAATTGCCCTCAATTCCAGGATGTTGATCGGTAGAACAGACTCTTCCGATGACCATACTCCCTGAATCCAGAGATCGTTCCAGACACCCCCCCAGCCCGTCAGGCTGGCATCGGTGGTTATGACCGACCACCTCGGAGGGAGGAAAGACTTCCCCAGGGTTAACGCTCCTTGACGTAACCACCATCCTAGAGATTCCCGCACCCTGCGAGAGATGATGACACTGCAATCCAGTGAAGCCTGCGATCGATCCCAACAACTCAGAATGAGCCTTTGGAGGGCCCTGGAATGAAACTGGGCAAACGGAAATGCCTCCATGGACGCCACCATCAAACCCAGAAGGCGCATACACTTCCGAAGGGACATTGCTGTCGAAGACTTCATAATTTGTACATGTCGGAGGAGACATGCCCGCTTGTCTGGAGGTAGGGACACCACTGCCCGTACCGTGCCGAAATGCATCCCCAAAAACAGGATTGACTGCGACGGTTCCAGAGACGACTTCTCCCAATTGACCAGCCACCCGAAGTCCTCCAGGAGCTGAAGGGATAGAATGCGAGCAGTCACCGCCTCCTTCTTTGAGGACGCCACAATCAAAAGGTCGTCCAGATAGGGTAGAATCGAAACCCCCTGTGTTGTGAATGGGTTTGAGATGAGTTCTGAGCAGAGGCTCCCTCTGGTGGTTACAAGCGGTACTAGTGAGGATTGTGAGGACTGGGAATCAGGTGTTACTGATTGGTCTTATATAAGGGAGTCATTTTCCCATCAGGGTTGCCGGTGATCAATTGTTCTGGTCTGAATCCTTCTTTCCAGTTTCCCTTGTAGCCTGCTGTGTCGTGTCTGCATCTCCTGCTATCAGATAAGACAATTTCTTATTTTGTGTTTTTGCTATATTTTTGCATTTTGTCCTGCACTTCTGTGGGGGCCTTCAGGGTCCCCTCCGGGGGCTTTTCCCTCTCAGTTTAGTCCAGCCACTGTGTTTTGTACTTTTGCTTTTTCCAGTTTTTTTTCAGTGGCTGCTGTTTTGTTTTTGTTACACCAGAGAACTAATTTAGGTGGTAGAGGTCGTGTGATCTCAGGTGATTTTGAAATTAGTAGAGTTGGTGTTTTTTTCAGGGTTTTCTGAGATTGCAGTAAGTACCCTTCCTATCCTTTTCTATTTAGATAGTTTGGGCCCCAGCGTTTGCTCATACTATTTTCTTTCTGTGTCAGTATTTCCTCTTGTCTAACCGCCATTACATGTTTGGGGGCTTTCTATTATCTTTGGGGTTCTGCTCCGGGGCAGATAGCTTTCCTATTTCTATCTTTAGGTGTAGTTAGTTTCTCAGGCTGTGACGAGGCGTCTAGGACCAACGTAGGAACGCTCCACGGCTGCCTCTAGTTGCGGTGGTTAGTCAGGGTACTGCAATCTCATAGATTCCAACTGCTCTGGTGTATTTCCTTTTTTACCTGCACTCCTCAGCTACCGTAACATAACAGTATCACCGGCCATAAAAATTGTATGGTACTCACAGAAGGGAAAAAATATTTTGAAGGAAGAAAAGTTGTCAGAGATATTTTTCTGTTTGTTGCATTTTTTTTTTTTCCCTCTGTATCTCTGGGTGCTGGGGAGGATCTTTTCTCCCAATGGAGTTTGCACAGTTGTCTGGCCGTGTGGATCAGCTTGCCACTGAGGTTCAGAGTATTGCTGCATATCTTGCTAGGTTGCCTGTTGTGGAACCTAGGATCCCCATGCCAGATTTGTTTTTAGGGGATCGAGCTAAGTTTCAGAATTTCAAAAATAATTGTAAATTGTTTCTTGCCTTAAAATCTAAGTCCTCAGGAAACGCAGCGCAGCAGGTTCAAATTATCATCTCTCTCCTGCGCGGCGATCCTCAGGATTGGGCTTTTTCCCTGATACCTGGGGATCCTGTTTTGAGTGATGTTGATGCGTTTTTTCAGGCTTTGGGGTTATTGTACGATGAGCCTAATGTCACTGATCAAGCTGAAAAAGCCTTGTTGGCATTAAATCAGGGGCTTGATGACGCTGAGTTATACTGTCAGAGATTCCGTAGGTGGGCAGTCCTGACCAAGTGGAATGACGACGCTTTGGCGGCCCTTTTCCGGAAGGGTCTGTCGGATAATGTAAAGGATGTTATGGTGGGATTCCCTGTCCCCTCTGGTCTCAATGATTCTATGTCATTAGCGATTCAAATTGACAGACGTTTGCGTGAGCGGAGAAGTATGCGTGGAGTGGTGTTGCCTTGTGAGCCAGCTGCTGAGCCCATGCAGTGTGATGGAGTGGTGTCTGGGGCACAGCGTCATGAGTTTCGAAAGCGCAATGGGTTATGTTTCTACTGTGGTGATGCCTCTCATGCTATTTCAGTCTGCCCTAAGCGGGGAAGACATTTTGCACGCTCAGTTGTCTTGGGTAGTGTTCAGACTAAGTTTTTATTAACTGTCACTCTGATATGCTCTCTGTCCTCATTTTCTGCTCAGGCTTTCGTTGATTCTGGAGCAGCTATTAACCTGATGGATTATGATTTTGCTAAACGTTGTGGGTTTCCCTTGATACCCCTACAGAAGTCTATTCCTTTACTGGGGATCGATTCTACCCCTTTGGCTGAGAATAAACCCCAGTTTTCTACTCAGGTGATAATGAGGGTTGAACCTGATCACCAGGAGTGCTGCAAATTTTTGGTTCTATATAATCTGCATGACATTATAGTGCTGGGTTTCCCTTGGTTACAGTCTCATAATCCTGTTTTGGATTGGAAATCTGTGTCTGTAACCAGTTGGGGCTGCCAATGTGTTAATACCAACACTCCTGTTTTTTCTGCCTCCCCCCAGGCTGAGGATGTTCCTGACTTTTTGTTTGATTTTTCTGATGTGTTTAGCGAAAGTAAATCTGCATCCCTACCTCCCCATAGGAGCTATGACTGCGCTATTGAATTAGTGCCAGGTAGTAAATTCCCTAAAGGTCGCCTTTTTAACTTGTCTGTACCTGAACATGACGCTATGCGGTCTTATATCAAGGAATCATTGGCGAAGGGTCATATCAGACCATCCTCTTCACCCTTAGGTGCCGGTTTTTTCTTTGTGGCCAAAAAAGATGGTTCATTAAGGCCGTGTATTGATTATCGTCTCTTGAACAATATTACTGTGAAATATCAATACCGTTACCCTTGATTTCTGACCTGTTTTCCAGGGTGAAAAACGCTACTTGGTTTACCAAGCTTGACCTCAGGGGGGCGTATAACCTTATTCGCATTAAGCACGGGGATGAATGGAAGACGGCATTCAATACCCCTGAAGGGCATTTTGAGTACCTTGTGATGCCCTTTGGGCTCACTAATGCTCCTTCCGTCTTCCAGTCCTTCATGAATGACATTTTCAGGGATTTTGTGGACAAGTTTCTGATTGTTTATTTGGATGATATCTTGATTTTTTCTAATGACTGGGACTCTCATGTGAAACATGTTCGAACTGTATTCCAGATTTTGAGAGAGAATGCTCTGTATGTGAAGGGATCAAAGTGTCTTTTTGGCGTACAGAAGATCTCATTTCTGGGATTCATTTTGTCCCCATCTGTTATTGAAATGGACCCGGTCAAGGTTCAGGCCATCTGTGATTGGGTCCAACCTACTTCATTAAAGGCTCTTCAGAGATTTTTGGGTTTTGCCAATTTTTATCGTAAATTTATTGGTAATTTCTCGGTTATTGTTAAACCATTAACTGATTTGACCAGAAAGGGTTCTGATGTGGTGAATTGGCCTCCTGAGGCAGTCTCTGCGTTTCAGGAACTTAAGCAGAGATTCACTTCTGCTCCTGTTCTACGGCAGCCTGATGTTTCTCTGCCATTTCAGGTGGAGGTTGATGCCTCTGAAATTGGGGCAGGTGCCGTTTTGTCCCAAAAAGATCCAGAGACCTCTAGAAGTAACCCTTGTGCCTTTTTCTCTCAAAAATTTTCTCCTACTGAACGTAATTATGACGTGGGTAATCGGGAGTTATTGGCCATGAAGTGGGCTTTTGAAGAGTGGAGACATTGGCTGGAGGGAGCCAAACATCAGGTGGTGGTCCTTACGGACCATAAGAATCTGGTCTATCTGGAATCTGCCAAGCGACTCAATCCTAGACAGGCCAGGTGGGCCTTGTTTTCACACGTTTTAATTTTGTGGTTTCCTTTCTTCCTGGCACTAAGAATGTTAAGGCGGATGCCCTCTCGAGGAGTTTCCTTGCGGACTCTCCTGAGCTATCTGATCCCTCTGTTATTTTGAAGGAGGGTGTAGTTCTTTCCGCCATCTCGCCCAATTTGAGACTTGCTCTGGAGGGGTGTCAGGAGGATAGGCCCGAGCGCTGCCCTGTTGGAAAATTGTTTGTCCCGGACCAGTGGAAAAAGAGTGTGATGTCTGAGATTCATTGTTCCGCATTGGCTGGGCATCCCGGAATTTTTGGTACCAGAGACTTGGTTAGTCGGTCCTTTTGGTGGCCTACCTTGTCTCGTGATGTCAGGGAATTTGTGCAGTCCTGCGGGACTTGCTCTCGCTCCAAGCCTTGCTCTCGCTCTAGTGGTTTGTTGATGCCATTGCCTGTGCCCAAGAGACCATGGACCCATATCTCTATGGATTTCATTTCGATCTTCCTGTTTCTCAGAGAATGACCACCATCTGGGTAATTTGTGATAGGTTTTCCAAAATGATACATCTTGTGCCATTACCTAAGTTGCCTTCCTCCTCTGAATTGGTGCCGTTGTTCCTTCAGCACGTGGTTCGTTTACACGGCATTCCTGAGAACATTGTGTCTGACAGAGGAGTCCAGTTTGTTTCCAGATTTTGGAGGACTTTTTGTTCTAAACTGGGTGTTCAATTGTCTTTCTCCTCGGCATTTCATCCTCAGACCAATGGTCAAACTGAGAGAACAAACCAGACATTGAAGACTTATCTAAGATGCTTTGTGTCTGCTGATCAGGATGACTGGGTCTCTTTTTTGCCTTTGGCTGAGTTTGCTCTTAATAATAGGGCTAGCTCTGCCACTTTGATGTCTCCGTTTTTCTGTAATTCTGGGTTTCACCCTCGATTTTCTTCAGGACAGACGGAGGCTTCTGTCTGTCCAGGTGTTGACTCTGTTGTTGAGCGTATGCAGCAGATTTGGGACCAGGTAGTGGAGAGGTTGTCCCTCTCTCAGGAGAAGGCCCAGCGATTTGCTAACCGGCATAGGACTGATGGTCCTCGGTTTAAAGTGGGGGACTTGGTCTGGTTGTCCTCAAAGAATATTCCTATGAGAGTAGCATCTCCTAAATTTAAGCCTAGGTTCATTGGACCTTATAAGATCATGGAGATTATTAATCCTGTTTCTTTTCGTTTGCTTCTTCCAGGGACATTTAAGATCCATAACGTGTTCCACAAGTCCTTGTTGAAGAGGTTTGTTGAGCCAGTGGTTCCTGCTGCTGTGCCTCCTGACCCTGTTTTGGTTGAGGGCAATCTGGAGTATGTGGTTGAGAAAATATTGGATTCTCGTTTTTCTAGACGAAGACTCCAGTATTTGGTTAAATGGAGAGGTTATGGTCAGGAAGACAATTCTTGGGTGTTTGCTTCGGACATCCATGCTAGGAGACTTATCCGTGCGTATCATAGAACTCATCCTGACCGACCTGGTTGCTCAAATGAGGGTTCGGTGACCCCTCCTCAAGGGGGGGGTACTGTTGTGAATGGGTTTGAGATGAGTTCTGAGCAGAGGCTCCCTCTGGTGGTTACAAGCGGTACTAGTGAGGATTGTGAGGACTGGGAATCAGGTGTTACTGATTGGTCTTATATAAGGGAGTCATTTTCCCATCAGGGTTGCCGGTGATCAATTGTTCTGGTCTGAATCCTTATTTCCAGTTTCCCTTGTAGCCTGCTGTGTCGTGTCTGCATCTCCTGCTATCAGATAAGACAATTTCTTATTTTGTGTTTTTGCTATATTTTTGCATTTTGTCCTGCACTTCTGTGGGGGCCTTCAGGGTCCCCTCCGGGGGCTTTTCCCTCTGTTTAGTCCAGCCACTGTGTTTTGTACTTTTGCTTTTTCCAGTTTTTTTTCAGTGGCTGCTGTTTTGTTTTTGTTACACCAGAGAACTAATTTAGGTGGTAGAGGTCGTGTGATCTCAGGTGATTTTGAAATTAGTAGAGTTGGTGTTTTTTCAGGGTTTTCTGAGATTGCAGTAAGTACCCTTCCTATCCTTTTCTATTTAGATAGTTTGGGCCCCAGCGTTTGCTCATACTATTTTCTTTCTGTGTCAGTATTTCCTCTTGTCTAACCGCCATTACATGTTTGGGGGCTTTCTATTATCTTTGGGGTTCTGCTCCGGGGCAGATAGCTTTCCTATTTCTATCTTTAGGTGTAGTTAGTTTCTCAGGCTGTGACGAGGCGTCTAGGACCAACGTAGGAACGCTCCACGGCTGCCTCTAGTTGCGGTGGTTAGTCAGGGTACTGCAATCTCATAGATTCCAACTGCTCTGGTGTATTTCCTTTTTTACCTGCACTCCTCAGCTACCGTAACATAACACCCCTGTCTTCGAAGAAATGCCATGAAAGGCGCCAGAATTTTTGTAGAAACTGAGCGCTGAGGCCAACCCGAATGGCAGAGCCACCAACTGATAATGGTCCTGACCTATGGCAAAACTAAGGAAGCGTTGGCGGGCCCTTCCGATTGGAAAGTGCAAATAAGCGTCGCGAATGACGATTGACACCAAAAGTCGTTCTGCGACAGGGCCGCCACAACGGAGCGAAACGACTCCATGCGGAATTTCCGGGCGTGGACATGCCGATTCAATCTTTTAAGATCCAGAATGGGCCGAAATATGTCCTCTTTTTTGGGGACCACAAAGAGGTTAAAAAAAAATAACCCTCTTCCCCGGCCTTCCAGCGGAATCGGCACCACCACACCTTTCTGCAGAAGGGAATCTACCTCCCGCAGTAGAGGCGAGGTTGACAAAAAAATTGTCTGGGGGTCGAGAAAAAAACTCTATGAAGTAGCCTGCCAACACAACCTGTGTCACCCAGGCGTCCGACACGCGGGAAGCCCAAGTCGGTTTGAATTGGAGTAAACGACCCCCCACTCGAGAGCGCTCGAATGAGACCCAGGCGTCAGTCCGCCTTAGCGGCTTTTTGCCAGCTTCCCGTTTGTCTTAACGGAAGTTCTGTTTCCAGGGTATGCGGAATTTCTGAAAATTCCCTTTTTTTTTTTTAAAAAAAGAGAGAGAGAGTGGACCGAAAGGACCGCCGACAACTACCGGCACTAGTCCTGCCAGACGCAGAGGTCACAGCTCTGCGCTGCGGTAAAGCTGTTTCTTTTGCCTTGGCAATCAGCTCCGTGAGGTCAGATCCAAATAGCTGACCACCTTGTAAACTAAAGATAGCAAACCCTGCTTGGAGACCGCGTCCCCATGTCCAAGCCACAGTGCTTTTCTGACTGTGACTGTCGAGGATTGCGCCCTGGATAGCAGTGACGCAGTATCCTCCAACAACTTGAAAAGCCCATCTACCTTGATAGAGGGGATCCACCTTGCCACGCTGTCCATAGACGGTCCAACCGGCTCAAGGAAACCTTACAACAGGGGTCTCAAACTCGCGGCCCGCGGGCCAACTGCGGCCCTCGGGACACGAGTTTGCGGCCCCCACCTCATGGGCCCTCGGTACATACTTTGCGGCCCTCGGCTGGGATCTCACATGCGAGAAACACCGCATGTGAAATCCCAGTCACTGGCAGTACCGCTCATTAAGGTCATGAATATGGACGCCACTCCTCTCATAGGCGTGCCGCCCATATTCATAAGCTTAATGAGCGGTACTACAGAAAGATGGCGGCGCCGGGCATACTCACCTCATCTCCTGCTGCTGCCCGCGCTTCCTGTCTCTGACACAGAGAGCAGCGCCGCTGAATGACGTCATCATTCAGCGGCCTGCTCTGTCAGAGTGAGGAAGCGCGGGCACCGGTGATGCTGCGGACAGGTGAGAGGTGGTGGTGTGTGTGTGTGTGTGTGTGTGTCCCGGTGATGCTGCGGACAGGTGAGAGGGGGTGTGTGTGTGTGTGTGTGTATGTGTGTGTGTTGTGTTGTCCCGTGATGCTGCGGACAGGTGAGAGGTGGGTGTGTGTGTGTGTGTGTGTCCCGGTGATGCTGCGGACAGGTGAGAGGTGGTGTGTGTGTGTGTGTGTGTGTGTTATGTGTGTGTGTGTGTGTGTGTGTGGGGAGAGCGATGGGGAAAAGCAATGATGGCAGTAATGGGGAAAAGCAATGATGGCAGTAATGGGGAAAAGCAATGGGAAAACAGTGATGGGAAAAGCAATGATGGGAGTAATGGGGAAAGGCAATGATGGGAGTAATGGGAGAAAGCAATGATGGCAGTAATGGGGAAAAGCAATGATGGGAGTAATGGGGAAAAGCAATGATGGGCGTAATGGGGAAAAGCAATGATGGCAGTAATGGGGAAAAGCAATGATGGGAGTAATGGGGAAAAGCAATGATGGCAGTAATGGGGAAAAGCAATGATGGCAGTAATGGGGAAAAGCAATGATGGAGTATGGGGAAAAGCAATGATGGGAGTAATGGGAAAAGCAATGGGCAAAAGCAATGATGTGAGTGATGGGGGAAAAGCAATGATGGGAGTGATGAGGGAAAAGCAATGATGGGAGTGATGGGGAAAAAGCAATGGGGGGAATGAGCGCTGGGGGAGGATGAACGCTGGGGGAGGATGAACGCTGGGGAGGATGAGGTGGGGGAGAGCGCTGGGGAGGATGAGCTCTGGGAGAATGAGCGCTGGGGGAGGATGAGCGCTGGGGGAGGATGAGCTCTGGGGAGAATGAGCGCTGGGGAGGATGAGCTCTGGGGAGAATGAGCGCTGGGGGAGGATGAGCGCTGGGGGAGAATGAGCACTGGGGGAGGATGAACGCTGGGGAGGATGAGCTCTGGGGAGAATGAGCGCTGGGGGAGGATGAGCTCTGGGGAGAATGAGCGCTGGGAGAATGAGCTCTGGGGAGAATGAGCGCTGGGGAAGAATGAGCACTGGGGGAGGATGAGCTCTGGGGAGATGAGCCTGGGTGACGTGGGGAGAATGAGCGCTGGGGGAGAATGAGCGCTGGGGGGAATGACTTCTTGCTGTTAACCAGTTAATGTTTACTTGTCCACCACACTGCAGTGTCAAAAGAGGAAGACAGCGAGACAGGCAGCAACATCACATCAGAGAGCTCTTGACCTCGAAACAGAAAATCCTCAGATCCTGGTATTGTAACATAATATTAAGGATAATTTTAATTCATTGATATTGCGCTATTAACTCCACAGCACTATACATTCATCATCAACACTGTCCCCATTGGGACATTTGATAACATTGGAATGTTTTTGTAAGAGCTTTTCTTGTGGAAAACCTGATGCGGCCCAGCCTCACCCAGATTCTACCTCCAGCGGCCCCCGGGTAAATTGAGTTTGAGACCCCTGCCTTACAAGCACACATGGATCCTTAATAACTGAATCCATGACCCGCGGTCTCGCAGATGGATATTGCTGCCATCTCCGTTTTTCTGTCCAGCAGATCCTGCAGACTCGCCTTCCCTTTAACAGGAAGATTTGCTAAGCTGGGATAAAGGGACATCCACTTCAGGAGAAGGGATCCAATTATCATTCAACTCCGTCGAACACGGATACAGTGTCTCAAAAGACCGTGTCCCTTGAAAACGTTTATCTGGACACAGGCGTTCCTTGTCCATTAAGCTCATCCAGAGCTGGCAATACCGAACGCAACTTACGGTACTCCTGGTACATCCGGGCCGACTTACCAGGACGTCTAGTTACCTCATCCGGTAACTAACGCCCTCATGGACCAATAAAAGTCTCTGTACGGCCCAAAAGAGAGGCAGAGTGTCCGAATCGGACATCTTCGTTACGCGGGAAGGAAGGTACCGGTTCGTGTCGCTTCCTTGAGAGGATCTAGCTGACATCTAATAACCTAGAAGGTCAGACAGGCCATCAATAGAAACTAGCGAGGGCCTCCATTTTGACACCGCTGGAACCTCCGACCGCTGCGCATGACGCCGTCGAGATCTGCGAGTCAGTGAGACTGATTCTGTAGCGGATCTGGGAGACGGTCTCTGACATGTCCTTGCACAGTATATGGCAGGTTAAACTGTCAGTAACTAGAACAGTGTGTTTCTTAAAGAAAAAACAAACGCTGAAGGGTTAGAGCTCTTAAAGAGAGAGCTACCCCAGCTCTCCCCCATTAGGAGTTAACCGCCTAAGAAGGGGTTAAAGTAGCAGTGATAATGAAAAGGGTGTGCGAACCCCAAGTGCCTCTTATAAGGCTGTGGTTCCACGGTCCGGAACCACAGCGCTTTGGACGGAGCGGAAATTCCGCTCCGTCTAAGCCCCGCCCCCTTTATGACGCGCGATCTTTCCGGAGGTGTTCAGGACACCTCCGGAACACCTCCGGAAAGAGCGCAGGGCTACATAGCCCTGTGTTAATTCTGTTGCGGCGACGCACCGTCTAAAAAGACGCGCCACATGTCCGTTTACGCAGGTTTGCCACCTGCGTATTGTTACGCATAGTGGAGACGGGATTTCTTGAAATCCCCTCCACTATGCTGTAACATCTGGACGCTGCGTGTTTGGCGCTGCGCCAGCGCACAGCGCCAAACACGCAGCGTATCCTGACCGTGGAAACTCACCCTTAGGCCGCAGCTGCAGGACAGCTATGCCACACTTAACAGAAAAAACGTTCATCGCTAAAAAATTGCGCTGTTTTGTATATCGCAATGACCGCCAAAGTTGTTAAGGAGATCAGTAAGCGCTCCAGATTGGCAGCTACTAGCGACATTAAAAACGATCACACAAACAATCGCATTAGTATGCGTCGTTATCGGGATCGTTAGTGGGAACGTATAGTGGCAGTAACTTCACTGTCGCAGGCTCCCCACAACCTCTTTATTATTATTGAAAAGAGTGTGCGAGCCCCTTAAGGGATAACAGCCGCAGGACAGCGCAATCTGTCACTTATTAGTGCCCCAGAAGGCGCCTGCGCTGTGGGGGTGAAGGGGTTAAGCTTCTGCCCGCGGGCTAGAAGCGACTCACCCAGCTGGCCACAGTGTAACATCTTGCCGGGAGGGGAGGAGGGAGAAGAGCCAGAAGAAGCTTTCAGCCTGCTTCTTTAATGGCCGCCGCGCTGTGTCTCCGTGTGCTCCATGAGAGGAGCCGAAAATGGAGACTGCCGTAAAGCGCGCGCTCAGAGCGGCGCGAAAATTCAAATAAAAAAGCGCGCAATCCTCTCTCCCGTTCCTATGTCCTGCAGGCATCAACCTGCGATAAAAAATACTAGTCACCGGCATGTATACTGTAACAGCGACTGCCGCAGCAGTCGCTGAATCACTCTCACACATTAATAAAAATGCGGAGTACTCACCAGCCGAGCGCCACAGGGACCCCCAGGGGTTTGTGACGCTATGCCCATCGCTCCCCCCCAGGGCGGGGAACGCAGTGACCCCCGATGTGCGGTTTGCGTCCCCGCCAGGGAAGCAATCCTCATCCCCCCGGGCCGGCATGATTCTGCAGGGACCACCATCAGGGTAATTACAGATCCGCCAAGGGAGAGGTTGGGGTCCAGCAGCGCTGAGACCCCTGAGACCTCTAGACCACTTCTGGTGATCCAAGTCTCTTGTCCGATGAAAATAATAAAATCTTCTGAGGAGCTGCTTCCAGCAGCGACCATCCTCTGAGACCTCAAATTTTAGACTGGAGAAGCTAGGAGTAGGAGGAGCCCGAGCTGGAGGGGCCGGTCAACACTCTTTTTAATCTGAGGTGTCAATCCTATCTGGGCTCCGCCTACCCACTAGTAATGACTAGTGTGGCTCTCTTCCTTCCATCTGCTGCTGAAATGAGGTGACAGATTCCCTTTAAGGAACTAAAAGTGGGCACAGTCTGACTGTTCTCTCCAAAGTCCATCCTCAAAATTTCTTGGATATATTTAGGATACCAGAAAACACCCCTTTCTAAACCTGTAGTCATCAACATTTTGAGACTGACACAAATTTTGGTTTTCTGCTTCAGTGTCTTGAGATCTTTTAGTCAGATGTGTCTGTGGTTCCTGAAGTACAATTATAAGCATTTCATAAGTTTTTACACTTCTATTGACAAATGCATCAAGTTTATGCAAAGAATCAATTTTTACAGTGATGACTCATTTTTCAAGACTTCTGTAACTTTGCCTGGCAGCTGGATAGCCTTCTAGGACAAATCCTGAAAACAAAAAATTTTAGTCTGAAAACTTCTGGTCACTACTGTATACCGCTTATAATTTACTTAATTGTAGGCAGATACTTTTTTTTTTGTAACATCTTTTCTTTACACTTTCCCTCATTCATAATAAACACAAGGCGTAGATTAACTTATTTTTTTATTTTATTTTGGGGAGATGTATAAGAAAAAAAGATTTTTGTGTACTCACCGTAAAATCCTTTTCTCCGAGACGCTCATTGGGGGACACAAGACCATGGGTGTTATGCTGCTGCCACTAGGAGGACACTAAGAAATACACAGAGAAAGTTAACTCCTCCTCCTGCAGTATACACCCTCTGTTGGCTCAATCCTGAACCAGTTCGGTGCCAAAGCAGTAGGAGCTCATAACAGTACAATATGTCAACAATCAAAGAAACAACGAGGCTACAGGCTAAACAAGGGTGGGAGCTGTGTCCCCCAATGAGCGTCTCGGAGAAAAGGATTTTACGGTGAGTACACAAAAATCTCCTTTTCTCCATCGCCTCATTGGGAGACACAAGACCATGGGACGTCCCAAAGCAGTCCCTGGGTGGGAAGCCATAACAGTAGATGAAGCCTCATGAACCACATGCATAAAACGCTTAAACAGTCAACAGACAACTTACAGATGCGCAACAGCTGATTGCAGAATTTGTCTGCCAAGTGCCGCATCTGAAGAAACTTGAGCATGGATGTGGTAATGCTTGACAAAAGTATGAAGACTGGACCAAGTCGCAGCCTTGCACACTTGCTGTGCCGAAGCCTGGTGCCGAATGGCCCAGGAGGCCCCCACAGACCGAGTGGAGTGTACCTTAATCCCAGCCGGGATAGACTGACCTTTGACACGGTACGCCTCTTGGATCGCGAAACGGATTCATCTGGCTAACGTGGCCTTGGAAGCAGGAAAACCCTGCCTGCGTCCTTCCGGAAGCACAAACAGTGCGTCCGATTTACGGAAAGATGCAGTTCTCGAAATGTACCTTCGGAGAGCCCTCACCAAATCCAAGGTGTGAAGGGCTTTTTCAGTACGGTGAGTCGGCGCCGGACAGAACGAGGGCAGGACTATCTCTTCATTGATATGAAAAGCCGAAACGACTTTGGGCAAGAAGGAAGGAGAAGTCCTGAGGACTACCTTGTCCTGATGAAAAATAAGAAAAGGAGGTTTACAAGACAAGGCTGCCAATTCCGATACCCGCCTGATAGAGGTAATTGCAACAAGGAAGACAACCTTCCAGGAAAGAAGAGACAAAGGGACTTCCGGCAAAGGCTCGAAGGGGGATTCTTGTAACGCACTGAGGACCAGATTAAGATCCCAAGGCTCCAAAGGCTTCTTGTAGGGTGGAACGAGATGTGACACTCCTTGGATAAAAGTCCTGACCTGGGACTTAGATGCAATCCGTCGTTGGAAAAGTACGGATAAGGCGGAAATCTGCCCCTTGAGGGAAGAGAGTGCTAACCACGAGTCTAATCCTGCCTGGAGGAATTCCAGAATGGAAGGGATAGAAAAGACCAAAGGGGAACGACCCTTATCCTTACACCAGGAAAAGAACGTTTTCCAGACACGATGATAAATGCGGACGGAAACCGGCTTCCTGGCATTGATCATTGTGGAGACAACTTTCTGAGAAAAACCAGCCTGACCTAAGATCCAGGCTTCAATGGCCATACCGTCAAATTCAGCGCTTTCGAATTGTGATGGTAAATTGGACCCTGCGAGAGAAGGTCCGGACGATCCGGTAATCTCCAGGGAACGTCTGCGACCAGACGCACCAGTTCGGCATACCACGGACGGCGAGGCCAGTCCGGGGCGACAAGAATGAGAGGAACGCCCTCCGCCTTGATCGTCCGAATCACCCTGGGTATTAACGGAAGAGGTGGAAAAATGTAAGGAAGGCGAAATTGACTCCAAGGGAGGACAAGTGCATCCGAGCCGATGGCTAGTGGATCGCGAGATCGACTTATGAAAGTCTGAACTTTGGCATTCAGTCTGGATGCCATGAGATCCACATCCGGCATTACCCAACGCTGGCAAATGATGTGAAACATTTCCGGGTGCAGGGACCATTCTCCTGAGTCTAAACCTTGGCGACTGAGAAAGTCGGCCTCCCAATTGTCCACTCCTGGGATGTGAACCGCGGAGATGAGCGAGCAGTTTGACTCGGCCCACCGCAGAATGTGCGATACCTCGAGCATCGCTGTTCTCCTCCGAGTGCCTCCCTGACGGTTGATGTACGCCACGGCCGTGGCGTTGTCTGACTGGATCCGGATGGGACGACCGGCCAGAAGATGATCGAAATGCAAGAGGGCTAGTTTGATAGCTCTGATCTCCAGGATGTTGATCGGGAGACGTGTCTCTGGAAGAGACCAGCGGCCCTGACCGTGTGGTGAAGGAACACCGCTCCCCATCCGAGGAGACTGGCATCAGTGGTCACTACCAGCCAATGGACAGGCAGAAAAGATTTTCCCTGATTCAGTGATGAAGCATTTGTCCACCATTTTAGTAAGCGTCTGACTCTGGGAGAAAGACGGTAGCGGCGACTTAAGGACGCTGGGTTCCTGTCCCAGGATGATATTAGCTCCTGTTGAAGAGGTCGGAGATGGAATTGAGCAAATGTTACTGCCTCGATGGAGGCTACCATTTTCCCCAGGACCTGCATGGCGAATCGTAGAGCGTGGGAGCGGCCTAGAGACAACAGGAGCACTCCCCGCCTCAAAGAAGCAATCTTCTCTGGAGGGAGAGATACCAACCCTTGGGAGGTGTCCAGAATCATTCCCAAAAAAGGAATCTTCTGAGAGGGAATGGGGGAGGACTTGTCCAAATTGACTAACCAGCCCAGGCGAGAGAGGGTGTCGATAGTGATCTCGACACTCTCTTCGCAGGCCCGAAAGGTCGGTCTTTTGATGAGCAGGTCGTCCAAGTACGGGAGGACCACCGCACCCCGAGAGTGTAAAATTGACATGACGGCCGCCATGACTTTTGTGAACACTCTGGGGGCGGTTGCGAGTCCGAAGGGCAGACATGCAAATTAAAAATGCTCCTCTCCGACTGCAAAACGCAGAAACTTTTGATGGCCTCTGAAAATTGGAATGTGAAGATACGCGTCTTTGATGTCGATTGACGCCAGGAATTCCTTTCTTTCTAGAGATGCGATGACAGAACGGAGAGATTCCATCCTGAAATGGCGGACTCTGACGAATTTGTTCAGCAATTTTAAATCCAGAATAGGACGCAAAGAGCCGTCCTTCTTGGGAACCACAAAGAGGTTTGAGTAAAACCCTTTGAATCTTTCAATGTGAGGAACTGGGACGATGACCCCGCTGGTGCGAAAAATGTTCAAGGCTTGAAGAAAGGGAGTTGCGAGATCCTTGGACTTTGGGGGGCGAGACTGGAAGAAGCGCCTTGGGGGGAGAGATAAGAATTCGATCTTGTAACCGAAGTCTACAAGATATCGGACCCACCGGTCTTGAACGACCGACCCCCAGACTTCGCGAAACAAGAGTAGGCGACCGCCTACCCTGATTGGGTCCCCCGTCCCCAGCAAGGAGTCATTGGGAAGATAATTTGCAAGAGGAGGCGCTCTTGTTTCCAGACTGGGAAAATCTATTTTTCCAGGGCTGAGAGGACCTGAAAGATGATTGCGAGCCCCTGTCTCTGCGAGAAGAACGTGGTGCTCGGGACGAGGTCGAAGCGGCGGACCAATTAAAGGAGGTCCGAAAAGGCCGATTGATTCTGCGCTGCGGAAGAAATTTACTTTTGCCACCTGTAGCATCAGAAATAATCTGATCAAGGCGATCTCCAAAGAGACGCCCTGAATGATAAGGCAGCGAAGTCAAAGTTCTCTTTGAAGCCGAGTCTGCACGCCACTCTCGGAGCCAAAGGGACCTCCGAATGGCAATAGCATTGGCGGCTGTGAGTACAGCACAATTAGCTGCATCTAAGGACGCATGGACCATGTAGTCGCCCGCCCGAGTAATCTGACAGGCCAGATTACGTGCCTCGGGGGGGGAGGGATATCATTAGTAGTTTTAACTAAATCCTCAGCCCAGGCCACCATGGCCCTCGCCACCCAGGTGGCCGCGAAAGAAGGAGAGAGATGCTCCAGCAGCCTCAAAAATTGATTTGGCGAGGTTGTCGATCTGTCTATCTGAGGGATTCTTAATGGATGAACCATCTGAAACAGAGAGAAGGGTTTTTGAAGCTAAGCGAGATACCGGTGGATCTACTACTGGAGATTCGGTCCACTCTTTTGCTACAGTTGTTGAAAATGGGTATCGCGCTTTCAGGGACTTCAGTCCTGAAAAACGTCTGTCTGGACGATCCCTATGTCCCTGAACAATGTCCGTAAACTCTGGGTGGTTACCAAACACCTTGTGAGGGCGCTTAGCCCTTTTGAAAGAAATAGGATGATTCGGTTGAGATCCGGGTTCTTCGTCTAGCTTCAGGGTTTTATTAACCGCTTCTGTGAGAGAGTCTAAGGACTTTTGAAACTCTGGCGAGTTGGGGTCATCGCCTGTATCCGACTCGGGGTCATCGCCTGTATCCGACTCGTACTCAGATTCATGATCACTGAGATTCCTAGGAGAGGGTGAGCGAGAGCCTGAGCTCGCAGATGCCGAACCGCTAGATGGATTGGGGGATGCATTATGGCGGCGTTTTCCAGACGGCCGCTTTGCTGATGCCGCGGGTCGGCCCCTGTCTGATGAGGTCTCTCTGAAGGCTACCGGGTCCCTTTGTGGAAAAGGGACGCCCTGGCTAGAAGAGGAGCCACGGAAGGTATCCAAGGCCCTAGTCAGAGAATCCATAGACTGCGCCAGAAACGCAGGCCACCCTGAAGGATCCGGCTCATTGGGATCAGGAATAGGTAGGGACTCCTGAACGGTAGTAGGGGGCTCCTGAGCGGTGGAAGCAGTGGGCTCTTGGGCACATGATGCACAGAATTGGGAACCATGCTTTGACGGCAGGGGAGCGTTGCATGAAGCGCAGGCGGCATACACCACAGTGTGGTTTTTGTCTGGCCTTTTAGATCCCTTTGATTGGGACATATTTTGCACCTGAGAGCCTGCTGCAGGGGAAGGGTTAAGCGCTGTGTAAGCTTACCCAGGTCCTGTGTCCGAGCCACGAGAGGAAGATGAGGCGCTGAAGAATAGCCCTTTTGGTATCGCAGCGTTGATCTGAGAGACCGGAAGATGGCTGCCGAGATTATGCTGTTTTGCGCTTCTCGTGGGTCACGAGAAGCGCCAGAAGACATGGGAGGGAAGAGCAGGAGAAACTAGGGAGGAGTTAAACACTCCCTGCCAATGGCCGGGTCCTGCACAGCGCGCGATGTGGGCGGAGCCAACTAGGAGCGTGGTAAGCCCGCCCTCCTATTGAGGCCTAACCTGGTCTGAAGCCGGGGCCTAAATTTGCAGCACCGGTCTTGCGACGCCGTTGAGATCGCAAGAGCTGCCGGCGGCGATCTTGCCGAGATCGCAATCGGGACTTAAATTTTTGTGACACCGATCGTGCGACCCGAACGGGATCGCAAAGGCGGCTGCGACGGGGAAGAGACGGTAATCCAGGCGGCGGACAGCGCAGCAGACACAGACATCACAATAATCTGCATTTTGTGATGTACTCACTGTGGAGCCTCCTGGCTCGGAGTACCGATGGCTGGCGCGTCCATACGTCCTCGATCCACCATCCCTTCCATAGGGAGGCGGAGAGGGTTCCATTTCAATCATCCTAGCACCAGCCGCTTTCATTAGAGGTGGTGAGGGGTTAACTGTTCCCAAAAAATCCAGAGCGCGTCTTACAGCCGATAGACACATGGGGAGAGCAGCCCATTAGAGGGATCCGTCGCCCGATGGTAGCGTTGCAGGAGGGGGTACGTGGAGGCGACACTCCGCGTTCCCGCCTGTTGATGGTTGTGGGAGATCGGGACTTTTCCTACAAGACCCGTCGCCCTTCCAGATCATTGTAAAAAATATATTAAAAATAATATTAAGAATAAAAAATGGAAATAATCTTGAGGTCTGAAACCAGACCCTAGTGCCTCCTACAGACACTAAGCAAGAACTGGTTCAGGATTGAGCCAACAGAGGGTGTATACTGCAGGAGGAGGAGTTAACTTTCTCTGTGTATTGCTTAGTGTCTTCCTAGTGGCAGCAGCATAACACCCATGGTCTTGTGTCCCCCAATGAGGCGATGGAGAAAAACACCTATCTATAGATTGGAATTCAATTAAATAATAAATCAGTTTGTTATTAATTAGTGTGTGAATTGATCTGATATCAATGAGGAAAACAAGAATTAGTTGTATCCTAACGTGCCTAAAACAGACTTGACCGAGGTGACGCATTTCACTCATTGGTTTTAGTTTGCCGTGCATTTAGCTAGCCAAACACTAATGATTTCTGATGGATGTTTTCTTATACTTGGATGTCATGGTTGTCACTTTATATACAGTTATCTACAATATGTGGCCTATTTCTGGAGCCTAATAATTGGATGCAGAGCTGTCAGTCTTCATGAGACTTTCCTAACTAGAGCACTTGTTGATAACAAAATGAAAAAAACTAACCCTATCGCTCAACTTTTCATTAAATATTTGATATGAGTCTGCATGTCTGTTAGTTTGTGTCAAACCAACAGCAGAACTTGGTCTAAATTAACCTTTTCAGTCTCCAAAAATCTTTAGTGTATGGCCACCTTATAGACAGTTACAACGGTGGGTTCTGTAGGTCAAGAACTGACGTGTAAATGGAGCCTAATCTGTACTGATGTCATTTATTAAAATATAAATTGACTTATTTTTTTCTTTGACATTAGGATTTACAGACTAACAGCCCACGTTACAGCAAAGGATCTCATAATGATATGAGTTATGTAACGAACAATAACCAGGACGGTATTGCAATGAGAAAAGGAGAACAGCTAGGAGAATTCAACCTTGGGTCTACCATCGTTCTCATTTTTGAAGCACCAAAGGACTTTAGATTTAACCTGAAGGCTGGACAGAAAATTCACTTTGGAGAGGCAGTGGGCTCTCTATAGGAAGATTGGCTGTTTTGCATCCTAAGGAAAGGCCAGAGGCTGTTCAAATGTGCTGGTGTCAGAGAGGCTCACATCCAGGTCTCTCAGCAAGTTGGAATCATGTGCACGTGTCAGCCCGATGGCAGTCATTAAGATTCAGACCATCCGCTATGGCTTCTGCCTTCCACACCAGACTATCCCTACTCTCACTTAATACTTATTTTCCACTCCTTCCCCGTGTCCATGATGTGTAGTTTCATGGAATTAAGCTGGAGAAATTATCACCCAGCAATAAGGAATTGAATTAGTGATCACAGAAATCATGTTTTCCTGAATGAAACCCCAGTTGATACACTGCTGCCCTCAGGGAAGTGCTAACATGTACGGGCAGGTCTAGCTTCCCCGTGAGAGGATGGTACCTGGTGGAATGGTGTAGGCTAATAGAGAGTGCTGGCCCTTTGGTTGGTCAGTGCAGGAGTGTCAGTTCTGCCAAAGGGAGCTGGAGCTTATTACTTTTATATTTCTAAACAAAGGGGATGATCTTGCTAATTAATACATTAACTCATTTAAGAGCATACATTTTGAAATAAAACAATTGCAAATACTATGACCCATTCATTTATTTACATCTTCAGGAGATAAATCCATGGATGCTGCAATCTCCTGAATACGACTGACATAGGCTTGAACGTTCACCTTCTCCACGCTAAGCTTCTGTTCACGCTTTTTTATCTGTTCTTCCAGCTGTAAAAGAGTTTCATATTCATAATGGTTAAAAAATTCATAGAAAATTTGAATGAAACCTTGTTGTTTGTTTTTAATCCAAGTCAAGGATCAGACACGGACATGTTTCAATTTGTTTTGAGGTCTGCAAACCCCCCCCCTCCCAAAAAAAAAGTATGGCACCAGACTGTCATATACATGAAAAATGTCTAATAAGGCCTAAAAGTGATCGTTTTCTCCTAACCAACTTCTAAAAAGAAACATTTCACACATTTTTGATTCTGCAATTTTAATTTGCCTAGAGCTACAGGGTCACAGAACGTTTGTTACAAATTTCACAAGTATTTTTGACTTAGGCTGGAGTCACACTTGCGAGAGCAATGCGAGAAACTCGCATCAATACCCAGCACCGGAGTGTGCGGCTGCATGTATTTCTATGCAGCCACACGCTCCGGTCCTGAGTGCCGGGCCTTGATGAGAGAGACTCGCATGAGTTTCTCTCAAGTGTGACCCCGGCTTTAGCTGTTTTACAGCACAATCACAGCTGTAAGCCATGTAGCCACTGCTATTAGGTGTTTGGCTCCAACTTGGGCTTTAAAGGGAACCTGTCAGCAGGATTGTGCATAGTAACCTACAGTGTCAGGTCGGCGCCGTTATACTGACTAAAATGATACTTTGGTTGATGAAATCCGTCTTATGGTTGTTGTTAAATCTTTATTTTCAGTTTTGTGTTAAGATTCGCGTGTCCGAACACGGGGTTCATGTATGTTGTGCTCTGATTAGCTATTCATAATGCAGACTGCTGACAGGTCACTGATCCCTCACTGACCTGCCCCCTAGTCTGCGTAATAAATATCTGTATATACTTAAAAAAAAAAAACACTTCTGAAGGCAGATGCCAGCCGTGGCACCTGCTCTGCAGCATAGTCCCACGGTTACTGTAAGGCCCTGTGCACACTTTGCGTATTTAGATGCGTTTCCGCTGCATTTTTCAACGTGCGGAAACGCATCCAACCCGCAGCACAGTGCACTACCAATGTAATACAATGGGAACAGCATGTCTGCTGTGCACATGCTGCGGAAAAAACACGCGGTTTCGCCGTGCTTTATTTTCCGCAGCATGTCAATTCTTTGTGCGGAACTGCAGCGGTTCGGCACCCATTGACTTGCATTGAGTCGGGCACTTCCGCAGCAAAACCGCAGATCTAAAAAAAGATCTGCGGGTGAAACCGCTGCAATTCGGGAGGAGGGAAGTGTGTGGGTGGTGCGTGGGCGTCTATAGTGTGCGGCACGGTGCGTGGGCGTGTATAGTGTGCAGCACTGTGTGTGTGGGCGTCTATAGTGTGCGGCGGTGATTGTGTGCCGGTGTGTGCGGGGCTGTGTGTGTGTCTCCGCGTATGCAGGCATCGTCGGATGGGACTACAAGTCCCATCCGGCTATGCCTGCTACAGTGACAGTGACTGACACATTAGCCAATGATGGGACAGTAGTAGTCCCATCATCCGGCTAATGTGCTGAATGTAAAAAAAAAACAAAAACATACATGACATACAGAACATATAACATACACATGACATACAGAACATACACATGACATACAAGACATAAGAGTATATACTCACCTATTCCCCGACGCCATCTATCTGTGTACCGTTCTGCCGCCGGGAGAGAATGACGTCACTACAGTTCATTCTCTCACGGCAATGCTGGGTGAGAAAATTCCCACGCAGCATTGCCATAAAGTGAGACTCTGAACAGGCCCTACAGAGCAGTGGCATCACCTGATGTCACCGTTCTATAGGGGAGACCGTCGTGGGACACTCGTTATTAATTGGACTGCATCGGACAGGGAGTATACGGTTGTTTTATTCTTTTACAGGATATCGAGGGCGTCGCTTGGATCTGAGCGTATAATAAAGAGTAATGAAAACCGTCTTGTGTTTTATTTCATTAAAATAATTTATTCTTATGCGTGTGGTGTTGTTTTTTAACCCTTTATTAACCCCTTCATGACCTGTGACACAGCGTATGTGTCATGAAAGGATCACGTTCCTGCGGGTCGGGTGACCGGGGTCACTGAAAGGTCACCTGATCCGCAGGCACAAGACCCTTTGTGCTTCACCACAGGGGGGGTTAGCTTAAGCCCCACGTGGCTACGATCGCTCTGATTGGCTGGTAAAAGTGAAACAGTGCTCCCTTTATTCCGAGCCCCAACGTGTGCCCAAACAGTGGTTATATGGGGTATCAGTGTACTCAGGAAAAATTGCACAATAACTTTGGGGGTCTAATTTCTCCTGTTACCCTTGGTAAAAAAAAAAATTGGGGACTAAAAAAATTATTTTTGTGGAAAAAAAATGATTTTTTATTTTCACAGCTCTGCGTTATAAACTTCTGTGAAGAACTTGGAGATTCAAAGTGCTCACCACACATCTAGAGGAGTTCCTTGGGGGATCTAGTTTCCAAAATGGGGTCACTTGCAGGGGGTTTCTACTGTTTAGGCACATCATGGGCTCTGCAAACGTAACATGACGCCCGCAGACCATTCCATCAAAGTCAGCATTTCAAAACGTCACTACTTCCCTTCCGAGCCCCAACGTGTGCCCGAACAGTGGTTCCCCCCCACATACTCAGTGTACTCAGGACAAACTGTACAACAACTTTTGGGGTCCAATTTCTCCTGTAACAATTGTGAAAATAAAAAATTGCGGGTTAAAAAAATCAGTTTTTGAGGAAAAAAATGATTTTTTATTTTTACGGCTCTGCATTATAGACTTCTGTGAAGCACGTGGGGGTTCAAGGTGCTCACCACACATCTGGATAAGTTCATTGGGGGGTCTAGTTTACAAAATGGGGTCACTTGTGGGGGGTTCCTACTGTTTAGGCACATCAGGGGCTCTGCAAACGTAACAAGATGCACGCAGACCATTCCATCAAGTCGGCATTTCAAAGCGTCACTACATCCTTTCCGAGCACTGACGTGTGCCCAAACAGTGGTTACCCCCCACATATGGGGTACCAGCGTACTCAGGACAAACTGGACAACAACTTTTGGGGTCCAATTTCTCCTGTAACCATTGTGAAAATAAAAAAATAGGGGGCTAAAAAAATCTTTTGAGAAAAAAAAATGATTTTTTATATTCAGGACTCTGCGTTATAAACTTCTGTATAGCACCTGGGGGTTAAAAGTGCTTACTGTGCATCTAGATAAGTTCCTTAGGGGGTCTTGTTTCCAAAATGGGGTCATTTGTGGGGGAGCGCCAAAGTTTAGGCACACGGGCTCTCCAAACAAGACATGGTGTCCGCTAACGATTGGAGCTAATTTTCCATTAAAGTCAAATGGCGCTCCTTCCCTTCTGAGCCCTGCCGTGCGCCCAAACAGTGGTTCCCCCCACATATGGGGCACCAGCGTACTCAGGAAAAACTGGACAACAACTTTTGGCGTCCAATTTATCCTGTTATTTTTTTTATTTTCACTACTCTGCGTTTATAAACTTCTGTGAAGCACTTGGGGGTTCAAAGTGCTCACTACACATCTAGATAAGCTCCTTGGGGGGGGGTCTAGTTTCCAAAATGGGGTCACTTGTGGGGGGTTTCTACTGTTTAGGCCCATCAGCGGCTCTGCAAACGCAACATGACGTCCGCAGAACATTCCATCAAGCCTGCATTCCAAAATGGTGCTCCTTCCCTTCTAAGCTCTCCCATGCGCCAAAACAGTGGTTCCCCCCACATATGGGGTATTGGTGTACTCAGGACAAATTGCACAACAACTTTTGTGGTCCAATTTCTCCTGTTACCCTTGTGAAAATAAAAAATTAGCGGGCTAAAAAATCATTTTTGAGGAAAAAAATTATTTTTTTATTTTCACAGCTCTGCGTTATAAACTTCTGTGAAGCACCTGGGGGTTGAAAGTGCTATGCATCTAGATAAGTTCCTTGGGGGGTCTAGTTTCCAAAATGGTGTCACTTGTGGGGGAGCTCCAATGTTTAGGCACACAGGGGCTATCCAAATGCGACATGACAACCGCTAAATATTCCAGCATATTTTCCATTCAAAAAGTCAAATGGCGCTCCTTCCCTTCTGAGCCCTGCCGTGCGCCCAAACAGTGGTTTATGACCACATATGAGGTATCTGTGTACTCCGGAGAAATTGCCCAACAAATTTTAGGATCCATTTTATCCTGTTGCCCATGCAAAAATTAAAAAATTGATGCTAAAATAAAATTTTTGTTGGAAAAATTAAAATGTCCATTTTTTTCCTTCCACGTTGCTTTAGTTCCTGTGAAGCACTTGAAGGGTTAATAATTTTCTTGAATGTAGTTTTGAGTAGCTTGAGGGGTGCAGTTTTTTTTAATGGTGTCACTTTTGGGTATTTTCTACCATATAGACCCCTCAAAGTGACTTCAAATGTGAGGTGGTCCCTAAAAAAATGGTTTTGTAAATTTTGCTGTAAAAATGAGAAATCGCTGGTCAACTTTTAACCTTTATAACTTCCTAACAAAAAAAATTTTTGTTTCCAAAATTGTGCTGATGTAAATTAGACATGTGGGAAATGTTATTTATTAACTATTTTGTGTCACATAACTCTCTGGTTTAACAGAATAAAAATTAATTTGAAAATTTTGAAATTTTCAAAATTTTCGATAAATTTCTATTTTTTTCACAAATAAACGCAAAAATTATCGACCTAAATTTAACACTAACATGAAGCCCAATATATCACGAAAAAACAAATCTCAGAATCGCTAGGATCCGTTGAAGCGTTCCTGAGTTATTACCTCATAAAGGGACACTGGTCAGAATTGCAAAAAATGGCAAGGTCATGAAGGGGTTAATATAAGATTAATAATGGATAGCCGTCTTATTGACGCCTCTCTATTATTAACCGGGCTTAATATCATCTTACAATAGCAAGGTGATATTAACCCCTTATTACACCATATCCCACCGCTACAGTGCCGGAATTGGCGCATCATACAGATGCGCCAATTCTGGGGCGGCTGGGTGCTGGTATTTTTAGCCAGGGGGGGCGCCAATATCCATGGCCCCTTCCTAGGCTATGAATATCAGCCTGCAGTTGTCTGCCTAGCCTTTCTGGCTATAAATTATAGGGGGACCCCACATCATTTTTTTGTGGGGGGGGGGGGTCCCCCTATTTTAATAGCCAGTAAAGGCTAGCTGCGGGCTGATATTCATAGCCTGGGAAGATCCATGGGTATTAACCCCTTCCCAGGCTAGAAATATTGGCCCCGGCTGTCGGCTTTCCACCTCTGGCGTAGAAAATTGCGCAGGAGCCCACGCCATTTTTTTTCCTATTTTTTTTTTTATTAACTATTGCATTAAGATTTTGTGTGTGTGTGTACGCGTGTGTCTTTAACTATTTATGTACCATTTTATCTACCTATATATCTTTCTGTCTATATATCTATCTTTCTATATATATATTTCTAACTATTATCCATCTAGCTATGTATTTTCTATCTAACTACTGGTATCTATTATCTATCTATGGCCGGCGTTACACTTGCGAGTGTGATGCGAGTAAGTCGCATGACTTACTGGCATCAACACCCGGCACGGCCACCCGCTCTCGGACCCGAGTGTGCGGCTGCATAGAAATACATGCAGCCGCACACTCGGGTCCGAGAGCGGGCGGCCGTGCCGGGTGTTGATGCGAGAAAGTCGTGCGACTTAGGCTGCTTTCACACTTCAGGCTTTTTGAATCAGGCGCGATCCGGCGTGATTTTAAAAAAACGGATCCGGTACCAGATGCGTTTTTTTTAGCATTCTCTCTCTCTCTCCATTCAAGCCTGCATTTTCAACATGGAAATTTTATATTTCCGGGTTCAAAAGGTCAGGACGGATCAGGCAAAAAACCTGATCAGTTGCATCAGTTTTTTAAAATCAGCGCCGGATCCGTCCTACCAGGCATAGGACGGATTATGCCTGATTAAAAAAAAACTGATGTGTCAAAGTAGCCTTACTCGCATCACACTCGCAAGTGTGACGCCGGCCTATCTCTATCTGTGTGTGTGTGTAATGGAGTGTGGGTTGGACAAATGTAAAAGAGAAGGTTGGACAAGAAATGACATCACAAATCTTTTCTTTGTTAAACAACATATCTTTATTTAGCTGTCAAAACCGCATGAGAAAAACCACGTTAAAACCGCGCCTGCGGTTTCTGCCAAGAGGTGCGGTTTCGGCACGGAAAAATCCACAGGCAAATCCGCAAAGTGTGCACAGGCCCTAACAATACATTTTATTCATGCTCAGCTTGGAGGAAAAAAAAAAGTCAATTTGAAAATGGCGCCTGCTGCACCTGCACAGTAGCAGCTATCGGTGTGTATAGAGATGTTGACGCCTATACACACAGATAGCTGCTACTGTGCAGGTGCGTCGGGCGCCATTTTCAAATTTACTTTTTTTTTCCTCCAAGCTGAACAACATGAATAAAATGTATTGTTACAGTAACCCTGCGACTATGCTGCAGCGCAGGTGCTACGGCTTGCACCTGTCTACAGAAGCTTTAAAAGGAACCGGTCAGCTCGTTTTTCCACAATAAGCTGTTGCCACTGGCTTTCGGGGCTTATCTACAGCAATCTATAATGCTGTAGATAAGCCCCCGATCTAACCTGACAGAGGAAAAACAAGTTATACTCACCCGTGGGGGCGATCCGGTGGGCGTCGCAGGTCCGGCGCCTCCCATCTTCATTCGATGACGTCGTCCTCCTTGCTTCGTGCCCTGTTAAGGGCAGAGCAAAGTACTATGCACTGCAGTATTAAAACTTCACATTTATTGGCTTGTTAAGATTACGGCAACCTCATACTGTAACACTAGGCTCTTTAGCCGAAACACGTAGGTTTAGCGTGTGATATGAGGTTGCCGTAATCTTTTTAACGTGCTAATAAATGTGAAGTTTTAATACTTGCCTCGCTTCAATCGCTGGAGGATTCTTCTTTTTCCAAGAACTATTTGTAGATCTGAAGCCTTTTGTCACTCCAGCTTTATTCCCTTCCCAGCATTGCTTGCTGATGGTTGATTGATGGTTCCTGGGCCTGAAGACTGGCGTTGTAAAGGTATTGTTGGAATTGTCTTTGAAAGAGCTATTCCAGCTTGAAAATACTGTCATTTGAACCTACCCTGAGTGTTCTAATCACTGCCTCCAGAAACTGAAGTGTAATTTTATTTTAATTAGGGTGCTCACTGCATCTTTTAGTTCTCCTATTTTGCATGTCCTTCCATGGTGATTGACTGCGGTTTTCCTGAGCTTTCTCTGTAGACTCTGCTGGCTCCAGGCAAGCCAGTGTTGTCAATTGCCAATGACTGAGGTGGGTACATGTAAATCAGTGGGCGGAACGGTGCACTGAGCTTCTTGGCATGCTTTCACACTGCATTCTGGTACCCTTTCATTGGTCCCGTCAGGGCTAACGTCCAAACCCACTGCAAAACAGAATTAAGTCGTATACACTGATGGCGCCATAGACTATAATGGGGCCATAGACTATAATGGTGCCAACCTAGCGAAAGTGTGCTCTGTCGTGCATCATTTTCAGGCGTGTACGCTTATACTTTACAATAGAAGTCAATGGGAAGGCATATTTTTGAGCATTTTCACCCTTTGTGGACTTTTAAAAAATGGGTACTGTTTGCCCTCTACAGCCCTTTGTGCTGCCCTGGCTATTGTTGGTTGCAAAATGGGTTAAATGAGAAACAAACAGCCAGCTCATTCTGGCTTCCAGTGGGAGAGATTTTATCTCTTATGTTAGTTCTAGCTAATTTATAACCACAGACCACATCAGAGTCCTATGTGTAGGGAAACATAGAGCCTCCAAAATACAGTACATGCATTGAAGTTGTGAACATACCCTAACAGTCTTATGCCAGAGACGTGCCAATGTTCAAGTTGTCAATACTTCAGTTTTTTACAAATGCAGCATTACCTAAAAATAAGTCTCTCCCCCTTCCCAACCAGAGCAAAGACTACACCACAAACATAACATATGGATAAACCCTGAATAGTCTAGGTATGTGCCACTTGCTCTTTGTCACTGCAATGGGCCTTTATAAATTGATGCTGAGCTATCAGCTAGAATGGTGGACTTTAGCCTTTCATTTTTTTTTTTCTTGCAACCTTGGTATAACTGGGCTGGGACCATGCTACAGAGCATTAAACTAAAACCTCTAAACTATCATATGATAATAGAAAAAGTTGGATTCTACCTGTTGCAGTTCTTGCTGGACTTCTTGGGTTGTTATTTGTTCATCTGAATCCACAATGGAGCCTACAACATCCAGCCATCCTCTTAACACCACGGCATGCTTGTGCCAGGCTCTTAAGAATAAAAAAAAAAAAAAAAAAAAACATTGGTCGCTCTTAGTGAGCTTCAATGGTTATTGCAAAGGGTAAAAAAGTATTAAAATATAAATAACTATTAAATGATCTGATTACATGATGCTCCACGTCAATTAGGTAACCTGAAACATTGCACACAGTCTGATCTGTGGACAGCATGGTGTAGAGAAGGAGAAGCTGAAAAGATTCTCATATGTAGATTTGTTGGAAAAAAAAAATCGGTATAACTTGTATTTTATTCCGTAAGTTATGGTGTTTGTATGCCAGAGTTCAGTGGGTGGTTCTACTTGGTGATCTCTGCATGCAGTCATACAGGAAAGACTGTTAATCACTGAATAGGACCGCCCATGGGACTCCTATGCATACAAACACCAGAGATTTCAATAAATAAAATAAGATTTACAGAAACTTTTCCACAAAAATGTTTATCAATACGACTGGCTTCTCCAGCTCTATACATCCTGACTGCAGGTCAGATGCCATTTTCAACAATACAGCTTCCCTTTAAACTTGAAAAGTGGCACTTAGAGAGGTCACCCAACTGACCAGCACTTTTGTCCATACAATGGCTGCTGGTGGAGGAGCGGACCTGTCCATCAGCCTCCTCCAATTGTAAAACACTTCACATGGGAAAGCAGCTTTTCTATTTGGACACCAGTGTTCAGGTCTGTGCCCATACTCCTTCTTTTGCACCCATTTTTAAATGTTTAGAAGGAAATCTGCACTAACAAAAGAAAATGGCCAACCCCTTTAAGTATTGTGCGTGTATTTGTGCGATTTAAATCATTAAAAAAAGTGTTGTGAGGGTAACACAGGAGCAGGACTGCTTCCAAAATCTGATATCGAACTCTGACAAAGATGTATGGTTTATGTTTCATATATACGTTTTATAGGAACTCCTGGTATTTGATTTACGTGATGGCCAGCCATAGCATCATCGCACGTCATAGCAATTGTCAGTGAGGTTCCACAAGCGTAGTTCTTTAGCAATCTCAAATAGTCAGCCATGCTGTACCAGTTTCAGGCTAGGTGGTCACTGTTGGAACTCCTCCACCAATCTCACTAAGGCCAGCGTCACACTGGCGAGTGTGATGCGAGTAAGTCGCACGACTTTCTCGCATCAATACCCGGCACAGCCGCCCGCTCTCGGACCCGAGTGTGCGGCTGCATAGAAATACATGCAGCCGCACACTCGGGTCCGAGAGCAGGCGGCCGTGCCGGGTGTTGATGCGAGAAAGTCGTGCGACTTACTCGCATCACACTCGCCAGTGTGATGCCAGCCTAAGGCTGGTTTCACACCAGCGTCTGACCGACCTGTGTCGGTCAGCGCACGGCCGCCGCTAAGCTCCGCCCCTGGCCGCGCCTCCTCCCGCTCGCTCCGCACATGGGCGCATGACGCTGCATGCGACCTGCGCACCCTATCTTTAGCATTGGGTTCGCAGGTCGTGTGCAGCTATGCGTTTGCCTGCGCGCCGACCTGCGCCCAACGCACCGTGTTGCATTTTGGTGCGCTCGGTGCACCGTCAAAGGGACGCAAGCGGCGGCAAACGCATAGCTGCACACGGCCTGCAAACCTAATGCTAAAGATAGGGTACGCAGGTCACATGCAGCATCATGCGCCCATAGGCGGAGCGAGCGGGAGGAGGTGGGGCGGAGCTTAGCGGCGGCAGTGCGCTGACCAACGCAGGTCGGTCAGACGCTGGTGTGAAATTAGCCCAAGAACGGTCTCCAAATCCCTTGCTGATGGAGCTGAGTTCAGGAATACACACTTGCACTCCATTTTTCTCTCTACAGGACTCATGGAGATAGGAACCCCAATCCCTGTAAATGCATAGGGTCCCCACCATTGGGACCCCAACAACCATACATTTAATCACCTTATCCTATAGCAGCTGTATTAGGGCTCGCTCACACCAGTGACGCACGTGTGCTATGGGGCAGTGCAGATGCACAATTTTCTCCTTCGCCTCATTGGGGGACACACTACCATGGGTGTTATGCTGCTGCCACTAGGAGGACACTAAGCTAAAACACAAAGAAATTAGCTCCTCCTCTGCAGTAAACACCCTCTGCTGGCTCTATCCTGAACCAGTTCTTGCTTAGTGTCTGTAGGAGGCCCCACGTTATTATTTTAATTTTTTACTTTTTTCTACTGATTCAAGGGGCGACGGGGCCTTTCAAGGTCCCGATCTCCCAAAACCACCAACAGGCGGGGATGCGGAGTGTCGTCTCCCCTCCTGCAACCTCAATGCCGGCCTGAGCTCTCCTCAGGGGCGACGGATTCCTTCAATGGGTCCGCTCTCCCCACATCAGCAACAGACGGGAACATGGGGTGTGGCCCCCAAGTGCCCCCTTCTGGAGCCAGGTTCTTCAGCCGGACATGCCAGCTTGCCTCGTCAACCTCAGGTAACATGCAGAGGCTCCATGTGGCGTCCATTCGGCCCCACTGCACCACCACTGTCAGAAAGCGGATGGTGACAGGGAGGTGGAGAGGTTTCTATAGCCACCTATCAAAGTGACGGTGGATTGAGGAAGTAATCCGTGCAGAAATCCCCAGTTTACCTCTGGCTCTGCACCGCTGCTTCATGCCCTGTTGCACAGGTTTCCCCCAAGGGGGGATACGCGCGCTGAGGCCTTTATTGCACAGCGCGGCACTTCTCTATCGCGGCCTCCGCTGCATTGCGCCCCCCACGTCATTTCCACAGCGCGTCATCTCGGATACAGGGATTTTACCGCCATTTCTGCAACGTCGCGGCCGTTACCGCAACGCGGCCGCCGTTACTGCGACGCCTCGGTCGCCGCCGCCATTCCCTCGCACAGCGGCCGTTACTGCGACGCCGCGGCCACTGACGCCGTGGCCGCCATTACTGCAACGCCGCTACCGCCGCCGTTACTATGACGCCGCGGTCGCCGCCATAACCGCTCCCAAAAAACTTAGGTCCCGGCTTCTAGCCAGCATAGGCCCAACTCCTCCCTCCCGGCTAGCTCCGCCCTCTTTTTTTGGGCGCTCTCAGCGAGAAGCGCTGCGGCCTCATTCCACTTCCTGTCAACGTACGTCTAATCAGGCTGGGGATGCCATCTCCCGGCGTACGTGTGTCTTCAAGCCGCGCAGACATGTCTTCGGGGGAACGATCACAGGACCTGGGAAGCTGGTAAACAGCGATTAACCCTCTAAGCAGCACCTACATACATCACACACACAGTGGTGTATGCCTCATGTGCCGCAGACAATGCCCCGCTACGATGGAAAAACCGTACCGCAACTTGTGCGGCCTGCGACCCTCACTGTACACAGGCGCACCCCGCTAATGCCAAACTTAGTGTACTCGGTCCACCCAAATGGGCCTTGTCCTTGGCACAGTTCATGGCTTCCCTGGCTAGAGCCTTACAATCCTCACCGTGACTCCTCCTTAAGCCAGAGCATCACTTTACCTCCCAAGCCATGCGAGACTCTTCCACAGACAGGCGCCCCCAGGACTCGTGGGGCTAGTCCCCCAGGCACTCGGGTGACTCGGCGCCCGCAGGCTCTGCTTCCCGCTCGCCCTCAACGGGGGTTTGCAGCGTACACGGCTCAGAATGCGAGTCAGATGTGGCTGTAGACCCGGACTCTAGAGTACCAGGAGTCTCTAGTTTCTCTCATTGACGCTGTCAATAAGGCTCGGAAAGTAGACAATACACCTGGGGCTACTCAGAATCTCACGGCGTCCCTCTAAGGACCAAATGTCCTCGCTGGGTCTTTTACTAACCACGGACATTGTTTAAAGGCATGGGAGTTGCCCAGACAAGCGATTCACAGGGGAAGACCGCCAGAAGCACTGTATCCCTTTGCATGTATTCTTCAAAAGGAACGGACCAAGTCCCCTGCTGCAAAACCCTCCTATCTCTGTCGGATGTCTCGTCTACCAAAAACTCACACTGATTGATAGATTGACAGCCTCTTCGGGGGGCCAGAGCTTTGGTAGCTTGAGCAGAGTCTTTACCTTGGACCGGTCGAGACAATAGCCTATCTCATGAGGCGGTCAGTCTCGCTTCCCGATTGTCCGGGCAAGGGATTACTTTGCGCATGCCGCCTCGATGCGGCTACCTGTACTGCACTTGCAGTCGCAAACGCTGTTACCATCAGGAGAGCCCTACGGCTCCGAGGGTGGCGGGCAGACTCAGTTTCCAAGAAATTCTAACTTCACTGCCCTACCAGAGCAGGCTTCTGTTTGGGGACAAACTTAACCAAAATTATTGGATGCTACTAGGGGAAGGAGCAAATTCCTTCCTCAGCGAAGACCCAATCGGCCCTTTCGGAGCTCACGTCAGGTCCACTTCTGGTCCTTTCGCAGTTCTGCAATCCGGCCATCCTCATCAGCATCCCTGTGAAAAAAAAAAAATCACGGTCTGGACCTTAGGGTACCTCTTCCCTCAAGTTCTGCTCAGGATTCATTACAGTATCCGGAAGATTCGGCGGGGTAGGCGGGAGTCTGCCCCACCAACACGCTTCTTCCGGTCCCGCCTTCCAGAGACAAAGGCACATGCAGCCCCATTTCATCAGGCCATGTACGCTCTCCGCAACAATGGGGTCATAGTCTCAGTCCCCCACACAGAAACCTTGAAGAGTTTTTACTCAAAGCTGTTCGTGGTCCCATAGAAGGTCAGAACCATGTGTCCCATCCTAGACCTAGAATTGGAACTGGTTTGTCAGCATACGCCATTTCAGAATGTAATCTCTCTGTTCTGTTATCTCCTCGCTGGAAGAAAGAGAAAAATAGCTTGCGTCTGTCGACTTCGAGGACGCATACCTTCACTTTCCAATCTTTTCAAGCCACAAAAGATTCCTGCGCTTCGCGATCGGAAACAAGCATTTCCATTTCACCGCCTTGCCTTCGGGCTCGCCACTGCCCCAGAGTGTTCACCAAGGTAATGACAGCCGTCTTATCTATCCTGCATTCTCGGGGCATAGTGATTCTGCCCTTCCTACTCGACCCCCTCAGCAAAAGTGCGTTTGGCCAGGCTTGTGTGGAGAGTGTCAGTGTTACTGTGGTCACTCTCACTCACTTAGGTTGGCGGGTAAACCTAAGCAAGTCTTCCCCAGCCCCGTCTCAACTTCTTCTTCCCACGGGTCGGTAGTTCTCCCTCCAGAAAAAATTCTCGGCGATAGCCCAAGGAGCCTGGGTTTTTTTCCCCTTACCCTCCCTCATTTCCGGCGATTCACCATGCAAGTCCAGGGGAAAATGGTAGCGATGGTCGAGGCAGTACCTTTTGCTTTATTGCATCTCCGCCCTCTGCAGCTGGCATTGCTGTCAGCTTGTCACATAAATCCAGACCTTCGCCTGTCCCCCAGATCAGACAATCTCTCAAGTGGTAAACATCAACATTCTCATTGAGTCAGCAAAGGTCCTCTCTCCCAGTCCACTGACTGGCGGTGACCACCGACGCCAGTCTTCTAGGTTGGGGAGTGGTCTTTTGTCACCACACGGCTCAAGGACGCTGGTCTATTCAGGAATCGCGCCTTCCGACCAATATTCTTGAGACTGGGCAATCAAGCTAGCCCTTCAGCATTCCTTCGATTTCTGGCTGATCGTACCAGTTGGATTCAATTGGTCAACGCCATAGAGGAGGTGTACACCAACCGTCAGGGGGGCACACAATGACAGTAGAGCGATGCTCCAAGTAGCCTACATTCTGCAATGGGCAGAGAGAGAGAAACCGCTCAGTCATCTCTGCAGTTCATTTTCCGGGTATACAGAATTGGGTGGCAGTCTTTTTCCCCAGCCGTCAGAGTCTGGCCTCGGGAGAGCTGTCCCTTCTCGCGTAAATCTTTCTGCAGAGTTGCCTACCATGGGGAACTCCGGTGAGGCTGGCTCTCATGGCCTTCAGGCTAAATGCCAAGGTCCTGGCATTCGTAGCTCGGTCTCGCGACCCGTTAAGCCATAGGGTTGGATGCTCTGGTGTTTCTGTGGCACCAGTTTCGCCTTCCTTACTTTTTTCCACCGCTTCCGCTAACTCCAAGGATCATCTGGACTATCAAGGCGGAGGGAATCCCAGCGTTTCTCGTTGCACCAGACTGGCCACGCCGACCGTGGTTCATGGAGATAGTGCAACTAAATCGCCGACACACCCTGATGGCTACCTGTCATGGGTGCATCGCCACGAAGATCGTCACGATTGCACATTCTGACTTCTCGCAGCTGAGTTGCTGTTTCTTTGTGTTTGGTAATGAGGGAGTTAATTTTACCTAGCTCTTTGCTAAGACTAGGTCCAGCCTCGCCCGGCTGCTTTTGATTATGTTCTAATTAGCTTCCTTTATATACCTGCCAGTCTGCTGGTTAGATGCCGGTGAAAACATTCATACAGACTGCAGATAGGATCGGTTCTGAGAAGACTTAAGCTAAGAGCTCCTTTGTTGTTTCTCCTCTCCTTGCTTATAGTTTATCTCCTAGACCTTTGGTGTTCCCTCTGTGTTTATATGTTGTATGAAAGACAGTATTTACTTTATCCCCTGTCTGTCTCGTTTGTTTATACTGTTTGTTAACCTTTACCTGTCCATTCCCTATGGTGGTAATCAGGGTCCTTCTAAGGACTAGATTACAGTGGTCAGGGATTTATAGGAGACAGGGTTTACGCTGGTGGCCTGGACCTCTGTACCATTAACAGTACCTCCAGGTAGAGGGACTAGTCAGGACCCCAGTTTAGGGTCAGCATAGACCCCGGTCCACCTCTAGCCAGAGACAGCGTGAAAAGGATTCAGTATTGACCCACAGGATATTATGTCAGGTAATACTATGCTATATATACATGTTAATTTACCTATTTATATGTTATATAGAATGTTGTCCCACTTGATAGATTACTGACATTATTTATTTATATATCTGCTAGACAGCGTGACACTACCAGACCGCCCAGATCTTCTCTCTCAGGGGACGATTTTTCGCCACAACTCCAGAGTTCTGAGTTTTGCGGCATAGCCATTGAACCCTGGATTCTAGCCCAGGCCGTTTTTTTCTACACAGGTAGTTTCCACTATGATTAATCCTACATCCATGTGCATTTACCATCGCATCTGGAAGACCTTTGTCTCTGGGTGCAGAACCTGTGGGTGTTTCCCACTCATGTTTTAATTTCCTTCCATTTTGGAGTTCCTCCAGGCAGGGTTAGACTCGGGTCTAGCACTGGCTTCTCTCAAGGGCCAAATTTCAGCCCTATCCGTCCTGTTCCAGCGACGGATAGTTACCAAATCGAGGGTTAAGGTCTTCATACAAGGGATGTCGCATCTCGTCTCTCCCTACATGATGCCACTGGAATCTTTCTTTGATCCTAGCAAACTTGCAGGAGGCTACCTTTGATCCCCCAAAGGATACATCACTTTCCCTTCCTAAAGTTACTTTTCTGGTGGCAATAACGTCCTTCAGGCGAGTTTTCAGAATTGGAGGTTTTGTTTTGCAAACCTCCCTTTCTGGGTTTCCACCGGGACAAGGTGGTGTTGAGGACGTCTCCGTCCTACTTGCCTAAGGTTGTTCCTCCTTTTCTTTTGAACGAGGACATAGTCTTGCCCTTGTTCTGCCCAGCTCCGGCCCATCGGACTGAGAAAGCTCTCCACACTTTGTATCTTCTGAGTGCCCTCACCAAATCCATTTCCAGAACAGGGCCTTTTTTCGCAAATCGGATTGCTTTTTTCCCTTGTGCTTTCGGAGATGCGCCGTAAGGGTCTACCTGCTTCTAAAGCTACAATAGCCAGATGCAGTCGTTCAGTGATTCTAGAAGCTGACCGTGTCAGAGGTCAGCCTATCCCGGCGGACGTTACGGCACACCCCACTCGGTCAGTGGAGACCTCCTGGGCCGTCGGCACAGCAAGTCTGCAAGGCTGAGACCCGGGCCAGCTTGCAAGTTGTTAGGCATTACAACAGTCTTGCTCAAGCTTCTGCTGAGGCGCCCCTTGGCAGACGTATTCTGCAATCGGCAGTATCACTTCCGTAGGGCAGATATGACCCGTTGGTACATGAGGTTTCAGCTGTCGTGCTTTTTCCCACCCAGGGACTGCTTTAGGACGTCCCATGGTAGTGTGTCCCCCAATGAGACGAAGGAGAAATAGGGATTTTTGTGTACTCTCAGTAAAATCCTTTTCTCCGAGACGCTCATTGGGGGACACACTACCCACCCTTTTAGTCTAAGGACTTCAGCTTGTTTCTTTCATTTGATGTGTTGCTTTCTAATATTATACGAATGATTGTACTTTGATATGATGTTAATTATCTCCTACTGCTTTTGCCCCAAACTGGTTCAGGATAGAGCCAGCAGAGGGTGTATACTGCAGAGGAGGAGCTAATTTCATTGTGTTTTAGCTTAGTGTCCTCCTAGTGGCAGCAGCATAACACCCATGGTAGTGTGTCCCCCAATGAGCGTCTCTGAGAATAGGATTTTACGGTGAGTACACAAAAATCCCTATTTTTCACTGACAATCTGTCAGTGAAAAAAATTGCAGCATGCTGCGATTTTACTTTGAAATTGTAGGTCACTCAAGTCTATGGGTGCATGGAAAACATCACATTGCATTCAGATGACCCCCGAGTGCAGTCCGATTTCCACGTACTCACAAAATGGAGAAATGTTGTTCTCCATCTTCTCCTCCCAGGGGAAGAGAATAGGATCATGCTGACACTCGGCTCAAGTTCTGATCAAAGTGTGATTTGCATTATCGGTCTGATTCTTTCAGATGAGAGAATCTATGCCATCTGATCGTAGCCTTATAACAAAAATGACTAAGCATGCGCTTTTGTTTCATACACTTAAGCCTCTGACTTCACGTGTCCTCCAAAAATGTTCACTATGGCTATATGCACTCTATATTTCAGAAGTATACATTGGGAACATTCATAGAAATAGGTATATCCTCATCCTGTACACTGTATATAGCCGCACCATGGCAAAAGTAAGGCATTGTCCACAATGATAAAACCATATACTGACATACTTCTTCATGGTGACCCAGTACATAGCAAAGTGCAGCAAAGTTGAGTGTTCATATAGCGTAAGCAAACAAGTTCTCAAGATAGCCAAAAGCTAACATTGAACTGAGAGCATCAAACAGTTGCCCTAAAAATAAGAAGCCAATATGCCTTATCTTAGATGCCCTTAGTGACAGGGTTCTGTCCTTTAAGTGTTACATAATGCATCCATAGGTGAGCACGGTAATGACAACAAACCTCAGTTCTTGCTTGTGGTGCTGGTACTGCTGCAGAATATACTGAATTTCAGAAAGTTCCTGTTGTAGGGAGGTTGTCTTTGTCACTTGTGTTCTCAGTAAATCTCTGTTCTTTTGCAGATCTGCATTTTCTAGAATAGCAATACGTTATTGAAGTCATATAAGCTTGTGATCTCTTATCCATTCTAAATAATACATTTTTTAAAGAAAATTTTAGAATTATGCAATTTATTGGCCATTAACATTTATGAAACCATATGATCTTACTAATAAGTTAGCATTGAGCTAATCCTACATTTCTTTTTACCTGTAGAGGGAGGGTTTAGTACTCTTGTGCCATGTAAAAAGTCATTTGGTGACAGCAGACGGCTGGAATAATCTGAAATCTGAGTTTCCTGTTGAGCAAAGGAGGAAAAAAAAATCAATATCTTACCCATGTGAAATTTCTAGTAAATCAGGAGGCTAAAGCTATAATGTGAACACTAAAGACTACAATATATGACATTAACTCACTTAAACATCTACTCACAGTGTCTGCTTGCTCCCCAAACACTGGCATAAACAAAGGAGATGGTGTTAATGGTTTATCTGGTGGTGCCTGGTGTGAACTAGTGACTTGAGCGACTGCAGGAGGTTTCATTCCCACTTCAGGTGAACTATACACACACGGGGAGCGATTCTCGTTATTATTTCTTGTGCTGGAATCACTAGAAAAGGTAAGAGAAGGATAGAAAAGTCTGGGAATATAAACTTATGATGACCTTTGACACTCTTAGTGCTGGGATGAATATATCCCAGAGTTTTATGTCGTTCTACAACAATTAAGGAATCTGCCTCCCTGACCTTTTAGGGTCATCACAACACAATACCAGACCCCAATCAGAGGGTAATAAAACCTTCACTCCTTATCTATGAACTAGTCATATTTATGTTAATCCCTCTGCCATAATGACAGTTCTGCTTCATGTCACTTGTCCTACCTATTGCATTTTTTCTGTGCTATTTTGTGTATAAATATGTGATTCTTCAGATGTTGTATTAGTCTATGCCTGATGAAGAGACCTGAGTAGTCTCGAAAGCTTGCAATTTGTTACCATCTTTTCAGTTAGCCATTAAAAGGTATCAACCACTGAGGACTCTCAAGTCTAAATATTTTTCTAGAAAAGGTAAATGATTTGTAGAAAGATTTTCTAATTTCTTGTTTCAGTTCTGCATCAGAATATAAGTACTTTGCAACTGCTCACACTGTGTTTCCTGTTTCAACAATCACTGATCCAAGGAGACCCTCTCTTTCCAAGGATTGCAATAAGAAATCTGGTGTCCGAGGCTTTAGACTGTCTTTCCGTAAAGCAGGTCTGGAACCAGAATATAAATTAGTATCTATAATGTACAAAACAAAAAATATGTCTTCGGCTATTCATATGTATCTTACATTGTGCTCAGGGTGGGTTCACCACCAGGAAGGGGTGTAGTGCCAAATCTGTTAGTAACAAGATCAACTTGTGTGCAGTGAAAGTCTTCCTGGGATCGCATGTCAGTAATTGGTAATTGAAAAGTCACTTTTTTCTGTGGGGGAATTTGTGAATTCTTTTTGAAAACTTTCTCCTTCCAGATCATTGCACAGCGACGTACTGCCACATTCTGAATGTGCACCTCCTATATCAAAAAATAAATAACATGTTGTTAATATAGATAATAAAATATTATGGATCCAGTGATATTTTCCACAGTAGTAGGATGTCTAAGGGCATATATATAGACAACTTCTGAACATTAAAGCAGCCCCATAGTGATTTTTTTTATTCTTTGACAAGTCCCCCAGTACATAGAATGGTGATCTAAGTTATTATCACCATATTTCTTGCTTTCTATCTGTAAATTGATGATATTCTTCTCTTCATTTAGGTCGTATGATCATATGGCGAGTCTCCCTAGGAAGTATATGGTTTTATGTTCTCTAAAGAGGGACACCATCTGAGATAACAGAACATCATGTACGCTGGAACTCCATGGATGGGACCATATAAGTTCTCCATTGGAGGAACAGGAACTCCCATCACAGTTACTGTTGATGATTACACAGCTCTAGTCACACAATTTTAATGAAGCAGATGACAGATCAGCGTCCCCAATTGTATACTCACAATATATCACCTTATTTAGGAGAATATAGAGAGAAATATATCGTACTGGCTCTAGCTGTCCATGTGATGCTATGCTAACGCACCTTGAGAGAGCATAGAGGTATTAAATTCAGACTGAAATATGGGAATCATAATAGTGTGTAAAGAGGCCCCAGAACTGCAGGTCAGCATGTACATTATATTTATAATAAAAGTGCAGTTACAGATAATCATATGGGAAAAAAAATCACTGGATGAATTCTTTAACCTCTTAAGGACCAGGCAACTTTTTGATTTTACAATTTTGTACTTTAATTCCCTTCTTCCAAGGGCCCTTAAACCTTTTTTTATTTTTTCGCCGTCATAGCTATATGAAGTCTTGTTTTTAACAAGAACCATTTATACTTTTGAATAACATCATCTATGTTATTATGTGAATTATGGTAAAATGGGAAAAAATATTCTATGTGCTATAAAATTGTGGAACAATTGATTTTTTGGGTTTAGGCGTTCATTTAACAGGTTAACAGTAATAGGTGGAGCTCAACTCCACCCTCATCTGTTAATAGCAAATGATGGCTGAATAACACAGCCATTATTGGCAGGGAGAAGTGTGGGCTCATCCACTGAGCCTGCTTCATATACCCACTTCTGACAAGCACTCATCGTTAAGGGTTTAAAGACAATATCATTATTCCATGAATTCATTAAAGAGAACCTATCAAATCAGTATGAAGAAAAAGGAAACAAAAAAATGCAACATTTCTTAAATATATATACGGTAATTAGGAAAACTAAAGAATCATGTCTAGTTTTAATGGATAAAGCTCTCCACTGTTTCACTACTTGGACACCTGTGTGAGACTTCCTGCTTTGAAGGGGGAGAGGGACCACTGGGGAAAAACATGGGGGATTTGAGCTGTGGCCTCAGTTCATTTTAGATGCAGTTATATAGGAAAAAATGTAAGATGGATTCCTGTACATTAGGGAGCGGGAGGAGGAGGCTGGAAAGTAAGTCTCACATGCAGTGGCACAGCCATGTTCATTTCATGATTTTTTTAAACCTCGTTTTATTGAAGATTGTACAATACAATGAGATTACATCATGGAATAAAAGAACAAATATTTCTCATTGCCCATTGACACTGTCTGGTAAATTTAACCTTGCTCTAATATATTAACCAGAAGCATAAGACACCCATGTCAGGCACCAAATGTTACATACTTTAATCATGATAGTCCCCTCCTCATTGCCTGGGGACTAATGTGAGTCAAGGGGAATTAAACCAAAGCTTCCATACCTTACCAAATTTTTGAGAACAAGGTTTATTTTTATATACCACCCTCTCATAGGAAGCTGCAGTATTTACCATATTGACCAGTGTGAAATTCGTGGGGATCTTCTATCAATCTATCTCATGGTGATAGCCTTGCTAGATAAAAACGATGTTTCCCTCAGAACAGTTTGAGGATAGTGTGGACAGGTCTACTCAAAGATTCCTAATAAACACACCTTAGAGCAGAGTAGTACTGGGGATTGTATGATCTGGATGAGGATAGCTATGACCTCTTTCCAAAAGTCTGCAATAGGAGGGCAATACCACATCATGTGTATAAAATCTGCCATCTCTTCCCTACACCTATGGCAATCTGCAGTTGTAGATCTACCCATTTTACATAACCTGCTAGTTGTCAGGTAGCATTGATGGACTATATACATTTGGATTAGCTTTTTGTTAATTGCCGGTGAAACATTGTGGAGAGGGCAAGGCCTCGCTCCAGTCCCTCTTATAGGGAGGGTATTACCACCCTCCATTTGGCCTCAACCAATAAGGAGAAGCATCTCCTGCTTAGTAACTGGGTGTATAAAAAGGAAATCAACCCCATGGGTCCCCTGGCTCCTTAGAATCCCTATCAGGGATAATGAGGATATGAAATTATCTCCAGTGTCTGGGAACTGGGTATTTAGGACATTCCTTAGTTGCAAATACCTAAAGAAAGTGTGTCTGGGGACTTGATAGAGCTGTTCCAGAGTGCTGACTCCTAAGTTCTACCAAAAATGAGCATCTTGTGAATGTAGCAATTCGGGATGAGCACTGTTATGTCATAAGGGGGACTCAGTTACTGTGTCCTTGAATTGAAAAATCTTTTGGTGGCTCTCCTCACTTGAACCGCAAGACTAAGTTGGCAAGAAGGAGCGTGAGTATTGCTTTGGTGCCTCCAAGACCCCCCCCACAGACTCTGAAGACTCAAAAAGTTCGCAAGGTGGTGTTCAGAATTAGGCAAATGATTATCGCCGCAACTGCCTCATCCCTGGACCTGTGAAGAGTGGTCCATTTCCATTTGTGTCTGTTTTAGCCCTATATGAAGGGTGCTAAATGGAAGTTGATCATGGCAAAGACCTTTTGTGCGACTTAGGAGGCTGAGTGGTCCAGAACATATAGGAATTTAGCAAAGACTATAATTTTACTGACAGAGTGAAGACTCCCCACATGCTAAATTTTCTCTCACAGGTATGACAAAAGAGGAGATATATTTAAATCACTGAGTTGCGTGTGATTTCCTGCTATGTGTATACCTAGATATTAAAAGTGGGATAATATACATAGCCTGCAGAATTCATCCGCTACTTTCCATCCCACAGTGCTTAGAGTAACAACATGGATTTCAGCCAGTTTATTTTTGGACCTAAGAACCGGCCAAATTCAAATCAGATCCATTACCAAAGGCAGTGTAACTATTGGATTGGCCATAAACAGGATAAAATCATTGCACATAACCCTAAGTGTTCCTTACGGGAACCCACTTTAATCCCTTGGAACCATGCAGTCTGACAGATCCTGACAGCTAGTGGTTCCATGGAGATGGCAAGCAAAAGAGGTGACAGAGGATGTCCCTGTCAGGTCCCTCTCCCCAAAGGAAACAACAAGGACATAAAACCATTAATCAGGACCTTGGCTTCAGGAGATCGATACAAGACTACAATCAATCTTCTGGAGCATGGTCCAAACCCAAATTGTCAAAGAACCTTCTCAAGAAAGGCCTACTCAACTGAATCAAATGCCTTTGCATCACCCAGAGATGCCAAGGCCCAATCTTTCTGTCCTTTCCAACACAACTGTCATTTCATGATATTTGTCTTCTGCTTCAGTGATGTACTGTACATACTTCCACACAAGTAATGGCCTCCCCTATCCCTACAGTCAACATCTCATGCCTCTTTTTTACCTATTCAACCTTTCATCTATCCTCCATTACAAGAGGTGATGTGTGTCACATAGTGGCACATTTTGCATTTTTGGTAAGGTAACAGATATGTGTCTCAGTGACAAAACCGCATTTTGAGTGAAGACAGGGAGTACCTACATCACTGCTTAACACCATGTAATACAATGGCAAACAGGCTGCTATAAATAAAATGCCTAGTAGTGGGGAAAGGAATTATGTGATTTGTATTTATTACTATTAGTAATTCCACCTGTAGCCAGCATCAAATCAATATTGCACAGAGCTGATAATGGAAATTAACTACGGTACTTCTGAGCTATGGTGGCATCATTAGGTGAGAATGAAAAGAAAAAATAAGTTTTTGGTACATGTAAGCCAATTGAAACACGGGTATTACATACCTGGTAATGTGTTTTTTGCATGAGACATGACGGCACCACGAGAGAGGGGATCCGCCCTTCAAGGACAGGAAACCTTCAAGATAAAAGGGGCAGCTCCTCTCTCCACATCAGTTGTTTTACAGAGCACGAGAGGAACTCCGCAGGTTAGTATACATATAAATAATACATCATTTACCAATCTAAATACCAACACCCAAGGGAGTGTATAATATTAATGCACCCAACTAATGACATGATCAAAAAGGGTGGGAATATAAGGGTGCCGTCATGTCTCATGAAAAAACACATTACTAGTATGTAATACCCGTGTTTTTCCATCATACATGATGGCATCACGAGAGAGTTACAGAGATTTGTAGTCTCTTAGGGAGGGATCACTGCTTATAATACTCTTCTCCCAAATGTGAGATCAGAGGTAGCAGATAGGTCTAGCCTATAATATTTGAAAAAGGTTGACGGAGAGGACCAAGTGGCTGCCTTACAGATCTGGTCGATTGTGGCATCTGCTCTCTCCGCCCAAGACGTCGCCATGGCTCTCGTGGAGTGGGCTTTTAGACCCTCTGGAACAGCCCTGCCTGCACTACTATACGCTAGCATAATGGCCTCTCTCACCCATCTAGCTATAGTCTGTTTTGAGGCTTTCAGGCCCTTCCTTGCCCCCTGGTACGAGACAAATAAAGCCCTCTGCTGTCTCCAAGGTTTTGTCACCTCTAAATACTGCAGGATACATCTAAAGTCTAGGTAGTGTAGTTTTTCTTCTTGTTGCTAGGGTTAGGGCAAAAGGATGGTAAAACTATTTCCTGAGCACTATGGAATTTTGACACTACTTTGGGAATATATGCAGAGTCTAATTTTACCACCACCCTATCATCCATGACCTCAGTGTAGGGAGGGTCTGCCGATAACGCGTGTAAATCTCCAACTCTACGGGCCGATGTGAGTGCCACTTACAAAGCTGTTTTTAATGTTAGTATCTTATCCGATGTTGTGTTCAAAGGCTCAAAGGGGCTTTCTGTCAAGGCTGATAAGACTAAATTTAGGTCCCATGGTGGAGGAGCAGAGGATAGGACAGAATCAGCTCTATTACAGGCCCGGATAAATCTAGCCACCCATCTATTGTTTGCCAGGTCACAGTTGAACAATGCTGCCAGGGCTGAGACATGCACTTTGAGGGTACTGACGGCAAACCCCAGCTCTATACCCTTGTGCAGGAACTCCAGTATCGCTACTATCAGGACCTCCCCTTCCCGTATTGGCCCTGAGACAGACAAGAATTTTCTCTATATGCTCCCATAAAATTCTCGTAGTCACTGGCTTTCTACTACTGAGTAAGGTGGATATTAGCCCAGCTGAGAACCCTTTTTTTCTAACAACCTTTAAAATTCCAGGCTGTCAAATGCAGCCCGGACTTCTGAGGGTGACTGAAGGGACCCTGTGTTAGAAGGTCCTGGTCTTCCGGGAGTACCCATGGGTCTGTTACTGACATCACTCTCAGCCAGTAGAACCATGGCCTCTTCGGCCAGAAGGGGGCTATTACAATCACTCTGGCCTTGTCCTCCCTGATCTTCCTCAGAACTGCTGGTATAAGGCATATCGGTGGAAAGGCGTACAGGAGTCCTGATGTCCAGTCTATCCTGAAGGCATCCACTGCCAACGGTCTGTCTGCTGGACACAGGGAACAGAATTTCTGCACTTTTTTGTTGGCTTTTGAGGCAAAGAGATCTATACTGGGTTTTCCCCACATGTGCACTATTTGTTGAAAAACAAACTCTTTTGGTGACCATTCTCCTTGCCTCAAGTGGTTCCTGCTCAGAAAATCTGCCTTCAGGTTGTCTACGCCTCGGATATGTAGGGCCGATAATGAGCGGAAATGATGTTCTGCCAGAGTCATAATCCTCTCTGTTATCTGCATCAGTGACCGAGAACGATTGCCCCCCTGGTGGTTTACATATGCGACTGCTGTTCGGTTGTCCGATAGGACTCTCACATGATGCCCTGTTAGATGAGGTAGAAGTCTTTTTAGTGCTTTCTCGACCGCTAAGAGCTCCCAGTCGTTTGAGGATAGGTCTCTTTCCTCCTGGGCCCAGGGACTCTGGAGCAACAGTGTGTCTAGGTGGGCTCCCCACCCCCAAGGGCTGGCATCCGTTGTGACCACCTTGGAGGCTGTGAATGTCCACGTGACTGCCCTCGGAGATGACTCTATCTGTAACCACCACCTGAGCGATTGGAGTACAGAGACCGAGAGGGTGATCTTTCGATCTAATTGTCCCTGAAGATCCAGGTCTTCCTGTAGCACACACCACTGTAGTTCCCTTGAATGGAACTGGGCCCATTTCACCGCTGGTATGCATGCGGTCAGAGACCCTAATACTGACATGGCCCTTCTTAGTGTGACTTCTGGCTTCTTTATTGTTATAATCATTTGTTTTATTTTGTCCTCCTTTTCCTCTGGGAGGCGACATTCCTGCACCACCGAGTCTATTGTTATCCCCAAGAAGTTCTGGGTCGTTGATGGTTCCAGCTTGGATTTCTTGAGGTTGAGCTGCCATCCCAGTATTTGTGGTGTCTCCATTACTACTCTGACTTGTTCTTGACAGTGACAAAAACTTTTCCCCACTATCAAGAAGTCGTCCAGATAAGGTATTATTAAAGTATCTTTTTCCCTGAGAAGCGCTGTGACCTCTGCCATCAATTTTGTAAAGACTCGTGGAGCTATCGCTATCCCAAAGGGCAGAGCCCTGTACTGAAGGTGACGTAACTGTGACCCCACTTGGACCGCCACCCTGAGGTATTTGCGATCTTGCTGCCGGATTGGGACGTGGTAGAAAGCGTCCTTGAGGTCCAGGACTGCCATGTAGCATTGAGGAAAAAGGAGTTTCACTGCCGTTTTTATTGTCTCCATCTTAAAAGATGGGATTACCAGATATTTGTTGAGGCCTTTTAGATTTATAATTGTCCTCCAAGAATCGTCCGGCTTTTCACAAGAAATAGAGGGGAGTAAAACCCCTCGTTTTTCTCCTCCACTGGAACCTCATCCAGAACCCGCTTGTGTAGGAGCGATATTATCTCCCATTCCAGACTCTTCTGCTTTTCCTGTGAGGACTGTACTGGAGTTTGCATATACCTTCTCGGTGGCCAATGGTGGAACCTTAACTCCAGGCCTGATCCCACAATTTGCAGGATCCAAGCGCTGGATGAGATCCTCTCCCAGGCTGGAAGGAAGTGAGAGAGCCTTCCTCCCACCTGAGATGGACCGTCACTGGGAAGATTTCTTCCCGTCTTTGGAGGGCTTGCCGAAATAGAAGCCTTTTCCTCCTCTGGATCGCTTGTCCAAATTGTTCCTGTCGCGATCCCTGTACTGCTGCCTTCCGAACTTCCTGCCCTTTTGAAATGAACGCCAAAAGGACTGAAATGGCTGCCTCGGAAAATTCTTTTTCTTATCACCGGCTTTCTCTAGCACCTCGTCTAACGCTGGTCCAAACAGAAAATTTCCTTCGCATGGCAGAGAGCACAGTTTCATTTTTGCTTGTGTGTCCCCTGGCCAGCATTTGAGCCGCACCGCACGGCACCCACATTGGCCAATGCTGCAGATATTGCTGCTAATCTTGCCGAATCTGCTGAGGCCTCAGCTAAAAATACTGCCGCCGCTTTTATGGCCGGTATTGCCTCTAGGATAGCCTCCCTGGGGACTCTCTGCTCTAGCTGATCCTCCAGGTTATCTACCCACACTTTAGGGATCTAGCCACACAAGAGGCCGCGATGGCTGGTCTTCGTGCCCCCGACAACTTTTCAGACAACTGTCTGTCTTTCTGTCCAGAGGTTCTTTTAAAGAACCTAGATCCTCAAAGGGTAGAGAGTACTTCGATGCAGTCCTGACACAACTTCTTGCTCCATGATGCTCCTAAGGGACTTTTGCATAAGGGACATTCCTTATTCTTAGATTTACTTTTCTTAGGGACCCCCTATACTCCACCCCACCAATGTATGTGAGAGAGGGGAGAGTTGGAGACAAGAGAGAGAGAAAGAGAACAGACATTAGCGTGCTGGACTTTCTCAAAGCTCACTCACCACTCGGACGCTTCAAAGGACGGGTACCGGCTCTGGAGGCTGACTGGTCTTTTCAGTGTCTCACGTCGAGACTATGGACCCCTCCTTGCCACGATCCGTCCGCACGTTACCCGAGCGGCTATCGCTGCTGCTGTGGCACGTCAGGCTATTCTCACTTAAGCGAGACCGCCTCACCTGCACCTCCTGGTGCGGCTGTAAATGCTCCGGTGAAAAGCTCTCCATCATGCTTACTACCACCTGATGAGAGCAGTCACGTCTGACCTGAACTGGCTTAGTGACACTCAATAGTGTTTCTGCCAGCCTTTAATAGCAGCTTCCCCCCTTTTTTTTTTTTTCCGTGTAATTAACTAACTTCACCTGGTTGATCCTGCACCTGCTGGCCGCTAACGCCCCGACGCATGCGCACTGCACCCTGGTCTTTGCTCCTACCTCCTGAGCGTTGACCTTCTCCTCCCCAGTGTGCTCGTGCCGTGAGTCGGGCGTGCGCCTGGAGTGTAAAGGATTACTTCTGACGCTCCCTCTCCTAGTCGGTTGTTGGTACCCACATCTAAGTGCCACGGGCCCCATCCAGATCGCGCGCTTGTCACTTCTGTCTTCAAGACCTTCTATCTTGAGGGTTCCCCATCAAGGACAGGAAACCAACTGATGCTGAGAGAGGAGCCGCCCCTTTTATCTTGAAGGTTTCCTGTCCATGAAGGGCGGATCCCCTCTCTTGTGGTGCCGTCATGTATGATGGAAAAAAAAAGATTAATTGTTCTCAGTGTGAGAAACTGGGTGAGCATTAAGACACATATAGGGACTTTTCTCAATTTTTTTTTTCTTAACATAGAAATGTTGTTATAAGATTCAGAAAAACTGTAGACAAATACATAAAGTACAACCAGACATTTACTGATTAAAGGAGAGGGGGTACCATATCAGACTTTTATGGCACACTTCAATTATGTAGTAGATGCAAGGACACCATGATAATGTTTCTACCAACCTTCATCTGATTCTGGGTTGACTGTTGAGATCTGAAATGCTTCATTCCTGACATGAAATGCAAAATTCTAGTGACTCCTTCTCTCAGGAGGTCAGTGCGATATACTTCAACTGCCATGGCAAGTCGCTGTTTCTTTCTTCGACACTCATGAAGATATGCCAGCCAATAGTCAAAACACCTAAAAAATAATGCTATTAGTCTGTTATAAGCATGGTTCATTTATTTCTGTTTGAATTAAAAAATACCTTCCCCTGTAGGTTGAAAGACCAGTGCCATAGAGCTTGTACAGTCTGCTTATCCTGCTGCCTTTTCTCCAACAGCTATAATGTAAATGTAAAGTATCAGGCATGTTTCCAAGTACAACACACTTAATGCTGACAAGAGCACAAAAAGCAACCCATGTGCTACAAGAAAATGTAAGATCGGTAAATTAATGTACTTTACCATCTGGTGCCATTTCCTCCAGTGATACAGGCATAGCCTGTGACGAGAAAAGATCATCTGCTGCCGCTGAAGAAGCTGTGTGGGCAAAATAATGTAATCCATGAAAATATTTTTTGCAAGCTTTGGAACATCAATGCTTCCATGTCAATAATATTCAAAATGTGAAATTACAAAAGTACAGATGTCCAGTAAACCATAATGTTATGTTCTTATCGGTAGTCCTTATTGAAAAGTAATATTTTATAATAAATCTTCCCAATAAAAGATGGGTCATTTTTCACAGCCACTTACATGAAAATTTCTAATAATTATAGTGTGTTTGTTTATTTAAAAAAAGGCAGCCAAAAACAAAAGTATAATATGAAGTGTACACCATTTCAGTGTTTACTGTGTGGTCTTGTGAAAGTCCACATAATATTGCAGTTTTGTGCTAGAAATAAGTAATGTCCTAGGTCAGCGATGGCGAAACTATGGCACGCAGAGCCCTTTCTGCTGGCACGCGGCATCGCTGGTCCTAATCTGTCCTTCCTCACATGGCATTCAGCTCCACGCCGCTGTGTACCAATGAGAGGAGGCGCGAGAGAGAAAAAGCACAGGAAGAGAGCAGGAAGCGCGGGAGGAAGCTGCCGAGTGCGAGGAGAGCAGCGGAGAGCTCAGTGCAGCGGAGAGGTGAGAGCTCAGAGAAGCGGAGAGGTGAGAGTTCAGAGCAGCGGAGATGTGTGTGTGTGTGATGGAGAAGGCACTGATGGGAGTGATGGGGATGATGGGTAGAGGGCAATGATGGGAGTGATTCAAAAAGCAATGATGGGGTGATGGAGAAGGCAATGATGGGGATGATGGGAGTGATGGTGGAGGGCAATGATGGGAGTGATGGGAGAGGGCAATGATGGGGAGAGGGCCAGTGATGGGGAGAGGGCAATGATGGGGATGATGGAAAAGGCAATGATGGGAGTGATGTAGAAGACAATGATGGGGATGATGGGAGTAATGGAAAAGGCAATGATGGGAGTGATGGAGAGGGCAATGATGGGGAGAGGGCAATGATGGGAGTGATGGAGAAGGCAATGATGGGGGTGATGGAGAAGGTGATGATGGGAGTGATGGTGGAGGGCAATGATGGGGATGATGGGAGTGATGAAAAAGGCAATGATGGGAGTGATGAGAAGACAATGATGGGAGTGATGGGGAGGGCAATGATGGGAGTGATGGAGAAGACAATGATGGGAGTGATGGGGAGATGGCAATGATGGGAGTGATGGAGAAGGCAATGATGGGAGTGAGTACATGTTACTAGTTTGGCGGTTGTTAGCAATCTCAGCACCTGGACCGCGAGCGATTTTTTTTTAATATATTTTTTTGTCAAATATGGAGCCGCAGCAAATATTTATACTTTTTCAGTTCACGGTGAAGCATCCTAGCCTGCCATTCTTGCCAGGTGCTGTCCACAAGCCAGTCCAGGATTCAGAAGTCGGCAGCAGCCAGACCAGATGCAGTAAGTGTTATCACATTTGTGTGACTGTGGCTAGAGATTAGAGATATTCATACTTTGAAAAGTAGAAGTGGATTTCAGTGTTGAATCTGCTTGCATGACATGCTAAAATCTATCTATCTATCATTCTACATTTTTTCCCTAAATATCAATCCAACTACTGTGTCTGGAAAGGGCAGTGTGAGTTGCTCAGTGTCAGTGTGTGATAAGCACGCATGAGCTTGAAGCCCCCCTGCTGAACAGTAAAGACTGCAAAGGTAAGTTTAAGGGCCCCGTCACACATAGCGACACACCAGCGATCCCGACAACGATATGCACTTGTCAGGATCGCTGGTGTGTCGCTACATGATCGCTGGTGATCTGCCAAACAGGCAGCGATCAGGACAGCGACACTGCGGGTAACGTCGCTTAGTTACCCGCAGTGTACGTTGGATACCAGCTCGCTGGTGCAGGGAGCTGGTAACCAAGGTACACATCGGGTTTCCAGGCGCTGGGCGGCACCTGGAAACCCGACGTGTACCTTGGTTACCAGCTCCCCTGCAGCAGCGCGCTGGTATCCAACGTACACATCGGATTTCCAGGCGCCCCCGCACCTGAAAACCTGATGTGTCCCTTGGTTACCAGCTGATCGCTGGTCTCCTGCCTGCCACACGCAGCGATGCGTGCTGGCCAGCAAGAGACCAACGATCAAAAAATGTCCAGGACATTCCGCGATACCCAGCAGGGGGGCTGATCGTCGCTGAATGTCACACACAGCGATATCGCTGGGGAGATCGCTGTTGCGTCACAAAACTGTGTGTGACGGGGGCTTTAAATCAATGAATTGTTTACATAATGGAATTTATCATCAGGGTTTACCTGCTGACTCTCCTCCTGTGCAGCGCTTGCCGTGTTGGCACTTTGTCATAAATAATTGGGTTTTAGGTTGCAGTTTGGGCACTCGGTCTCAGAAAGGTTCGCCATCACTGTCCTAGGTTATCAGATGTTGGATTAATGAAATTCTAAAATTTTATACTAGGTTTCTATTTATTTTCACAGGTTAGCACAAAGATGCTACATTGAAGAGTTTGTTATTTACAATTGTAACAAACTTTCTTCCTTGTCCTATGCGATTCTTGGGGATGCCTGTAACATAATGCATTATACCACTCACCTTTTTTCTTAAACATAAAGAATAGTACACTTTCCAGTTTTTGACACAAATCGTCAATAATCTCCTTTTGTGATGCTTTGCAGCTATCTCCATCTTCACCCCTTCTCTCTTTGAAATCTGACTGAGTTCTCTCCAGTACAAAAACATGCGGCAAAGTTTTCCTGAAGTATGGGATGCAGTAGATTAATTGAAAGCCAATAGACTAGAGCTTTATAAGCTCGTTCCAATTCTTACCTTTCTGCAGACATCCAATTGCCACATTTACTTCTTGGGAGGTTCGTTCTCGACCACATACTTGAAGATATGCAGCCTCTCTCCATGACTGCAAAACCTGTTGAAGAATAAATTAGTCAATGGAATTGAACAAAAGGATGGATATGGACCTTGGGAACAAGAATATACCTGTCTCAGGACCATATTTCTATAGTGATGTTTAGCAATGTCCGTCTGCATTCTTTCCCCAATTTGAGCAGTTGCTTGATTCCTCCAAGTGCTTAGTGCAGCTCTAAATAAACAAACATATTCATGTGAAATAGGGATTTTTGTGTACTCACCGTAAAATCCTTTTCTCCGAGACGCTCATTGGGGACACAGACAATGGGTGTTATGCTGCTGCCACTAGGAGGACACTAAGCAAATACATCAAAGAAGTTAACTCCTCCTGCAGAATACACCCTGTGCTGGCTCCTTCCTGAACCAGTTTGGTGCCAAAGCAGTAGGAGAAACTTATATCAAAATACGATCATTTGCATAATATTAGAGATCAGCACATGGAATATTAGAGATCAGCACATAGAATGAAAGAGACAAGCAGAAGTCGTTTGACTAAAAAAGGGTGGGTGCTGTGTCCCCCAATGAGCGTCTCGGAGAAAAGGATTTTACGGTGAGTACACATAAAATCCCTATTTCTCCATCGCCTCATTGGGGGACACAGACAATGGGACGTCCCAAAGCAGTCCATGGGTGGGAAACAGCGCGACAGCTGAAACCTTATGTCCCACACGATTAATGTGAGAAAAACTGGACCAAGTTGCCGCTTGCAAACTTGTTGTACCTACGCCAGAGCTGAATGGCTCAGGACGCCCCCACTGACCGAGTTGAGTTTGCCTTTGAGTCTCACCGGGACAGGTGACCTCCGACACAGAAGGCTTTGTGAATTGGAGAGCGGATATATCAGTCTATTGTTGCTTTAAAAGCAGGTAGGCCTTCTCTGTGTCGCTCTGGAAACAAGAGGGAATTCGATTGGCGGAAAAAAACGGTATACCGGCAATGTATTGCCTGAGTGCTCTCATCAAATCCAAAGTGAGGAGAGCCCTTTCAGTACGATGAACCGAAGCTGAGGAGAATGAGGGAAAAAAAAAATAAGTTCTCATTCCGATGAAAGGAAGAACCGACCTTAGGCAAGAAGGTCAGAGATGACCTTAACACCGCCTAGCCCTGTTGAAAGAGCAGAATGGGGTTTTGCAAGATAAGACCGCAAATTTCGAGATCCGTGTGATGGCTGGTACAGCCGGAAAAAAAGGGAAACTGTCTATAAAAGAGCGAGTGATGCGTCCTGGAGGAGTGCAAAGAGGGCCTTTTGTAAGGCACCTGAGACCAGATACAGATCCGAAGGCTGCCAAGGCATCCTATAGGGATGAAACACGGATTTTGGTAAGAACTTACCTGTAAAATCCTTTTCAGCGAAGAAGGAAGGGAGACACAGTCATTACTAGAGGGTAGGCGGAGCCCACATAGGAGAACACACCTCAGATTAAAAAGTGTTGGCCGGCCCCTCCAGCTATATAGGGCTACTCCTACTCCAGCTCTCCAGTCGTACCCAAGCTTAAGGAAGAGCAAATATCACCAGCGTAGCAACATAACCCCTTCTGAAGGACTTCAGAGAAAAAACAAGAAGACAGGTTATGCATATAGCCGAAACAACCACACAGTCCAGGTACTACTCACTGAACCTGACCACTGCGATGAGCTGGCAATGCTGGAACAGAGCCTTAGCGCGCCGACCTCAGCCCAGATAATCGCTATCAGAGAAGGGTGACGCCGCATCTGAAAACACAACAACACACTTCTGCCATGGGAGGGAGCTGTGTCTCCCTTCCTTCTTCGCTGAAAAGGATTTTACAGGTAAGTTCTTACCAAAATCCGTGTTTCAGCTGCAGATGAAGGAAGGGAGACACAGTCATTACTAGTGGGACGTCCCAAAGCAGTCCAAAAATAAGGGTGGGCAAAAAAACAAAAAAGGCAGATACCCAACAACCTAGATAAATGCGCAAATAACGCTAACTATAAGTTCCCAAGAACTTTTAAACTACAGCCGCCTGCAGGACCCTACGTCCTAAGGCCGCATCAGCGGAAGCACTAACATCCACCTTATAAAATTTCGTAAATGTGTGGACGGAATGCCAGGTCGCCGCCCGGCAGAGCTGAGCTGCCGAGGCGCCTTGATGGAAAGCCCACGATGAACCCACAGCCCTTGTGGAGTGAGCTCGAATCTTAATCGGGCAGGGTTCGCCCTTAAGTCGGTAAGCATCTAAAATGGCCGACCGAATCCAACGAGCTATAGAATCCTTGGAAGCTCGTTGCCCACGTCGACGACCTGCTGGAATCACAAACAGAGAATCCGACTTCCGAAAATTTAGAGTAATGGACAAATAGAACTTTAAAGCCCGCACCAAATCCAATGTGTGCAAGGCTTGTTCTTTCGCATTCCTTGGCTCCGGACAGAGCCAGGGCAACACAATATCCTGGTTAACATGAAACTGCGATACTACTTTAGGTAGAAAGTCGCCACGTGTGCGAAGCACTACGCGATCTGGGAGAAACTCCAGAAAAGGAGGCGAGCAAGAGAGAGCCGCCAACTCAGAAACCCTTCTCAAAGAAGTGAACGCCACTAAGAAGGCAACCTTCCAAGAAAGCAAAGAAAGGCTAACAGAGTCCATAGGCTCAAAAGGCCCATGTTGAAGAGCCTCCAGGACAAGATTGAGCCGCCAGGGCGACACAGGCGCCTTCCGCGGCGGAAACTGACGAGTTACTCCGCGAAAAAAGGAACGTACGTCCCTATGTGAAGCGATAGCCTTCCGAAATAGCAAGGACACAGCAGAAACTTGCCCCTTCAAAGTGCTAACTGCCAAACCCCTGTCCAGCCCGTATTGCAAAAAGGCCAACAAATTGGGAATGGAAAAACTCCTCGGGTTCCTAGAAGAACCCGAACACCACGAAAAGAAGGCTTCCCAAGTTTTATGATAAATTCTAGTGGTAGCCGGACCTCTGGCAGCTCGCAGAGTGGCAATGACTTCGGCTGAAAAACCTTGACGGGTCAAGATTTCGGTCTCAAGAGCCACGCCGTCAAACGCAGAGACTTCAGGTCCGGGTGATGAACGGGCCCTTGGGTTAACAGGTCCGGGCGAAGAGGGAGTGGAAGTGGAGGCGCTGCCAGAAGTGACACCAGCGTCGAGAACCACGTCCTCCTTGGCCAATCTGGGGCTATCAATATAGCCGGGACTCTCTCCAGTCTGATTCGACGCAAAACCAGAGGAAGTAAGGATATCGGCGGGAACACATAAATTAGCTCGAAATGGTCCCAAGGAGCCACCAGAGCATCCACCGCCACAGCCTTCGAGTCCTTGTACCTGGACATGAATGTCGGTAACTTGGCATTGAGCCTGGATGCCATCACATCCACTTGGGGAGTTCCCCAACGGGAGCACAGCAGTGCAAAAATTTCCGGATGAAGACTCCATTCTCCGGAATCCATCTTTTTGCGACTCAGGAAGTCCGCTGTGATATTCTGAACTCCTGGAATGTGAATCGCAGAGATGGCTGGTACCCTGGCCTCGGCCCATACCAGGATTCGAGACACTTCCATCATGAGCCTGAAGCTCCTCGTTCCACCTTGATGGTTGATATACGCGACCGCCGTCGCGTTGTCTGTCTGTACTCGGACTGGTAGACCGCTGAAAGGGACCGTCCAGTGTTGGAGGCAAAGAAAAATTGCCCTCAATTCCAGGATGTTGATCGGCAGGACAGACTCTTCCAATGACCATACTCCCTGAATCCAAAGACCATTCCAGACGCCCCCCCAGCCCGTCAGGCTGGCATCGGTGGTTATGATCGACCACTTTGGAGGAAGGAAAGACTTCCTCAGGGATAACGCTTTCGGACGTAACCACCATTCTAGCGACTCTCTCACCCTGTGGGAGATGATGACACTGCCATCCAGTGAAAACCGTGATCGATCCCAACGGTTCAAGATGAGCATTTGGAGAGCCCTGGAATGAAATTGGGCAAACGGAATTGCTTCCATTGACGCCACCATCAAACCCAGAAGGCGCATACACCTTCGAAGGGACATTGCTGTCGCAGACTTCATACCCTGCACATGGTGAAGACTCGCTTGCTTGTCTGAGGGCAGAGACACCACTGCTCGTACTGTGTCGAATTGCATTCCCAAAAACAGGATTGACTGCGATGGTTCCAGGGATGATTTCTCCCAATTGATCAGCCACCCGAAGTCCTCCAGGAGCTGAAGGGATAAATCGCGAGCCGTCACCGCCTCCTCCTTTGAGGACGCCACAATCAAAAGGTCGTCCAGATAGGGAAGAATCGTAATCCCCTGTCTTCGCAGAATCGCCATGTCTGGTGAAATCCCCATTAGATATGTGCTCCACTATTGCCAATGCCATCCAGTGTACATCTTGCCACATGTATGCAGTCCTTGAACAGCCGGTCGAGGGTGCATACTGCTGTGTGAGATGTGAGCACGTTGTGCATTTGGAAGTCCAAATCTTGGATCTAAATGTGCAGCTGGCAACACTGAGATCCATAGACAATATGGAAAGGAGTCTTCTGCTCACTGAGCAGACGCTCAATGGGATAGATGAGGGGGGGGATGCTAGGGTGGAGCTGCAGGACACTGAAGTAGGAAGCTGGGTGACAGTTAGAAAGCGGGGTAGAGGGAAGAGCGCCAGGGAGGCTAGTCCTGATCTGGCACACCCCAATAAGTTTGCAAAGTTGGCAGATGAGGGGGTTGTCAGTACAGGGTAGCACTGCTGCAGCCAGGCATGTCCTCTGAAAGCCGGGGAGTGTCTGCTCCAGTAAGGGGGGAATTAGGAGAGCAGGGCAGGCCAGACAGGTGCTGGTAGTGGGGGACTCAATTATTAGGGGAACAGATAGGGCAATCTGTCACAAAGACAGGGATCGTCGAACAGTGTGCTGCCTACCTGGCGCTCGAGTCCGACACATCGCTGATCGGGTTGACAGATTACTGGGAGGGGCTGGTGAGGACCCAGCGGTCATGGTGCACATTGGCACAAATGACAAAGTTAGAGGCAGGTGGAAGGTCCTTAAAGATGATTTCAGGGAATTAGGCTGCAAGCTTAAAGCAAGGACCTCCAACGTGGTATTTTCTGAAATACTGCCGGTACCACGTGCCACACCAGAGAGGCAACGGGAGATTAGGGAGGTTAATAAGTGGCTCAAGAATTGGTGTAGGAAGGAGGGGTTTGGGTTCCTGGAGAACTGGGCCGACTTCTCAGTTGGCTACAGGTTCTATGCTAGGGATGGGCTGCACCTCAATGGGGAGGGTGCAGCTGTGCTGGGGAGAAAATGGCTAGAAGGTTGGAGGAGTCTTTAAACTAGGGACTGGGGGGGAGGGTATTCATTTTATAGGAGGGGAAGGCAGTACAGATAGAGACCTGGGCACAAATAATGAAATTGGGGGTGGGGGTGGCATGAGGGGTGGGGTTAGAACAGTTAATAATTTAAGAAAGAATAGAGGTTCAGAGAGATACATAAAGTGCATGTATACTAATGCTAGAAGCCTCACCAACAAAATGGCGGAATTAGAATTAATTTTGTTGGAACATAATTATGACATGGTGGGGATATCTGAGACTTGGCTGGATGAGAGCCACGACTGGGCGGTTAATTTACAGGGCTATAGTCTGTTTAGAAATGACCGTAAAAATAAGCGAGGTGGGGGTGTGTGTTTATATGTAAAATCATCCTTAAAACCCATCCTGCGTGATATCTGTGAATCTAATGAAGATGTAGAGTCTCTGTGGGTGGAGATTAGGGGAGGGGGGAAAAATAATAAATTATTGATAGGGGTTTGTTATAAGTCTCCTAAAATAATGGAAGCAACAGAGAATATCCTCGTAAAGCAAATAGATGAAGCAGCAACTCAAGGAGAAGTCATTATTATGGGGGACTTCAACTACCCTGAAATACATTGGGGAACAGAAACCTGCAGTTCCAGCAAAGGTAATAAGTTTTTGGCAACTATGAGAGACAATTACCTTTCACAACTAGTTCAGGACCCAATAATAATAGACCTAATATTATCCAACAGGCCAGACCGCATATCAAATATAAGGGTTGGGGGTCACTTGGGTAATAGTGATCACAAAATAATAAGCTTTCATGTATCCTTTAATAAGATGTGTAGTCGAGGGGTTACAAGGACACTAAACTTCAGGAAGGCAAATTTCCAACGGATGAGAGATGATCTTGGTGCAATTAACTGGGACGATATCCTTAGACATAAAAATACACAAAGAAAATGGGAGACGTTTATTAGTATCCTGAATAGGACCTGTGCACAGTATATACCCTATGGGAATAAACATGCTAGAATTAGGAGGAAACCACTATGGCTAAATAGAGCTGTAAGGGGCGCAATAAGGGACAAAAAGAAAGCGTTTAGGGAATTAACCCCTTCACCCCCAAGGGTGGTTTGCACGTTAATGACCGGGCCAATTTTTACAATTCTGACCACTGTCTCTTTATGAGGTTATAACTCTGGAACGCTTCAACGGATCTTCGCGATTCTGAGATTGTTTTCTCGTGACATATTGTACTTTATGTTAGTGGTAAAATTTCTTCCATGTAACTTGCGTTTATTTATGAAAAAAACGCAAATATGGTGAAAATTTGGAAAATTTAGCAATTTTCAAACTTTGAAATTTTATTCCCTTAAAACAGAGAAATATGTCACAGAAAATAGTTAACAAATAACATTTCCCACATGTCTACTTTACATCAGCACAATTTTGGAACCAAAATTTTTTTTTGTTACGAAGTTATAAGGGTTAAAAGTTGACCAGCGATTTCTCATTTTTACATCAAAATGTACAAAGCCATTTTTTTTAGGGACCACCTCATATTTGAAGTCACTTTGAGGGGTGTATATAGCAGAAAATACCCAAAAGTGACACCATTGTAAAAACTACACCCCTCAAGGTACTCAAAACCACATTCAAAAAGTTTATAACCCTTCAGGTGCTTCACAGGAGCTGAAGCAACGTGGAAGGAAAAAATGAACATTTTACTTTTTAGTCACAAAAATGATCTTTTACAAACATTTTTTTTATATTCACAAGGGAAAAAGGAGAAAATGGACCGATAAAGTTGTTGTGCAATTTCTCCTGAGTACGCCGATACCCCATATGTGAGGGAAAACCACTGTTTGGGCGCACGGCAGGGCTCGGAATGGAAGGAGCGCAGTTTGACTTTTCCAAACCAAAATTGGCTGGAATTGAGAACGGACGCCATGTCGCGTTTGGAGAGGCCCTGATATGCCTAAACAGTGGAAACCCCCACATGTGACCCCATTTTGGAAACTAGACCCCCTAAGGAACTTATCTAGATGTGTGGTGAGCACTTTGAACCCCCAAGTGCTTCACGCAAGTTTATAATGTAGAGTCGTGAAAAAAAAAATCATATTTTTTCAACAAGCATGATGTTTTAGTCCCCAATTTTTTATTTTCCAAGGGTAAGAGGAGAAATTGGACCACAAAAGTTGTTGTCCAACTTGTCCTGAGTACGCTGATACCCATATGTGGGGGGGAACCACTGTTTGGGCGCAGGGAAGGGCTCGAAAGGGAAGGAGCGCCGTTTGACTTTTCCAAACCAAAATTGGCTGGAATTGTGAACGAACGCCATGTCGCGTTTGGAGGGCCCTGATGTGCCTAAACAGTGGAAACCCCCCACATGTGACCCCATTTTGGAAACTAGACCCCCTAAGGAACTTATCTAGATGTGTGGTGAGCACTTTGAACCCCCAAGTGCTTTACGCAAGTTTGTAATGTAGAGCCGTGAAGAAAAAAAATCATATTTTTTCCACAAGCATGATGTTTTAGTCCCAATTTTTTATTTTCCCAAGGGTAAGAGGAGAAATTGGACCACAAAAGTTGTTGTCCAACTTGTCCTGAGTACGCTGATACCCCATATGTGGGGGGGAACCACTGTTTGGGCGCACGGCAGGGCTCGAAAGGGAAGGAGCGCCGTTTGACTTTTCCAAACCAAAATTGGCTGGAATTGGGAACGAACGCCATGTCGCGTTTGGAGGGCCCCTGATGTGCCTAAACAGTGGAAACCCCCACATGTGACCCCATTTTGGAAACTAGACCCCCTAAGGAACTTACCTAGATGTGTGGTGAGCACTTTGAACCCCCAAGTGCTTCACGCAAGTTTGTAATGTAGAGCCGTGAAGAAAAAAAATCATATTTTTTCCACAAGCATGATGTTTTAGTCCCCAATTTTTTATTTTCCCAAGGGTAAGAGGAGAAATTGGATCACAAAAGTTGTTGTCCAACTTGTCCTGAGTACGCTGATACCCCATATGTGGGGGGGAACCACTGTTTGGGCGCACGGCAGGGCTCGAAAGGGAAGGAGCGCCGTTTGACTTTTCCAACCAAAATTGGCTGGAATTGGGAACGAACGCCATGTCGCGTTTGGAGGGCCCCTGATGTGCCTAAACAGTGGAAACCCCCACATGTGACGCCATTTTGGAAACTAGACCCCCTAAGGAACTTACCTAGATGTTTGGTGAGCACTTTGAACCCCCAAGTGCTTCACGCAAGTTTGTAATGTAGAGCCGTGAAGAAAAAAAATTCATATTTTTTCCACAAGCATGACGTTTTAGTCCCCAATTTTTTTTTTCCCAAGGGTAAGAGGAGAAATTGGACCACAAAAGTTGTTGTCCAATTTGTCCTGAGTACGCTGATACCCCATATGTGGGGGGGAACCACTGTTTGGGCGCACGGCAGGGCTCGAAAGGGAAGGAGCGCCGTTTGACTTTTCCAAACCAAAATTGGCTGGAATTGGGAACGAACGCCATGTCGCGTTTGGAGGGCCCCTGATGTGCCTAAACAGTGGAAACCCCCACATGTGACCCCATTTTGGAAACTAGACCCCCTAAGGAACTTATCTAGGTGTGTGGTGAGCACTTTGAACCCCCAAGTGTTTCACTAAAGTTTATAATGCCCTGGCGTGAAAAAAAAAATATTTTTTTTTCCCACAAAAGTGATTTTTTTAGTCCCCAATTTTTTATTTTCCCAAGGGTAACAGGAGAAATTGGACCCAAAAGTTGTTGTCCAATTTGTCCTGAGTACGCTGATACGCCATATGTTGGGGGGAACCACTGTTTGGGCGCACGGCAGGGCTCGGAAGGGAAGTAGTGACGTTTTGGAATGCAGACTTTGATGGAATGGTCTGCGGGCGTCATGTTCCGTGAGCAGAGCCGCTGATGTGCCTAAACAGTGGAAACCCCCCACATGTGACCCCATTTTGGAAACTAGACCCCCTAAGGAACTTATCTAGGTGTGTGGTGAGCACTTTGAACCCCCAAGTGTTTCACTAAAGTTTATAATGCCCTGGCGTGAAAAAAAAATATTTTTTTTTCCCACAAAAGTGATTTTTTTAGTCCCCAATTTTTTATTTTCCCAAGGGTAACAGGAGAAATTGGACCCCAAAAGTTGTTGTCCAATTTGTCCTGAGTACGCTGATACGCCATATGTTGGGGGGAACCACTGTTTGGGCGCACGGCAGGACTCGGAAGGGAAGTAGTGACGTTTTGGAATGCAGACTTTGATGGAATGGTCTGCGGGCGTCATGTTCCATTTGCAGAGCCCCTGATGTGCCTAAACAGGAAAAAAAAACCCACAAGTGACATAATTTTAGAAATTAGACCCCCAAGAAGCTTCTCTAGATGTGCCCCCCTTCTGGAACTAATCTTTCCTGTAAAGTAAATTAGCAGTGCATGGAGGTGTGGTACAATTTGAAGCAATCCTTCATACACAGGCCAGGTTTTTCGGGGCAGGTGTCGCACTGATAAATGGTGTCCTTGCGTATTCCCCTTTTGTAACACACTCGGCACCTTTTTTGCGACTTACCTTTTTTTGCAGTTTGCGGGACCTCCCCTGGGAAATGCTGGCCTGGTACAATACGAGCACCTTCAGTTCCGGAAGTACTGGGGCCCTCTACTTCCTGAGCGCCAAACATCAGGGCCTTGATCACTACCTCCTGGAACTGAAGGTACGACGTATTGGTATTGCGTGCACATCGTGACAGCAGGAAAGCGTTGAGCATTGCCATTTGGACGATGTGCACGGACAGCTTCTTGTACCACACCTTGGCCTTTCTCAAAGCACTGTATGGTTGGAGGAGTTGATCAGAGAGATCAACACCCCCCATGTATTTGTTGTACCCAAGTACACAGTCCGGTTTGCGGACCTGTGTAGAGGTGCCCCGTACAGTGCTGAGGGCGCTGCCATCACCGTGTATGGTGGTCAAGAGAAGGACATCCCTCTTGTCCTTGTACTTGACCACCAGAAGGTGGTCGCTACATTGGGCTCTGCTCTCACCCTTTCTGAGCATCTGCCCAAGCAGCGTCTTCGGGAGGCCCTTCTGATTTTTGCGGACAGTACCGCAGGCTGCGGTACCACGCGCAAAGAGGGATTTGTGGAGTGGGATGCTGGTATAAAAGTTATCGGTGTAGAGGTGATAACCTTTATCCAGCAGTGGGTGAACCAAATCCCACACAATTTTCCCACTCACTCCCAGGACAGGAGGACACTCAGGGGGTTCAATCCTGGTGTCCTTTCCTTCGTAAACTCTAAAACGGTGAGTGTACCCTGAGGTACTCTCACACAGTTTGTAGAGTTTGATTCCGTACCTTGCCCTCTTGTTGGGCAGGTACTGACGGAATCCGAGCCGTCCCTTAAAATGAACCAAGGACTCATCCACGCAAATGTCCCTTTTGGGCACGTACACTTCAGCAAACTTTTTGTTGAAGTGTTCGATGACCGGCCGAACTTTGAACAGACGGTCAAAGTTGGGGTCATCTCGTGCGGGACACTGTGCATTATCGTTATAATGCAAGAATTTCTGGATGGCCTCAAAACGCGTCCGGGCTATGACCATTCGGAACACTGGAGCGTTATATAAAATATCAACACTCCAATATTGCCGAAGTTCTGGCTTCTTCAAGATCCCCGTGTGAAGGACCAGGCCCCAAAACTGCATCAATTCAACTGCGTCTACAGGAGACCAGTTAGAATATGATAAACGGGGGTTTTGCTCCAAAAATTGACGAGCGTACAAATTTGTTTGCTTCACCATGTGGTTAATAAAATCCTCAGAGAAAAAGACTTTGAAAAAGTCTATTTCTGTGAGGCCAGTGGTGTCAAACCTGATTCCTGATTCTGCCACAAAATCAGGAATCAGTGGCTCGTAATTTTCGGGGGGCGAGGTCCACACGGGATCCGCAGTGGGTTGCGCTGGTTCGGCTTCGGCTTCATCTTCGTCTTCTGGAATGGCGGCAGATGCCTCATCTTCTGTCCTGGGGCGTCTGCGTGGTGGTTCCGCAGGACCCGAGGAGGAAGATGAGGAGGGGGAAGAGGAAGAGGAGGAGGAAGAGGAATCTGAAAAATAAAGAAATGTGGGATCCTCTCCCTCGCTATCAGTGTCTGAGGCAAGAAAAGCGTATGCCTCCTCCAATGAATAGCGCTGTTGGGACGAACGGGACGGGTGGGACATTTTTTTGTAAATGTGGTGCTTGGGTGTACTTTATTGATAACTGTGTATGTGTGGGGGGGGGATAGTGCTTGGTGTAAACTATGCTGAAAAGAAAAATCTAAAAGAAAAAAAAAATGGGGAGAAAAAAATGCCTGTGAAAAGAAAAGTCTAAAACAGCAGGCCCTAGCTCTGATAAGTGAACTGCGTCACTTATCAAAGTTCGGTGGCTGCTAGATGTGGCGCAAGGAGGGGGTGAAAAAAAAAAAAAGGGAAAACAGCCGGCACGAGATCTGATAAGTGAACTGCGTCACTTAACAAAATTCGGCGGCTGCTAAATGTGGAAACGGAGGCGGCGCAAAGGCGGGTGAAAAAAAAAGGAAAAAAAAAAGAAAAGGAAAACAGCCGGTGCGAGCTCTGATAAGTGAACTGTGTCACTTGTCAAAGTTCGGCGGCTGCTAGATGTGGCGCAAAGGGAGTGGCGCAGGGAGGGGGTGAAAAAAAAAAAAACAGGAAAACAGCCGGCACGAGATCTGATAAGTGAACTGAGTCACTTATCAAAATTCAGCGGCTGCTAAATGTGGAAACGGAGGCGGCGCAAAGGCGGGTGAAAAAAGAAAAAGGAAAAAAAAAAAAAAAAAGGAAAACAGCCGGTGCGAGCTCTGATAAGTGAACTGTGTCACTTGTCAAAGTTCGGCGGCTGCTAAATGTGGAAACGGAGGCGGCGCAAAGGCGGGTGAAAAAAGAAAAAGGAAAAAAAAAAAGAAAAGGAAAACAGCCGGTGCGAGCTCTGATAAGTGAACTGTGTCACTTGTCAAAGTTCGGCGGCTGCTAGATGTGGCGCAAAGGGAGTGGCGCAGGGAGGGGGTGAAAAAAAAAAAAAAAAAAAAGGAAAACAGCCGGCGCGAGCTCTGATAAGTGAACTGTGTCACTTGTCAAAGTTCGGCGGCTGCTAAATGTGGAAACGGAGGCGGCGCAAAGGCGGGTGAAAAAAGAAAAAGGAAAAAAAAAAGAAAAGAAAAGGAAAACAGCCGGTGCGAGCTCTGATAAGTGAACTGTGTCACTTGTCAAAGTTCGGCGGCTGCTAGATGTGGCGCAAAGGGAGTGGCGCAGGGAGGGGGTGAAAAAAAAAAAACAGGAAAACAGCCGGCACGAGATCTGATAAGTGAACTGAGTCACTTATCAAAATTCGGCGGCTGCTAGATGTGGAAACGGAGGCGGCGCAAAGGCGGGTGTAAAAAAAAAAAAAAGGAAAACAGCCGGCGCGAGCTCTGATAAGTGAACTGTGTCACTTATCAAAGTTCGCCGGCTGCAGGGTGTGCGCACGGAGGTGGCGCAAAGGGGGCTGAGAGCACGAGTGTTGATCGGTGAAAAGCGTCACCAATCAACGCTCGGCGGCTGGGTGTGCGCACGGAGGCGGCGCAAAGGGGGGGTGAAAAAAAGGAAACCCGCCGGACGCGAGCTCTGATAAGTGAACTGCGTCACTTATCAAAGTTCGCCGGCTGCAGGGTGTGCGCACGGAGGTGGCGCAAAGGGGGCTGAGAGCACGAGTGTTGATCGGTGAAATGCGTCACCAATCAACGCTCGGCGGCTGGGTGTGCGCACGGAGGCGGCGCAAAGGGGGGGTGGAGGGGGTAAAAAGAGGGGGAAGGGGGATGGGGAGGGAGGAAGAGAGGGATCAACACTTACGGTTGTAGTCTCTCTTCTTTTTTCTATTCTTCTGTCTTCTTTTCTTCTGTCTTCTTTTCTTCTGTCTTCTTTTCTTCTGTCTTCTTTTCCTTCTTCTTCTTTTCTTCTGTCTTCTTTTCTTCTGTCTTCAGCACTACAAGGCCCAGCACAGGAGAGATCTGTTGTATGACCGCTCTGCAGGAATCCTCAGCAAGTGTGAGGACCCCTGCAGAACGGTCACTCACAGGTCAGAGCCAGGTCAATTCGCTTCTGTGACCTGTGATTGGTGGGATCCATCATAACAAGATCCCACCAATCAGAGCTCTCCTGGTTACCCTGGCAACCTGCCCAGGATCGGAGCTCACAGCTCCGATCCTAGGCAGGTCACAGCCAGGGCAGCAGCCAGGTCACCTGCAGGGCACAGCGCGGTCACACAGCGATCAGACCGCTGCTGTGCCCTGTGACTGGCGCGATCGACGATGTCATCGATCGCGCCAATCAGCTCCTGCAGGCCCCACAGGGCCTGTCCTGAGCCTCCACAGCCGGATCGGTGCTTTTACAGCACCGATCCAGCCAGGATCGGTGCTATTACAGCACCGATCCGGCAGGTCAGCAGCAAGGCACAGCGCTCCTGCGCAGCGGCTGTGCCTTGCGATTGGCGCGATCGACGATAACATCAATCGCGCCAATCAGCTCCTGCAGGCCCTGCTAGGCCTGTCCTATGTTCCGGCCTAGGATCGGTGCTTTTATAGCACCGATCCAGCAGGAACCGGCAGGGCACAGCGCGGTAATACCGCTTCTGTGCCCTGCGATTGGCGCGATCGATATGATCGGCGATCGCGCCAATCCAGGGGGGTCTGCATAGTGCTAGACCCAGGCCTAGGATCGAGTACATCGGTACTCGATCCTAGCCTGGGATCTCACTGTTTCAGCCCATCTGATTGGCTGAAACAGTGAGAAAGACTGCGATTGGCTGTTCAGAATTGAACAGCCAATCACAGCGATCGGGAGGCCGGAGAGGGGAGGACGCAGCCCGGGATGCCGACGTCATCTTCCTAGAGGTAAGATGGCGTCGGAATTTTAATGCGATCACCGCGACTTTAGTCGCGATGTCGCATTAAAGGGCATGACGTACTATTCCGTCCATGGGAATTAGGTCCAGGGTCACATGGACGGAATAGTACGTCTGATGGCAGAGAGGGGTTAAAGCAAGTAGGTAGTGAAGAGGCATTAAATAAATACAGAAGACTGAATAAATTCTGTAAAAAGCAAATCAAGACAGCAAAGATTGAGGCAGAGAGACTCATTGCCAGAGAAAGTAAAAATAATCCCAAAATATTCTTTAACTACATAAATAGCAAGAAACTAAAAAATGATAGTGTTGGTCCCCTTAAAAATAGTCTGGGTGAAATGGTGGATGAGGATGAGGAAAAAGCCAATATGCTAAATGACTTTTTTTCAACTGTATTTACACAAGAAAATCCCATGACAGATAACATGATCAGAGATAAAAAAATTTCTCCATTAAATGTCACATGCTTAACCCAGCAGGAAGTACGGCGGCGTCTAAAAATCACTAAAGTTGACAAATCCCCGGGCCCGGATGGGATACACCCCCGAGTACTGCAGGAATTAAGTACAGTTAGGCTAAGTGCACACGATCAGGAATAATTGCGTTTTTTTCGCGTTTTTTCCGCGGTTAAACCGCGAAAAAAACGCAAGCATTAAGCATTCTATACTTGTTAATTGATTGCGCATGTTTTGTACACATGTTGCGGTATTTTCCGCGAAAAAAACGCTTTGCGGAAAATCTAGCAACATGTTCATTAATTTAGCGTAACCGCGGTGATTCCGCCGCCATAGGAATGCATTGAACCGCTTACTTTCCGCATGTGGCTATGCCCACTATGCGCAATGTAAGCGGTTCATGTGCGGATGGTACCCAGGGTCTGGAGCAGAGGAGACTCTCCTCCAGGCCCTGGGTACCATATCCCTGGTAAAACAATACTTAAAATAAAAAATAATGATATTTCTCACCTTCCGGCGTCCCACGCAGCTTTCCCGCCTTCAGCGACGCTCCCGCCAACTTCCGTTCCCAGTGATGCTTTGCGAGATCACCCAGATGGCGTAGCGGTCTCGCGAGATGCTACGTCATCGGTGTGATTTGTCGCAAAGGACTCCTGGGAATAGGAGTTGCCGGGAGCGTCGCTGAAGGCGGGAAGGCTGCGGAAGCCGCCGGAAGGTGAGAATATTATTATTTATTATTTTTTTTATTATTTTTACATTAGATCTTTTTACTATTGATGCGGCATAGGCGGCATCAATAGTAAAAAGTTGGTCACACGTGTCAAACACTATGTGTGACTCGTGTGACCAACCTGTCAATCAGTTTTCCAAGCGATGCTACAGATCGCTAGGAAAACGCTAGCATTCTGCAAGCTAATTACGCTTGCAAAACGCTATTATTCTGGCGGGAATCAGCATACAAAAAACGTGCGTATTTCCTGCGGGAGAAGTGCGGGATTGCCGCGGAAATTTCCGCGGCAATTCCGCAACGTGTGAACTTAGCCTTATAGATAGAACATTATTTTTAATCTTTAAAGATTCCATAATAACTGGGTCTGTACCACAGGACTGGCGTATAGCAAATGTGGTGCCAATATTCAAAAAGGGGGCAAAAACTGAACCTGGAAATTATAGGCCAGTGAGCTTAACATCTACTGTGGGTAAAATCCTGGAGGGTTTTTAAGGGATACTATATTGGAGTATCTGAAGCTGAATAACCTCATGACACAGTATCAGCATGGGTTTACGAGGGACCGTTCTTGTCAGACTAATCTGATAAGCTTTTATGAAGGGGTAAGTTCAGGACTGGACCAAGGGAATGCAGTGGACGTGGTGTTCATGGACTTCTCAAAAGCTTTTGATACAGTGCCACACAAAAGGTTGATACATAAAATGAGAACAATGGGGATAGGGGAAAATATGTGTAAGTGGGTTAAGAACTGGCTCATGGATAGAAAACAAAGGGTGGTTATTAATGGAGCACACTCGGACTGGGTCACGGTTAGCAGTGGGGTACCACAGGGGTCAGTATTGGGGCCGCTTCTCTTTAACATATTTATTAATGACCTTGTAGGGGGCATACAGAGTAGTATTTCAATATTTGCAGATGACACTAAACTCTGCAGGGTAATAAATACAGAAGAGGATAATTTTATATTACAGGAGGATTTATGTAAACTAGAAGCTTGGGCTGATAAATGGCAAATGAGCTTTAATGGGGATAAATGTAAGGTCATGCACTTGGGTAGAACAAATAAGATGTATAATTATGTGCTTAATTGTAAAACACTGGGCAAAACTGTCACTGAAAAAGACTTGGGTGTATGGGTGGACGACAAACTCACATTTAGTGGCCAATGTCAGGCAGCTGCTGCCAAGGCAAATAAAATAATGGGATGCATTAGACGAGGCATAGATGCTCATGAGGAGAACATAATTTTACCTCTATACAAGTCACTGGTGCGACCACACTTAGAATACTGTGTGCAGTTCTGGTCTCCGGTGTATAAGAAAGACATACCTGAACTGGAGCGGGTGCAGAGAAGAGCGACCAAGGTTATTAGAGAACTGGGGGGTCTGCAATACCAAGACAGGTTATTACACTTGGGGTTATTTAGTTTGGAAAAACGAAGGCTTAGGGGTGATCTTATTACAATGTACAAATATATGAGGGGACAGTACAAAGACCTTTCTAATGATCTTTTTACTCTTAGACCTGTGACGGGGACGAGGGGGCATCCTCTACGTCTGGAGGAAAGAAGGTTTAGCCATAATCACAGATGCAGATTCTTTACTGTAAGAGCAGTGAGACTATGGAACTCTCTGCCGTCTAATGTTGTAATGAGTGATTCCTTACTAAAATTAAAGAGGGGACTGGATGCCTTTCTTGAAAAGTATAATATTACAGGCTATATTCACTAGTTTCCTAGATACAGCGTTGATCCAGGGAGCTAGTCTGATTGCCGTATGTGGAGTCGGGAAGGAATTTTTTTCCCCAATGTGAAGCTTACTGTTTGCCACTTGGGTTTTTTTTGCCTTCCTCTGGATCAACATGTTAGGGCAGGTTAGGATAGGATATGGGTTGAACTAGATGGACTTAAAGTCTTCCTTCAACCTTAATAACTATGTTACTATGTTACTATGAGAGGAGCCAGAATTTTTGTAAAAACTCTGGGTGCTGAGGCCAGACCGAATGGCAGGGCCACAAACTGGTAATGGTCCTGACCTATGGCAAAACGCAGGAAGCGTTGGTGGGCCCTTCCGATGGGGACATGCAAATAAGCGTCGCGAATGTCGATTGACACCAGAAAATCGTTCTGTGACAAGGCCGCCACAACGGAGCGAAGTGATTCCATGCGGAATTTCTGGGTGCGGACATGCCGATTTAATCTTTTGAGATCCAGAATGGGACGAAATTTGTCCTCCTTTTTGGGGACTACAAAGAGGTTGGAATAAAAACCTCTTCCTTGGTCCTCCGGTGGAACTGGTACCACCACACCCTTCTGTAGAAGGGAATCGACCTCCCGTAGTAGAGCGGCAATTAGCCCGGGCTCTGACGGAATGCGGGATAGGCAAAAACTGTCTGGGGGTCGAGAAAGAAACTCTATGAAGTAGCCTGCCGACACGACCCGCGTTACCCAGGTGTCCGACACGCGGGAAGCCCAAGTCGGCTTGAATTGGAGCAGGCGACCTCCCACTCGAGAGCCCTCGAGTGAGACCCTGGCGTCAGTCCGTTTTAGCGGGCTTTTTGTCAGCTTCCCGCTTGTCTTGGCGGAAGCTCTGTTTCCAGGGAGTGCGGGATTTCTGAGCGCTCTTTTTTCCCGAAAAAGAGGGACGACCCGATCTCCAAGAGGGCTGACCAAACCGTCCCCTGGACAGAAAGGACCGCCGACTACCACCGGCACTAGGCCTGCCAGACGCAGAAGCCACAGCTCTTCGTTGCGGTAAAGCCGTTTCTTTTGCCTTTGCTTTGGCAATCAGCTCCGTGAGGCCAGATCCAAATAACTGACCACCTTTGTAAGCTAAGGAAAGCAAACCTTGCTTGGAAACCGCGTCTCCGGTCCACTGACTAAACACAGAGCTCTCCTGACTGTCATCGCCGAGGATTGTGCTCTGGACAGCATGGAGGCAGTATCCAAACCTGCATCACTGCCATATCGAGCTGCATTCTCCAATGACTTGAAAAGCCCCTCTACCTCGGATAGTGGGGATCCATCTTGCCACGCCGTCCGTAGACGGTCTAACCAGCTCAAGGAGGCTTTACAAGCACACATGGATCCTAGCACAGCTCTGAATCCATGACCCGCGGCCTCGTAGATGGATTTCGCCGCCATCTCCGTTTTTCTGTCCAGCGGATCCTGCAGACTCGCCTTCCCTTTAACAGGAAGTAATGAGGATTTGCTAAGCTGGGATAAAGGGACATCCACTTCAGGAGAAGGAATCCAATTAGTAATCAACTCCGTAGTACACGGATACAGCGTCTCGAAAAACCGTGTCCCCTGAAAACGTTTGTCTGGACACAGGCGTTCCTTCTCCACTGCCTCATTAAGCTCATCCAGAGATGGTAAGGCTGATCGCGACTTATGCGGCTCCTGAAACATCCGGGCCGACTTACCAGGACGTCTAGTTACCTCCTCTGGTAACTGTAACGCCTCCCTCATGGCTCCAATAAAAGCCTCCGTACGGCTCAAAAGAGAGGCAGATTGAGCCTGCCGATCCTCCTCTTTATCCGAATCGGATATCTCACCATCTGAGCTTGGAGGGGAACCCTCCATATCAGAAATCTCTGAGTCGCTACGCGAGAAAGATGGCACCGGCCTGTGTCGCTTCCTGCCATGAGAGGATCTAGCTGACACCCAATAACCTAGAAGGTCAGACAGGCCATCAATAGAACGAGCGAGGGCATCCATTTTGGCGTCCCTGTAACCTCCGACTGCTGCGCTTGACGCCGTCGAGGTCTGCGTGTCAGATACGCGAGGCTGATCCTGTAGCGGATCTGGGAGACGGTCCGCTCCTGGACCCTGATCCGACATGCCCTCACACAGTATATGACAGGTAAAAACCTGACAGCACCAGAACAGTGTGGATTTCAAAGGCAAAAATGAACGCTGAAGGGTTAAGCTTCTTAAATAGAGAGCTACCCCAGCTGTCTCCCAAAAAAGGGTTAACCACCAAAGAATGGGTTAATGTTGCAGACTCTCCACAACCCTTATTTAATAAAAAGGGTGTGCGAGCCGCAGGTGCCTCTTATGAGGTAACAGCTGCAGGACAGTGTTCAAAAGTATGCCACATAAAACAAGAACGCCAACGAGATCGCTAACATATTGCGCTGAATTGTATATCGCAATACCAAAGTCGCTAAAGAGATCGCTAACCACTTATGCGTCGTCAATGAGACCGCCCACCGTGGAAGCTACTAGCGACATAAAAAATGATCACAAAAAAATGATCGCAAAACTATGCGTCGTTATTGTGATCGCAGCGGGAGCGTTCTGTGTGACTATACCTTGTCCTGCGCTGAGGGGGTCAAGCTTCTGCCCTGACAGGTAGAGGCGACTCACCCAGCTGGCCGTGGTGTAGTGTCTCCTTTCGGTCGGTCGGGGAGAGCGGAGAGTGAGGAGCCCAGGAGGCCGTCAGTAATGGCCGCCGCGCTAGAGAGATCTAAACCGGAAGAAAAAAGGGCAGGAAAAGGCGCGCGCTCAGAGCGCTTCCTGCCTATGAAAAAATGGGAGAGCGCGAAGCCACGCCCCCCCGCCGGTTTCAAAAAAACGCGCGACTCACTCCGCTCTCCGCTCCCATGTCCTGCAGGCAATCCACCTGCGGACAAAAGTACACAATCACCATACATGAATACATGTAGCAGCGGCTGCCGCAGCGGCCGCTAAAGCACTCAAACACATTAACATGTGGAGTACTCACCCAGCTGAGCGCCACAGGGACCCCTCAGAGATTTGTGGCGCTGTCCGTAGCTTCCCCCAGGGCGGGGAACGCAGTGACCCCAGAAGCGCGGCTTGCGTCCCCGCCAGGGAAGCAATCCTCATCCCCCAGGGCCGGCAGGGTTCTGCAGGGACCACCTTATAGGGTAATACAGATCCGCCAAGGGAGAGGTGGGAGTCCAGCAGCGCTGAGACCCCTGAGACCTCTAGACCACTTCTGGTGATCCAAGTCTCTGTCCGACTAAAAATAAAAAAGTCTTCTGAGGAGCTGCTTCCAGCAGCGACTATCCTCTGTGAACCTCAAATTTTAGACTAGAGAGCTGGAGTAGGAGGAGCCCTATATAGCTGGAGGGGCCGGCCAACACTTTTTTAATCTGAGGTGTGTTATCCTATGTGGGCTCCGCCTACCCACTAGTAATGACTGTGTCTCCCTTCCTTCATCTGCAGCTTAAACAAGGAGCGATACTCCTTATATGAAGATCTTAAGCTGAGATTTGGACGCCAGTGTTCCTTAGAACAGGCCGGACAGGCTGAAAACTTGGTATGTGAGAAAAGACAGTGCGAGGGTCGCAGCTAATCCTGCTTGGAGAAAACTTCAAAATGGACCAAATACAAAAAACACAAATGGCGAACATCCTTGGTAAACATGTATGGAGGTAGATTAGCGAGGGTTTATCATGGTGGACGCTACTTGATAGCGAGAAAACAATCTGGGCTAGAATCTGAGATTTAATGGCCAGGCCGTTAACCTCAGCACTCTCGGGTTCTGGCGGAAATGGGCCCGAGAGAACAGGTCAGGAGACACCGGTAACCACCAGGGAAAGTAGGCGACTAGTTGCGCCAGTTCCGCACAGACGCTTGGCGTGGCCAGTCTGGTCGGATGAAAGAAACACCAAAATACCTTCCGCCCTGATCTTTAGAATGATCCCTGGGATGAGCTGAAACAGCCCAAAGAATGAAAGAGATGCGAAAACTGGAGTCAATGAAGTCCAGAGTACCTGCTCAGATAACTGCTGGGTCTGGGGACCGAGCAACGAAAGCCGGAAGTTTGACGTTTAGCCTAGAGGCTGTAAGGTCCATATCTGGAATCCCCAGTGTTAACAAATGTGCCGAAAAACCACCTTTCGGATGAAGAAACTACCTGCCGAGGCCATACTGCGACAGGAGAGAAGAAAGCAACCTGCCGATTCCCTACTCATGGGAAAAAATGACTGAATGGAGTGACTGGTAAGCTGACCGAAAGGTGACTTTGACATCCCCCACCTTGAGAAACTGTCCTGTCCAGGAGGACAGTCAAAGGAGAGGACCAGGGAGGCTGGAATTACAACTTAAGCCGACGGCAATGCATGCTGTAGAGGACAGCGATGGAGTTGGGAACTGGTAATGGTTCGATCGACGGCACCAATTTTTACAGGACCTGCGTACCGAAGCGCAGGAAGTGGAGGGAAAAAACTTCCAGGCTCCTTGCGAAGGCGTCGAGATCTATCCTGGAGTGAGAGTTGTCCACCCTCGGGAGGCCAAGATCATCCCCTAAAGAAAAGGGAGGCTTTTGCTGGGGTGAGGTGGAGCAGATTTGACTAGGTTCACTAGCCAACCAGGAAGAGAGAGAGAGAGAGAGAAAGTCCACCCGATGCTGACCCTCTCCGCACAGGCCTGGGGAGGGGGGGAGAGGGACATCCCTTGATGGGGGAGTCTAGGAAGGGTAGAGTCCCACGCCCCGAGAGTACAGAATTGACATGGCAACAGCCATGATCCTGGAGACTACTCTGGGACAGCGGCAATGCTGAAGGGCAAGGCCGTGAACTGAAAAGGCCAGACTCCAATAGACCTTAGAAGCTTGGAATGAGACGATATGCGTCTTTGATATTGAAAGACGCGGGGTTCCCCTGTCTCCAACGAGGTGAAAACAGAATGGATTGAGTAAAAACACCTCTGAACCCTTGCGTATGAAAAAGCGGTATGAAGACTTCATTGCGGAGAGTGTATATGGTTTAATAAAATGGGACTGCATGAGCTTCTGTCTCTGGAAGACGCGACTGGAGGAAGCGTGATGGAGGTGGAGATACAACTCCTATCTTGTATCCGGAGGGTACCCGGTCTCTGACCATTGGTCATGAACGACCGCCAGCCAGACCAGAGGAAGGAAGAGCCGTCTGCCGCCTTGTGTGACACAGAGCCCCGGTGGTCAGAGGGATAGGCCCAGATTGGGATTGTGGCCGTACAGGACCTTGTGAATCCACCTTCCCTTTTAGATAGGGAGGTGGAAAGGTCTCGTTCGCCTCCCGCCACAGTCTGCCTTAAGCAGTGGTGGTGCAGTGGGGCCGCACGGACGTCGCATGGCGCCTCTACATGTTACAAGAGGTAAACTTTCATGACAGGATTGGAGGCAGGCTGGCATGTCCGGCTGAAGAACCCGGCTCTAGAAGGGGGTACTTGGGGGCGACACCCCATGTTTCCGTCTGTTAGATATGCGAGGAGGGGTAGCCTTGAATCCGGACCGGAAGAGGCTGTGTCTCCAAGAAGGAACGGCGTGAAAGAAGTTTGTGAATTCCTATCCCTGCACGGGGGATGGGCCGAGCTAGAAGAAGCAGTTGCGGATGACCAGCTGGAGGAAATGCGAAAAAAAGACCAGAAGTGAACCTGGCGTGGATTCTGAAAAAAAAGTCGACTGGGCCTTAGCTAACGAAGGAATTTGCTCGTTCCTCCAGAAGGATCCAAGATAATTTGGTCAAATTTATTCCCAAATCAGCGCCCGCTGAGATAAGATGGCTGGACCATCATTGTAAATACACCATTGTATATACACACCTGTACTTTGTAGATTGTAAGCTCTCACGAGCAGGGCGGCTTATTTTGCTTTAATTATTGTATTGTTAACGTTGTTACTTATGACTTGTTTTGAAACTGTTAAACTGTAAAGCGCTGCGGAATATGCTGGCGCTATATAAATAAAGATTGTTATTATTATTATTATAAGCCGGGAAATTAGAAATTTCTTGAGAGCGGAGACTGCTTCCTACTGGAGGAGAATATGGCTCTCCTGATAGTAACTGCAAGAACGGCAGAGTTAGCCGCAACTAGAGAGACGTGCGCAACGAAAAAACCTGGCCAGGGCAGTCTGGAAATGCGAGACTGACCGCATCAGGAGACAGGATAATGTCTCCAATGATCTAAGTTAAAGCCATTTTAAAGGCCTACCATAGGTCTGGCCATCAGGAGGCGGCAAAGGTTTATTTGGCGGAGAGAGGGATTACAGATGGACAATGTCCATAAAATCAGAGATTTCCCAAAAAATCTTGTGAGTGCGTTCGGTGTGATCCGGGCTGGGACCGGTTGCGTCGTGCACTTTCATAACTTAGGCCTAATTTCATCCGTTGACGGGGTGCGGCTGCGTATTTTGCGCATGTACGCATCCGTATAGCGTATTTTTATCGCCGCCTTGCAAAACACGGATTTTGGTAAGAACTTACCGGTAAAATCCTTTTCAGCGAAGGAAGGGAGGGAGACACAGGAATTCATTACTGATGGTAGGCGGAGCCCCAGACCAGGATGTCACCTCAGATCAAAAGCGTGCTGACTGGCTGGCCCCTCCAGCTCGGGCTCCTCCTACTCAGCTCCAGTCGTACCAAAGCTTTAGGGAAGAACCAAGATCACCAGCGGAGCAACATAACCCCTTCTGAAGAAACTTCAGAGCAAAAACACAAGGATACAGGTTATGCATGCAAAGTAAGCCAAAAACCACAGAGTTCCAGGTACTATTCACTGAACCTGACTACTGCGATGAGCTGGCGATGCTGGAACAGAGCCTTAGCGCGCTGACCTCAGTCCAGATATCGCAATCAGACAAGGGTCGCGCTGCATCTGAAAACATCAACACACTTCTGCCTTGGGAGGGTGCTGTGTCTCCCTCCCTTCCTTCGCTGAAAAGGATTTTACCGGTAAGTTCTTACCAAAATCCGTGTTTCAGCTGCAGAATGGAAGGGAGGGAGACACAGGAATTCATTACTGATGGGACGTCCCAAAGCAGTCCAAAAATAAGGGTGGGAAAAAACCAACAAGAGGCAGAAACCCAACAACCTTAACAACAAAGCGCAACCAGCGCTAAACACAAGTTCATCCAGAACTTTAAACTACAGCTGCCTGCAGGACCCTACGTCCGAGGGCTGCATCAGCGGAAGCACTGATGTCCACTTTATAAAACTTCGTAAACGTGTGGACAGAGCGCCAAGTTGCCGCCCGGCAGAGCTGCACTGCCGAAGCACCTTGGTGAAAAGCCCACGATGAAGCCACAGCCCTCGTGGAATGGCTTGAATCTTAATCGGGCAAGATTCACCCTGAAGACGGTAAGCTTCCAATATAGCTGACCGGATCCAACGAGCTATAGAATCCTTGGAAGCTCGTTGACCACGCCGACGACCGACTGGAACCACAAATAGGGAGTCCGTCTTACGAAAACCTTGAGTAATAGATAGATAAAACTTCAAGGCCCGCACTAAATCCAATGTGTGTAAAGCTCGCTCTTTCACATACTTCGGATCCGGGCAGAATGAAGGCAACACAATATCCTGGTTGACATGAAATTGTGACACCACTTTAGGTAAAAAATCACCCCGAGTGCGAAGCACTACACGATCCGGAAAAAACTCCAGAAAAGGAGGCGAACAAGAAAGAACTGCCAACTCAGAAACTCTCCTCAAGGAAGTGACTGCAACAAGGAAAGCCACCTTCCAAGAAAGTAAAGAAAGGCTAGCAGAAACCATAGGCTCAAAAGGTTTATGCTGAAGAGCCTCCAAAACAAGGTTGAGCCGCCAAGAAGACACGGGTGCCTTCCGCGGCGGAAACTTACGAGATATACCTCGGAAAAAGGAGAGCACGTCTCTATTCGAAGCAATGGTTCTCCGGAACAATAAGGACAGAGCAGAAATCTGACCTTTCAGGGTGCTGACTGCCAAACCCTTGTCTAGCCCATGCTGCAGAAAAGCCAACAGGTTGGGAATGGAAAATTTTCTCGGGTTCCGAGAGGACCCCAAACACCACGAAAAGAAGGTTTCCCAAATTTTGTGGTAAATCCTAGTAGTAGCCGGACTTCTTGCAGCACGAAGGGTAGCAATGACCTCGGCTGAGAAACCTCTACGGGTCAAGATTTCGGTCTCAAGAGCCACGCCGTCAAACGCAGGGACATCAAGTCCGGATGACAAACGGGCCCCTGAGTCAACAAGTCCGGTTGAAGAGGGAGTGAAAAAGGAGGTGCCGCCAACAGCGACATTATTGTCGAGAACCACACCCTTCTTGGCCAGTCTGGAGCTATCAAAATAGCTGGAATTCTCTCTAGTCTGATCCGACGCAGTACTAGAGGAAGTAAGGATATCGGCGGGAATACATAGATCAGCTCGAACTGATCCCACTGAGCCACTAGAGCATCCACCGCCACAGCCTTCGGGTCCTTGTACCTGGACATGAACGTCGGTAACTTGGCATTGGACCTGGATGCCATCAAATCCACTTGGGGGGTTCCCCAGCGAGAGCACAGTAGTGCAAAAACTTCCGGGTGGAGGCTCCATTCCCCGGGATCCATCCTTCTGCGACTGAGAAAGTCCGCTGTAATATTCTGAACCCCTGGAATGTGAATCGCCGAAATGGCTGGTACACTGGCCTCTGCCCAAATCAGAATTCGGGACACCTCTACCATGAGACTGAAACTCCTTGTCCCACCTTGGTGATTGATATACGCGACAGCCGTCGCATTGTCTGTCTGCACTCGGACTGGCAGACCGCTCAAAGGGACCGTCCAATGTTGGAGGCAAAGGAAAATCGCCCTCAATTCCAGGATGTTGATCGGAAGAACAGACTCTTCCGATGACCATACCCCCTGAATCCAGAGATTGTTCCAAACACCCCCCCAGCCCGTCAGGCTGGCATCGGTGGTTATGACTGACCACTTCGGAGGGAGGAAAGACTTCCCCAGGGAGAATGCCCCTGGACGTAACCACCATTCTAGAGAATCCCCCACCGCGCGAGAAATGGTGACGCTGCAATCCAGCGAACCTTGCGATTGATCCCAACGACTCAGAATGAGCCTATGGAGAGCTCTGGAATGAAATTGGACAAACGGAAAAAACCTCATGGACGCCAACGTCAGACCCAGAAGGCGCATACCTTCTGAAGGGACACTGCTGTCGCAGACTTCATAGTCTGTACATGCTGGAGCAGACATGCCTGCTTGTCTGGAGGTAGGGACAACACCGCCCGTACCGTGTCGAAATGCATCCTCAAAAACAGGATTGCCTGCGACGATTCCAGAGACGACTTCTCCTTTGAAGCCACAACCGAAAAGGCCGTCCAAATAGGGACGAATCGTAAGTCCCCGTCTTTGAAGGATTGCCATGAGATTTTGGCGTCAGAATCGTTGTAAAAATTCTGGGCGTTAAGGCCAAGCCGAATGGTCGAGCCACAACCTGGGTGAGGTCTTCCGATGGGAACATGCCAAAAAGCGTCGCGAATGTCGATTGATCGTTCTGCGACAGGGCTGCCATAACTGAGCGAAGCGACTTCATGCTCGGCTCTGACGGAATGTCAGAAGTCAGTCCGCCTTAGCGAATTTTTTTTTTTTTTTTTTGCCAGCTTCTGCCTTAACAGAAGTTCTGTTTCCAGGGTATGCGGAATTTCTGAGAATTCCCCCTTTTTTTTTTTTTTTTTTTTTTAAAAAGAGAGAGACGACACAAACCCCCAGAGGGTTGGTCAGATCATCCCTTGAACCGAAAAGGACTGCCGATAACTATCGGCACTAGTCCTGCCAGACGCAGAAGTCACAGCTCTGCGCTGCGGTAAAGCTGCTTCTTTTGCCTTTGCCTTGGCATCAGCTCCGTGAGGTCAGTCAAATAGCTGACCACTTTCTAAGCTAAAGATAGCAAACCCTGTTGGAAAACTGCGTTCCATCCAAGTCACAGTGCTCTTCTGACTGTAACTGCCGAGGATTGCTCCCTGGATAGCAGTGACGCATTATCCTTCAACTAGAAAAGCCCATCTACCTTGATAGAGGGAAACTTGCCACGCCGTCCTTAGACGGTCCAACCGGCTCAGGGGAACTTAACAAGTACACCTAGATCCTTAATACCGAATCTATGATCCACGGCTACACAGATGGAAATTGTTGCCATCTCCGTTCTTCTGTCCAGCGTGTCCTGCAGACTCGTCTTCCCTTTTAACCAGGAAGATTTGCTAAGCTGGAATAAAGGGACATTCACTTCAGGAGAAGGGGTCCAATTAACAAATAACTCCGTAGAAAAAACGGATGCAGTTTGTAAGGTCATCGCGACCCATGCGACCCTTGCAACATCCGGGCCGACTTACCAGGACGACTAGTTACCTCCTCCGGTAACTGTAACGTCCACATGGCTTCCACAGAAATTTTAGTACGGCCCCTGAGAGAGGCAGGGTGTCCCTGCCGATCCTCCTTGACCGAATCGGACTTCTTCGCTAAGCGAGAAGGAAAACACCGATTTGTGTCGCTCCCTTGAGAGGATCTAGTTGACACTCCATAACCTAAAAGGTCATCAATAGAAACCAGTGAAGGCCTCCATTTTGACACCATTGGAACCTCTGACCGTGTATGAGTCGAGGTCTGCGTGTCAGATACGCGAGGCTGATCCGTAGCGGATCTGGGAGAGGGTCTCTGACATGCCCTTGCATAGTATATGGCAGGATAAACCTGTCAGTAACCAGAGCAGTACTTAAATAAAAAACAAACGCTGAAGGGTTAAAGCTCTAAGGCGAGAGCTACCCCAGCTGTCTCCCATTAAGAGTTAACCTCCTAAGAAGGGGTTAAAGTAGCTGACTCCCCACAACCTTGATAATGAAAAAGGGTGTGCGAATCTCAGGCGCCTCTTATAAGGTCGCAGCTGCAGGACAGCAATGCCACACTAAACAGAAAACGTTCCACAAGATCGCTAAAAAATTGCGCTGTTTTTTATAACGCAATGACCGCCAAAGTTGTCAAGGAGATCGCTAATCGCCTATGCGATTGCCCAGATTGGCAGTTACCAGCGACACTAAAAATGACACACAAACGATCGCAATATTATGCGACGCCATCAGGATCGTCAGCGGAAACGTATAGTGGCAGCATTAATGTCGCAGACTCCCCACAGCCTCTTTATTAATATTAAAAGAGTGTGCGAGCCCCTTATGCGAGAACAGCCGCAGGACAGCTCAATCTGTCACTCAGAAGTGCCCCAGACAGCGCCCGCGCTGTGGAGGTGAAGGGGTTAAGCTTCTGCCCGGCGGGCTAGAAGCGACTCACCAAGCTGGTCACGTATTCTTGCCGGGAGGGGAGGAGAACGATCCAGGGAGCTTTCCCTGCAGCGCTTTATCAGCAATGGCCGCCGCGCTCTGCCTCCGTGTGCTCCATGTAGAGGAGCCGGAAATGGAGGCTGCAGTAAAGCGCGCGCTCAGAAGCGGCGCGAAATTCAAAAAATAAAAAGAGCGCGTACTCCCCTCCTTTCCCTCGTCCTGCAGGCATCCTCCTGCGGACATAGAAAAACTAGTCACCGGCATATATATGTACAGTGGCTGCCGCAGCAGTCGCTAAAACACTCACACACATTTTACCAAAATGTGGAGTACTCACCAGCCGAAACGCCACAGGGACCCCCAGGGGTTTCTGGCGCTATGCCCATGCTTCCCCCCAGGGCGGGAAGCGCAGTGACCCCAGTGTGTGGTTTGCGCCCCCGCCAGGGAAACTCTCCTCATCCCCCAGGGCCGGCAAGATTCTGCAGGGACCATTATGTAGTTACAGATCCGCCAAGGGAGAGGCTGGTGAAATACACTGATAAACATGTAATAGCGCTGTCACCGCAGCGCTGAAGCATACTGATATACATGTAATAGCGCTGCCATCAGACGCTAAAGCACTCACACATTAATAATAAAATTTTGTGTGGAGTACTCACCAGCCAAAGCGCCACAGGGACCCTCAGGGGTTTCTGGCGCTGTGCCCATGCTTCCCCCCAGGGCGAGGAACGCAGTGACCGCACGTGTGGTTTGCGTCCCGCCAGGGAAGCTCTCCTCATCCCCCAGGGCCGGCAAGGATTCTGCAGGGACTATTGAGTAAATACAGATCCGCCAAGGGAGAGGTTGGGGTACAGCAGCGCTGGTACCCCTGAGACCTCTAGACAAACTAGTGATCCAAGTCTCCTGTCCGAATATAAAATAATAAAATCTTCTGAGGAGCTGCATTGGCAGCGACCATCCTCTGGACCTCAAATCTTAGACTGGAGCTGAGTAGGAGGAGCCCGAGCTGGAGGGGCCAGCCAGTCAGCACGCTTTTGATCTGAGGTGACATCCTGGTCTGGGGCTCCGCCTACCATCAGTAATGAATTCCTGTGTCTCCCTCCCTTCCATTCTGCAGCTGAAATGGACATTTAACGGTTTTTAGGCCTGAAACTCATTGAAATCATCTTGCGTATTTCTCGCAAGTCACCCATCTGGTCCGTGTGTAATCAGTTTTCTCGCACCCATAGACTTATTGGCGTACAACGGGCGTAATACATGTACAATCGCAGCATGCTGCATGTGTCTTGCACCGTAACATACTGGCGAGAAAAAATACGCATGATCAGAGCTGCCTTAGTGTAATGCGTCCGTATTCCTCCTTAGTGTGACGCCGGCCTTAGTAAGCGCCTCAATGAGACAATATAGTGAGTCCTGGTCTACAGCCACATCAGACCTAATGTGAGTCGAGTTCGCTGCACGCCACTGGTGAGGGGGAAGCGTAAAACAGCGTCTGAGGACGCAGGGGCATGAGAGAGTTTTGGATATGAATTGAGGAGCCTTTTTTTTTTTTTTTTTGAAGAACTGCTGTCGCAGTCCAGCCCCTGTCCCATGGGGGACTCTTGTGAGACGAAAGTCTTGGCCAGAGAAGCCATGCACTTTCCCAGCAGCGAAGCCATCAAGGCGGACTAGGCCAACATGAATCTGCATTAACAGGGCTCATGTACACATGAGGCGTCGCAGGCTGCCCAAATGTCTATGCGGTATGATTTGATCGCTGCATCTGATTTAGGCCACTGATGCTCCCCTATGGAGAGCTTGTGTGAGGCATACACCAGGTCATATGTTGTGTCTGATTTGGGGAAGGGGTGAAGCACTGTGCACCAGCTTCCTGGATCCAAGTCTGTGCCCAATGGTTGAAATGCGCCTGTCTTCCCACAGTCACAGTGCGCATGTGAGGGCTGATTGACTCCCCCTGCCTGTATGAGACAGGTGCAGAAGGGGGGAAGCCCGAGAACAAGATCGCGCTTCTCGTTAGAAACGAGAAGCGCCAGGCGAAGGGGGCGGAGACAGGACCAGAGGCAGGACATGGCCGCAGCAATGCTCGCTCAGAGGTAGAAGCGTCATAGGCAGCGGGCGGAGCCGCCGGGTGGGCGGAGCTTGGCATGTCCCGGCCTTCCGCCCTCAGTAGCCGGGGACTAAATTAGAGGCTGCGGAAGCGCCGGTGGTGACAGACGCGGCGATGACATCGACGGCACCGTGCTGCAGCTGGCGGAGTGACGGGCGCAGCCAGCGCCTATGTGCCATGTCCTGGCCGCAGCAGAGGGGACGGCCTCGGTGTAAGTAACGGCCTGAGGTAGCGGTTGCCGCGCAGGGAATGGTATTCTCCCGGGGGCCCGGCTCGCCAACACAGAACCCCGGGGAGGGAGGGAAGGAGTCCTCCCCCCCGCTGCTGTACTCACTCAGGCAGTGCTCCTGTGAAGTAGCCGAGTCGGGAGTGCTGCATGGCCACAAGAGGAAGATCTGGTCTGCTCCTTACATCCTCAATCCACCATCCCTTTGATAGTGAGGTGGAGAGGGTTCGTTTGCCTCCTGGCACCAGCCGCTTTCAGACAGTGGTGGTGCAGTGGGGTCACAAATGCCACAAGGAAGCCGTCCTGAATTAGCCTCAGTGGGAAGCAGGGTGGGCTGTCCGGGAACAGTAGTGGACTGAAGGCCTGGCTCCGGAAGGGGGTACGTGGGGGCGACACCCCATGTTCCCGTCCGTTGCTGGTGGTGGGAGAGCGGACCCATTAAAGGATTCGTCGCCCCTGAGGAGAGCCCAGGCAGACACACCAGTTGCAGGAGGGAGTACGGGGAGGCGACACTCCGCGTTCCCGCCTGTTGAAGATTTTGGGAGATCGCGACCTTGAGAGGCCCCGTCGCCCATCCAATATAAAAAAGTAAAAAATAAAAAGATAAAATAACAAAGATGGGGTCTGAAGCCAGACCCTAGTGCCTCCTAAAGACACTAAGCAAGAACTGGTTCAGGAAGGATCCAGCACAGGGTGTATACTGCAGGAGGAGGAGTTAACTTCTTTGATGTATTTGCTTAGTGTCCTCCTAGTGGCAGCAGCATAACACCCATTATCTGTGTCCCCCAATGAGGCGATGGAGAAAGACAACTTTATTTTGTATCTCTCAAAAGGAGGTTGCCCAGGTTTTGGATACAAGTCTATATGTGACAGCAGACTTCTGAATCTTCACAGGGCACACAACGTACGCGTTCAAGATTCCCCGCTGCCGGCGTTAAGACAGGGCTGTCATATGACCACAAGTATATGATTTGGATACATGTCATTTGCTAACTAGACATGCTCAGTTCAATTTACCGGTGTTGAGCAAGGCCACTCACGACTATTTGAAATGTGGCCAGAAGCATGCAAATCACGTACTTGCAGTCACGTTATCGCCCTCTCTCGCCGCCAGCATCAAAGAATGATGACAGTGTGTGGTGCACTACACGCACTGTGAGGATTCAGAAGTCAGCAGTGACATGTAGGGACTGCAGACTTTCATTCCAAACCTGGACTACCCCGTCAACACAATTCTAACTTTATATAGGTTTAATTGTATACACAAATTTAACTCATATAGAACACGCAGCTAGCAGGCCATAACTCTAAGTTAGTTTCAAAACAAAAAATGAAGTCACTGAAAAAAGCCCAACAACCCGAGTATATTAAACCAAATAATCTTTATTATCATATAAAATCTGAACATTACAATTAATCCACAATGTTGCTAAGAAAAGCGGGGATCAATACTCAAAAGTCCAAAATTGGACATTATTAATTGTAATTGAGACCCTGTAGTTTAGATTGAGACAATAACAATTATTAATAATTTGCATAAATAGGGCATAATATGTATATAGTGCATTCAAATCTTATATATATCAAGTTTTATATGTATAAAAAATAGGCAGTAATAAAGTGGGCGTGACGACGAGGAAAGCATGAAACGCGTGTTGGGGCCCCGAGGACTGCTCTGTATCCTGTAGATATATATGTAAATGCAATTTTAGTTTCAGTTATAACTTATTTTCTCATTCTCATTATAATGTACTGCTACTGCAAACCTGCAATAAGGAGATTTTTGTGTACTCACCGTAAAATCCTTTTCTCCGAGACGCTCATTGGGGGACACAAGACCATGGGTGTTATGCTGCTGCCACTAGGAGGACACTAAGCAATACATAAGCACAAAAGATTAACTCATCCTCCTGCAGTATACACCCTCTGTTGGCTCAATCCTGAACCAGTTCGGTGCCAAAGCAGTAGGAGCTCATAACAGAGTGCAATATGTCAACAATTCAAAGAAACAACGAGGCTACAGGCTAAACAAGGGTGGGAGCTGTGTCCCCCAATGAGCGTCTCGGAGAAAAGGATTTTACGGTGAGTACACAAAAATCTCCTTTTCTCCATCGCCTCATTGGGGGACACAAGACCATGGGACGTCCCAAAGCAGTCCCTGGGTGGGAAGCCATAACAGTAGATGAAGCCTCGTGAACCACATGCATAAAACGCTTAAACAGTCAACAGACAACTTACAGATGCGCAACAGCTGATTGCAGAATCTGTCTGCCAAGTGCCGCATCTGAAGAAACCTGAGCATGAATTTGGTAATGCTTGACGAAAGTATGAAGACTGGACCAAGTCGCAGCCCTGCACACTTGCTGTGCAGAAGCCTGGTGCCGAATGGCCCAGGAGGCCCCCACAGATCGAGTGGAGTGTGCCTTAATCCCAGCCGGGATAGGCTGACCTTTAACACGATACGCCTCTTGGATCGCCGAACGAATCCATCTGGCTAACGTGGCCTTGGAAGCAGGAAGACTCTGTCTGCGTCCTTCCGGAAGCACAAACAGGGCGTCCGATTTACGGAAAGATGCAGTTCTCGAAATGTACCTTCGGAGAGCCCTCACCAAGTCCAAGGTGTGAAGGGCTTTTTCAGTACGGTGAATCGGCGCCGGACAGAACGAGGGCAAGACGATCTCCTCATTGATATGAAAAGCCGAAACGACTTTTGGTATGAAAGAAGGAGAAGTCCTAAGGACTACCTTGTCCTGGTGAAAAATTAGAAAAGGAGGTTTACAAGATAAAGCTGCCAACTCCGATACCCGTCTGATAGAGGTAATCGCCACTAGGAAGACAACATTCCAGGAAAGAAGCGATAAGGACACTTCCGGCAAAGGTTCGAAGGGGGATCCCTGTAAGGCACTGAGGACCAGATTAAGATCCCAAGGCTCCAAAGGCCTCTTGTAGGGGGAGCAAGATGTGACACTTCCTGGATAAAAGTCCTGACCTGAGACTTCGATGCGATCCGCCGTTGGAAAAGGACGGACAAAGCAGAAATCTGCCCCTTGAGGGAGGAGAGAGCTAACCCTGAGTCCATTCCTGCTTGGAGAAATTCTAGAATGGAAGGGATAGAAAAAACCAAAGGGGAACGACCTTTGTCCTTACACCAGGAAAAAAATGTTTTCCAGACCCGATGATAAATGCGGGCGGAAGCCGGCTTCCTGGCATTGACCATTGTGGAGACAACTTTGTGAGAAAAACCAGCCTGACTTAAGATCCAGGCTTCAATGGCCATACCGTCAAATTCAGCGCTTTCGAATTGTGATGGTAAATTGGACCCTGTGAAAGAAGGTCCGGACGATCCGGTAATCTCCAGGGAACGTCTGCGACCAGACGCACTAGTTCCGCATACCACGGACGGCGAGGCCAGTCCGGGGCGACAAGAAGGAGAGGAACGCCCTCCGCCTTGATCTTCCGAATCACCCTGGGGATTAACGGAAGAGGTGGAAAGATGTAAGGAAGGCGAAATTGACTCCAAGGGAGGACTAGCGCATCCCAGCCGATGGCTAGTGGATCGCGAGATCGACTTATGAAAGTCTGAACTTTGCCATTCAATCTGGAAGCCATGAGATCCACATCCGGCATGCCCCAACGCTGGCAAATAAGTTGAAACATTTCCGGGTGTAGGGACCATTCCCCTGAGTCTAAGCCTTGGTGACTGAGGAAGTCGGCCTCCCAATTGTCCACTCCTGGGATGTGAACCGCGGAGATGGGCGAGCGGTTTGCCTCGGCCCAGCGCAGGATGTGTGATACCTCGAGCATCGCTGTTCTGCTCCGAGTGCCTCCCTGACGGTTGATGTACGCCACAGCCGTAGCGTTGTCTGACTGGATCCGGATGGGACGACCGGCCAGAAGATGATGGAACTGCAAGAGAGCTAGTTTGATAGCTCTGATCTCCAGAATGTTGATCGGGAGACGGGTCTCTGGGAGAGACCAGCGGCCTTGAGCCGTGTGGTGAAGGAACACAGCTCCCCATCCGAGGAGACTGGCATAGGTGGTCACCACCAGCCAATGGACAGGCAGAAAGGATTTTCCTTGATTCAGCGATGAAGCATTTGTCCACCATTTCAGGGAGCTTCTGACTGTGGGAGAAAGACGGAAGCGGCGACCTAGAGACGCAGGGCGAAGATGGAACTGGGCGAACGGTACTGCCTCGATGGAAGCTACCATCTTCCCGAGGACCTGCATGGCGCCCCGCAGAGAGTGGGAGCGGCCTAGAGACAACAGGAGCACTCCCCGCCTCAGAGAAGCAATCTTCTCTGGAGGGAGAAATACCAACCCTTGGGAGGTGTCTAGAATCATTCCCAGAAAAGGAATCTTCTGAGAGGGAATGGGAAGAGACTTGTCCAAATTGACAAGCCAACCCAGGCGAGAGAGGGTGTCGATAGTGATCTCGACACTCTCTGCGCAGGCCCGAAAAGTCGGTCCTTTGATGAGTAGGTCGTCCAGGTACGGGAGGACCACCACACCCCGAGAGTGTAAAATTGACATGGCGGCCGCCATGACTTTTGTGAACACTCTGGGGGCGGTTGCGAGACCGAAGGGCAGAGCGGCAAATTGAAAATGATCCTCTCCGACTGCAAAACGCAGAAAACCTTTGATGGCCTCTGAAAATCGGAATGTGAAGATACGCATCCTTGATGTCGATAGACGCCAAGTATTCTTTTCTTTCTAGAGATGCGACAACAGAACGGAGGGATTCCATTCTGAAATGGCGGACTCTGATTAATTTGTTTAGCAATTTTAGGTCCAGAATAGGACGCACGGAGCTGTCCTTCTTGGGAACCACAAAGAGGTTTGAGTAAAACCCTTTGAATCTTTCCTTGTGAGGAACTGGGACGCTGGTACGAAGTATGTTCAGGGCCTGAAGAAAAGGAATTGCGAGATCCTTGGACTTTGAGGGGCGAGATTGGAAGAAACGCCTTGGGGGGAGAGACAAGAATTCGATCTTGTAACCGGAGTGTACAAGATCGCGGACCCACCGGTCTTGAACTACCGACCCCCAGACTTTGCGAAACAAGAGTAGGCGGCCGCCTACCTTGTTTGGGTCCCCCGTCCCCAGCCAGGAGTCATTGGGAAGATAATTTGCGAGAGGAGGAGCTCCTATTTCCCACCTGAGAGGATCTGTTTCTCCAGGGCTGAGAGGACCTGGACGATGGTTGTGAGCCCCTGTCTCTGCGAGGTGGACGGGGTGCTCGAGCAGAGGTCGAGGCAGAGGACCAATTAATGGAGCTACGAAATGGCCGGGAACGACTTTGGTATTGAGACCGAAAAGGCTGATTGATTCTGCGCTGCGGAAGAAATTTGCTTTTGCCACCTGTAGCGTCAGAAATAATCTGATCAACACGATCTCCAAAGAGACGCCCTGAAAGATAAGGCAGCGAAGTCAAAGTCCTCTTTGAAGCAGCGTCTGCACGCCATTCTCGGAGCCAAAGGGACCTGCGAATGGCGATAGCATTGGCGGCTGTGAGTGCAGCGCAATTAGCTGCATCAAGGGACGCATGAACCATGTAGTCACCTGCCCGAGTAATCTGATAGGCCAGATTACGTGCCTCGGGGGGAAGAGGGATATCACTAGTTATTTTAACTAGGTTCTCAGCCCAAGCCACCATGGCCCTTGCTACCCAGGTGGCCGCAAAGGAAGGAGAGAGAGATGCTCCAGCAGCCTCAAAAATCGATTTAGCGAGGTTGTCGATCTGTTTATCTGAAGGGTTCTTAATGGATGAACTATCTGAAACAGAGAGCAGGGTTTTTGAAGCTAAGCGGGATACTGGTGGATCTACAACTGGAGATTCAGTCCACTCTTTCGCTACAGTTGCTGAAAATGGGTATCGTGCTTTCAGAGACTTCAGTCCTGAAAAACGTCTGTCTGGACAATCCCTATGTCCCTGAACAATGTCCGTAAATTCAGGGTGATTACTAAACACCTTGTGAGGACGTTTGGCTCTTTTGAAAGAGATAGGATGATTCGGTTGAGACCCGGGTTCTTCATCTAGCTTGAGGATTTTATTAATGGCCTCAATGAAAGAATCTAGAGACTCTTGAAACTCTGGCGAGTTGGGGTCATCACCAATGTCCGACTCGTACTCAGAATCGTGATCACTAAGATCTCTGTGAGAGGGGGAGCGAGAGCTTGAGCTCGCCGATGCCAAACCACTAGATGGATTGGGAGATGCATTATGGCGGCGTTTTCTGGACGACCGCTTTGCTGACGCCGTGGGTCGGCCCCTGTCTGATGAGGTCTCTCTGAAGGCTAACGGGCCCCTTTCTAGAAAAGGGACGCCCTGGCTAGAAGAGGAGCCGCGGAAAGTATCCAAGGCCCTAGTCAGAGAATCCATGGACTGCGCCAGAAACGCGGGCCACCCTGAAGGACCCGGCTCAATGGGATCAGGAATAGGTAGGGACTCCTGAACGGTAGTAGGGGCTCCTGAGCGGAAGAAGCAATGGGCTCTTGGGCACATGATGCACAGAATTGGGAACCATGCTTTGACGGCAGGGAAGCGTTGCATGAAATGCAGGCGGCATATACTACAGTGTAGTTTTTGTCAGCCTTTTTAGCGCCCTTTGATTGCGACATATTTCTGCACCTGAGAGCCTGCTGCAGGAGAAGGGTCAAACGCTGTGTAGGCCTAGTCGCAGCGTGCACTTACCCAGGTCCTGTGTCTGAACCAGGGAAGGAGGAGGATGGCGTCTGCAGCGCTGTCCCACAAGAAGATGGCGCCCGAGATTACAGTAGCGCTTCTCGTATGACACGAGAAGCGCCAGAAGCAGTGGGAGGAGAGGGGGGGGAAACAGGAGGGAGTCCCATGGCATCTGAAGCCGGCCAATAGCGTGTGAGGTGGGCGGAGACACGTGGCCAGACCTCCCCCATAGAGGCCTATCCTGGCCCGAAGCCGGGGACTAAATTTATGGCTGCGGCCTATCCCGGGCCGAAGCCGGGGACTAAATTTATGGTTGCGGCCTAACCCGGGCCGAAGCCAGGGACTAAATTTGAGGCTGGGGCCGCGGCGACAGACGGCCGGTACACATTGCATCTATGTGCTTGTACTCACTGCGGGGAGAGACCCGAAGATGGAGAAGGAAGGGACCTCCGCAGGGACTACGGCAGATATGGCCGTACTTCCTCAATCCACCGTCCCCTTTGATAGGGGGGTGGAGAGGGATCTTAAATGCCTCCAGACCGCCACCGCTTTCAGGAGAGGTGGTGAGGGGTATCCATCCATGGTGCCACGCCAATCACATCGCCCACATCGAGGGGTATCTCATGGGGAGAGCGGCCCATTCAAGGGATCTGTCGCCCCATGGTAGCGAAGCAGGAGGAGTACGTGGAGGCGACACTCCACGATGCCGCCTGTTGCTGGTTTTTGGGAGATCATGACTTTTCGTACAAGTCCCATCGCCCATCCGTGTGTGAAGAAAGCAAAATAATAAAAAGAGGTAAAAACTGAGAAATACGGATTTTTGTGTTACTCACCGTAAAATCCTTTTCTCCGAGACGCTCATTGGGGGACACAGGACTGTGGGTGTATGCTACTGCCACTAGGAGGCTGACACTAAGTAAACATAAAAAAAGGTTAGCTCCTCCTCCGCCGTATACACCTCAGCACTGGCCGCAGGCAAACCCAGTTTAGTGCCAAAAGCAGTAGGAGGCTAAAACAAAAATCAGTGTTAATACAGGTACAATATATCCAGAAGTAAATCTACTGATATAGACCCAAGCAAACAAAATTAGCTTAGAAAGCAAAGCCATCCGGCTATAACGGAGGGTGCTGTGTCCCCAATGAGCGTCTCGGAGAAAAGGATTTTACGGTGAGTAACACAAAAATCCGTATTTCTCCTTCGTCTCATTGGGGGACACAGGACTGTGGGACGTCCCAAAGCAGTCCACTTGGGTGGGAAACTGACTCCACAGTGCAATTATACATAGGCATTGCTCATAGGTGCGCTACCGCGCCCTGAAGAATCCTTCTACCCAGGCTAGCATCCGCTGACGCCTGAGTATGGACATTATAATGTTTTGAAAAAGTATGCAAACTGGACCAGGTTGCCGCCTTACAAACCTGTTCCGCCGAAGCCTGATGCCGAAGAGCCCAGGAAGCACCCACTGCTCTGGTGGAGTGAGCCCTGATTCCTGCGGGAACCACCGCGCCTCTGATGCGGTAGGCCTCTTGAATGGTTACCCGTATCCATCTAGCTAAAGTTGACCTAGACGCAGCGAGTCCCTTCCTGCGACCCTCAGGGAGGATAAACAGCGTGTCCGTCTGCCTAAAGGATGCCGTCCGAGATACATATCTCCTGAGTGCTCTCACCAGATCCAGCGTATGGAGAGCTTTTTCTACCCGGTGCGTCGGAGCTGGGCAAAATGAGGGCAAAACAATGTCCTCATTGATGTGAAATGAGGACACGACTTTAGGCAAAAAAGGAGGTGCTGGCCTAAGCACTACCCTATCACGGTGGAAAAGTAAGTACGGAGCTCGGCAGGATAGTGCTGCCAGCTCCGAAACCCGCCTTATGGATGTTATGGCCACTAAAAATACCACCTTCCAGGAAAGGTATGTCAGGGAAACCTCCTGAAGAGGCTCAAAAGGAGATTCTTGCAGAACTCCCAGAACAAGATTGAGATCCCAAACATCTAAGGGAGCCTTGTAGGGGGGCACTATATGGACAACCCCCTGAATAAAGGTCTTGACCTGTAAATTAGATGCGATCCTTCGCTGAAAAAGAACCGACAAGGCCGAAATTTGACGCCTAAGAGTACTTGGTGCTAAGCCTGAATCTAAGCCTGCTTGGAGAAAAGACAGAATGTTGGGGATTGAAAAGTGAAGTGGGGAATAACCATGTTCCCTGCACCATGTAAAAAAGACCTTCCAAGTACCGTGGTAGATACGAGCCGAGGTGGGTTTTCTGGCGCTAGCCATTGTGGCGGCGACCTTTTTGGAGAATCCAGCCCTAGTCAGAATCCAAGATTCAACGGCCAGGCCGTCAAACACAGGACCGCTAAGTTCTGGTGGTAAACTGGGCCCTGGGAGAGAAGATCCACGCGTTCTGGCAGACGCCAGGGTGCGTCGCTGAGCAGCTTTACCAGCTCTGCGTACCATGAGCGACGCGGCCAATCCGGAGCGATCAATATCGCTGGTACCCCCTCTAACCTGATCTTCCTGATCACCCTTGGGAGCAGAGCCATTGGTGGAAACAAGTATAGAAGATGAAACTGATTCCATGGTAGAACCAGGGCATCCACTGCAATTGCCTGCGGATCTCGGTACCGGGAGACAAAGTTGGGCACCTTGGCGTTTATCCTGGAGGCCATCAGGTCCACATCTGGGGTTCCCCAACGTAGGCATATCTGCTGGAATACCTCGGGATGTAGCGACCATTCCCCTGACGCTATCCCCTGACGGCTGAGAAAATCCGCTGCCCAGTTCTCCTCGCCTGGAATGTGGACCGCTGATATCACAGAGTGATTTCTTTCTGCCCAGGATAGAATGTGTCCTACCTCGCGCATGGCTGCCCTGCTGCGGGTACCCCCCTGATGATTTATGTATGCCACCGCTGTGGCATTGTCCGATTGTATTCGGACAGGGCGGCCCGCCAAATGATGGTGAAAACGCCTCAGAGCCAGCCGAACAGCTCGGATCTCCAAAATATTGATTGGGAGGGTCGCTTCCTGCCGACACCAAGTCCCCTGAGCTGTATAGTGACGAAACACTGCTCCCCATCCGAGAAGGCTGGCGTCCGTTGTGACTATCAGCCAATGGACTGGAGGAAAATATCGCCCCTGGCGAAGAATGATGTCCCTTGTCCACCACGAAAGCGTCTGTCTGACCTGCCGGGACAGACGGCACTGAAAATTGAGCGAGTAAGGGCTCCCGTTCCATACTGCCAAGAGAGCATGCTGAAGGGAGCGGAGATAGAACTGGGCAAATGGAATGGCTTCGATCGCTGCCACCATCCTTCCTAGGACCCTCATACAAAACCGGATGGTGTGAGGTATTGGTTGGCGAAGGATCCGTACCTCCTGACGGAGAACTAGAGCCTTCTCCTGAGGAAGAGTTATCAACCCTTGAGCAGTGTTGAAAATCATTCCTAAAAAGGTGATCCTTTGAGATGGCACGGGAGACGATTTCTTTAGATTCACCAGCCACCCCAGGCGAGCAAGGGTGTCTAGCGTAATGCTGACACTCTTCTCGCAAGCCTGATAGGACGGACCCTTGATGAGGAGATCGTCCAAATATGGCAAAATGACTATCCCCCGGGAGTGCAGAATGGACACAACGGCAGCCATAACCTTTGTGAACACCCTGGGGGCTGTGGCTAGTCCGAACGGCAAGGCTATGAACTGGAAGTGAAGGTTGCCGATGGCAAACCGAAGAAACCTCTGATGAGGAGGAAATATGGGGATGTGGAGATAGGCATCCTGAATGTCTATTGATGCTAGAAATTCCCCCTTTTCCATGGCTGCAATAACCGATCGTAGAGACTCCATTAGAAACCGTCGAATTCTGACAAATTGATTCAGTCGTTTTAGGTCCAAAATGGGTCTGACAGAGCCGTCCTTCTTGGGTACTATGAACAGATTGGAGTAAAACCCCTGACCCCTTTCGACCTCTGGAACAGGAACAATGACCCCGCTGCGCCGAAGAGATTCGACCGCCTTGAATAAGGCGTGAACACGGGATTCTTTTCTGGGAAGACGCGAAGGAAAAAATCGATTTGACGGACGATTGATGAATTCTATTTTGTACCCCGAGGAAACTAACTCCCTGACCCACTTGTCGTGAGTAATTGATAGCCAAGTGGGGCGAAACCAGAGTAAGCGGCCGCCTACTCTGGATAAATTGACCGGATTCTGCCTCCAGTCATTTATCCGAATATCTTTGGGATTTAGACCCTCTAGATCTTGGCTGTTGAGATCGCATTCTTCCCAAAGGGTTGGTCTTGTAGGAGACTTGGCGATCTCTGGCCTGATTAGGTCGACCTGAGCCGCTGGAGGTGGCTGGCGCGGCCCAACCTGGGTTACGAAAGGCCCTAAAGCGAGGCTGAAGCTGTCGGCGAAAAGGCTGTCTAATCCTCTGCTGAGGAAGGAAACTGCTCTTTCCTCCCGTCGCATCAGATATGAGCTGATCCAACTTCTCGCCAAATAATCGGCCGCTCTGATAGGGTAAGGACGTAAGTGATTTCTTTGAGGTTGAATCCGCTCGCCAAGTTCTCAACCACAAAGCTCTCCTGATAGCAATCGCATTAGCTGCAGCTAATGCCGCGCAATTTGCCGCATCCATAGAAGCGTTAATTAAAAAATCTCCTGCAAGAGCTATCTGATTGGAGATTTCCGTTACCTCAGAAGGCACCTCTATACCGTGAAGGGCTCTATTTAGAGACTCCGACCAAGATATCATGGCCTTAGCAACCCAAATCGCTGCAAAAGAAGGAGAGAGTGCAGAGCCTGATGCCTCAAACACTGAGCGGGCCAAACTTTCAACCAGACGATCCGTTGGATCCTTGATCGAGGAACCGTTAGGAAGGGAGAGAAGCGTTTTAGACGCTAAACGCGATACAGGAGGATCGACTGTAGGAGATTCTGCCCACACTTTCAGAAGTTCGGGAGCAAAAGGATATCTGGTATTAAGGGCCTTTTGTCCTGCAAAGCGCTTGTCCGGTTTTTCTCGGTGGCGCTGCACCAGCTCCTCAAACTCAGGATGAGCACCAAAAACCTTATGAGTTTGTCTGGCTCGTTTGAAAGACACCTTATGACCAGAGGCCAAGGTGGATTCATCCTCTATCCCCAGGGATTGATTGACAGCTTCAATCAGACTGTCAATTGTCTCCTGACAATACGGCGCCTCTAGATTGAGGGACCCTTCAGAATCAGAATCTGAATACTGATCACTTGCCTCCAAAGGAGAGGGAGAGCGAGAAACTGAGCTAAAGGATGCCGAGGCCCCGGACGGCATAGGCGACGCAGTATGGGTTCGCTTCCCATGCGTCTGCCTGGTAAGAGCGCGGCCCCTGCAGGCCGGAGGTTCCTGAGGCGTAGTGAAGCCGGGTGAACCACTGTCCCTGCTCCTAAATCCACTGGAGCATATGTAGGCTTTTCTCCCAAAAAAGGTCCCAGCGTCTCTCAGCCGCAGTGGTTAGAGAGGGGCTTCCCAGAAAAAAAGGGGGTGAGGATGGTGCAGGCACCCTAACTCCATCACCCCTTCAGGGGGTGAGGAGAGGGACCATCCGCCTCCTTGCAGCACCGCGGTCTTGCCTTGGTGGTGCAGTGGGGGCCGCACGGACTATTTTCTGCCTCTGTACAGCCTAGGGTTTCAATACCTTAGGGTGGTCAGGGCTGAGTCCGGCATTCGTGTCCCACGTCGCGGGAGAGGATACGTGGAGGCTTTACTCCACGTGCTCGCCCGTTGATGGTTTGGGGAGATCGGACCCCTTCAATAGGGTCCGTCACCCCTGTCAAATCTTCGTGGGAAAATAGAGAGGAAAAAAAAAAAAAAAATGGTCTGGAAGAAACCAGACGTGTGCCTCCATCAGACACTAAGCATGAACTGGGTTTGCCTGCGGCCAGTGCTGAGGTGTATACGGCGGAGGAGGAGCTAACCTTTTTTTATGTTTACTTAGTGTCAGCCTCCTAGTGGCAGTAGCATACACCCACAGTCCTGTGTCCCCCAATGAGACGAAGGAGAAAAAAAGTGGGTCTGAGAGCAGACCCTAGTGCCTCCTACAGACACTAAGCAAGAACTGGTTCAGGATTGAGCCAACAGAGGGTGTATACTGCAGGAGGAGGAGTTAATCTTTTGTGCTTATGTATTGCTTAGTGTCCTCCTAGTGGCAGCAGCATAACACCCATGGTCTTGTGTCCCCCAATGAGGCGATGGAGAAATATGTAGCCTTAGCACTTGCCACTCAGTGTTCACTATGAACCTTATAAATCTATGGACATTTGATTCATGAGCAGTATAACCATTATGGAGTGCTATGATCAAATGCACCTATCACTTTATTGATCTTGAGACTTGGATTGATCTTATAATATTGCTGGGTTATTATATACATAAATCATGACTCTGAATGTTTGCGCTTGCCACTTCATTAGTGGCCTATTTTTTATAAAACTTGATATATATAAGATTTGATGTACTATGTATTTTAATTATATTATTATATTTATATATAATATATATATATATATATATATGCCCTATTTATGCAAATTTATAATAATTGTTAATAAACTCCATGCATTGTTAGCAAGCAGCTGAATGATACAATCCCCACCTCTGCTGGCTGTCTTTCCTGCTGCAATATATCCTAATGGTACGCACTCCATTCATTGTTAGCAAGCAGCTGAATGGTACAATCCCCACCTCTGCTGGCTGTCTTTCCTGCTGCAATATATCCTAATGGTACGCACTCCATTCACTGTTAGCAAGCAGCTGAATGGTACAATCCCCATCTCTGCTGGATGTCTTTCCTGCTGCAATATATCCTAATGGTACAACTCCATACTTCTGCTTGCTGTCATCTGCTGCTTTACTATTTTGCTACATATTTTAATGTGCCTGCTAAAGCTTTGGTATAATTAATTTGTTGCACTGTATTTAATACTCACTGCCTTATATCTGTGACTGAGGCCTCTCTAGATCTCTTATCAGGTGGAAGGTGCTATAGCATATAGATGTAGCCAGGTCTAGTGCCTTTGATCATCTAACCACCCCCTGGTGTGCTGGCCCCAGCTGCCAAATTATCCCAAACCAGCTCCCACAATCCCTCTCTCCTGTCCCTGTAGTGTGGGCTATATATTTAGTAGCATTCTAAGGGGCGCATGCATCCCATAAAGCAAAGCATCACAGAAGCTAAGCATCATGTGAACGGCAATTATCCATGGCAGTTAATCAGGGCAGGAATCAGGTAACTCACACTTTGCTTTCCCTTTTCACCATGTGCTTTATTTCTCTCCTCCTGTGTTTATTTGCCATCCACATTCACCACCCCATTCCCCCCTCCATCACGACTCATACACATCAGCCCCTCCATACTTCCCTCTCCCATGTACAGCTCCCATGCACTCCTTACCTTCTTGAAAAACCTCAGCCCATCTTGCCCAAACACATCGCAGAAAAAACCTACTTACAATTCCAACAACTACTTGCTCTTTATCTTCCTACTCCTACTGATTTCAGGGGACATCTCCCCCAACCCTGGTCCACCATCCCCCAACCTCAATCCCTACCCTACCACATATCGAAACCATAATAATCTTATTAATATTACTTGCACTCCCTCATCTCCTTTTAATTGTGCCCTCTGGAATCCACGGTCTGTATGTAACAAGCTTCCCTTCCTGCACAAATACTCTCTGAACAACGCTCTTAATCTGTTGGCCCTCACTGAAACTTGGATTCAGGATTCTGACACTGTCTCCCCTGCTGCCATTTCCTATGGTGGCTTACAGTTCTCCCATTCCCCGAGACCCACAAACAGAAATGGTGGTGGAGTAGGCATACTCCTGTCCCCACAATGCACTTTCCAGGTCATCCCCCCAATTCCTTCACTCTCATTCCCTTCTTTTGAGGTCCACACCATCAGGCTCTTACATCCCCTCTCCCTCAGAGTAGCGGTCATATATCGGCCCCCAGGCTCGCCCACCCAGTTCCTTGACCACTTCTCAGCCTGGCTGCCGCACTTCATCCTTGGAGACTTCTGTTAATTGTTGCAAGTATGTTTTTATACTATTGGTTGAAATACAAACTTGCTAAATACTATAAAAGAAGATGATGTAATAAACGGCGTAGAAATCTGCCTTAATTCTCCCAGACAGAAACACGTCTCCGTCTGGTCATTTTCTGTTGCTAGCAACGTTCTGTGGATTAATTTGGAAATTACTTGGTCAACCGTGAAGGGTCACTTAGATCCTCCCTCGACACTTCAACAACCCCATTAACAGCCCTACTTCCACATCTGCATCTCAGCTTCTTCACTAACCACTTCTCTAGGCCTCTCACGGCTTTCAACCTCTGAGACACACAAGGATGGTAACACCCTTGATGTGGTCTTTGTCCGGCTCTGTTCAATCTCCCACCTAAATAACTCACCGCTTCCACTCTCTGACCACAACATTCTCTCCTTCACGCTCACAAATCCTCAACCACCCCAGCGCACTCCTACCTACCACACATTCAGAAATCTACAAGCCATTAACTCTCAGACACTTTCAGACTCCCTACACTCATCACTGTCCACAATCTCTTTTTCTTGTCCTGATCTGGCTGTTCATCACTACAATGACACTCTTAGAAGCACCCTTTACCAAGTAGCGCCACTCACCCTCATAACTTCCAAACACACAGTAAAACAGCCCTGGCTCACATCGCAAACTCAACTTCTCCAGCGATGCTCTAGGAGTGCTGAACACCTATGGAGAAAAACCCGCACACCAGAAGTCTTCATCCACTTTAAATTCATGTTAAGAACTTATAACGCTGCCCTTCACCTCGCCAAACAGACCTACTTTACCACTCTGATCTCCTCACTAGCCAAAAACCCCAATAAACTTTTTGACACTTTTCACTCCCTTCTCAGGCCAAAAGCACAAGCCCCTGTCACAGACATTTGTGCTGATGACCTGGCCTCCCACTTTATAGAAAAAATAGATAATATCCATCAGGAAATCTGCTCTCAACCACCAAGTGCTGTGACTCCCATCCCTCCCTGCATTTCCCCTGGCTCACTTTCCACATTTGATCCATCACAGAAGAAGAAGTCTCCAGACTCCTCTCTTCCGACTACATGCATTACCGACCCCATCCCCTCACATCTTCTCCAGTCTCTCTCTCCAGTTGTCACAACTCACCTAACTACAATCTTTAATCTCTCACTCTCCTCTGGCATTTTCCCATCCTCCTTCAAACACTCCATCATTACTCCATTACTAAAGAAACCTGCTCTCGACCCTTCCTGTACAAACAACTAAGGACCAGTCTCCAATCTCCCTTTCATCTCTAAACTTTTGGAGCACCTAGTCTACTCCCGCCTTACCCGTTACCTCTCCACTCACTCCCTCCTAGACCCTTCACAGTCCGGCTTCCGCCCCCTTACATTCGACTGAAACTGCACCCATCAAAGTGACCAATGACCTTCTGACAGCAAAACGTAACGGTGACCACTCTCTGCTCATTCTTCTCGACCTTTCTGCAGCTTTCGACACGGTTGACCACCATCTACTACTCTCTAGGCTCCAGTCACTAGGCATTAAGGACACTGCTCTCTCCAGGTTCTCTTCCTACCTTTCTGACCGCTCCTTCAGTGTTTTGTTTTCTGGCTCCACGTCATCTCCTCTTCCTCTCGCTGTCGGGATACCTCAGGGCTCAGTCCTTGGCCCCCTTCTCTTCTCTCTTTACACGGCCCCAACTGCTGAAGACACACAACTATACATGTCATCCCCCAACCTTACCCCCGCTGTACTACAGAACGCCACCGACTGTCTGTCCGCAGTCTCCAACATCATGTCCGCTCTCTATCTGAAACTCAACCTCTCCAAAACTGAACTTCTTCTGCTCCCGCCGTCTACTAACCTCCCTAAATTTGACATTTCCCTCTCCGTGGGCGGCACCATAATAACACCCCGGCAGCAGGCTCGCTGTCTGGGTGTTATATTTGACACCAATTCTCCTTCACCTCCCACATACAATCTCTTGCCCGCTCTTGCCGCCTACACCTAAAGAACATTTCTAGAATGCGCCCTTTTTTCACCATGGAAACAAAACCCTCACTGTAGCATTGATCCACTCCCGCCTGGACTACTGCAACGCTCTATTAATTGGCCTCCCCGCTACTCGACTATCCCCTCTCCAGTCCATACTGAATGCAGCAGCCAGGGTCATCCATCTGGCTAATCGGTACTAGGTACTTATATTGGCTGCCCATTCATTATAGGATCCAATTCAAAGTACTTGTTCTAACCCACAAAGCTCTCCACAGTGCAGCACCCCCCTACATCTCCTCCCTCATTTCTATCCATAGGCCTAACCGACTGCTGCGCTCTGCAAATGACTTTCGACTAACCTCTGCATTAATCCGTACCTCCCACTCCCGACTCCAAGACTTCTCCCGCGCTGCGCCAATCCTCTGGAATGCTCTACCCCAAGAAATTAGGACTATCCACAATTTGCATGGTTTCAGGCGCTCCCTCAAAACACATTTGTTCAGAGCAGCCTATCACGTTCACTAATCAAAGTCATTCTTGGTGTAAGTGTGTGTGTAGCCCATTCAGTATCTCTATCTATCCCTCACTCCCTCAAGATGGATGGACCATCATTGTAAATACACCATTGTATACACACACCTGTACTTTGTATCTCCCCCACCTCATTGTAGATTGTAAGCTCTCACGAGCAGGATCGTCTTATTTTGCTTTAATTATTGTATTGTTAACGTTGCTACTTATGACTTGTGTTTTGAAACTGTTAAACTGAAAAGCACTGCAGAATATGTTGGCGCTATATAAAGATTATTATTATTATTATTATTATTATTATTATTAATAACAACTGTCTCAATATAAACCACAGAGTCTCAATTATGATTATGTCCAATTTTGGACTTTTGAGTATTGATCCCCGCTTTTCTTAGCAGAATTTGATTTAATTTTAATGTTTTGATTTTATACAATAATAAAGATTATTTGGTTTAATATACTCGGGTTGTTGGGCTTTTTTCAGTGCCCGCATTTAATTGTAATTGTGTAAAAAATGGAAAACAAAAAAACTACAAAGGTTTTTCAGGCCTTTAATAATGATGGTACACCTTTAGAAGGGTCACCAAAAAATAGGTGACAGATTCCCTTTAACCAGAGGATGCGTCGTATAGCAATGATGTTGCTGTTTGCCCTGGCGGAACAACCGGCCACATCTAAGGAGGCGGTCAGAAGATATTTGCTAGCATAGGCAATGTGGTCTGCCAAATCTGCCATTTCATCTGGAGGAGCTGATGCTAGGATACCCTGGCGAACCATTCTTGTCCAGGTAGACATGAACTTAACTACCCAGGTGGAGGCAAAAATGGGACAGAGAAGCGAAAGACTCAATCTGCTTATCCGTAACGTCCTCAAGAGATACACAGTCTGACAGAGACAAGACTGTCTTGGAAGACAGACGAGAAACCGGCGGATCCACATTAGGGGATTCTGCCCATTTACCAACTAGGGATAAAGAATGTTTAACTGCTTCCTTCCTGGGAAGCGCTTTTCAGGATGTTCCCAGTGGTTAGCCATAATTGCTTCAAACTACCTGTGATTGGGAAAGGTTCGTGAAGGACATTTTACCCGTTTGAAGGTAATGGAGTGCTCCTGAGCAGGAGCCTCGTCCTTTTTTTAGGTTAAGAGCTTGGGTAATTGCTAAGATAAGGATATTGACCATATCCTGCATTTTTGAGACCTGGTCCGTATCAGACTCAGCCTGGAAATCCACATCCGACCGAAAAGCCGCCTCCGATGAGGGGGCATGGGGAGAGGAGGGCATCCTAGATGAAGCAGAGTGACCCGGGGGAACTGGAAAGAGCCCACTTCCTTTGCTCTGTGCGCGATCTGTCCATACGACTGTCGTGGTCAGGTGCGTGCGAATCACCGTGAGAGGCGTTCGGAGCACTGGTGGCGGCAGACAAATGTGGAAGACGATCCAGGACCTGGACCAGGGACTGTGACACTTTTGTCAGGTTAGAGACCGACTGTGACATGGCAACAGCCCACTCCGGAGGGAGGGGTGTGATCTCATCCCGGGCGTTAGGGAGCTACTGTGCAGCAGATATGGTGGAAGGACTGCAGGATGGACAGAAAGGGAAAGGCTGACCAGAGGACCACTTACTTTTACAAAGTGCACAGGTGTAATGAATCACAGTAGGCTTAGAGGGGCAATGAGAAGCCTCTGTAGGGTTGGGCATAAGTCGAGCCTTGGTAATACTGCTGAGAAGGGCTATATAGGGGAACAGAGAAAGGAGAGGGAAGAGCCTACCCGATGTGAGCGACGGTCATCAGATGACTGTGAGGTTAGCTGTGTCCCCTGTGGCAGATGTCCGCAGGCTAAATGCAAGTCCGATGCTGAGGGCGCAGAAGATGTGCAGAAAAAAACGGTGTCTCAGACAGGATTAAATCTGCTGAGGCACAAGAACCGATAAGCATCGGCTGAGCTGCGTTACAGCAAGCACGATGCAGAGCGGTAGGCGCGACTGAAAACGCTGGCCGGTGAAAAAGTAAGCTTCTGATTGTCTGACACGCTGGGGGGCGTGATCAGCCAGGAAGATAAGCTGGCCGGTTTGAAACAGAAAGCACCCCACCGAGGGCGTTACCAGATAAAATGCAGAGAGCGTTACCGGCAGGGTGAGGGAGCTCCATGATAGGAGCAAAAGCGCGCTGAGAATATGCGGGGGGCGTGGCCTGGGCAGAGCAGGAGAATCTCTGACCCAGCGAGACCTGCTATTGGTGGAAAAAGAGCACGCAATTCAAATTCGTTGTGGAGAGTGGCCGGGGAAGTTAGGAGGTGTGGCCAGGAATAAAGGGGGGGTGGCCCGAAGGTCTGGGACCAGCCAGAGGCGAAATGGCAGCGGCTGAGCGGGGAATACTGTATTAAAGCCGCTCTTGTCCCATGTCTGAATGGGACGAAAAAACTGCCGTGCGAAGCTTCGGGGAGTGGGGAACATACATACCAAGGTGGGTCCCGGGTTCCTCTTCACCGATGAGATGCCCTCAGATGGATGAGGGCCTGGTATGATAGATCCTCCTTCCTGCACCATCTCCAGATGGTGCAGAAGATGGCGTCAACCCCTTACAAGAAGGGGGAGGCCATCGATGGTGACCACCGTCTTCCTCCAGCCCCTCCGAGGAGAGGGGTGGGGAGGGGAAAAGGCTAGGACCAGCCACCGGGAATCACCCTGAAGCACCCGTAAGGGTGACAGGGGATAAGGTCATGCTTGGGGTCTGATAGTGGGCGATGTGGGTGACACCACACTGCTCTCTCAGTCGCATAGGTGCGGAAAAACAGAGTGAGAATTTACACCCTGTTACCCTAAGGAAGAAGAACCTGAAAGACAAAGAGAAAAGATTGATAAAACACAACAAGAAACCTGAAAAGGAAAAGATGAGGATCTGGGATCAGATCCAGGTCCACCTCCTACAGACACTAAGCTTAAACTGAGGTACTTGGTGCTTGTCAGTAGGTGTATACTGCTGAGGAGGAGCTATTTTCCTTTTTTTGCCTAGTGTCAGCCTCCTAGTGACAGCAGCATACTCCCATGGTTACCTGTGTCCCCTAATTAAGCGATAAAGAAATACATTATTACAAAATATCTGATGTTTAAGTGTAAATTCTTTGCTGTAAGAGGATGGCATGTCCTTACCGAAGGATCTGTTCTTTGTGCTGCCTCTCTTTGCTAGCCACTTCTTGCAAAACATTCTGGATTTTCCTATGATAATGCTGAAGAGAAACAAAAAATACTTTGTACAACTCAATAGTCTAAAACAACCCATAATATTTTTACAGAAGCTTACCTATGTAACTACACTACTACGATTTATACTAACATTCTTTTAAGTTTCAGTGCTAATCTTGGTTTAAAAAATAAAAAAAGACCAAAAAGGAAAAGTCTTCAAAATATGTAATGTTTCCATACTGTACCTTCCATGCTTCCAGTACTCTTCTGAGCAGCCACTGCTGATGGTATACATCTGCACAAAGAAGCATCTGCCGCTTGTGTCGTCTGTAAACCACAAACTACCTCCAGAGAAAAACATGCTGTAGTTAATCACTATTAAAAAACTGTACAATAAGCAGAGTTTGTTTCAATATTACAAAAACATTTTTTAATCAACTTCTATGGCTTTCAAATCTGATGCCACATTCACTTTAATCATTAATTTAGGTTGGGTTCCAGCAATAAGTCCTTTAGATAGCTAGCTTTAGAGATAATTGTTGGTTGGTGTAATGCCTTTTACGGGAAAGCACCCAATCCTGGCTATACCTTCCTTTACTGTCAAAGCCATGTTCATAGGGTTATTTAATTACCTAGTATATGAAGGGCCACTAATTGTAACACCGGAAAAGAAGCTAAAAGAGCTACAAAATCAAATAGTGTCTTTATGTTGGAGACCATCAGCTGGCATAAGAAGTCTAAAGACTAATGCAAGCCAGCAGTCTAATATGTATGGGGGCATTGGCCGACTGACTGTCTGGAGAGATATCAATTGCGCATGTCCAATTTCAGACTGCCAAATCACATTGTTCTCTTAGAGATAAGCCGCCAGCTGAAGTGAAACAGCTTTCTCATAGAGAACACAGGAGCACTCAACAGATCGAGCGCTCCTGCATATGGGAATGTCAGATGACGATGTTACGGCCGTCAGCCATCTAATGTGTGGTCAGCTTTACAGACCAGGCAATGCTCCCAGAAAAAAAATGCAAATGAGTTCTTCTCCTCCCCCTACCCCCCAAAAAATAAAAATAAAAAAAAAACCTGACAATTATGAGGTTTATCTACTCTGTAAATAAATGTCCAACTCTTTAAAAAGGTTTTGCCACATGACTAAGCCAGATCAGAGTCCCTTCCAAAAGAAAGACACCTATGTGTTGCCCATTTTAACAGTTCCTACCCCATGTCACTGCAGAGCAGGGTATCATTTGGCTAGGTGAGAGTCCTGCAACATAAGTTTCAAGGAGCACTGTCTGTCCTGATAGAGATTGCTGATGTACAGAGTCTACAAGTAACCCTAGTTAATTTATTTTAAAATAAAGCTGATAGAATTACTGTAACATATCTCACCAGTCTCCACCGATTCCAAGCATTTCTTTTGCAAAGCTGTTGGTGATGACATAAAGCTAATTCTTTTCTGGATCGTCTGCCATGAAAAGGAAAATTTATATTTTGGCAATTAGTAGATATGGAAACATCATGCAAACAGGCATATGGCAGGCTTTCTACATAAGTAGATGAGGGGGTCATAGAGATGAACAATTGCAAGCCTATCCATCACATGCGCTATACAATAATAAACGTCACTTTCAGTGCTTCGTGACATAAAAGCCAGGTGCCTTATGAACAGACATCCCCACTCATTATGCAATAGATCTAAAATGAAAGAATTTGCAGAACTCTAATTGAAACTAGTCTTCCCAGTTAATCAAGACTGGCGTTTTGCATGCACCAAATTCATTAAAAGGCCTGTGCACCTTATAGGAGAATGTATTTTTCACTGTATACTGCAATACTATTGTATTCCAGTATACAGCTCAAGCAATCTCACAGGTTCAAGTCCACCAAGGGGGCTAAAAAATAAATTAGAAAAAAAAAAACCTTAAAAAATCTGAAAAATAAATTAATAATTTGAATCAACTTCCTTTCACCCCCAATTAAAAAAGTAATTATAACAATAAAAACAATAGTACTGTCTAGCAAAATATAACATTCATTAACGCAAATCGATAAAAGCTGTAAACAAAAAAAAAATAAACATTGAAATGCCAGAACTGCGTTTTTTCAATTGCCACCACAAAAAATGAAGTGCAATCGGAATGATCAAATCACTGTGTGTACCCTAACATGAGATCAATAAAACATTAGCTCATCATTAGGGATGAGCGTATCCCTAGATTTTCAGGATAGGCCGAGCTTTAACCTTATTGAAGCCACTGCCAGTGACAGCTGCTGGGTATTTCACAGGGTAGTTCTCAGAGTGAACATTCAGCGATTGCACAGGAGGGTGAGTACGACGGGGGGTGGGGGGTAGCACGGAGCAGGATGGGGGAGGACGGGGGAAGCACGGAGCAGGATGGGGGAAGCATGGAGCAGGACGGGAGGAGCACAGAGGAGGAAGGGGTAATGTTATGATTTGGTAGCTGAGGAGAGCAGGCAAAACACGGATTTTGGTAAAAACTTACCTGTAAAATCCTTTTCAGCGAAGGAAGGAAGAGAGACACAGTATTCATTACTGATGGGTAGGCGGAGCCCCAGATCAGGATGTCACCTCAGATCAAAAGAGTGCTGACTGGCTGGCCCCTCCAGCTCGGGCTCCTCCTACTCAGCTCCAGTCGTACCAAAGCTTTTAGGAAAAGAGCCAAGATCACCAGCGGAGCAACATAACCCCTTCTGAAGGAACTTCAGAGAAAAAACACAAAGGATACAGGTTATGCATGCAAAGAAAGCCAAAAACCACAGAGTTCCAGGTACTACTCACGGAACCTGACTACTGCGATGAGCTGGCGATGCTGGAACAGAGCCTTAGCGCGCTGACCTCAGCCCAGATAATCGCTATCAGATAAGGGTCGCGCTGCATCTGAAAACATCAACACACTTCTGCCTTGGGAGGGTGCTGTGTCTCTCTTCCTTCCTTCGCTGAAAAGGATTTTACAGGTAAGTTTTTACCAAAATCCGTGTTTCAGCTGCAGATGGAAGGAAGAGAGCCACAGTATTCATTACTGATGGGACGTCCCAAAGCAGTTCAAAAATAAGGGTGGGAAAAACCAACAAAAGGCAGAAACCCAACAACCTTAACAACAAAGCGCAACCAGCGCTAAACACAAGTTCATCCAGAACTTTAAACTACAGCTGCCTGCAGGACCCTACGTCCGAGGGCTGCATCAGCGGAAGCACTGACGTCCACTTTATAAAACTTTGTAAACGTGTGGACAGAGCGCCAAGTTGCCGCCCGGCAGAGCTGCACTGCTGAGGCACCTTGATGAAAAGCCCACGATGAAGCCACAGCTCACGTGGAATGGGCTCGAATCTTAATCGGGCAAGGTTCACCCCGAAGGCGGTAAGCTTCCAAAATAGCTGACCGGATCCAACGAGCTATAGAATCCTTGAAAGCTCGTTGACCACGCTGACGACCTGCTGAAACCACAAACAGGAAGTCCGTCTTACGAAAACCTTGAGTAATAGATAGATAAAACTTCAAGGCCCGCACTAAATCCAATGTGTGTAAATCTCGCTCTTTCGCATTCTTCGGATCCAGACAGAGTGAAGGCAACACAATATCCTAGTTAACATGAAATTGTGACACCACTTTAGGCAAAAAATCACCCCGAGTGCGAAGCACTACACGATCCGGAAAAAACTCCAGAAAAGGAGGCGAACAAGAAAGAGCTGCCAACTCAGAAACTCTCCTCAAGGAAGTGACTGCAACAAGGAAAGCCACCTTCCAAGAAAGTAAAGAAAGGCTAGCAGAAACCATAGGCTCAAAAGGTTTATGCTGAAGAGCCTCCAAAACAAGGTTGAGCCGCCAAGAAGACACGGGTGCCTTCCGCGGCGGAAACTTACGAGATATACCTCGGAAAAAGGGGAGCACGTCTCTATTTGAAGCAATGGTTCTCCGGAACAATAAGGACAGAGCAGAAATCTGACCTTTCAGGGTGCTGACTGCCAAACCCTTGTCTAGCCCATGCTGCAGAAAAGCCAACATGTTGGGAAAGGAAAATTTTCTCGGGTTCCGAGAGGACCCCAAACACCACTAAAAGAAGGTTTCCCAAATTTTGTGGTAAATCCTAGTAGTAGCCGGACTTCTTGCAGCACGAAGGGTAGCAATGACCTCGGCTGAGAAACCTCTACGGGTCAAGATTTCGGTCTCAAGAGCCACGCCGTCAAACGCAGGGACATCAAGTCCGGATGACAAACGGGCCCCTGAGTCAACAAGTCCGGTTGAAGAGGGAGTGGAAAAGGAGTTGCCGCCAACAGCGACATTATTGTCGAGAACCACACCCTTCTTTGCCAGTCTGGAGCTATCAAAATAGCTGGAATTCTCTCTAGTCTGATCCGACGCAGTACTAGAGGAAGTAGGGATATCGGCGGGAATACATAGATCAGCTCGAGCTGATCCCACTGAGCCACTAGAGCATCCACCGCCACAGCCTTCGGGTCCTTGTACCTGGACATGAACGTCGGTAACTTGGCATTGGACCTGGATGCCATCAAATCCACTTGGGGGGTTCCCCAGCGAGAGCACAGTAGTGCAAAAACTTCCGGGTGGAGGCTCCATTCCCCGGGATCCATCCTTCTGCGACTGAGAAAGTCCGCTGTAATATTCTGAACCCCTGGAATGTGAATCGCCGAAATGGCTGGCACACTGGCCTCTGCCCAAATCAGAATTCGGGACACCTCTACCATGAGTCTGGAACTCCTTGTCCCACCTTGGTGATTGATATACGCGACAGCCGTCGCATTGTCTGTCTGCACTCGGACTGGCAGACCGCTCAAAGGGACCGTCCAATGTTGGAGGCAAAGTAAAATCGCCCTCAATTCCAGGATGTTGATCGGAAGAACAGACTCTTCCGATGACCATACTCCCTGAATCCAGAGATTGTTCCAAACACCCCCCCCAGCCCGTCAGGCTGGCATCGGTGGTTATGACCGACCACTTCGGAGGGAGGAAAAGCTTTCCCAGGGATAACGCTCCTGGACATAAACACCATCCTAGGGATTCTCGCACCCTGTGAGAGATGATGACGCTGCAATCCAGCGAACCTTGCGATTGATCCCAACGACTCAGAATGAGCCTATGGAGAGCTCTGGAATGAAATTGGACAAACGGAAAAAACCTCATGGACGCCACCGTCAGACCCAGAAGGCGCATACCTTCCGAAGGGACACTGCTATCGCAGATTTCATAGTCTGTACATGCTGGAGCAGACATGCCTGCTTGTCTGGAGGTAGGGACAACACCGCCCGTACCATGTCGAAATGCATCCTCAAAAACAGGATTGCCTGCGACGATTCCAGAGACGACTTCTCCTTTGAAGCCACAACCGAAAAGGCCGTCCAAATAGAGACGAATCGTAAATCCCCGTCTTTGAAGGATTGCCATGAGATTCTGGCGTCAGAATCGTTGTAAAAATTCTGGGCGTTAAAGCCAAACCGAATGGTCGAGCCACAACCTGGGTGAGGTCTTCCGATGGGAACATGCCAAAAAGCGTCGCGAATGTCGATTGATCGTTCTGCGACAGGGCTGCCATAACTGAGCGAAGCGACTTCATGCTCGGCTCTGACGGAATGTCAGAAGTCAGTCCGCCTTAGCGAATTTTTTTTTTTTTTTTTGCCAGCTTCTGCCTTAACAGAAGTTCTGTTTCCAGGGTATGCGGAATTTCTGAGAATTCCCCCTTTTTTTTTTTTTTTTTTAAAAAGAGAGAGACGACACAAACCCCCAGAGGGTTGGTCAGATCATCCCTTGAACCGAAAAGGACTGCCGATAACTATCGGCACAAGTCCTGCCAGACGCAGAAGTCACAGCTCTGCGCTGCGGTAAAGCTGCTTCTTTTGCCTTTGCCTTGGCATCAGCTCCGTGAGGTCAGTCAAATAGCTGACCACTTTCTAAGCTAAAGATAGCAAACCCTGTTGGAAAACTGCGTTCCATCCAAGTCACAGTGCTCTTCTGACTGTAACTGCCGAGGATTGCGCCCTGGATAGCAGTGACGCATTATCCTTCAACTAGAAAAGCCCATCTACCTTGATAGAGGGAAACTTGCCACGCCGTCCTTAGACGGTCCAACCGGCTCAGGGGAACTTAACAAGTACACCTAGATCCTTAATACCGAATCTATGATCCACGGCCTCGCAGATGGAAATTGTTGCCATCTCAGTTTTTCTGTCCAGCGTGTCCTGCAGACTCGTCTTCCCTTTTACCAGGAAGATTTGCTAAGCTGGAATGAAGGAACATTCACTTCAGGAGAAGGGGTCCAATTAACAAATAACTCCGTAGAAAAACGGATACAGTTTGTAAGGTCATCGCGACCCATGCGACCCTTGCAACATCCGGGCCGACTTACCAGGACGACTAGTTACCTCCTCTGGTAACTGTAACGTCCCCATGGCTTCCACAGAAATTTTAGTACGGCCCCTGAGAGAGAGGCAGGGTGTCCCTGCCGATCCTCCTTAACCGAATCGGACTTCTTCGCTAAGCGAGAAGGAAAACACCGATTTGTGTCGCTCCCTTGAGAGGATCTAGTTGACACTCCATAACCTAAAAGGTCATCAATAGAAACCAGTGAAGGCCTTCATTTTGACACCATTGGAACCTCTGACCGTGTATGAGTCGAGGTCTGCGTGTCAGATACGCGAGGCTGATCCGTAACGGATCTGGGAGAGGGTCTCTGACATACCCTTGCATAGTATATGGCAGGATAAACCTGTCAGTAACCAGAGCAGTACTTAAATAAAAAACAAACGCTGAAGGGTTAAAGCTCAAAAGAAAGAGCTACCCCAGCTGTCTCCCATTAAGAGTTAACCTCCTAAGAAGGGGTTAAAGTAGCTGACTCCCCACAACCTTGATAGTGAAAAAGGGTGTGCGAATCTCAGGCGCCTCTTATAAGGTCGCAGCTGCAGGACAGCCATGCCACACTAAACAGAAAACGTTCCACAAGATCGCTAAAAAATTGCGCTGTTTTTTATAACGCAATGACCGCCAAAGTTGTCAAGGAGATCGCTAATCGCCTATGCGATGCCAACGAGATCGCCCAGATTGGCAGCTAATAGCGACATTAAAAATGACACACAAACGATCGCAATATTATGCGACGCCATCAGGATCGTCAGCGGAAACGTATAGTGGCAGCATTAATGTCGCAGACTCCCCACAGCCTCTTTATTAATATTAAAAGAGTGTGCGAGCCCCTTATGCGAGAACAGCCGCAGGACAGCGCAATCTGTCACTCAGAAGTGCCCCAGACGGCGCCCGCGCTGTGGAGGTGAAGGGGTTAAGCTTCTGCCCGGCGGGCTAGAAGCGACTCACCAAGCTGGACACGTATTCTAGCCGGGAGGGGAGGAGAACGATCCGGGGAGCTTTCAACCTACAGCGCTTTATCAGCAATAGCCACGCTGTGGAGGTGAAGGGGTTAAGCTTCTGCCCGGCCGGCTCGCTTGTCAGCAATGGCCGCCGCGCTCTGCCTCCGTGTGCTCCATGTAGAGGAGCCGGAAATGGAGGCTGCAGTAAAGCGCGCGCTCAGAAGCGGCGCGAAATTCAAAAAATAAAAAGAGCGCGTACTCCCCTCCTTTCCCTCGTCCTGCAGGCATCCTCCTGCGGACATAGAAAAACTAGTCATCGGCATGTATAATGTACAGCGGCTGCCGCAGCAGTCACTAATACACTCACACACATTTTACCAAAATGTGGAGTACTCACCAGCCGAAACGCCACAGGGACCCCCAGGGGTTTCTGGCGCTATGCCCATGCTTCCCCCCAGGGCGGGAAGCACAGTGACCCCAGTGTGTGGTTTGCGCCCCCGCCAGGGAAACTCTCCTCATCCCCCAGGGCCGGCAAGATTCTGCAGGGACCATAATGTAGTTACAGATCCGCCAAGGGAGAGGCTGGTGAAATACATTGATAAACATGTAATAGCGCTGTCACCGCAGTGCTGAAGCATACTGATATACATGTAATAGCGCTGCCATCAGACGCTAAAACACTCACACATTAATAATAAAATTTTGTGTGGAGTACTCACCAGCCAAGGCGCCACAGGGACCCTCAGGGGTTTCTGGCGCTGTGCCCATGCTTCCCCCCAGGGCGAGGGACGCAGTGACCGCACGTGTGGTTTGCGTCCCCGCCAGGGAAGCTCTCCTCATCCCCCAGGGCCGGCAAGGATTCTGCAGGGACTTTGAGTAAATACAGATCCGCCAAGGGAGAGGTTGGGGTACAGCAGCGCTGGTACCCCTGAGACCTCTAGACCAACTAGTGATCCAAGTCTCTTGTCCGAATGTAAAATAATAAAATCTTCTGAGGAGCTGCATTAGCAGCGACCATCCTCTGGACCTCAAATCTTAGACTGGAGCTGAGTAGGAGGAGCCCGAGCTGGAGGGGCCAGCCAGTCAGCACTCTTTTGATCTGAGGTGACATCCTGATCTGGGGCTCCGCCTACCCATCAGTAATGAATACTGTGGCTCTCTTCCTTCCATCTGCAGCTGAAAACGGCAATACACCAGAGAGGTTGGAATCTACTGGATTGCAGTACCCTGACTAACCACCACAATTAAAGGCAGTTTTGGAGCGTTCCTACATTGGTCCTAGACGCCTCGTCACAGCCTGAGAGGTTAACTACACCTAAAGATAGAAAGAGGAAAGCTATCTGCCCCGGAGCAGATCCCCATAGAACATAGGAAGCCCCCAAACATTGCCAATCCTCATTGAATGGTTCAGTACTGTTTGTAACCACCAGAGGGAGCTTCTGCTCAGAATTCATTTCTAACACATTCACAACAGGGGAAGCACGGAGCAGGATGGGGGAAGCATGGAGCAGGATTGGGGGAACACAGTGGAGGACGGAGCAGGACGGGGGAGCACAGAGGAGGACGGGGAAGCACGGAGCAGGACGGGGGGGGGAGCACAGAGCAGGATGGGGGAGCATAGAGGAGCAAGACGGCGGAGCACTGAGGAGGACGGGGGAGCACTGGGGAGGACAAGGAGCTGAGCCATACATAGAAGGATGGGACAGGGAGTGGAGCCATGCATACTGGGAGGGGGGGGGGGGTAAGAGCCACACAGAGCAGGACAGGTATGAGGGGACAATGCATACCCGGCTCATACTCGAGTCAATAAGCTTACCCAGTTTTCCGTGGCTAAATTAGGGGCCTCGGCTTATACTCGGGTCGGCTTACACTCGAGTATATACAGTACATAAAAATCACAAGCAAGATTAGAATATTTAGCATATTATCTTATTACAGCCCATAATCCTCTGCCAGTTTTGTTTTGGATCTGAAAAAAACATTACATTTATTAGTAGTGAATGCCTATTATCTTACTCTGTTTTTGCATCCTCGATGCGTTTCCTCCATGCGTGGAATGCAACAAAGAGCTGTCTCCTGCAATAGTGATCTGATGCCAACATAATCCCCTCACGCTCAGCATTTAGATCTGCTAAACAACATTTCCATTTCCACCAACATTGCTCCAACAAACTTGCGTTGCAGTGCAGAATTGCCTAGAATTACAGATAGAACATTCAGTACATAGGACAAGTCTGTTCATCAATATTCACCACCTCACTGAATACTACTCTAAACCAGGACTTTAACTACATGTTATTTTGCTGGAAATCCTGTGGAAACACGGATTTTGGTAAGAACTTACCTGTAAAATCCTTTTCAGCGAAGGAAGGAAGAGAGACACAGTATTCATTACTGATGGGTAGGCGGAGCCCCAGATCAGGATGTTACCTCAGATCAAAAGAGTGATGACTGGCTGGCCCCTCCAGCTCGGGCTCCTCCTACTCAGCTCCAGTCGTACCAAAGCTTTTAGGAAAAGAGCCAAGATCACCAGCGGAGCAACATAACCCCTTCTGAAGGAACTTCAGAGAAAAAACACAAGGATACAGGTTATGCATGCAAAGAAAGCCAAAAACCACAGAGTTCCAGGTACTACTCACGGAACCTGACTACTGCGATGAGCTGGCGATGCTGGAACAGAGCCTTAGCGCGCTGACCTCAGCCCAGATAATCGCTATCAGATAAGGGTCGCGCTGCATCTGAAAACATCAACACACTTCTGCCTTGGGAGGGTGCTGTGTCTCTCTTCCTTCCTTCGCTGAAAAGGATTTTACAGGTAAGTTCTTACCAAAATCCGTGTTTCAGCTGCAGATGGAAGGAAGAGAGCCACAGTATTCATTACTGATGGGACGTCCCAAAGCAGTTCAAAAATAAGGGTGGGAAAAACCAATAAAAGGCAGAAACCCAACAACCTTAACAACAAAGCGCAACCAGCGCTAAACACAAGTTCATCCAGAACTTTAAACTACAGCTGCCTGCAGGACCCTACGTCCGAGGGCTGCATCAGCGGAAGAACTGACGTCCACTTTATAAAACTTTGTAAACGTGTGGACAGAGCGCCAAGTTGCCGCTCGGCAGAGCTGCACTGCCGAGGCACCTTGATGAAAAGCCCACGATGAGGCCACAGCTCTCGTAGAATGGGCTCGAATCTTAATCGGGCAAGATTCACCCCGAAGACGGTAAGCTTCCAAAATAGCTGACCGGATCCAACGAGCTATAGAATCCTTAGAAGCTCATTGACCACGCCGACGACCTGCTGGAACCACAAACAGGGAGTCCGTCTTACGAAAACCTTGAGTAATAGATAGATAAAACTTCAAGGCCCGCACTAAATCCAATGTGTGTAAAGCTCGCTCTTTCACATTCTTCGGATCCGGGCAGAATGAAGGCAACACAATATCCTGGTTGACATGAAATTGTGACACCACTTTAGGCAAAAAATCACCCCGAGTGCGAAGCACTACACGATCCGGAAAAAACTCCAGAAAAGGAGGCGAACAAGAAAGAGCTGCCAACTCAGAAACTCTCCTCAAGGAAGTGACTGCAACAAGGAAAGCCACCTTCCAAGAAAGTAAAGAAAGGCTAGCAGAAACCATAGGCTCAAAGGTTTATGCTGAAGAGCCTCCAAAACAAGGTTGAGCCGCCAAGGAGACACGGGTGCCTTCCGCGGCGGAAACTTACGAGATATACCTCGGAAAAAGGAAAGCACGTCTCTATTTGAAGCAATGGTTCTCCGAAACAATAAGGACAGAGCAGAAATCTGACCTTTCAGAGTGCTTACTGCCAAACCCTTGTCTAGCCCATGCTGTAGAAAAGCCAACAGGTTGGGAATGGAAAATTTTCTCGGGTTCCGAGAGGACCCCAAACACCACGAAAAGAAGGTTTCCCAAATCTTGTGGTAAATCCTAGTAGTAGCCGGACATCTTGCAGCACGAAGGGTAGCAATGACCTCGGCTGAGAAACCTCTACGGGTCAAGATTTCGGTCTCAAGAGCCACGCCGTCAAACGCAGGGACATCAAGTCCGGATGACAAACGGGCCCCTGAGTCAACAAGTCCGGTTGAAGAGGGAGTGGAAAAGGAGGTGCCGCCAACAGCGACATTATTGTCGAGAACCACACCCTTCTTGGCCAGTCTGGAGCTATCAAAATAGCTGGAATTCTCTCTAGTCTGATCCGACGCAGTACTAGAGGAAGTAAGGATATCGGCGGGAATACATAGATCAGCTCGAACTGATCCCACTGAGCCACTAGAGCATCCACCGCCACCGCCTTCGGATCCTTGTACCTGGACATGAATGTCGGTAACTTGGCATTGAACCTGGATGCCATCAAATCCACTTGGGGGGTTCCCCAGCGAGAGCACAGTAGTGCAAACACATCCGGATGGAGGCTCCATTCCCCGGAATCCATCCTTCTGCGACTGAGAAAGTCCGCTGTAACATTCTGAACCCCTGGAATGTGAATCGCCGAAATGGCTGGTACATTGGCCTCTGCCCAAATCAGAATTCGGGACACCTCTACCATGAGTCTGGAACTCCTTGTCCCACCTTGGTGATTGATATACGCGACAGCCGTCGCATTGTCTGTCTGCACACGGACTGGCAGACCGCTCAAAGGGACCGTCCAATGTTGGAGGCAAAGGAAAATCGCCCTCAATTCCAGGATGTTGATCGGAAGCACAGACTCTTCCGATGACCATACCCCCTGAATCCAGAGATTGTTCCAAACACCCCCCCAGCCCGTCAGGCTGGCATCGGTGGTTATGACTGACCACTTCAGAGGGAGGAAAGACTTCCCCAGGGAGAATGCCCCTGGACGTAACCACCATTCTAGAGAATCCCGCACCGCGCGAGAAATGTGACACTGCAATCCAGCGATTGCGACTGATTCCATCGACTCAAGATGAACCTTTGAAGAGTCCTGGAGTGGAACTGGGCAAAAGGAATTGCCTCCATGGACGCCACCATCAGTCCTAGAAGACGCATACACTTCCGTAGAGACATTGCCGTTGAGGATCTCATAATCTGTACATGTCGAAGAAGACATGACTGTTTGTCTGGTGGTAGGGAAACTACCGACCGAAACGTGTCGAGATGCATTCCCAAAAAGAGGATTGTCCTCGATGGTTCCAGGGACGACTTCTCCCAATTGACCAGCCAACCGAAGTCCTTCAGAAACTGAAGAGACAAATCCCGAGCCGTCAACGCCTCCTCCTCCGAGGAAGCCATGATCAAAAGATCGTCCAGATAAGGGAGAATCGTAATCCCCTGTTTTCGAAGGATTGCCATGAGAGGCGCCAGAATTTTTGTAAAGACCCTTGGCGCTGAGGCTAAGCCGAACGGCAGAGCCACGAACTGGTAATGATTCTGACCTATGGCAAATCGAAGAAAGCGCTGATGAGCCTTTCCGATGGGAATATGCAAATAGGCGTCGCGAATGTCGATTGACATCAGAAAATCGTTCTGTGACAGAGCTGCCACAACGGAACGAAGCGACTCCATGCGAAATTTCCGGGCATGAACATGCCGGTTTAATCGCTTGAGATCCAGAATCGGGCGAAATTTGTTCTCCTTTTTGGGAACTATAAAAAGGTTGGAATAAAAAACCTTTCCCTCGGTCCTCTGACGGAACCGGTATCACTACACCCTTTTGTAGTAGCGATTCGACCTCTCGCTGTAGAGCGACAACAAGCTCGGGTTCCGACGGAACGCGAGATTGACAAAAAACATTTGGGGGTTGAGAAGCAAACTCTATGAAATAGCCTGCCGACACTATCCGCGTTACCCAGGAATCTGGAACGCGAGCCATCCAAGTCTCCTTGAAAAGAAGCAGGCGACCCCCCACTCGAGAATCCTCGAGTGGACCCCTGGCGTCAATCCGACTTTGCGGGTTTCTTGTCAAGTTCCCGCTTGTTCTGGCGGAAACTCTGCTTCCAGGGAGTACGAGTTTTCTGAGAGGATTTCTTTCCTGAGAAAGAAGGACGACCCGATCCCCACGAGGAGTGACTAGATCGTCCTCGGCCCCGAAAGGACCGCCGACCACTATAAACACCAGGCTTACTGGACACCGAGGCCATGGCCCTTCGCTGTGGTAATGCTGATTCCTTCGCCTTAGCCTTGGAAATCAGCTCTGTGAGGTCGGATCCAAAAAGATGGCCACCCTTGTAAGGTAAGGCCAACAACCCTTGTTTGGAAACTGCGTCCCCGGCCCACTGTCTGAGCCATAAAGCTCTTCTGACTGTGACCGCTGAAGCTTGCGCTTTGGCCAGCAGAGATGCCGTATCCAGACCGGCATCAAAGATATAACAGGCTGCCGTTTCTAACCATTCACAAGTTTCCCGTATCTCAGATAACGGAGATTCATTTTGCAACTCCGTCTTCAGACGTGCCAACCAGCTTAGAGAAGCTCTAGCAGCACACATGGATCCTAGCACTGCTCGAAATCCATGACCCGCAGCCTCATAGCTTGCTTTTGCCGCCAATTCTGCCTTCTAAACCAAAGGCTCCTGTAAGCTCGCTTTTCCCTTAATAGGGAGTAGAGAGGATTTACTAAGCTGAGACAAAGACACATCCACTTCAGGAGCAGAAGTCCAATTAGCCTTTAACTCCGTAGAGCAAGGATAAAGTGTATCAAAGAAATGCGTTCCATGAAAACGCTTATCTGGACATAGACGTTCCTCCTCTATTACACCATTAAGCTCATCCAGAGTTGGCAATGTTGTGCGCGAAGCACGGGACTCCTGGAACATGCGTGCTGATTTACCAGGACGACTAGTTACCTCCTCCGGTAACTGTAGTATATCTCTCATGGCTTCAATTAATGCCTCCGTACGCTTCGTCATAGAGGAACGCCCCTGCGGCTCGTCTGCATCTGAATCGGATATTTCTCCATCCGAATTTAAAGGGGAACTCTGCCCAATATCAGATACATCTGACTCGCTCCGTGTAGAGGCCGGTAACGGCCTGCGTCGCTTCCTCTGAGAGGAATTAGCAGACACATATTGACCTAAAAGGTCAGACAAGTTATTAATCGATCGAGCGATATCATCCAATTTTCCACCGCTGTCGACCGCAGCGCTAGACGCTGTGGAGGTCTGCGTATCTGATTGCCGCAATGGCACTGGGACGTGATCCGCGGCATCTGAACTCTGTTCAGACATGTCTCACCTGTATGAGCAGGTCAAAGCGGTAATACCAGCAAAAAACTATGCGGTTTTTTTTTTTTTTTTTTTTTAAACGCTGAAGGGTTAACGCTCCACCAAGCAGGGTTACCCCAGCGGTATTCAGTCAGCAAATTTAACTGGTAGAAATAACCCTCAGAGGGGTTAATATTGCAAACTCACCAAAATATATATATATTTGGAGCCCCAGCCAATTTTTATGTCTCTGATGAGACTGCAGCTGCAGGATAGCGATCGCTGCGCTGCGGGGTGAGGAATCCGCACTCACCCAGCTGGCCGTGGTGTCTTATGAGGAGAGGAGCGGTCCGAGGAGCCCAGGAGCCTGAGTAATGGCCGCCACAGTGAGGGGGTCGCAGGAGAAACGCCAGAGCGCGCGTCTTCCTGCTCAAAAGACCGGGATAGATAGGCCACGCCCCCCGCCAGCTCAAATAATGAGCGCGAACTCTCCCCGCTCCTGCTCCCTCTCTGTCCTGCAGCTATCTGCCTGCGGACAAAAATCACCACATCTACTTGTAACAGCGCTGTCACAGCAGCGCTGAAGCATACTGACATTACATGTAGTAGCGCTGTCACACAGCACGCTGAAGCATACTGACATTACATGTAGTAGCGCTGTCACAGCAGCGCTGAAGCATACTGACATACATGTAGTAGCGCTGTCACAGCAGCGCTGAAGCATACTGACATTACATGTAGTAGCGCTGTCACAGCAGCGCTGAAGCATACTGACATTACATGTAGTAGCGCTGTCACAGCAGCGCTGAAGCATACTGACATACATGTAGTAACGCTGTACACAGCAGCGCTGAAGCATACTGACATTAGTAATAGCGCTGCTCATTCAGACGCTAAAGCACTCACACATAATTATTATTAAAATTTGTGTGGATACTCACCAGCCAAGGCGCCACAGGGACCCTCAGGGGTTTCTGGCGCAGTGCCCATGCTTCCCCCCAGGGCGAAGAACGCAGTGACCGCACGTGTGGTTTGCGTTCCCGCCAGAGAAGCTCTCCTCATCCCCCAGGGCCGGCAAGGATTCTGCAGGGACTTTGAGTAAATACAGATCCGCCAAGGGAGAGGTTGGGGTACAGCAGCGCTGGTACCCCTGAGACCTCTAGACCAACTAGTGATCCAAGTCTCCTGTCCGAATATTAAAATAATAAAATCTTCTGAGGAGCTGCATTAGCAGCGACCATCCTCTGGACCTCAAATCTTAGACTGGAGCTGAGTAGGAGGAGCCCGAGCTGGAGGGGCCAGCCAGTCATCACTCTTTTGATCTGAGGTAACATCCTGATCTGGGGCTCCGCCTACCCATCAGTAATGAATACTGTGGCTCTCTTCCTTCCATCTGCAGCTGAAAATATAAATTAATCTTTCAGTAAAACAGAGTAGAGAGCTGTATAGGCTAGTATATTAGGAGATAATATATTTAGGGTTGATCTTCTAACATGTGATGCTTTGGTTATTTTGTATGATTTTCTGATTGTTCTACTTTACTTCTATAGACACCCACACACATTAGATAGCTATAAGCTGAACGACAACCAACAACTCTGCCTCACATACACAGGTACGTTCAGCTCAGCCAAGCGAAACTGTGCGCTCTATGGTAGAGCCACTGCCAGGCTACTTTCATGGCATCTTATCTGAGGAAAGAACAAAAGGATCGACCCTAAAATTCAGCAGGCCGGATCCTTTGCTCTTCTGTCATGATCTGTCGGCGAACAGTCGGGCGATCCCCATGCACAATGGATTTCTGGTCAATCATGCCGCTACTGGTGGGTTCAATCAACTCTAGACTAGACTGTGTATGGGGGTCTTGAATAGTACAATTGTCTAGTGGCGATATCAGCTGTACCCACCAATCTCTCAGCTAAACGTGTCTCTTGCTGATGTTCCAGTTTCTTGCTCCAGGTCAGGAGAACCCTCCTCTGTACAGAAAAACTATTTAAACGTAAAAAGCAATAAGATTAATGGGCATAAAATGAGTTTCCATGTTAACCATTTGTGGCATATCAGGGATGATATGTCAGGATAAAAAGAATCCTGTGATCATTGCTTGTCAATTTAACATGGCCATTTTTCCCATTTAAATCAATTAAGAGATGGGGGGCTTGCATGTGGTTCTCTTTGTTGGACACCACGAATGTTAGAAAAAGGCTCTTTATGTAGCTCCAGAAAATGAAGAGAGAGCAACGTGCAAGTGTGGCCAACTCTCCAGTGGATTTTACTGAGATATATACAGTACAGACCAAAAGTTTGGACACACCTTCTCATTCAAAGATTTTTCTGTATTTTCAAGACTATGAAAATTGTAGAATCACACTGAAGGCATCAAAACTATGAATTAACACATGTGGAATTATACATTACACTTTTTACAAAAAAGTGTGAAACAACTGAAAATATGTCTTATATTCTAGGTTCTTCAAAGTAGGCACGTTTTGCTTTGATTTTGCTGTCTCCCTCTCCCACACCACCTCCTCACCTCGCCCCGTCTGTCGGTGTTCCCCAAGGCTCAGTGGACCCCTACTCTTCTCCATCTACACCCTCGGCCTGGGACAGCTCATAGAATCCCATGGTTTGCAGTATCATCTCTACGCCGATGACACGCAGATCTACCTATCTGGACCTGACCTCACCTCCTTACTGACCAAAATCCACAATGTCTGTCTGCTATTTCTGCTTTCTTCTCTGCTCGCTTTCTAAAACTGAACATCGACAAAACAGAATTCATCATCTTTCCCCCATCTCACTCTACCCCCCCACCAGACCTGTCCATCAACGTCAATGGCTGCTCATTTTCCCCAGTCCCGCATGCTCGGTGCCTCGGAGTGATCCTCGACTCTGCCCTCTCTTTCAAGCAACATGTCCAAACCCTTGCCTCCTCCTGCCGCTCAAACTCAAAAAAATTTCCTGATCGTGATTTTCCTTTTACCATGAAAATACAAAAACATAGTGCTTCCCTCATCACTCCCGTCACTACTGCAACCTCCTACTTTGGCCTTCCCCCTTTGCACCTGGCACCACTCCAATTCATCCTGCACTCGCTGCCCCACTAATTACACCTGTTCCCCCCTTTAACCCCAAGCCCCTCCCTCTGCCAAACCCTTCATTGGGTTTCCCACTCCCGAGGCTCCAGTTCAAAACCAACCATGACCTACAAATCCTCCACAATCTGTCTTCCCAAAACATCTGGACATGGTCCCCTACATACCCACCGCAACCCTTGATCCTCTCAAATCTCTTCCCTACTCCCCCTTTTCTCTTCTTCCCACAACCCCATACAAAGCTTCTCCCCGTGCCCTTCCCCCAAAACCCGGGAAATCTCTACCTCAACACATCGACTCGCGCCAACCATGGAAAACCCTTTAAAAAGAACCTGAAACCCACCTTTTCCCAAAAGCCACAACCTGCAGTACACAGTCTACTGAACCACCGCACGACCACTCTACCCTCTCCTATGTATCCTCACCCATTTCCCGAACTGCGAGCCCTTGCAGGCAGGGCCCCCTCCTCTGTACTTGTGTGTGCCCGTATTGCTCATGTTTTACGTACTTGTCTATATTTCCCCCCTTCACATTAAAGCGCCAGAATAAATGGCGTAAAAAATTTATAATAAAATAATAATAATTCTGCTTTGACGCAGAAAAGGGAACGGATGGACTCAAAATCCGGTTCCCACCGTGAAGCATGGAGGGGTTTTGGTTTATTGTGTGGGGGGCTTTTTGGTGACACTGTTGGGGATTTTTTCAAAAATTTAAGCGGTGAGCGGTCCACTCCCCCAAAAACTCATTGGGTTCAGGCTGGTCTGTGGAGGCCAGGTCATCTGGGTAGCACCCCCACACCCTCCTTTTTGGGCAATACCCCCTTACCACTGGAGGTGTGTTTGGGCCTGAAAAATAAATGAGGTCCAATAAACACAAACGGTGGAATAGATGCGCTGCAAGATGCTGTGGGAGCATGGCTTCAGTATGCCTTTTAAATTTTGAAATCCCCAACAGTGTCCCACAAAGCACCCCCACCCATCACCACTCCTCCATGCTTTAGGTGGGAACCGGGATGTAGAGTCCATCCCTTCCCCTTTTTGCGTGCAAAACAGTAATCAAAGAAAAGGTGGTATTGAAGAACCCAGAATTAAACATATTTTCAGTTGTTTTCACACTTTTTTTTAAAGGGTGTAATTAAATTCCACAGTGTTACTTCATA
>JARQOD010000001.1:768451103-768697174 GCA_033576555.1 Oophaga sylvatica | reverse complement strand
GAGGCTGGTGAAAAACATTGATAAACATGTAATAGCGCTGTCACCGCAGTGCTGAAGCATACTGATATACATGTAATAGCGCTGCCATCAGACGCTAAAACACTCACACATTAATAATAAAATTTTGTGTGGAGTACTCACCAGCCAAGGCGCCACAGGGACCCTCAGGGTTTCTGGCGCTGTGCCCATGCTTCCCCCCAGGGCGAGGGACGCAGTGACCGCACGTGTGGTTTGCGTCCCCGCCAGGGAAGCTCTCCTCATCCCCCAGGGCCGGCAAGGATTCTGCAGGGACTTTGAGTAAATACAGATCCTCCAAGGAGAGGTTGGGGTACAGCAGCGCTGGTACCCCTGAGACCTCTAGACCAACTAGTGATCCAAGTCTCTTGTCCGAATGTAAAATAATAAATCTTCTGAGGAGCTGCATTAGCAGCGACCATCCTCTGGACCTCAAATCTTAGACTGGAGCTGAGTAGGAGGAGCCCGAGCTGGAGGGGCCAGCCAGTCAGCACTCTTTTGATCTGAGGTGACATCCTGATCTGGGGCTCCGCCTACCCATCAGTAATGAATACTGTGGCTCTCTTCCTTCCATCTGCAGCTGAAAACGGCAAATACACCAGAGAGGTTGGAATCTACTGGATTGCAGTACCCTGACTAACCACCACAATTAAAGGCAGTTTTGGAGCGTTCCTACATTGGTCCTAGACGCCTCGTCACAGCCTGAGAGGTTAACTACACCTAAAGATAGAAAGAGGAAAGCTATCTGCCCCGGAGCAGATCCCCATAGAACATAGGAAGCCCCCAAACATTGCCAATCCTCATTGAATGGTTCAGTACTGTTTGTAACCACCAGAGGGAGCTTCTGCTCAGAATTCATTTCTAACACATTCACAACAGGGGAAGCACGGAGCAGGATGGGGGAAGCATGGAGCAGGATTGGGGGAACACAGTGGAGGACGGAGCAGGACGGGGGGAGCACAGAGGAGGACGGGGAAGCACGGAGCAGGACGGGGGGGGGGGAGCACAGAGCAGGATGGGGGAGCATAGAGGAGCAAGACGGCGGAGCACTGAGGAGGACGGGGGAGCACTGGGGAGGACAAGGAGCTGAGCCATACATAGAAGGATGGACAGGGAGTGGAGCCATGCATACTGGGAGGGGGGGGGGGGTAAGAGCCACACAGAGCAGGACAGGTATGAGGGGACAATGCATACCCGGCTCATACTCGAGTCAATAAGCTTACCCAGTTTTCCGTGGCTAAATTAGGGGCCTCGGCTTATACTCGGGTCGGCTTACACTCGAGTATATACAGTACATAAAAATCACAAGCAAGATTAGAATATTTAGCATATTATCTTATTACAGCCCATAATCCTCTGCCAGTTTTGTTTTGGATCTGAAAAAAACATTACATTTATTAGTAGTGAATGCCTATTATCTTACTCTGTTTTTGCATCCTCGATGCGTTTCTCCATGCGTAGAATGCAACAAAGAGCTGTCTCCTGCAATAGTGATCTGATGCCAACATAATCCCCTCACGCTCAGCATTTAGATCTGCTAAACAACATTTCCATTTCCACCAACATTGCTCCAACAAACTTGCGTTGCAGTGCAGAATTGCCTAGAATTACAGATAGAACATTCAGTACATAGGACAAGTCTGTTCATCAATATTCACCACCTCACTGAATACTACTCTAAACCAGGACTTTAACTACATGTTATTTTGCTGGAAATCCTGTGGAAAATAAATTAATCTTTCAGTAAAACAGAGTAGAGAGCTGTATAGGCTAGTATATTAGGAGATAATATATTTAGGGTTGATCTTCTAACATGTGATGCTTTGGTTATTTTGTATGATTTTCTGATGTTCTACTTTACTTCTATAGACACCCACACACATTAGATAGCTATAAGCTGAACGACAACCAACAACTCTGCCTCACATACACAGGTACGTTCAGCTCAGCCAAGCGAAACTGTGCGCTCTATGGTAGAGCCACTGCCAGGCTACTTTCATGGCATCTTATCTGAGGAAAGAACAAAAGGATCGACCCTAAAATTCAGCAGGCCGGATCCTTTGCTCTTCTGTCATGATCTGTCGGCGAACAGTCGGGCGATCCCCATGCACAATGGATTTCTGGTCAATCATGCCGCTACTGGTGGGTTCAATCAACTCTAGACTAGACTGTGTATGGAGGTCTTGAATAGTACAATTGTCTAGTGGCGATATCAGCTGTACCCACCAATCTCTCAGCTAAACGTGTCTCTTGCTGATGTTCCAGTTTCTTGCTCCAGGTCAGGAGAACCCTCCTCTGTACAGAAAAACTATTTAAACGTAAAAAGCAATAAGATTAATGGGCATAAAATGAGTTTCCCATGTTAACCATTTGTGGCATATCAGGGATGATATGTCAGGATAAAAAGAATCCTGTGATCATTGCTTGTCAATTTAACATGGCCATTTTTCCCATTTAAATCAATTAAGAGATGGGGGGCTTGCATGTGGTTCTCTTTGTTGGACACCACGAATGTTAGAAAAAGGCTCTTTATGTAGCTCCAGAAAATGAAGAGAGAGCAACGTGCAAGTGTGGCCAACTCTCCAGTGGATTTTACTGAGATATATACAGTACAGACCAAAAGTTTGGACACACCTCATTCAAAGATTTTTCTGTATTTTCAAGACTATGAAAATTGTAGAATCACACTGAAGGCATCAAAACTATGAATTAACACATGTGGAATTATACATTACACTTTTTACAAAAAAGTGTGAAACAACTGAAAATATGTCTTATATTCTAGGTTCTTCAAAGTAGGCACGTTTTGCTTTGATTTTGCTGTCTCCCTCTCCCACACCACCTCCTCACCTCGCCCCGTCTGTCGGTGTTCCCCAAGGCTCAGTGGACCCCTACTCTTCTCCATCTACACCCTCGGCCTGGGACAGCTCATAGAATCCCATGGTTTGCAGTATCATCTCTACGCCGATGACACGCAGATCTACCTATCTGGACCTGACCTCACCTCCTTACTGACCAAAATCCCACAATGTCTGTCTGCTATTTCTGCTTTCTTCTCTGCTCGCTTTCTAAAACTGAACATCGACAAAACAGAATTCATCATCTTTCCCCCATCTCACTCTACCCCCCCACCAGACCTGTCCATCAACGTCAATGGCTGCTCATTTTCCCCAGTCCCGCATGCTCGGTGCCTCGGAGTGATCCTCGACTCTGCCCTCTCTTTCAAGCAACATGTCCAAACCCTTGCCTCCTCCTGCCGTCTCAAACTCAAAAATATTTCCTGGATCCGTGCATTCCTTGACCATGAAACTACAAAAACACTAGTGCATGCCCTCATCATCTCCCGCCTCGACTACTGCAACCTCCTACTCTCTGGCCTTCCCTCTAGCACTCTGGCACCACTCCAATTCATCCTGCACTCTGCTGCCCGACTAATACACCTGTCTCCCCGTTAATCCCCAAGCCTTCCTCTCTGCCAAGCCCTTCATTGGCTTCCTATCGTCCAGAGGCTCCAGTTCAAAACCCTAACCATGACCTACAAATCCATCCACAATCTGTCTTCTCCATACATCTGTGACATGGTCTCCCGGTACATACCCACACGCAACCTTCGATCCTCTCAAGATCTCTTCCTCTACTCCCCTCTTATCTCTTCTTCCCACAACCGCATACAAAGCTTCTCCCGTGCCTCTCCCATACTCTGGAACTCTCTACCTCAACACATCAGACTCGCGCCAACCATGGAAACCTTCAAAAAGAACCTGAAGACCCACCTCTTCCAACAAGCCTACAACCTGCAGTGATCATCAGTCTACTGAACCACCGCACGACCAGCTCTACCCTCTCCTAGTGTATCCTCACCCATTCCTGTAGACTGCGAGCCCTTGCAGGCAGGGTCCTCTCTCCTTCTGTACTTGTGTGTGCCTTGTATTGCTCATGTTTACTGTACTTGTCTATATTTGCCCCCCTTCACATGTAAAGCGCCATGGAATAAATGGCGCTATAAAAATTTATAATAATAATAATAATTACTGCTTTGCACGCAGAAAAGGTGAACGGATGGACTCTACACTCCTGGTTCCCACCGTGAAGCATGGAGGAGGTGGTGTTATTGTGTGGGGGTGCTTTGCTGGTGACACTGTTGGGGATTTATTCAAAATTGAAGCGGTGAGCGGTCCAGCTCACCCCAAACATCTCGATTGGGTTCAGGTCTGGTGACTGTGGAGGCCAGGTCATCTGGCGTAGCACCCCATCACTCTCCTTCTTGGTCAAATACCCCTTACACAGTCTGGAGGTGTGTTTGGGGTCCTGAAAAATAAATGATGGTCCAACTAAACACAAACTGGATGGAATAGCATGCTGCTGCAAGATGCTGTGGTAGCCATGCTGCTTCAGTATGCCTTCAATTTTGAAATCCCCAACAGTGTCACCAGCAAAGCACCCCCACACCATCACACCACCTCCTCCATGCTTCACGGTGGGAACCAGGCATGTAGAGTCCATCCGTTCACCTTTTCTGCGTGCAAAGCAGTAATCAAAGCAAAAGGTGGCTACTTTGAAGAACCTAGAATATAAGACATATTTTCAGTTGTTTCACACTTTTTTGTAAAGTGTGATGTATAATTCCACATGTGTTACTTCATAGTTTTGATGCCTTCAGTGTGATTCTACAATTTTCAGTCATGAAAATACAAAAAAATCTTTGAATGAGGTGTGTCCAAACTTTTGGTCTGTACTGTATATACTTTAAAAATGTCATACAAAGGCCACACGAATACTTATAATTAATAGATGCAAGTCCCTTCAAATTGTCTACATTGCACCATTAACTTCCGTAGCACTTTATAAGTACAGTATCAGGATAACAATGACAAACAGCAATGTTGCATAGAAAAATGAAATAATGGTCTACAATATGCATGTTAGGAACTCGGTCATGTACATAGTAACCAGACTTATAGCAGTTAAAATTATTATGTACGTTACTGGTAAATGTAATTAACAAGACCAATAAATAGTATTGAGTTACCGTATATACTCATGTATAAACCGACCCGTGTATAAGCCGACCCCCCTAATTTTGCCACAAAAAACTGGGAAAACGTATTGACTCGCGTATAAGCCTAGGGTGAAAAATGATTATGCTCCCATATGCTCCATAGATTAGGCCCCCATAAACTGCACAGATTATGCCCCGTATGATCCACAGATTATGCCCCCATATGATCCAGATTATGCCCCCATATGCTCCCCTGATTATGCCCCATATGCTCCACAGATTATGCCCCATATGCTCCACAGATTATGCCGCCATATGATCCACAGATTATGCCCCCATATGCTGCACAGATCATGCCCCCGTATGATCCACAGATTATGCCCCATATGCTCCACAGATTATGCCCCCATATGCTCCAGATTATGCCCCATATCCTGCACAGATTATGTCCCCATATGCTGCACAGATTATGCACCCATATGCTCCACAGATTATGCCCCATATGCTCCAGATTATGCCCCCATATGCTCCAGATTATGCCCCCATATGCTGCACAGATTATGCCCCCATATGCTGCACAGATTATGCCCCCATATGCTGCACAGATTATGCCCCCGTATGATCCACAGATTAGGCCCCCATATGCTCCATTATGCCCCCATATGCTGCACAGATTATGCCCCCGTATGATCCACAGATTATGCCCCCATATGCTCCACAGATTATGCCCCATAGTATACGTCCCTTATGCTGCTGCTGCAAAAAAAAAAAAGACATACCTCTCGTCGCTGGGGGCCAGGTGTCGGTGTCCTGAGCAGGCGGTGACACCGGCGCGCTATGGGGGACAGGTGCCGGTGTCCCCCGGCACCTGAGATATTTACCTGTCACCGGACCGCTCCACCGCTGTGCACTGCGCCCTCTTCCGGGTCCTCGGCAGTGAATGATCAGGCAGAGGGCGCGGCGCTCACTAACGACGTCATCGCGCCCTCTGCCTGATCACAGCCAGAGGAGTCGGACGAGGGAGCAGCACGCAGCGGTGGAACGGGACAGGTAAATATCGCTATACTCACCCCTCCGCTGGCGCATCACTCTCTGCAGCGTCTCCTCTTCTCCCGGCGGTCTCCGCAGCGCTTCAGTCCTACAGCGGTCACGTGGTACCGCTTATTAAAGTCATGAATATGACCCGCGTATAAGCCGAGAGGGGGACTTTCAGCCCTAAAAGACGGATTTTGGTAAGAACTTACCTGTAAAATCCTTTTCAGCGAAGGAAGGAAGAGAGACACAGTATTCTTTACTGATGGGTAGGCGGAGCCCAGACGGGATAGACACCTCAGATTAAAAAAGCGTGTTGACCGGCCCCTCCAGCTCGGGCTCCTCCTACTCAGCTTTCTCCAGTTGTACACAAGCTTAAGGAAGAGCAATATCACCAGCGGAGCAACATAACCCCTTCTGAAGAACTTCAGAGACAAACACAAGAATACAGGTTATGCATGCAGATAGGCAAAAAACCACACAGTTCCAGGTACTACTCACGGGACCTGACCACTGCGATGAGCTGGCAATGCTGGAACAGAGCCGTAGCGCGTCGACCTCAGCCCAGAAATCGTTATCAGAGAAGGGCCACGCTGCTTCTGTAAATCAACAACACACTTCTGCCATGGGAGGGAGCTGTGTCTCTCTTCCTTCGCTGAAAAGGATTTTACAGGTAAGTTCTTACCAAAATCCGTCTTTCAGCTGCAGATGGAAGGAAGAGAGCCACAGTATTCTTTACTGATGGGACGTCCCAAAGCAGTTCAAAAATTAGGGTGGGAAAAGAAAACCAAAATAGGCAGAAACCCAACAACCTAGAAAAAAGCGCAACAGGCGCCAAATACAAGTTTACTAGAAAACTTAAACCACCGCTGCCTGCAGGACCCTACGTCCCAAGGCTGCATCAGCGGAAGCACTAACGTCCACCTTATAAAATTTTGTAAAAGTGTGGACGGAGCGCCAGGTCGCCGCCCGGCAGAGCTGAGCCGCCGAGGCCCCTTGATGGAAAGCCCACGATGAGCCCACAGCCCTCGTGGAGTGAGCTCGAAGTTTAACCGGGCAAGGCTCGCCCTTAAGTCGGTAAGCCTCCAAAATGGCCGACCGAATCCAACGAGCTATAGAATCCTTGGAAGCTCGCTGACCACGTCGACGACCTGCTGGAATCACAAACAAAGAGTCTGATTTCCGAAAACCTTGAGTAACATTCAAGTAGAATTTCAAAGCCCGCACCAAATCCAATGTGTGCAAGGCCCGTTCCTTCTCAGTCCTTGGCCTCGGACAAAGAGAAGGTAACACAATATCCTGGTTAACATGGAATCGTGACACCACCTTAGGTAGGAAGTCGCCCCGAGTGCGAAGCACTACACGATCCGGGTGAAACTCTAAGAAGGGAGGCGAACAAGAAAGAGCCGCCAACTCAGAAACCCTCCTCAAAGAAGTGACTGCCACTAATAAGGCCACCTTCCAAGAAAGTAAATAAAGGCTAACCGAATCCATAGGCTCAAAGGGCTGATGTTGAAGAGCCTCCAAAACAAGATTAAGCCGCCAAGGAGATACAGGTGTCCTCCGCGGCGGAAACTGACGGGTTATTCCACGAAAAAAGGAACGCACGTCCCTACGTGAGGCGATAGCCCTCCGAAAAAGTAAGGACAGAGCAGAAACCTGACCCCTCAGGGTGCTAACGGCCAAACCTTTGTCCAACCCGTGTTGTATAAAAGCCAACAAATTGGGAATAGAAAATTTTCTCGGGTTCCTTGAAGAACTCGAACACCACAAAAAGAAAGCTTCCCAAGTCCTGTGGTAAATCTTAGTAGTAGCCGGACTCCTAGCAGCACGCAGAGTAGCAATGACTTCGGCTGAGAAACCTCTACGGGTCAAAATTTCGGTCTCAAGAGCCACGCCGTCAAACGCAGAGACTTCAGGTCTGGATGACGAACGGGCCCTTGGGTTAACAGGTCCGGACGAAGAGGAAGCGAAAATGGCGGAGCCGCTAGAAGCGACACCAGTGTCGAGAACCACGTTCTCCTTGGCCAATCTGGAGCTATCAATATAGCTGAGATTCTCTCCAGCCTGATTCGACGGAGTACCAGAGGTAGCATAGAAATCGGCGGGAACACATAAATTAGTTTGAATTGGTCCAACGGGGCCACTAGAGCATCCACCGCTACAGCCTTCGGATCCCTGTACCTGGACACGAATGTCGGTAACTTGGCATTGGCCCTGGATGCCATCAGATCCACTTGGGGAGTTCCCCAACGGGAGCACAGCAGTGCAAAAATTTCCGGATGGAGACTCCATTCTCCGGGATCCATCTTCTCGCGACTTAGGAAGTCCGCTGTGATATTCTGAACTCCTGGAATGTGGATAGCAGAGATGGCTGGGACTCTGGCCTCTGCCCATACCAGGATCCGAGATACCTCCACCATGAGTCTGGAACTCCTTGTCCCGCCTTGGTGGTTGATATATGCGACCGCCGTCGCATTGTCTGTCTGCACTCGGACAGGCAGACCGCGTAAAGGGACCGTCCAATGTTGGAGGCAAAGGAAAATTGCCCTCAATTCGAGGATGTTGATCGGCAAGACAGACTCCTCTGGCGACCATACTCCCTGAATCCAGAGATCGTTCCAAACGCCCCCCCAGCCCGTCAGGCTGGCATCGGTGGTTATGACTGACCACTTCAGAGGAAGAAAAGACTTCCCCCGAGACAATTCTGTTGAACGGATCCACCATCCTAGAGACTCTCGTACATCGCGGGAGATAACTACACTGCAATCCAGTGAGGTCTGCGACCGATCCCAGCGGTTTAGAATGAACCTCTGGAGCGTCCTGGAATGGAACTGGGCAAACGGAAGTGCCTCCATTGAGGCCACCATCAACCCCAGAAGACGCATACATCTTCGAAGGGACATTGTCACTGAAGACTTCATCACCTGCGTATGTCGGATGAGACATGCTTGCTTGTCTGGAGGTAGAGACACCACTGCTCGTACTGTGTCGAAATGCATCCCCAGAAACAGGATTGATTGTGACGGTTCCAGAGACGACTTCTCCCAATTGACCAGCCACCCGAAGTCCTCCAGGAGCTGAAGGGATAGATTGCGAGCCGACACAGCCTCCTCCTTTGAGGATGCCACAATCAAAAGGTCGTCCAGATAGGGAAGGATCGTGACTCCCTGTCTTCGAAGTATAGCCATGAGAGGTGCCAGAATCTTTGTAAAGACTCTGGGTGCCGAGGCCAAACCGAATGGTAGAGCCACAAATTGGTAATGGTCTTGTCCTATGGCAAAGCGAAGATAACGCTGGTGAGCCCCTCAGATTGGAACGTGCAAATAGGCGTCGCGTATGTCGATTGACACCAAAAAATCGTTCTGCGACAATGCTGCCACTACGGAGCGAAGTGACTCCATGCAAAACTTTCGGGTGTGGACATGCCGATTCAATCTTTTGAGATCCAGGACGGGGCGAAACTTTCCCTCTTTTTTGGGAACCACAAAGAGGTTGGAATAAAAACCTCTTCCCCTGTCCTCTGGTGAAACCGGAACCACCACACCCTTCTGCAGAAGAAATTCGACTTCCTGCAGTAAAGCGGCACATAGCTCGGGCTCTGACGGAATGTGAGATTGACAATAACTGTTCGGGGGTCGGGAAGAAAATTCTATGAAATAGCCTGCCGACACAACCCGCGTCACCCAGGAGTCTGGGACACGGGAAACCCAAGTCAATTTGAATTGGAGCAGGCGACCCCCCACTCGAGAGCCCTCGAGCGGGCCCCTGGCGTCAATCCGCCTTAGCGGGCTTTTTGTCAGATTCCCTTTTATCTTGACGGAAACTCTGTTTCCAGGGAGTGCGGGATTTCTGATTTGTCTTTTTTCCCGAAAAAAGGGACGACCCGACCCCCAAGAGGGCTGACCGAATCGTCCCCTGGACCGAAAGGACCGTCGACCACTACTGGTACCAGATCTGCCAGACGTAGAAGCCCAGTTCTACACTGCGGTAAGGCTGTCTCCTTTGCCTTTGCTTTGGTAATCAGCTCCGTAAGGTCAGATCCAAATAACTGACCGCCTTTGTAAGCTAAGGCTAGCAAACCATGTTTAGAAACCGCATCACCGGTCCACTGTCTAAGCCACAGTGCCCTCCTGACTGAGACCGCCGAGGATTGTGCCCTGGACAGCAGTGACACAGTATCCAGGTTTGCATCATGGCCATATTGTAAGGGACTTTCTAACAATTCGAACAGTTCGTCCACCTCAGGCACTTGAGGTTCACATTTCCTCCACAAACGGTCCAACCAGACCAGGGCAGCTTTATAAACACACATGGAGCCTAGCACCGCTCTGAAGCCATAACCCGCGACTTCGTAAATGGATTTTGCCGCTGACTCCGCTCTTCTGTCTAGCGGGTCCTGCAAACTCGCCTTCCCTTTAATAGGTAGCAAAGAAGATTTGCTAAGCTGAGATAAAGAGACATCCACCTCGGGAGAATGAATCCAAAAATCAATAGATTCCGTAGCACACGGATACAGTGACTCCAAAAGACGAGTCCCCTGAAAACGCTTGTCTGGACACAGCTCCTTCTCCACTGCCTGGTTGAACTCAATCAGAGATGGTAAAGTCGCGACTGACTTACGCGACTCCTGGAACATCCTGGCCGACTTACCAGGGCGAGTAGTTACATCTTCCTGTAACTGCAACGCCTCTCTCATTGCTTCAATTAAAGCTTCTACACGGCCCGAGAAAAAGGCAGAGTGCTTTTGCCGATCCTCTCTATCCGAATCGGATATCCCCTCTGAACTTAAAGGGGAACCCTCCATGTCAGAACTCTCTGAGTCGCTATACGAGAGAAAAGTCACCGGCCTATGCCGCTTCCTGCCATGAGGGGGTTTGGCTGACACCCAACAACCTATAAGGTTAGACAGGCTATCAATCGAACGAGTGAGAGCCTCCATTTTTGCGTCACTGGGTCCTCCGACCGCTGCACTCGATGTCGAGGTCTGTGTGTCAGATATGCGAGACTGATCTCGTAACGGAGCTGGGTGATGATCTGCACCAGTGCCCTGATCTGACATGTCTTACCCAGTACAATGACAGGTAACACCTGATAGTAACACGAAACAGTGTGGTTTTAGGAAAAAAATCCTAACCGGACGCTGAAGGGTTAACTCTTAAAGAAAAAAAGGTTACCCCAGCCCACCATTAAGGATTAACCGCCTGACAAGGGGTTAAAATTAGAAACTCTTCACAACCTGTATTAATGTGCGAGTTCCAGGTGCCTCAATGAGGCAGCAGGCTCCAAAAATGCCACACTTTAATCGCCAAATCACTTAGTCACTTTCTGCATCGCAAAAAGTTCTAGCGACTCCAATAGTGTCGCTAAACTTAGCGTCTGGCAACCTGCGCTGCGGGGGAGAAAAAAAAATTCTCTAAGCTTCTGCCCCGATAGGCAGAAGCGACTCACAGTTTGCGGTGCTGTTTCTTCTTTAGGCTTGTGCAGGAGAGACGGAGGAGAGGAGCCCGGAGCGCTGTAATGGCCGCCGCACTGAGGAGGCAGCCGGAAGAGAAGACAGCAGGAAAGCGCGCTCAGCGAGCGCTTCCTGCCCGGGAGACGCGAAGCCACGCCCCCCGCCTTCAAAAAAAGCGCGGGAACTCCCTTCTCCGGTCCCGCGATCCCCGTCCTGCAGGCATCCACCTGCGGACAAAAATACCACAGTCACCACATGTAATGTATCAGCGGCTGCCGCAGCGGCCGGTGAATCACTCAACACATATAATAAAAATGTGGAGTACTCACCCCGCCATGCGCCACAGGGACCCCCAGGGGTTTCTGGCGCGTGCCCATGCTTCCCCCCAGGGCGGGGATCGCAGTGACCCCTGCAGCGCGGCGTGCGTCCCCGCCAGGGAAGCCATCCTCATCCCCCCGGGCCGGCAGGTTTCTGCAGGGACCACCCTTAGGGTAATACAGATCCGCCAAGGGAGAGGTTGGGGTCCAGCAGCGCTGAGACCCCTGAGACCTCTAGACCACATTTGGTGATCCAAATCTCTTGTCCGATAAAAAATAATAAAATCTTCTGAGGAGCTGCTTCCAGCAGCGACCATCCTCTGAGACCTCAAATTGTAAACTGGAGAAAGCTGAGTAGGAGGAGCCCGAGCTGGAGGGGCCGGTCAACACGCTTTTTTAATCTGAGGTGTCTATCCCGTCTGGGCTCCGCCTACCCATCAGTAAAGAATACTGTTGCTCTCTTCCTTCCATCTGCAGCTGAAAAATGGGCTGAAAATCTCGGCTTATACACGAGTATATACAGTACTTTCCCAGAATGTGTCTTTATAAGATCAGACATAAAGGGGTTGTCCGCTTTTAGAAAATCTTCTTCCCTGGCTGCAGCAGGTTATAAAAAAACAAACAAACTGCGCTTTAATTACCATCTCGGGGTCCAGAGCCGAGTCTCTGACGCTGTTACCAGAGTCCTGTATTGGCTGTGGCGCTGACGTTGCATCAACAGGCAATCAGTGAGCTCAACGGTTCGGCCCCTCACAGCCGCTGAGCTCAGTGATTGACTGTTGTGCTGTCAACATGACATTCATGTCACAGGCAATAACAGTGTTTATTTATTATAACAAACTGCAACCGTGGACGAAGATTTCTTGAAACGGGACTTCTTTATCAAAAAAACGCTTGCATTTTGTGTAAAAGGGACATTATTTAATATTGTTCAGTTTACATACACATATATTACAGATCAATAAATAAACAGATTAGCGTTAAGTACAACCTGTAAAATTCTACAGCTTTATCTTCCATTTCTCTGCACTTTTGCTTTATGTAGGCTTGTTCCCGCCAAGTCTGGAAGAATTGAGGCAAAAGGCATCTAACATAATGGCTGTCTGCAACGGCAACAAGCATCTGTAAGGAAAGAATGTCAACATTATACACGAAATATCGTAACACTATGAAAACAGGTTAATTCTAAAGTGTAATCTGCACAAACACTTGCATATACCTTTTTGATCTTACATTTCTGCTTGTACTCTACCCAGGAATTGAAACATTTCTGTATTACCACGGATCTGAAATGGCAGAATTAAAGTAGATTTTTAAGTCAGGGAGAACAAAATGTATAGGGAGAAAAAGAAAACTTAAATATCCTGAAAAAAATAACTATTAACCCCTTCCCGACGTGTGACTCCTACATAGGCGTCATGGTATAAATCACGTTCCGGCGGGTCGAGTGACCGGGGTCACTGAAAGGTCACCCGACCCGCAGGCACAGGAGGCTTTGTGCTTCACCCCAGGGGGGTGACTTTGCCTCCCCGTGGCTACGATCGCTCTGATTGGCTGTTGAAAGTGAAACAGCCAATCAGAGCGATATTAATATTTCACCAATGAAACTTGGTGAAATATTACAATCCAGCCATGGCCGATGCTGCAATACCATTGGCCATGGCTGGACACAGTAATCTGACCCCACCCCCCCATGACTGACGGCGGCGATCTGCCTCCGCCGTCAGCATCTGCTCTCCCTCTCCTTCCGATCACCTCCCCCGGAACCTTCCAACTCCCAGTGTCCCTCCTCGCTCCTGCATGGGCGCTGCCATCTTCCAAAATGGCGGGCGCATGCGCAGTGCGCCCGCCTAATTTGCCGGCCGGCAGATTCATTCAGGGACATTTTGATCACTGTGATAAACCTTATCACAGTGATCAAAATAATAAAAATAGTAAATAACCCCCATTTTATCATCCCTATAGGTAGGGACAAAATGAAATAAAGAAAATATTTTTATTTTTCTATTAGGGTTAGGGTTGGAATTAGGGTTAGGGTTGGAATTAGGGTTAATATAAGGGTTAGTGGTGTGTTGGAGTTAGGGTTGCAATTAGGGTTAGGGTTGGAATTAGGGCTAAGATTAGGGTTAGGGGTGTGTTGGGGTTAGGCTTGGGATTAGGGTTAGGCTTGTGGTTAGGGTTGGGATTAGGGTTAGGGGTGTGTCGGGGTTAGGGTTGGAGTTAGAATTGGGGGGTTTCCACTGTTTAGGCACATCAGGGGGTCTCCAAACGCAACATGACGCCAACATTGATTCCAGCCAATTTTGCGTTCAAAAAGTAAAACGGTGCTCCTTCCCTTCCAAGCAACGATGTGTGCCCAAACAGTGGTTTACCCCAACATATGGGGTATCAGCGTACTCAGGAAAAATTGCACAACTTTGGGTGTCTAAGTTCTCCTGTTACCCTTGGGAAAATGAAAAAAAATCAGGGGGTAAAAATTATTTTTGTGGGAAAAAAATGATTTTTTTTATTTTCACGGATCTGTGTTATAAACTTCTGTGAAGCACTTGGGGGTTCAAAGTGCTCACCACACATCTAGATAAGTTCCTTGGGTGGTCTAGTTTCAAAAATGGGGTCACTTGTGGGGGGTTTCAACTGTTTAGGCACATCAGGGTCTCTGCAAACGTAACATGACGCAGCAGACAATTCCATCAAAGTATGCATTTCAAAACGTCACTACTTCCCTTCCGAGCCCCGACATGTGCCCAAACAGTGGTTCCCCCCACCCCCCCCACATATAGGGTATCAACGTACTCAGGACAAACTGGACAACAAGTTTTGGGGTCCAATTTCTCCTGTTACCTTGTGAAAATAAAAAATTGTGGGCTAAAAAAATCCTTTTTTGAGGAAAAAATTTTTTTTATTTTCACGGCTCTGTGTTATACACTTCTGTGACGCGCTTGGGGGTTCAAAGAGCTCACCAGACATCTAGATAGGTTCCTTTGGGGGTCTAGTTTCCAAAATGGGGTCACTTGTGAGGGGTTTCCACTATTTAGGCACATCAGGGTCACTCCAAACGCAACATGGTGTCCAGTCAATTCTGCGTAGAAAAAGTCAAACGGCGCTCCTTCCCTTACAAGCTCCGCCATGCACCCAAACAGTGGTTTACCCCCACATATTGGGTGTCAACGTACTCAGGACAAATTGCACAATAACTTTTGGGGTTTTGTTACCCTTTGGATAATAAAAATTGGGGTGAAAAGATCATTTTTGTGGAAAAAATATGATTTCTTAAATTTTACGGCTCTACGTTATAAACTTGTGTGAAGCACTTGGGGGTTCAAAGTGCTCACCACAGATCTAGATAAGTTCCTTAGGGGGTCTAGTTTCTAAAATGGGGTCACTTCTAGGGGGTTTCCACTGTTGTAGGCACATCAGGGGCTCTCCAAACGCAACATGGCGTCCAATCTATCCCTTTCGAGCTCTGCCGTGCGCCCATGCAGTGGTTCCCCCCCACATATGGGGTATCCGCGTACTTAGGACAAATTCGACAACTTTTGGGGTCCAATTTCTCCTGTTACTCTTGGGAAAATAAAAAATTGGTGACTAAAAGATCATTTTTGCGGGAAAAAATAGGACTTTTTATTTTCATGCCTGGGCATTATAAACTTTAGTGAAACGCTTGGTGGTTCAAAGTGCTCACAACAGATCTAGATAAGTTCCTTAGGGGGTCTAGTTTCCAAAATGGTGTCACTTGTGGGGGGGGTTTCAACTGTTTAGGCACATCAGGGGTTCTCCAAACGCAACATGGCGTCCAGTTTCAATTCCAGCCAATTTTGGTTTGAAAAAGTCAAATGGCGCTCCTTCCTTTCCGAGCCCTGCCGTGCACTTAGACAGTGGTTTTTCCCCACATATGTGGTATCGGTGTACTCAGGAGAAATTGCAAAACAACTTTATCCGTCCATTTTCTCCTTTTACCCTTGTAAAAATAAAAATTGTTTGTAAAAGATCATTTTTGTGACTAAAAAGTTAAATGTTCATTTTTTCCTTCCACATTGCTTCAGCTCCTGTGAAGCACCTGAAGGGTTAATAAACTTCTTGAATGTGGTTTTCATCAGCTTGAGGGGTGCAGTTTTTAGAATGGTGTCACTTTTGGGTATTTTCAGCCATATAGACCCCTCAAACTGACTTCAAATGTGAGGTGGTCTCTAAAAAAAAATGGTTTTGTAAATTTTGTTGTAAAATAAGACATCGCTGGTCAACTTTTAACCCTTATAACTTCCTAACAAAAAAAAAAAATTTCTTTCCAAAATTGTGCTGATGTAAAGTAGACATGTGGAAAAACAGGATTTTGGTTGCTTACTGTAAAATCTGTTTCTCGGAGCTCTCATTGGGGGGACACAGGAAACCATGGGTGTATGCTGCAGCCACTTGGAGGCGCTGACACTATGCATATGCAAAAAAAGAAAAAAGGGGGCGGAGCCGGCGCTCTGACTAGGCCCGAAGTGAAGCTGGGACCTAGATTAGAGCCTCAAGGCCGCGGCGGCTCGTAAACAAGGCCGCGGCAGCGGCTCCCTGACGAGTCCCTGGCGGCGGCCACAAGAGAAGGGCGCGGCGGCGGCTACAGAAAAAAAGGCCGCGACGCCTGGCCGCAGGAGGGCCAGGCAAGGCTGCAGCTTAGGACAAGGCCGCGGCGGACGCGCAACAGAAAAGGCCGCGGCACCAGCCCGCAAACAGGGCCGCGGTGGTGGCACCGGACAAGGCCGCGGCAGCGGCTCCCTGACAAGGCCGCAGCAGCGGCTCCCAGTCGAGGCCGTGGCGACGGCTTACAGAAAAGGCCGCGCCGCCGGAGGGCCGCGGTGGCGGCTCCGGACAAGGCTGCGGACAAGGCCGCAGCGGTGGCTCCCAGTCGAGGCCGTGGCGGCGGCTTACAGAAAAGGCCGTGGCGCCGAGCCGCCGGAGGGCCGCGGTGGAGGCTCCGGACAAGGCCGCGGCGGCTTCGAACTAGGCCGCGGCGGCTTCGAACTAGGCTGCGGCAGCGGTTTAGTCGCTGGGGGGGTGCCAAGATCCACCTCATTCTTCTGTCTTCATTGCTGTGGAGGAAAGAGCGACAATACCTCCAATTATAAACGGACGTCCAGGATCCGGTAGCAGGACGTCCGAGTCTCCTCCACCAACAGGCTCTGGTGGGCGAGTGGGTGGGAGACGGAGGCAGGCCCGGGTCTCTTCCTTTCCGTGGTCACCTAAAACACACGTCCGTGTTAGGGATTGTAGCAGGGTGGATAAAAATCATGATTTTTTAAAAAAAAAAATCAAAAAAAAAATCGGATTTTTTTGATTTAAATCGGATTTTTTTGATTTAAATAGGATTTTTTAATCAAGTTGTACACAAGCAAAACTTTGTCTTTTTGCAAATCAAATTATTTTACACAAATAAAAATATTAAAACAGTTGATGATTATGAAACCTAATTATTTTTATTTGCACTATTAAACAATCAGAATTGAACTACAGAGAGTAAGTACTTTTTAACAATAGCCTATCTCTAACGTTTGAAGTAAGCAAACATCTTCAGTGAATACATCAGTCCTTTAAGCCTACTGTTTATTTAAGACTTTTAATAGGAAAACTAGTTGTCCTGCTTTAGCAGTTCCTAAGCGGTTTCGGACTGTTGTTGTGTGCACAAAACCAAATGAAGAAGAAAACAATCTCTCTACTCCTGCCGATGAAGCCGATGCAGTCAGTAGCTGAGTAGCTACATTTATTATCTTCGCTGGAAGAACAAGTGATTGCGACTTCCACCAGTCCAGTGGTTTTAGTTCATTAACGACGTTATCTGCAAACATGTATTTTTGAAATGGTGCAGATTCACACTTCAATTTCAGCACAGTTGCCACAATGTCATGGTTAGTATTGGCGAGCCACTCCATTGCAGAGTTGATTTCCGCCTCAGATAGTTTTTTCCCTCTGTAGATGGGATGCAAGATATTGGCTAAATAGTGTTCTTCTTTTAATGCTTGGTCCTTGCGGTGGTGTATTGCAACCTTTACATTGTTTGAGAGGTTCAAGCGATCTAGCGAACCTTCTAAATCTTTCCAAACTTCTGTGGCATCAGCTATGGTTGCAGTATCTTTCTGCATTTTATCCAACGCAATAGATATTGGCTTTAACCTTTCCAAAAGGTCCTCGGCATTTCTCTTCACACCAAGATTTAATACTTTGCTTCGTATATTAGCATCAATTTTATCCCGATGTGTTTCGCAAATGGACACTAATTTTGACCAGTTGTTAATAAACAGTTCCAAGCATTCAGCCAAGGTATTCCATCTAACATCTTGTGGTAGAACCAACTTCAGTCCTCCTATTTCCTTGTAGGTTGCATGTGCAAAATGATTATTGCGGAAATATTTAACAATTTCTACAACATGTTCCTTGACACCCGAAATATGCAGGTCTTTTGCCAAAAGATGCAACAAATGGGCAGAACAACCGTATGTAATGACATTTGTGTCATCCTCATGTGCCAGTTCCGTTCGCATTTTTGCCACATTGCTTGCGTTATCAGTAACTAAGCTCCTTACTTTACATCCAAACTGTTCTTGGCATTGGTGAATTGAGTTCTTAGCAATTTCAAGTAAATTTTCAGCAGTATGTGAATTTCCAGATGTGTCGATTGTGTCTGTAAAGTAAGTTTCACCATCTTCTGTTGTGACACAAGTGCAAATTATGGGGTCGTTGTGGATGTTGCTCCAACCATCCAAGCTCATGTTAACAACTTTGTCTTTCAAATATTTTGTACAAGCCGCTCTTTCTTTGTCGTATACAGCCTGAAGATGTTTTCCTGAGATATCAAATCTACTTGGTGGTTTGTAGCCTGGTCTTATTCCTTCGATCATTTGTACAAACAATGGGTGTTCAACTAGTCGGAAAGAATAATTGGTTGCAAATATGAATTTAGCAATTAATTCATCAAAATGTTCTTTCTGGCTCGTCGTAGTCTTTAAGAGGAATTTTTCTACACTTTGCACGCAAAGTTTTTTGTTGGGCTGCTTTGTTGAAGTTGTACCCAGATATTGATTGTCACGTGCAGCACAAGCCATATTTGACCCTGAAAGCACAGTAATTAAAAATATAATTCGACTGCGTATTTGAAGAAATATAACGAAAATATTTTGAAACAAACTTTTTGAACAATGTAATGGTCCTCGTCCTATAAGGGCTGTCTCAAAAGTTATGCTACTCAAGTTTCCGGTGAAGTTTCTGTAATACTAGTAATATCAGAGCAACTGAAAAAAATTATGTCACAAAAGTTTTAAAAATGTTTTTTTAAAAAAATGGTCAATTTGGCAGACTTCAAAAGTGAATTGTAGCCTACAATAAAAAAAAAAATAGGCGTATACACACTCTTTTATTTTTACTTAACGTTAATCTTCTGTGAAATATTGCCTTAACATAAATTTAAATTCTATACTCCAGAACTAGTGCTAGAAATTTTTCTTTTCATAGACTTTAACCATCCCAGTAAAACGTCTGTTAAAATAGGTTGTAATTGCCAGACTTACCACTAGTGCTAGGGTCCTGGTGCATAAGAAGCTGTGGGGGTTCATTGACATTAGTTGTATCACTATCAACATCTTCATTTCCCTTCTGGTTGCAGTTTTCATAATGTGATTTCAAACGGCAAACAAGTCCTTGGATATCCTTTTGACAGTATTTGCACTTTGCTCTCCCACCTTTCTTTCCAAGCTCTGCTGGCATCTCAACAAAATGAACCCAAATAGGGTCTCTCTTACGACCTGCCATGGCTCACGCAGATCACTTCTGAAGTATGATTGTTACTACAGCCAAGTACTGCTGACTGACTATCCAACAAGTTTGGGCATGTCAACTGAATGGAAAAAGAAACTGAAACCAAGCTACAGAAAGTGAAACCAAGCTAGAAGTGTGGAGTTAATTGAACAGTGATTTAAAGTTTTAGATTTTAATCGTGATTTATATTAAAAAAATCTTTTGATTTAAATCAGTGATTTAAATCATGATTAAAATCACGATTTAAATCGATCTGATATAAATAGAAAAAAATCATTTGATTTAAATCATGATTTAAATCGTTGATTTAAATCGGCGTGATTTAAATCAATCCACCCTGGATTGTAGGGATCCTGCCACGGTAACAGAGGATACAGGGTGGCAGTACACGCCGTACTCAGTCTCCGTGTGGGACTACAGTAGTGACTTTTCACACTGTATCCCTCTGGAAGGTACCTGAAAAGGAAAGACGCACATTAGGTAGATATGGGTCTCAATAGAGACCCGTGTCCACCTCCTACTGACACTAAGCTAAAACTGATTAGCTTGATGAGAGTCGGTGGGGTGTATACTGCAGAGGAGGAGCCAACTTTTTTTGCATATGCATAGTGTCAGCGCCTCCTAGTGGCAGCATCATACACCCATGGTTTCCTGTGTCCCCCAATAGAGCGATCGAGAAATGTTATTTATTAACTATTTTGTGCCACATAATTCTCTGGTTTAACAGAATAAAAATTCAAAATTCGAAAAATGCGAAATGTTCGCCAAATTTACGATTTTTTCACAAATAAACGCAAAAATTATTGACCTAAATTTACCACTAACATGAAGCCCAATATGTCATGAAAAAAACAATCTCAGAATCGCTAGGATCCGTTGAAGCGTTCCTGAGTTATTACCTCATAAAGGGACACTGGTCAGAATTGCAAAAAATGGCCAGGTCATTAAGGTCAAATAGGCTCATGAAGGGGTTAAAATTTGACAAAAAAAATAAAATAACACAGAAACCCAAAAATATAAGGGCTTGTGCAGACACCTGTATTATTGGTCCAACAAAACATCGGATCGCACCTGGACTAATGTTAGTCTATGGGGCCGTGCCCATGTCCAATTTTTCCCTCAGACAGTGTCTGCATGTCAGAGTGTAATCCGCTATTCAGATTGCATTCGGCCATACAAGTCAGTGAGTGCGTGGAAACTATTGAACTGCACTTGGTTGACATCTGAGTGCAGTTTGATTTCCGCACACTGACACAATGGACAATTTGATCAGGGTGTCATTGGTATTATCGGTCAGATTCTCCCAGATGAGAGAATCTAAGGCATGAGCCCTAATAATGGCTTGTAAGAAAAATAAGCTGGAGATTCCGATTAAACAATATTTGATTGTAAATGTTTTACTATCCTACCATGCTGATATTTTAATGGATTTCAAATAAAGGAAATCATTTGATTGGAATCTACAGCTTTTTCTTCTTATGGATTGATCTTGACTGCATTAGCCAACAAGCTTCCCAGGGATCCTGTACTACATGCGGTGGTGGAGTAACTGAATTGGTGAGCTGAGCCTGTTCTATGGCTGTTTGTAAGCTTGTAAATCTTTATCTGCATACCTGTAATGAGAATGTGCTGCCTTTGTAAGAGGCAAAAGGGAGTTTTCCTCTTTCTGCTCCATGTGACATTGCCAATCAGTCCAGAACTTGCGGAGCAGCTACAAAAAGACAACGATGGTGAATATAAAACTAAAAGGTTGTGTATTCTGTAATGAATTGCAAAAACTATCTATCTAAAAACTTACCAGCCATTTTTTTAAGGCTGTTTCCATATAGACAACAATTGTTAACCCCTTCCGACCGGGCAATTTTCTATTTTTGCACATTAGTTTTTTTATCCCTTTCTTCCAAGAGCCAAAATGTTTTAAATTTTCCATAAACATAATTGTGTGAATGCTTGCTTTTTTGTGGGACAAGTTGTATTTTTGAATTACACCATCCATTTTATCATATGATGAACTGGAAAGCAGGAAAAAAAAATCGAAGTGCAGCGAAATAGCTCAAAAAGTGCAATTCTACAATTTTTTTTCTTTTTTATTTATTTACAGCATTCATTATATGATTAAAAAAAAAATAGGATTGTTCAGGTCAGTATGATTACGACGGTACCAAATATGAATAGTTTTCTTTGATATTTAAACAGTGAAAAATTGGGAGGAAATTATTAGAAAAAAATAAATTATGTTACACATTTCCTATATGTTGTATATGGTGTGTGTGTTTAATATATATATATATACATACATATATATATATAATATATATATATATATATATATATATATATTTATATTTCCTTGTGTTGCCATTTTAGAGTCCCGCAACTTTTAAATTTTGAGATAATGGGGCTGTGTGAAGTCTTGTTTTTTGCGACCCGAGCCGACATTTTAATTGATACCAATTTGGGGTAGATAGGATATTTTGATCACTTATTATTGTAACTTTCTGCCCTGTTGTGGCAACTCTGGCATTTTAATTTATTTTCTCGGGAACGCCATGCACCGATCAGGTAAATTAATTTACTAGTTTGATAGATCAGACATTTACGAATATAGCGATACCACATGTGTATTTTTGTACTTCTTAACCCTTTTCCGACATCAGGCGTAATAGTACGCCGATGTCAGACTACCCCCTTTGGTGCGGGCTCTAGCGCTGAGCACACACCTTTCCGGGCACACGACAGCTGATTTATACAGCTAACATGTGCCCGCAACAGTCGCGGGTGCAATCGCGATCCACCCGTGGCTGTTAACACGTTAAATGCCTCTGTCAATCTCTGACAGCCACATTTAACTCACGCTTCCGGCAAGTGTGCCTAAAATCCAGCCCATCGGTGACTCAGTCACGTGATCGCGGGTCACCAAAGGGTTGGCATGACAATTAGAGGTCTCCAGCAGTGGTCGGCCGGTGGTCAGGACTCATAGCAAGTGAGCATTTCTGCTACATACAGGCAATCTGATTATCGCCTGTATGTAGCAGAGCTGATCAAAGTACTGCAGCTTATAGTCTCCCATGGAGACTATTGAAACATGCAAAAAGTAAAAAAAAAAAAAAAAAGTTTAAAAATTTAAAAAAAAATATATAAAAGTTGAAATCACCCCCCTTTCGCCCTATTCAAAATAAAACAATAAAAAAAATCAAATATACACATTTGGTATCGCCGCGTTCAGAATCGCCCGATCAATATAAAAAAAAGAATTAACCTGATCGTTAAACGGCGTAACGAGAAAAAAAGTCAAAACTCCAGAATTACGGGGGTTTTATTTTATGGGTGATCAAAAGGTCGTATCTGCACCAAAATAGTATCATTAAAAATGTCAGCTCGGCACGCAAAAAATAAGCCCTCACCCAACCAGAGATCATGAAAAATGGAGACGCTACGGGTCTTGGAAAATGGCACAAATTTTTTTTTTTTTTATTTTTTTAACAAATTTTGGAATTTTTTTCACCACTTATATACAAAAGAACGTAGACATGTTTGGTGTCTATGAACTCGTAATGACCTGGAGAATCATAATGGCAAGTCAGTTTTAGCATTTAGTGAATATGGTTAAAAAAAAAGTGTGGGATTGCACTTTTTTTTTGCAATTTCACCGCACTTCTAATTTTTTTACTGTTTTCCAGTACAAGATATGTTAAAACCAATGGTGTCGTTCAAAAGTACAACTCGTCCTGCAAAAAACAAGCCCTCACATAACCATTTTGACCAAAAAATAAAAAAGTTATGGCTCTGGGAAGAAGGGGAGCAAAAAATGAAGATGCAAAAACAAAAATACCTCTGGTCGCTTTTAATGGGGGAAAGGGTGGATGCTTCGCACTTACATTTTTTTAATCATAATTTTAAAACTTTTTAATTTTTTTTTACTGTATTTGTTAGCCACTCTAGGGGACTTGAACCTGCGATCTTCTGATCGCTTGTGCTATATATAGCAATACTATGATATGGTATTGATGTATATAGCAAAAATCATGTTCTCCTATGAATGCCAGCCACAAACTGCTTTCACAGGGGTACAGTCACAACAGGTCAAGGGGTGTTCAGCAGCAGTCCTCTACCTGTCATGGGAACCTACTGTGGCCCCGCATTCATTTCGTGGCTGCACCGATGGGCATGTAGAACACCGAGCCTCTGGGACGCGCTTTGTAAATGCCGCTATCACAGATTCGTAAAGGCATTTAACAGGCTAACAGCTATAGGTGGAGCTCCACTCCACATGAAGCTGCTGGAGGGACATGATGGTTGAGAAATGCATCCAACAACTGACAGCAAAGACGCAAACTCAGTTCCTGAACACTCATCAAAGTAAGGGAGCTGCTACGGTTTATATTATATGCTAAAGTTAAATGTACTGTCAAAGTTTCATGCTGACAATTTTTAAATAAAAATCATCTGATTTAAAAAAAAAAAAAGTAAGGGAGCTGCCATATGATTTAACTATAGGTCTTAAGTCAGTAAGGCGTTAAAAATTTTCAGAAGTTATAAGCAGTCTTCTTGCAAGTGATACTTGATACTTATGACCTATTAGGATAGGTCAATAATATTATATCAGTGGAGGTTTGACACCCAGCAACCCCTCCAATAAATAGCTAGCAGCTGACCTGCCATACTTGGCAGCAGCCCCATCCCCACACATTGAACAGAGTTGTGCATTGACCTCACTCAGGGATAGTTATTCAATATCATATGCCTACAGGACCCTTTGAGTCATTAAAGATGTTTTTATTAACTTACTGAACAGTTGTAGTGATGGGAAGCCTGTAGCTTTTTGTGCTGTTTAATCTGTACCAAGCAGATGTTCTTCTTAAACGCATGACAGCCAGACTTCTGCAAAAATAGAAATTCTTAAGTATTGGTTACTTGACTCATCAATTAATATGCACCATGCTTTATAAGACAATATTACCAAGAGGTGGAATCTGTAATGGTCCTTGGCTACTTTTTGTAAATTGGCTTCTTCTGAGCTGAGTTGCATGTCTATGGCACAGTTAAGGGGACTTTAGATGGAAACAAATGTAAAGATAATAAAAATATAAAACATAATAAACAGACACATTACTAACAAAATAAGCCATATATTCAAGTTGTGGCGAGCCTCAGCTTTGCAGGATTTGTTCTTCCCATTAAACTTTGTAAAATGTGTTCAGACAATAAACAGATAAAATGGTATTCAGCAGTGAGATACAAAATGCCTGTAAAGAAAGACATTACAGAAATGTTATCACGCAGGTAATCAAGATAAATAAATAAAAAGCATTAATCAGTATCACATATGTAACTGCAGAAATACGTGAACAGCTTTTACTACACTATTGTAGAGAACATAACCAGAAAGGATTCAGTGTCTCCAGTGGTTAAACACTCTTCGAAGAATAAAGTGACGTGCCAAAGATTCACAGCATTCCTGTTTTGCTTGTATTCTCCTGACTTTCTCCATTTCAAGGGACCACAACGAGAAATATCGGTGAATGAGATGTTCACGATGCAAGCACATGGCCAGTGCTTCAAAATGAGATAGAATTGATATAATTAACATGATCAATGCATGCACCTTATATAAATATAGAAGGCTAAAATATACTGTAAGATATTCATCAAAATCAGAAAAAATAAATATAAAACTCAAAGCTATCCAAATATGCAGATCCAAAGTTGTCGACATGGGCTAGCCTAATGAAGTCCTTTCACCAACTTTTTGTGTTGAGCTGGACATGAGACACAATAGTAGCTGCAGAGCAAAATGAAGGTTTTTTTTTTTTTTTTTTTTAGGCAGCACACTCCAGATGATAGGACCTGTGTGACCCTGATGACATCATCACAGGACCTTATGCAATTCTATGTTGCTGCCTGCTTATGATTGGTCAGTGTCATACAGGATGCAGAAGCACACCTCCAGGAAAAACTATCTGATAACACCCACTTGGACTTAAAGGGGTATTCCCATCTCAAAGATCCTATCCCAAAATGTAGTAGGCGTAATATTAGCAAATGCCTCCAATTAAAAAATTTAGTATAATTTTTCAGATTCACTATATCACTTACCTCATTTATGGCATTGCAGTAGCTTAGGTATCCATGGTCATGACCAGTAAGAGCTTAGTAACTCTCACTATATGAGTGGTTGTAACCATGGATACCTAAGCTAATGCAATGCCCTACATGAGGTAAGCTACATAGCGAAACTGAAGAACTATACTACATTTCTAATTTGAGGTATTTGATAATATTAATATTATTACACCTTCTAGATATTAGGATAGGATCTTGGAGATGGAAATACCCCTTTAACTAAAGTTAACTCACAGGCGCTAATACTTTGGAAGTATCTTCACAAAGGAGAGGCGAAATTAAGAAGAATCAAAAAAAGTCCACTTTGCTGCCACTATTACGTCATGTGTCAAGCTCAACCTGAAAAACTTGGTAAATGGCTTTCATTAAGTTAGACAAACGTTTGCTCAAAACATGGGTTCTTCCGTACGAGAACAAACTAAATAACTAAAGGAAATGTAATTTGCTATTTAAAAGTATTTAGGAATCCATTTACGGGATGACATTTCCTATTGATATTTTATTTTATCTATTCCCGGTGAACCCATTTAAGAAAAATTAAGTGACTAAACACATGAAATTGTGGCTATTCTTACCATGCTGCCGCTTTTTTTGCTGACGATAATGCAGGTACAGCAGCCAAGCTCGGACTGCTTCCTGCAGTTTACAGAACCGATGATGTTCAATTGCCTTCTCCTCTTTCACCTTGCCTTCCTCAATAAGCAAATGCATCTCTTTCCATTGAAGCCAAGCCTTTAAAAGACATAATGTGACCATGACTCGAATGAGGTTGGGAAACTACAAGTAAAATAACTAACAGTTTTAACATAAGGTAGAACATACAGTGGGTGTGAAAAATTGTTTGCCCCCTTTCTGGTTTCCTATTCTTTTGCAAGATAGCAGCGCAGATAATAACCACTATTTTTCCCTATTATACTACGATTCGGTCATCAGTTTGACCTGTGGATCCGCTGCAACTTGTGAATCGGATGTGTCTATATGCCTTGGTATCATAAAAATCAGGTGAGTGCAAACTGATCAAAAGATTATATTAACCTCAGATAAGACCCTATTTGAGCTCTTCTCTCCCACAGTATTTTGCAAGTTTGTCATACTTAAATGTTTCAGATAACCAAACAAATTAAAATTTTAGAGAACGACACCACAAAATGCAGTTTTTAAATGAAGGTATTTAATAAGGAAAAGGACATCCAAACCTACAGGGCCCTGTCTGAAAACGTGATTGTCCCTCCCCTTTAACCCCTTCACCCCCAAGGGTGGTTTGCACGTTAATGACCGGGCCAATTTTTACAATTCTGACCACTGTCTCTTTATGAGGTTATAACTCTGGAACGCTTCAACGGATCTTCGCGATTCTGAGATTGTTTTCTCGTGACATATTGTACTTCATGTTAGTGGTAAAATTTCTTCCATATAACTTGCGTTTATTTTTGAAAAAAACGCAAATATGGCGAAAATTTTGAAAATTTAGCAATTTTCAAACTTTGAATTTTTATTCCCTTAAAACAGAGAAATATGTAACACAAAATAGTTAAGAAATAACATTTCCCACATGTCTACTTTACATCAGCACAATTTTGGAATCAAAATTTTTTTTGTTAGGAAGTTATAAGGGTTAAAAGTTGACCAGCGATTTCTCATTTTTACAACAAAATTTACAAAGCCATTTTTTTTAGGGACCACCTCATATTTGAAGTCACTTTGAGGGGTCTATATGGCAGAAAATACCCAAAGGTGACACCATTCTAAAAAACTGCACCCCTCAAGGTACTCAAAACCACATTCAAGAAGATTATTAACCCTTCAGGTGCTTCACAGGAACTAAAGCAACGTGGAAGGAAAAAATGAACATTTAACTTTTTAGCCACAAAAATGATCTTTTACAAACTTTTTTTTTATTTTCACAAGGGTAAAAGGAGAAAATGGGCAGATAAGGTTGTTATGCAATTTCTCCTGAGTACGCCAATACCCCATATGTGGGGGAAAACCACTGTTTGGGCACACGGCAGAGCTCGTAAGGGAAGTAGCGCCGTTTGACTTTTTCAAACTAAAATTGGCTGGAGTTGAGATTGGACGCCATGTCGCGCTTGGAGAACCTCTGATGCGCCTAAACAGTGGAAACCCCCCACAAGTGACACCATTTTGGAAACTAGACCCCCTAAGGTACTTATCTAGATCTGTTGTGAGCACTTTGAACCCCCAAGTGTTTCACAAAAGTTTATAATGCCTGGGTGTGAAAAAAAAAAAAAAAAAATTCCACAAAAATGATTTTTTAGTCCTAAATTTTTGAATTTTCCCAAGGAAATTGGACCCCAAAAGTTGTTGTCCAATTTGTCCTGAGTACGCTGATACCCCATATGTGGGGGTGGAAAACTGTTTGGGCGCACGGCAGGGCTTGGAAAGGAAGTAGTAACGTTTTGGAATGCAGACGTTGATGGGGGTCATGTTCCGTTTGCAGTGCCCCAGATGAGCCTAAACAGTGGAAATCCCCACAAGTGACACCATTTTGGAAACTAGACCCCCTAAGGAACTTATCTAGATCTTTGGTGAGCACTTTGAACCCCCAAGTGCTTCACACAAGTTTATAATGCCCGGGCATGAAAATAAAAAATCCTATTTTTTTTCCCACAAAAATTATCTTTTAGTCACTAATTTTTTATTTTCCCAAGGGTATCAGGAGAAATTGGACCACATAAGTTGTTGTCCAATTTGTCCTGAGTACGCTGATGCCCAATATGTGGGGGGGAACCACTGTTTGGGCGCACGGCAGAGCTCGGAAGGGAAGGAGCACCATTTGACTTTTTCCAACCAAAATTGGCTGGAATTGAGATTGGATGCCATGTTGCATTTGGAGAGCCCCTGTGTGCCTAAACAGTGGAAACCCCCCACAAATGACCCCATTTGGGAAACTAGACCCCCTAAGGAACTTATCTAGATCTTTGGTGAGCAATTTGAACCCTCAAGTGCTTCACACAAGTTTATAACGTAGAGCCGTAAAATTTAAAAATCATATTTTTTCCACAAAAATGATCTTTTCACCCGAATTTTTATTTTTCCAAGGGTAACAAGACTCCAAAAGTTATTGTGCAATTTGTCCTGAGTACACTGATACCCCATATGTGGGGGTATACCACTGTTTGGGTGCATGGCAGAGTTTGGAAGGGAAGGAGCGCCGTCTCACTTTTTCAACGCAGAATTGGCTGGACGCCATGTCGTGTTTGGAGAGCTCCTGATCTGCCTAAACAGTGGAAACCCCCACAAATGACACCATTTTGGAAACTAGACCCCTCAAGGAACTTATCTAGATGTGTGGTGAGAACTTTGAACCCCCAGGTGTTTCACTAAAGTTTATAACGTACAGCCTTAAAATAAAAAATCCTTTTTTTTTTTTACAAAAATGATTTTTTCGCCCCCAATATTTTATTTTCACAAGGGTAACAGAAGAAACTGGAACCCAAAAGTTGTTGTCCAATTTGTCCTGAGTACGCTGATACCCAATATGTAGGAGAAAACTACTGTATGGGTGCACGTCAGGGCTCGGAAGGGAAGTAGTGACGTTTTGGATTGCAGACTTTGATGGAATGGTCTGGGGGCGTCATGTCGCATTTGGAGAGCCCCTGATACGCCTAAACAGTGGAAACCCCCCACAAGTGACCCCATTTTGGAAAATAGACCCCACAAGGAACTTATCTAGATGTGTGGTGAGCACTTTGAACCCCGAAGTGCTTCACAGAAGTTTATAACGCACAGCCGTAAAAATAAAAAATCCTTTTTTTTTTTACAAAAATGATTTTTTCGCCCCCAATATTTTATTTTCACAAGGGTAACAGGAGAAATTGGACCCCAAAAGTTATTGTCCAATTTGTCCTGAGTACGCGGATACCCAATATGTGGGAGAAAACTACTGTATGGGCGCATGTCAGGGCTCGGAAAGGGAAGTAGTGACGTTTTGGATTGCAGACTTTGATGGAATGGTCTGGGGGCGTCATGTCGCATTTGGAGAGCCCCTGATGCGCCTAAACAGTGGAAACCCCCCACAAGTGACCCCATTTTGGAAAATAGACCCCACAAGGAACTTACCTAGATGTGTGGTGAGCACTTTGAACCCCGAAGTGCTTCACAGAAGTTTATAACGCACAGCCGTAAAAATAAAAAATCCTTTTTTTTTTTACAAAAATGATTTTTTCGCCCCCAATATTTTATTTTCACAAGGGTAACAGGAGAAATTGGACCCCAAAAGTTGTTGTCCAATTTGTCCTGAGTACGCTGATACCCAATATGTGGGAGAAAACTACTGTATGGGCGCATGTCAGGGCTCGGAAAGGGAAGTAGTGACGTTTTGGATTGCAGACTTTGATGGAATGGTCTGGGGGCGTCATGTCGCATTTGGAGAGCCCCTGATGCGCCTAAACAGTGGAAATCCCCAACAAGTGACCCCATTTTGGAAAATAGACCCCACAAGGAACTTATTTAGATGTGTGGTGAGCGCTATGAAGCCCCAAGTGCTTCACAGAAGTTTATAATGTACAGCCGTAAAAACAAAAAAATCTTATTTTTTTTTACAAAAATAATATTTTCGCCCCCAGTTTTTTATTTTCCCAAGGGTAACAGAAGAAATAGGACAAATTTCACAATAACTCTTGGGGTCCAGAGTACGCTGATACCCCATATGTGGGGATAAACTACTGTTTGGACGCATGGCAGAGCTCAGAAGTGAAGGAACACCGTTTGACTTTTTCAAAGCAGAATTGGCTGGAATGGAGATCAGACGCCATGTCACATTTGGAGAGCCCCTGATGTGCCTAAACAGCGGAAACCCCCCAATTCAAACTCCAACCCTAACCCAACACACCCCTAACCCTAGTCCCAACCCTAATCCCAACCCTAACCCTAATCCAAACTCTAACCCTAATCCTAACTTTAGCGCCAACCCTAACCCTAACTTTAGCCGAAACCCTAACCCTAATGGGAAAATGGAAATAAATACATTTTTTTTATTTTATTATTTTTCCCTAACTAAGGGGGTGATAAAGGGGGGTTTGATTTATTATTTATAGCGGTTTTTATGATTGGCAGCTGTCACGCTAAAAGACGCTTTTTATTGCAAAAAGTAGTTTTTTGCATCGCCACATTTTGAGAGCTATAATTTTTTCATATTTTGGCCCACAATGTCATGTGAGGTCTTAATTTTTGCGGGACGAGGTGACGCTTTTATTGGTACCATTTTTGAGCACGTGACATTTTTTGATCGCTTTTTATTTCGATTTTTGGGAGGTTAGAATGAACAAAAATCAGCAATTCATGAATTTCTTTTGGGTGAGGCGTTTTTATTGTTCCGCGTGTGGTAAAATCGATAAAGCAGTTTTATTCTTCGGGTCAGTACGATTATGGCGATACCTCATTTATATAATTTTTTTATGTTTTGGCGCTTTTATAGAATAAAAACAATTTTATATAAAAAATAATTATTTTTGCATCGCTTTATTCTGCGAGCTATAACTTTTTTTTTTTTTGCTGATGATGCTGTGTGATGGCTCGTTTTTTGCGGGACAAGATGACGTTTTCAGCGGTACCATGTTTATTTATGTCGGTCTTTTTGATCGCGTGTTATTCCACTTTTTGTTCAGCGGTATGATGATAAAGCACTGATTTTTTGCTTCGTTTTTATTTTTTATTTTTTAAGGGGTTCACAAAAGGGGTTAACTAGTGGGACATTTTTATAGGGGGGGGTCGTTACGGACGCGGCGATACCATATATGTGTACTTTTATTGTTTTATTTTTTTTATTTACAATAAGTAATGAATTTATTGGGGAATATTTTTTTTTTTTTTTTTTTTATTTTGGATTTTTTTTTACACATGTTTATTTTTACTTTTTTTTACTTTTTTACTTTGTCCCAGGGTGGGACATCACTGTATTTCATCAGATCGCTGGTGTGACAGTGTGCACAGCACTCTGTCACACCAGCGATGTGACAGGCAGTGCAGGACGCTTCCTCATGCCTGCTCTCGGCAGGCACTGAGGAAGCCGCCTCCCTCCAGGACCCCAGCGCCATCTTGGATCCGGGTCCTGGGAGGGAGGAAGCCCTCAGAGCAGCGCGATCACATCGCGCTGGTCTGAGGGTCTCAGGGGGGCGCGCAGGGAGCCCCCACCCTGCGCGATCCTCCCCTGTGCCCCCAGTACACCGCGATCATGTTTGATCGCGGTGTGCAAGGGGTTAATGTGCCGGGAGCGGTCCGTGACCGCTCCTGACACACAGTCACGGGTGTCAGCTGTGATAATCAGCTGACACCCGGCGGCGATTAGCTGCGCTCCCTCCGGGAGCGCAGCTAATCGCCTATGACGTACTATCCCGTCCATGGTCAGAATGGCACGGGTTTTATGGACGGGATAGTACGTCTAATGTCAGAGAGGGGTTAAAAAATAATTAAGGGGGGTTTATCACATTTTTGGGAAACTGAGTTCAAATTCCCAAGCTACACCCAGGCCTAATTACTGCCACATCTGTTCTCAATCAAGAAATCAGTTAAATAGGACCTCCCTGACAAAGTGAAGTAGACCAAAAGATACTCAAAAGCTAGACATCATGCTGTGATCCAAAGAAATTCTGGAACAAATAAGAAACAAAGTAATTGAGATCTATCAGTCTGGAAAATGTTATAAAGCCATTTCAAAAGCTTTGGTACTCCAGAAAACCACAGTTAGAGCCATTAGCCACAAAAGGCAAAAACATGGAACATTGGTGGCTGGCCTACCAAAATTACGCCAAGAGCTCAGAAAAGACTTCACAACATCATCCAAAGAACTGCAGGCCTCACTTGCCTCATTTAAGGTCAGTGTTCATGACTCCACCACAAAGCTGAAGTCACACTAGAGAGGAATACGGACAAGTGCTATGCGGAAAAAAAAAAAACGCACAGCACTCGAACCGCTTTTAATCTATGGGGCAGCTCCCATCACCGTTTTTTTCCTCTGACGTATTATATGTGCCAGTGAAATCGCAGAAAGCTGCGATTTACAGTGTATATCGGACGAGAATCGCCAATGCAAGTCTATGAGTGTGAGAAAAAACGGACGCCACACGGATCATCCGTGTGAATTGCGAAAAATACGCTTGCATTTTCCAGGTGACAGGTAATTGAATCATCCATTATCAGGAAGCTTTGGCATGTTAATTACCCTGGCAAGCTCTAGAAAAATCCAGGAACATGCCTCCACGGAGTCCAGCAGCATGGCCAGAAACAAACGTTGAGATGCTCATAGTTCTGGTTCAGGAGAGGCCAGAACTATGGGACCAACGTGACGCACATTGTGTGGACCGTGAACGTAAGGACGCAGCATGGAGGAGAACCAAATGTTCCCTGATTTTGAGGAAAAACTTTGTGAGGCCCAGCAAGAAATTAGTAAGTACAATCATAAAGTAATATTTAAAGTTTCACATGAGGTAACAAATGAACAGAACATCATCATATCTGATGTGGTTTGTAATATATGGCCTATTTCAGACTATACACATGCTAAGTAGCAGGCCACAATACACTGAAGCCTACATTTTGGAAGCCAATGTCATGGGTGTATCGCCACGAGGATCGTCGCGATTACACACTCTGACTTCTCACAGCTGAGTTGCTGTTTCTTTGTGTTTGGTAATGAGGGAGTTAATTTTACCTAGCTCTTTGCTAAGACTAGGTCCAGCCTCGTCCGGCTGCTTTTGATTATGTTCTAATTAGATTCCTTCATATACCTGCCAGTCTGCTTGTTAGATGCCGGTGAAAGCATTCATGTAGTCTAGCAGACTGGATCGGTTCTGAGAATACTTAAGCTAAGAGTTCCTTAGTTGTTTATACTCTTATAGCTTATAGTTTATCTCTGAGACCTTAGGTGTTCCTACTGTGTGTGAGTGTTGTATGTAAGACTTTATTTACGTTATTTCTTGTCTTTCTTGTATGTCTTTCTGTTTATTAACCGTTACCTGTTCATTCCCTTTGGTGGTAATCAGGGTCCTTCTTAGGACTAGATTACAGTTGGCAGGGATTGATAGGAGACAGGGTTTACGCTGGTGGCCTGGACCTCTGTACCTTTAACAGTACCTCCAGGTAGAGGGATTAGTTAGGACCCCAGTTTAGGGTCAGCATAGACCCCGGTCACCCTCTAGCCGGAGACAGCATATAACGAATTCCGTATTGACCCACTGGACATTCTGTCAGGTAATTCTATGTTATCATATATCTATGCGCATGTTATATAGTATGTTGCCCTTTTGATATAGATTACTGTCATCACATATATATATCTGCTATACAGCGTGACAGCCAAACACTGATTGAAAGTTAATACAATTCTTGTGTTACTTTGCAGTGACTGATGTAACTAGATGCTGGCGCAGTTGCTGAGACCAGTACCGGCGGCAGCAACAGCAGCGGGCCAGGAGATGGATCTCAAACCGTAAGTGCATGCATGACACCACATCTTACACATGCTCTAATGGGCAAACCTTAATATGTTTTTTGTCCACTTTGTTTCAAAATACAGAACTTAGTCAAACCTTACAGAGAGGGAGACGGCTTCGGATTCAGAGGTCAACATTGACCCAGTAGGGGAAGGTGAAGTGGCTGGCCTATCTTCAACAACAACATCCAGCACCCAAACACTACCACCAGCGGCACCTTCTGAGCCACATGAGGGCGAGGACCGGGCCCACAGCAGCAGTCCAACCTTGCCTGTTATGATTTGGTAGCTGAGGAGAGCGGGCAAAAAAGGCAATACAGCAGAGAGGTTGGAATCTATGGGATTGCAGTACCCTGACTAACCACAACAACTAAAGGCAGCCGTGGAGTGTACCTACGTTGGTCCTAGATGCCTCGTCACAGCCTGAGAAGCTAACTACACCTAAAGATAGAAAGAGGAAAGCTATCTGCCCCGGAGCAGATCCCCAAAGAACATAGAAAGCCCCCAAACATGTAATGGCGGTTAGACAAGAAGAAATACTGACACAGACAGAAAATAGTATGAGCAAACGTTGGGGCCCAAACTTCCTAAATAGAAAAGGATAGGAAGGACACTTACTGCAATCCCAAAAAACCCTGAAAAGTACCAACACTACTAATTACAAAAACACCTGAGATCACACGACCTCTACCACCTAAATTAGTTCTCTGGTGTAACAAAAACTAAACAGCAACCACTGAAAAAACTGGAAAAGGCAAATGAACAAACAACAGTGGCACAACTAAACTGAGAGGAGCACAAGCCCACGAAGGGGACCCGGCAGACCCCCACAGAAGTGCAGGACAAAATGCAAAAAGCAAGCACAAAAAACTAAAAGAAGAAAATGTCTTATCTGTTAGCAGAAGATGCAGGCACGAAACAGCAGGCTACAAAGTGAACAGGAATCAAAGATGAGACCAGAACAATTGATCACCGGCAACCCTGATGGGAGGGAACCTCCCTTATATAAGACCAGTCAGTAACACCTGATCTCCAATCTTCACAATCTTCATTGGATAGTTCAGTACTGTTTGTAACCACCAGAGGGAGCTTCTGCTCAGAATTAATTTCTAGCACATTCACAACAGTACCCCCCCTTGAGGAGGGGTCACCGAACCCTCATTTGAGCAATCAGGTCGGTCAGGATGAGCTCTGTGATACGCACGGATGAGTCTCCTAGCATGGATGTCCGAAGCAAACACCCAAGAATTGTCCTCCTGACCATAACCTCTCCACTTAACCAAATACTGGAGTTTACGTCTAGAAAAACGAGAATTCAATATTTTCTCAACCACATACTCCAGATTGCCCTCAACCAAACAGGGTCAGGAGGCACAACCATAGGAACCACTGGCTCGACAAACCTCTTCAATAAGGACTTGTGGAACACGTTATGGATCTTAAATGTCCCTGGAAGAAGCAAACGAAAGGAAACAGGATTAAGAATCTCCATGATCTTCTAAGTTCCAATGAACCTAGGCTTAAACTTAGGAGATGCAACTCTCATAGGGATATTTCTTGAGGACAACCAGACCAAGTCCCCCACTTTAAACCGAGGACCATCAGTCCTATGCTGGTTGGCAAACCGCTGGGCCCTCTCCTGAGAGAGGGACAACCTCTCCACTACCTGGTCCCAAATCTGCTGCATACGCTCCACAACAGAGTCAACACCTGGACAGACAGAAGCCTCCGTCTGTCCTGAAGAAAATCGAGGGTGAAACCCAAAATTGCAGAAAAATGGAGACATCAAAGTGGCAGAGCTAGCCCTATTATTAAGAGCAAACTCAGCTAAAGGCAAAAAAGAGACCCAGTCACCCTGATCAGCAGACACAAAGCATCTTAGATAAGTCTCCAATGTCTGGTTTGTTCTCTCAGTTTGTCCATTGGTCTGAGGATGAAAAGCCGAGGAGAAAGACAATTGAACACCAAGTTTAGAACAAAAAGTCCTCCAAAATATGGAAACAAACTGGACTCCTCTGTCAGACACAATGTTCTCAGGAATACCGTGTAACCGAACCACGTGCTGAAGGAACAAAGGCAAATATTCGGAGGAGGAAGGCAACTTAGGTAATGGCACAAGATGTATCATTTTGGAAAACCTATCACAAATCACTCAGATAACGGTCATTCTCTGAGAAACAGGGAGGTCGGAAATGAAATCCATAGAGATATGGGTCCATGGTCTCTTGGGCACAGGCAATGGCATCAACAAACCACTAGAGCGAGAGCAAGGCTTGGAGCGAGAGCAAGTCCCGCAGGACTGCACAAATTCCCTGACATCACGAGACAAGGTAGGCCACCAAAAGGACCGACTAACCAAGTCTCTGGTACCAAAAATTCCGGGATGACCGGCCAACGCGGAACAATGAATCTCAGACATCACACTCTTTTTCCACTGGTCTGGGACAAACAATTTCCCAATAGGGCAGCACTCGGGTTTATCCTCCTGACACCCTTCCAGAGCCAGTCTCAAATTGGGCGAGATGGCGGAAAGAACTACACCCTCTTTCAAAATAACAGCAGGATCAGATAACTCAGGAGAGTCCGCAAGGAAACTCCTCGAGAGGGCATCTGCCTTAACATTTTTAGTGCCAGGAAGAAAGGAAACCACAAAATTAAAACGTGTGAAAAACAAGGTCCACCTGGCCTGTCTAGGATTAAGTCGCTTGGCAGATTCCAGATAAACCAGATTCTTATGGTCCGTGAGGACCACCACCTGATGTTTGGCTCCCTCCAGCCAATGTCTCCACTCTTCAAAAGCCCACTTCATGGCCAATAACTCCCGATTACCCACGTCATAATTACGTTCAGTTGGAGAAAATTTTCGAGAGAAAAAGGCACAAGGGTTACTTTTAGAGGTCTCTGGATCTCTTTGGGACAAAACGGCACCTGCCCCAATTTCAGAGGCATCAACCTCCACCTGAAATGGCAGAGAAACATCAGGCTGCCGTAGAACAGGAGCAGAAGTGAATCTTTGCTTAAGTTCCTGAAACTCAGAGACTGCCTCAGGAGGCCAATTCACCACATCAGAACCCTTTTTGGTCAAATCAGTCAATGGTTTAACAATAACAGAGAAATTACCAATAAATTTACGATAAAAATTGTCAAAACCCAAGAATCTCTGAAGAGCCTTTAATGAAGTAGGTTGGACCCAATCACAGATGGCCTGAACCTTGACTGGGTCCATTTCAATAACAGATGGGGACAAAATGAATCCCAGAAATGAGATCCTATGTACGCCAAAAAGACACTTTGATCCCTTCACATACAGAGCATTCTCTCTCAAAATCTGGAACACAGTCCGAACATGTTTCACATGAGAGTCCCAGTCATTGGAAAAAATCAAGATATCATCCAAATAAACAATCAGAAATTTATCCACAAAATCCCTGAAAATGTCATTCATGAAGGACTGGAAGACAGAAGGAGCATTAGTGAGCCCAAAGGGCATCACTAGGTACTCAAAATGCCCCTCTGGGGTATTAAATGCCGTCTTCCATTCATCCCCGTGCTTAATGCGAATAAGGTTATATGCCCCAGTGAGGTCAAGCTTGGTAAACCAAGTAGCACTTTTCACCCTGGAAAACAGGTCAGAAATCAAGGGTAACGGATATTGATATTTCACAGTAATATTGTTCAAGAGACGATAATCAATACACGGCCTTAATGAACCATCCTTTTTGGCCACAAAGAAAAAACCGGCACCTAAGGGTGAAGAGGATGGTCTGATATGACCCTTCTCCAATGACTCCTTGATATAAGACCGCATAGTGTCATGTTCAGGTACAGACAAGTTAAAAAGGCGACCTTTAGGGAATTTACTACCAGGCACTAATTCAATAGCGCAGTCATAGCTCCTATGGGGGGGCAAGGATGCAGATTTACTTTCGCTAAACACATCAGAAAAATCAGTCAAAAAGTCAGGAACATCCTGAGCCTGGGGGGAGGCAGAAAAAACAGGAGTGTTGGTATTAACACATTGGCAGCCCCAACTGGTTACAGACACAGATTTCCAATCCAAAACAGGATTATGAGACTGTAACCAAGGGAAACCCAGTACGATAATGTCATGCAGATTATACAGCACCAAAAATTTGCAACTCTCCTGATGATCAGGTTCAACCCTCATTATCACCTGAGTAGAGAACTGGGGTTTATTCTCAGCCAAAGGGGTAGAATCAATCCCCAGTAGGGGAATAGACTTCCGTAGGGGTATCAAGGGAAACCCACAACGTTTAGCAAAATCAAACTCCATCAGGTTAATAGCTGCTCCCGAATCAACAAAAGCCTGAGCAGAAAATGTGGACAGGGAGCAAATCAGGGTAACAGTCAACAGAAATTTAGGCTGAACACTACCCAAGACAACTGAGCGTGCAAAACGTCTTCCCCACTTAGGGCAGACTGAAATATCATGAGAGGCGTCACCACAGTAGAAACATAACCCATTGCGTTTTCGAAACTCATGACGCTGTGCCCAGAAGCCACTCTATCACACTGCATAGGTTCAGAAGCTGGTTCACAAGGCAACACTATTCCACGCATACCTCTACGGTCACGCAAACGTCTGTCAATTTGAATCGCCAATGACATAGAATCATTGAGACCAGAGGAGCAGGTAAACCCACCATAACATCTTTTACATTCTCTGACAGACCCTTCCAAAAAAGGGCTGCCAAAGCATCATCATTCCATTTGGTCAGGACTGCCCACCTTCGGAATCTCTGACAGTACAACTCAGCGTCCTCAAGCCCCTGATTTAATGCCAACAAGGCTTTTTCAGCTTGATCAGTGACATTAGGTTCATCGTACAATAACCCCAGAGCCTGAAAAAATGCATCAACATTACTCAAAACAGGATCCCCAGGTGTCAGGGAAAAAGCCCAATCCTGAGGATCGCCGCGCAGGAGAGAGATGACAATTTGAACCTGCTGTGCTGCGTTCCCTGAGGACTTAGATTTCAAGGCAAAAAACAACTTACAGTTATTTTTGAAATTCAGAAATTTAGCTCGATCCCCTAAAAACAAATCTGGCATGGGAATCCTAGGTTCCACAACCGGCAACCTAGCAAGATAGATAGCAATACTCCGAACTTCAGTGGCAAGCTGCTCCACAAAGCCAGACAACTGTGCAAACTCCATTGAGAGAGAAAAAAAAAAAAATCCTCCCCAGCACCCAGAGATACAGAGGGGAAAAAAAAATGCAATAAACAGAAAAAAAAAAATCTTTGACAACTCTGACAACTTTTTTTTTTCTTTCCACAATATTTTTCCCTTCTGTAAGTACCATACAATTTTCAGTTTTGGGCCGGTGATACTGTTATGATTTGGTAGCTGAGGAGAGCGGGCAAAAAAGGCAATACACCAGAGAGGTTGGAATCTATGGGATTGCAGTACCCTGACTAACCACAACAACTAAAGGCAGCCGTGGAGCGTACCTACGTTGGTCCTAGATGCCTCGTCACAGCCTGAGAAGCTAACTACACCTAAAGATAGAAAGAGGAAAGCTATCTGCCCCGAGCAGATCCCCAAAGAACATAGAAAGCCCCCAAACATGTAATGGCGGTTAGACAAGAAGAAATACTGACACAGACAGAAAATAGTATGAGCAAACGTTGGGGCCCAAACTTCCTAAATAGAAAAGGATAGGAAGGACACTTACTGCAATCCCAAAAAACCCTGAAAAGTACCAACGCTACTAATTACAAAAACACCTGAGATCACACGACCTCTACCACCTAAATTAGTTCTCTGGTGTAACCAAAACTAAACAGCAACCACTGAAAAAACTGGAAAAGGCAAATGAACAAACAACAGTGGCACAACTAAACTGAGAGGAGCACAAGCCCCGAAGGGGACCCGGCAGACCCCCACAGAAGTGCAGGACAAAATGCAAAAAGCAAGCACAAAAAACTAAAAGAAGAAAATGTCTTATCTGTTAGCAGAAGATGCAGGCACGAAACAGCAGGCTACAAAGTGAACAGGAATCAAAGATGAGACCAGAACAATTGATCACCGGCAACCCTGATGGGAGGGAACCTCCCTTATATAAGACCAGTCTAACACCTGATCTCCAATCTTCACAATCTTCATTGGATAGTTCAGTACTGTTTGTAACCACCAGAGGGAGCTTCTGCTCAGAATTCATTTCTAGCACATTCACAACACTTGCCTCTGGATACCTCACCCCAGGATGCGGTCATCCCACGCCGTGCTCGCCGCAGGAGGGAGCTTGCCACCACAGGCAATAGAAGGCAAGTGGATACTGGGGTGTTAGACTATTTGTCCTGGACTGTGAATGTCTGGCACGCTACCTATGGCCAATTCCCTGGGAGGTGAGGCTGCGAGACCGAGGGGCCATATAAATCCTGATGGATGCCTGCACACCCCCAAACAACCCAAACCCTGTTTTTCTTTTCCTGGAAAGGTGGCAATTGTCATCAAATAACCTTCTGCAAATGCCAGGAATCCCAGAAGAGCAGGCTGCATCATTTGCTGCGCCACCTCCTCCACGTATGGCACCTCAGCCACAGCCCGCCCCAACTTGTGCCATTTTATGAGCCTACAGCACTTGCCCATTATGGCCACTTGAGCAGACCCACTGTTGGTGGCTGTTCCCAACATGAGTATGCTCGACATGGCCATATTGGGGGGTATGAACACATGGGCCACACCACTACCCAGGAGTTCATTCAGCCATAGTCTCAACACCACTACTATGCTCACCAACAGGAGCGATCTATGGTCCAGAATCCTGCCTCAGCCTCTTCCATCCCATAGGTTGACAGTCACATGCTGATCTCCCGCCATCACCACCCCCAACCTACAAGAACTTGTAAGGTTCATTGGAGATGGCACATATTGTATGTTTTTATTTATTTTTTTACTTCATTATAGGCCCAGTTTTATAGACCAAATGTGCCATGATGAAAATATGGTTGAGTTTTTACAAAAAAACATGTTTTGAGTAAAAACAGTTAAAAAATTATGAGTGTTTTGTGATGTTAGGATGATATAGATGATGCGTTTATTTTCAGAGTCTACACATTATTAGGCCAACAAAACACACACTTCAAACAGTAACATTACATTATTTTTGTCCCCCCCCAAAAAAAAAAAAAAAAAATCACAACAAACAGCATTGTCTTGCCATGGAGTAGATCTCTTTGGTGAAAGAAAATAATTTGTTAACACATCCCGCACTTTAAGTCCAGAGTGCTGACAACGTGGATGAAGTACATGTGTAGTAGCCCTGCCATTATTTGCATCCTCTACTTCATCACCAGCATTTGATGTACAGTCATGTAATCTGGGTGAAGTTGTGAAGTACCACACAGGCTTTAATCACCTCATTTACATTTCCTTCACTAAGTTGAATGGCTGACTGCAGGACCCGCCATTTGGCACAGAGAATGCCGAAGGCACACTCCACCAGTCGTCGTGCACGGGATAGGCGGAAATTAAAGATTCTGCTCCGGTGGTCCAGGCCTCTACGTAGATAGGGCCTCATGAGGTTGAGTGTTAACTGAAAGGCCTCATCTGCAACTATCACATAAAGCACCACATCCATTGTAGACCCTGGTAGGTGACGTGGGGGTGGGAGGTCCAACTCATTATTGCGCAGCCGCCGACCCATAATGGAAGAACTAAAGACTCTGGAGTCTCCAGTTCTTCCATAGGCCCCAATATCTACAATTATAAACCTGTAGGCACTGTCGACCAGGGCCAACAGCACTACAGAACAATAATGTTTATAATTATAATATTGGGACCCCGAGTTTGGCGACTTACGCACACGAATGTGCTTCCCATCCAGGGCTCCAATACAGTTTGGAAACTGGCACGTTTCCTCAAAGCCACGCAGCCAGTCTTGTTTCTTGGGCTCAGGCATTACCGATTGATGCAGTCGGGACCATATTTCAGAGCACGTAGAACGGACAATGCCTGAGATGGTGGATTTTCCAATTAAAAATTCAAGATGAAGTGTCGCATAGGAGAGCCCAGTGGAAAGGAATCTATAAGGATATTTAAAAAAAATATATTACATATCTATGCCTCAAATACACAGTTTATCCCTTACTAATTATGGCCAGTAGAAAATAAGTCCTGCCATAATAATATTAAACACAATTATATGCCTTTGCTCCTATTCAAAGCAGCATATAATGTCAAAGGCAAAATTTGAGAGAAAAAAAAATAAGGAATTAAAAAGGATAAACCAAAAAATAAATAAAGGAATTGAGGAGTGTATTTCCTTAAAACACAAGTGAAATACATCATCAACATAGAGGATGCATACATACCGTAAAGTAAGTAAAGGGCACTCCTCTGCGGAAATATACTTGCGCATTTGGTGTCCTTGAAGGTGATCCCAGGGCGCACAATCTCCATCAGAATGTCAAATGTGGGCACGCTCATCCGACAATACTGAGAGCGTCCGTCCGGAGGCCCAGAAGAAGCTGACGGCGAAACGCGCGTTGGGGTGGGGAGATGCCACCGCAGTATATTTGCCAGTTAATTTGTCTAAATACCTTCTTTATTCATATTACCCCTTTGCACTGTCAGTTAGGGGTTTCTTATTTACTGGGCTTATTTGCTTGATCAATAATATTCATTGATCTCCTCTATACATTGTTTGTTAGACTCCTTTCGCCTGACTATTATTATTACTATTCATGAGATGGATCTTACCTATTTGTGACCTGGATGAATTTTATGGCACTTTGAAGCATTTGCTCGTCTGAATTTTGATATAGTGGGGTACTGATTATTAATTTTGAATATATAAGTGAAAACATTTTGTTTTCAGTTGATTAGTATAACATGCCTATGATCTTATGATTAGACTACCTCAATTGAAGCACTGAACACTTTAATGTTTGATATATATATATATTTTCTATGTATTCATGATTAATATATTGCTCCTGCTGCCGTATTTAAATTTACCTTCAGTCCATTTTGGTATGACCCGTATGGTGACGTCTCCTTTTTTCCTAGAGACATCTTGTTTTTTATTGTATGTTTTTGTATTTTAAATATTGAAATAAAATTGTATTTACTTTATTCTTGGATCGCTTTTTTCTGGAATTGAAAGATTGGAGGGTGTCACCTGTTGTAGAGCCAATAAATATGGTTGATGATTATGATTTTAATTAATTTCAACCCATAGATCTGTTAAATGTGTATTTTGCAAGTCTGCGATAAAATCATGCCATACGGATTATACACGGCTACTTAGAAGCGAGGAAATCGCATCCTCGCATTGCAAACGGATTACATACGGATCACTGTTCGGAGAACATTGGTGCGATTCTTGTCTGTCAAAATCTGACCGATTTTTTTTATACGTTAAGTGTGACTCCAGCCTAAAAAAAAAGACTGGGCAAAAATGGCCTGCATGTGGCAGAGCTCCAAGACGAAAACCACTACTGTGCAATAAGAACATAAAGGCTTGTCTCAGTTTTGCCAGAAAACATCTTGGTGATCCCCAAGACCTTCAGGAAAATACTTTGTGGAATGATGACACAAAAGTTTAACTTTTTGGGAGGTGTATGTCCCGTTATAAATGGCGTGGAAGTAACACAGCATTTCAGAAAAGGAACATCATCATACCAACAGTAACCTATGGTGGTGTGATGGTGGGACTGTTTTAATGCTTCAGGACCTGGAAAATTTGCTGTGGTAAATGAAACCATGAATCCTGTTGTCTACCAAAAAAATCCTGAAGGAGAATGTCTGGCTATCTGTTCGTGACCTCAGGCTGAAGCACACTTGGGTTATGCAGCAGGACAATGATACAAAACACACCAGCAAGTCCACCTCTCAATGGATTAAGAAAAAGCGGTTCATGCTTGGAAACTCTACAAAGTGGCTGAATTGCAACAATTCTGCAAAGACGAGTGGGCCAAAATTCCTCCAATGCATTGTAAAAGTCTCATTGCGTAAAAGTCTCATTGCCAGTTGCAAGCGTTGCTCAACCAGTTATTAGGTTTAGGGGGCAATCACTTTTTCACACAGGGCTATGTAGGTTTAGATTTCTTTTTCCCTTAATAATAAAAGACCTTATCTAAAAACTAATTTTGTGTTTGCTTGTGTTGTCTTTGACTAATATTTAAATTTGTTTGGTGATCTGAAACATTTGTGTGTGACAAACATGAAAAAGAATAAGAAATCAGGAAGGGGGCAAACACTTTCACACCACTGTATGTTGCAACACTATGATCAGCAAAGTTGGTCCTATAACTTAGCTTTTATTTTATTTTACAGCATACATAATAAATACAAGGCAAACAAGATATTTCTTTAGTGCTAGAGTCAAACACTTTTCATGCTTTAAATAATGATGACATAAGTTCCAATGCACATAGGTGTGTAAGTCTCTCTTAATCACTCTAAAAAAAAAAAAATGGTCTATATGTAAAGATGGTACAAACTCTGCCATACATACCCTCATCTGGAGACTCAAAGCCCAGTGATTTAAAGCCTGTGTTTCCAATCGACAATTTATTTTCTTCTCTTGTATCCGCTTCACCCAAACATGCCAAGTATTACTAAAAGGTTAGAAAGTCTATAAACCATAAAGTTGTAAAAAATAAAAATATAAATAATGAAAGATATTCATTTAATATCCTCTTACCACATGACCCGGTATTCTCTGACCTCCAGAGCTGTAGAAAGCATGTGTTTTTTCGTCCTACGCATTTGGATATATATTACCCAGTGATGCAACACAAGGCACATGATACGCTTTTGGGCTGTACGAGGGATAAAACGGAAAAGTAAAAGTAATGGTGAATCTGGTTTCACTGACTTGTCAGAAGACTATGGAATACTTAAATTTGTGCATACAAATAGAGTAAGAATTTTTCCACTAAGAATGTCAAGATATAGCGATAAAGTAGTGGATAACATTGCCCTATCAACATTATAGGGAAAAATAAGAGGAAGAGGGCAAGATGTATATCTGTATCACATAATACAAGCAAGAACTAAAGCAAAAAAATAATATCATAGTATCATGATTGCTACATTTAGATGAACATACCAGTCATGTCATGACTGCATCAGTCTGCAGCTTCAAAGGCTCCTTCATCTGGCACACAGGTCAACTACCTATTGTATGAGCTACTGATAATAGCATTGTACCAATGACACTTCGGCACAGACGATTGCCTTATATTGCTCGGTGTCCAGTGCGTAGTGAACATGGACAGCACACCAAATGAATACAACTAAAGTCAGAACTTGTCCCACTCTATTACAGGGCACGCTATATAGAAGCTGCTGTGTTCATTAAAGTACAGCACATGCATGGAACTCTATTAATCCATTTCTCGTCCACGGGATCAGTAGTTACGATATTCAATGTCTCTCCTGGTATTAAACAGTTCTGCATTGGCAGTGCCCCACTCTAATGTATAGGTCTGGAGCTAATTGCCTCTTGATAATAAATTAAGTGGTACTAGCCAAATCCTTTAAAAAATAATCACAAAATTAAAGGCTTGCATTTCTTCCAGTTTTTCCTGCCCCCTAATTCTCTGAAAGAACACTTTTACTGGCAGGACATTTTTCATACTTCTAACAAATAAAATTTTAAATAATAATATTGTAAAGTTAGATTCCTGGCACCATATGTGGGTTATAATGAGGGCAATCTGGGCTACCATCTGGCGCACAAGGCACGGGAGCCAGATTGCCCCCATTGTAATGTTTTGGGTGCCACCATTGGTGGCAGACATCCTCGGGGACGGAGCTTTTCTGGAGATCTGCTGGATGCATTAGAAAAAAGGGATTTTTGGTACTCATCGTAAAATCTCTTCTTGGAGCATTCATTGGGGGACACAGGTAACCATGGGTGCATGCTGTTGTCGCTAGGAGGCTGACACTAGGAAAATCGCTCCCTTCAGCAGTATACACCCACCGACAGGCACAAAGTACCTCAGTTAGTGTTAAAGCAGTGGGAGAAGCAACCAAAAACTCAACATATGTACCAACCCAACAACAAAAGGCACGTAGGCCCAAAAGCAGTACAAACAGGGAGGGTGCTGTGTCCCCCCAATGAAGGCTCCAAGAAAGCGATTTTACAGTGAATACCACAAATCCCTCTTTCTTCATCGCTTCATTGGGGGACAGAGGTAACCATGGAATGTCCCAAAGCAGTCCCAAGGGTGGGAAACAGAAAGAATGCGAAGAAAACAGACTTTGGTAGGCCGATGCGTAACCGCCGCCTGCAGCACCTTCCTTCCCAGGCCTGCATCAGACTTTGTGAAAGTGTGCAAAGATGACCAAGTCGTGGCCTTACAAATCTGTAAAGCCGAGGCCTGATGATGAACTACTCAGGAAGCTCCCACCGCCCATGTGGAGTGAGCCCTTACCTCCGGAGGAGGCTGTTTGTCCTGAACACGGTATGCCTCCAATATTGCAGATCGAATCCAATGGACAATAGTGGACTTGGAGGCTTACGACGACCTTCAGAGATGACAAAGAGGGTATCAGAGTGGCGAAAGGAAGCAGTCCTTAAAAGATAGACTCGGATAGCTCTGACCAAATCCAACTTGCGGAGGGACTTCTCCAGGAATGGACCGGAGAGGGACATAGGGAAGGAAGGACAATCTCTTCATTAATGTGAAAAAAATGAAGAGACCACCTTAGGCAATAAGGAAGGCACAGGTCTAAGAACTAGCTTGTCCTGAAGTAGAATCAGGAACGGAGCAGCAGGACAATGCCGCTAAGGCCGGTGTCACACTAGCATAGGGCATCGGATGCGATATGCTAATGATCCTTGGCTCCTGCTCTGCTGGTAGCGGGAGCCGAGTATCCTGCTACTGTGCTCGGAGCCTCTCGCACAGCTGTGGAGGAGGCAGAGAAACTAATTTCTCCATGCCCTCAATTGCTGGGGTCAGGGTATATTGCACAGCACTTGGATGATATCTGTGTCACTCGCACCCATACACTTATATGGGTGTGAGAGAGCCGAGACTCAGCAGAGTCTCGGTGCCAATCGCAGCATGCTGCAATTGTTCTCGCATGAAGATTCGGCTTGAGAAAATAATTGCAGATGTGATCTGAACAATAGATTAACACTGGGCCGAGTGCTGTGCGATGTTTTATCGCATAGCACTCGTTAGAATTCTACGCTACTGTGACTCGGCCTAACTCAGAAACTCTCCTGATGGACGTAATGACAACTAAGGAGGCAACTTTCCATGACAGAAGAGAAGACGGAATGTCTTGGATGGGCTCAAAAGGAGCGTGCTGGAGTGCGCCAAGGACAAGGTTAAGATCCCATGGATCTATCAGAAGATAAGGAGGTGCCAGGTGGGCGACTCCTTGAAAAAAAGTCTTAACCTGGGAACGAGAAGCCAGATTTCGTTGGAAAAGAATTGACAGAGCGGAAACTTGCCCTTTAAGGGTACTGAGTGATAGGCCGAAGGGAAGAGCTGTGAACTGATAGTGGTGCTCCTGGATCGCAAACCGTAGGAAACTGCTGCTGAACACAAACAGGAATGTGAAGATAAGTGTAACCTGAATGTCTAGAGAGCAAAGAAATTCTCCCGGTTTCATAGAGGCGATTACCGAACGTAGGGACTTCATGCTGAAATGATGGATCCAAAAGTGACGGTTCAATCACTTGAGGTCCAAAATCGGACTGAGCGATCCGTCTTTTTCCGGGACTATAAAAAGATTGGCGTAGAACCCTAAAAACCGTTCGTTCCAGGGAACGGATATGATTACTCCTGAGCGTGGTAGGGAAGAGACTGCCTGAAGAATCCCTGGGCCTGAGACGGGAGTCTTGGCGAGCAAGACAGAACGAAACGTCTTCCTGGGGGGAAGAAAATTCGATTTTGTAACCGGAAGTCACTATTTCTCTGAACCAGGCATCGTCGACAACCGACAACCATGCGTCCCGGAAGAGAAGAAGTCGGCCTCCCACCCTGGAGAGATTCTCGGGTGGAGGTGACCCATCACGCTGAGGAAAACCTGTTGATGCGGGACCCTCATGGCTTGGAAGAGCAACCCTTTGGTCACCAATGAGGAGCTGGTTAAAATGACTGCTTCTTCCTTTCCCCTTGGGCGGAAGAGCGGTCCTGCTGGGAGGAAATCGCTTAATTAGAGAAGGGCCGAAAGGAACGAAACTGAAGCGATCTTTTCGTTTTGAAAGGACGTTTAGGCTTGGACTGGGGAAGAGAGGTGCTTTTCCCGTCAGTAGCATCCAAAATTATCTGATCTAGTTTGGACCCAAAAAGTCTAGACCCTTGAAAGGCAAGGTTAGGGAGGGATTTTTTAGACGGTGGATCTGCATTCCATGCTTTAACCAGAGAATGCGGCGTATAGCAACGATGTTGCTGTTAGCCCTGGTGGCACAACCGGCCGCATCCAAGGAGGCGGTCAGAAGATATTTGTCGGCCTGGGCAATCTGGTCTGCCAAATCAGCCAACTCATCAGGAGAAGCTGCCGCTAGGATACCCTGACGAAGCATTCTTGCCCAGGCAGACATGGACTTTGCCACCCAGGTAGAGGCAAAAATGGGAGAAGGAGGCTGACTTAGCCAAGGATTCAATCTGCCTATCCGTAGAGTCCTTAAGAGATGCATCATCCAGTAGAGACAAGACAGTCTTAGAAGACAGGCGAGAAACCAGCGGGTCCACATTAGGGGAGTCTACCCACCTACCAATGAGGTCTGGGCTAAAAGGATAAATAATATCCAGTTGCTTCCTTCTCGGGAAGTGCTTTTCAGGGTGTTCCCAGTGTTTAGACATAATTGCTTCAAATTCGCTGTGATTGGGAAAATTCCGGGAAGGAAGTTTTACTCGTTGGAGTGAGACGGAGTGCTCCTGAGCAGGTGCCTCATCCTCCTTTAGGTTAAGAGTTTGGGTAATTGCCAAGATAAGGCTATTGAGCATATCCTGCATTTTTGAGACCTGGTCCGTATCAGACTCAGACTCTGAATCCGCATCCGACCCAAAAGCCGCCTCCGAGGAGGGGGCATGGGGAGAGGAGGGCATCTTAGAGGATGCAGAGGGACCCGGGGAACTGGAAAGAGCCAGCTTCCCTTGCTTTGTACCCGATCTGTCCCTGCGAAGTTCATGGTCAGGTGTGTGAGAATCACCGTGAAAGGCGTTCGGAGCACTGGTGGAGGCAGACAAGTGTGGAAGACGCTCAAGGACCTGGACCAGGGACTGTGATACTTTTGTCAGGTCAGAGACCGACTGACATGGCAACAGCCCACTCTAGAGGGAGGGGTGTGCTCTATCCCGGGCGTTAGGGGGCAGGACTGGAGGACAGGCAGAAAGCAGAAGGCTGACCTGAAGACCACTTTCTACTGCAGAGGGCACAGGCGTAATGAATCACAGTAGGCTTAGATGGGCAACGAGAAGCCTCTCTAGGGTTGGGCATAAGTCGAGCCTTGGTAATACTGCTGAGATGGGCTATAGGACTATACAGGGGGACAGAAGAAAAGAGAGAGAGGGCAGTGCCTACCCGATGTCAGCGACGGTCAGCAGATGACTGTGACGCTGGCTGTGTCCCCCTGTGGCAGATATCCGCAGATTACATGCAGTCTCAGGCTGAAGTCACACTTGTTAAAGTTAAAATCAGCATTTCTTCAGAAGACCTTGGTTTTGTCAGACAGGCTGACGCATAGCAGAAGTTGAGATAAGGTGTTCCTCCCTTTGAGATAATACACCCCGCTCGCCTGAGTTATGAGAAGACATCCAGTACTGGAGTCAAGGGCAAAAATGGAGTTTTCTTGTTTAAAACCAGTATTCTATGTATTTAGTGATAAGTTGTCTAAACACCATATATGGTAATTCCACTTCCTGCTTATGGGGTGTATATAAACCCCTCCGTTAGCAATAAAGAGCAGAGTTTATTGACGCATACTTTTGTCTGTGTCTTATTCTCTCTGGTACCACATTTCAAGGAAGAAAGGGTTAACGAGATAACAGTGAAGACAGCCTGGCGCCCGAACAAGGACCTGAGTTAATATACTCTGAGAAAGACCGACCGATCCAGAGACTTGGGATGAGCGGAGCTTTCTGTTGGTGATATACATACAGCGCTGAGGTAAGAATACTTATTATATTCTACCTAAAATCTATATCACTGTACAGTGGACTCCCTCCTCCCCGAGCGGTCGCCTTCCCAGGTAATTTACAGGTGTTCCTGGCTCAGGTCCCTTTGAACCAGTAGACCTTCAGATTAATTGAAAGTCCTGCCTTTTCCTCCTTTGAAAAATGACAGTATGGATCCAATGATTGTGTTGTGGTTTTGTCTTGGTGTTTGTGTGATCGGATTGTTTATTTGGTTGGCGTACAAATCTTGGAAAGCTAGCAGTGGAATGGTTCAGAAACCTTTGTGGCCCATTGTCTAAGTGACGGAATTGTCTTGGTGACAGAGTCTTGGTGACAGAATTGTCTAAGTGACAGGAGAATCTCTTCTAGGTGAGGAGATACAAAAATGGGGAACCAAAATGCCAAGGAAGGCATTGCTGCCAAAGATTTAGTGGTACGCAGAGAGGGAAAGCAAGCGTTGGTAGGCATTGACAAAGTATTGTGTAAAGCAGGCATGAATGAAAACGGAGAATTGAACAGTGATAAATGGAAAAGGTTCTTTAACTCACATCATGGATGGTTGAGAGACAAAGGACTGTTGAAAACAGTGAACCTGTGGATGAGTGCGTGTGATTACTTAGAGGGAAAGACTGAAGAATTAGGAGACGGACATTACAGACTGACAAAAACAGGGATGACTGATTTACCCTCCTGTTTGCCCCCTACATTACCTCCACCCCAGTATCAGACCTTCCCACAGACTTCCCACGAACCGAACTGTTGGGTCTGCCCCAGGTGTGGACAGCAGAATCCCCTGACGGTAGATGTCTGTGTAGGTTGTGGTGGACCCAGACCCACCCCCGGCCAATCTATTTCCAATGAGGACAGTAGTGGTACCTGGTACCCCGGGTGCTGCGGGAGGCGAGGGGGGCGGACCAGCTCCAGGCGCCCCCGGACAGCAGTGTTATACAGACCATGGAGCCCTTCAGAGCAGTTGGCTCTAATAACGCAACTCCCGGACCCTTCACAGTCACCAATGAGATTTGCTAGAATGTTAGCTACAATGCAGGATACGTATAGGCAACTAGACAGGATCTGGAAGCACTTATAAAAGGGAAATTGGCAGATGAAGCCAGATACGATAGACTGATAGATGAGACATACAAGTGTTATATTGGTAGGACCGGACCTGATAATGCAGAAGTCAATGACGCAGCAGCAGGGGTTCTGTTTACAGAAGCGCTGAAAAAGCATGTAAAGATAGACAGGCAGAGAAGGAGGTTACACTAGAAGACAGAGTTCAGGGAAAGGAAGAGTAGCCAAAAGATTATTTCTGGGCCCTAAGAAAAACTTGGGTAGAAATGGGTTTTGTCCCAGAAAACAAGACTAGTGAGAGGATACTGGCAAGCGCATATATGAATGGGTTGAAAAAGGAAGTGGCAGAAAAGGTGAAAGTAAGTAGACCAGATTGGAGGTCAGTTAAAGCAGAGAATCTAGCTAGAATAGCACAGGGGGCACAACATGATTTAGAGCAGGCAAAAAGAGGAGCAAGGTTACATGCTGTAGGTACTCGTCCTGCATACAACAGGGAGGGGAGACGTGTGCCAGGAGATGGGCAGAAATTGTGCTACGGATGCAGGAAACCAGGACATTTCAGGAGAGATTGCAGAACTAATCCATATCCAGCCTGTCCAACTAATCCATATCCAAATGACCCGCCTGCAAGAGGCCCCCCAAGACCAATTAGGGCCGCTCCCATAGGATAATGGTAGCTTGCACATGAACCCCCTTGTCTCCTTACCCCCCACTCCTAATTGCACAGTGCAGGTGAACCTACCAGGGGGACATGAGGTTGAGTTCCAAGTGGACACGGGGGCAGACAATTCAGTAATTACAGAAGAGGACTGGCCGTTTGGGAAAAGTGATTTCACCACCATGTTATAGCGACTCCTTACAACTCTCCATCTATCCTGCTCCGCCTCACTAAAAAGATTCCCCTGCAAATTCAAGGAACCACCGTACACACACAGTTAATGGTATCACCACGGGGTCAATGTAATCTTTTAGGATGTGATGTATTGTCTCAATTGCAAGCACATATTGAGTATCATCCTGATGGGACTGTCACTATGACACCAGGATTGAAGCCGAGCACTCTTTGTAAAATCATGTCACTAGATGTTGCTAGTATAGAGGACACAAATGAATTTCCTTCAATGTTAGAAGGTGTGATACCGCATGATTTCTGGGCTTCAGATAAAACAGATGTGGGCAGATTAAGGGTGCAGCCAGTCATGGTCAAATTAAAGCCAGGTGCAATCCTGCCCCAACAGAGACAGTATCCTCTTAGTTCGGCTCAAGAGTCGGCTATAGCTCAGCAGGTACAGAAACTGGTAGCAAGTGGTGTTTTAGTTAAGACCCAGTCCCCTTGTAACACCCCTCTGTTCCCAGTTAAAAAGAAAACAGCACCGGGGCAGCCAGCAGCGTACAGAATGGTCCATGATCTCCGGCTAGTGAACAAAGCTACAGAGCTCCTCACACCAGTTGTTCCAAATCCTCACACCCTTCTGTCTCAGATCCCGGCTAGTGTTCTTTGTTTTTCAGTGATTGACTTGGCAAATGCATTTTTTAGCATCCCATTGCACCCTGACTGCCAGTATTTGTTTGCTTTTACATTTCAAGGGAATCAGTATACATGGACCGTTTTGCCCCAGGGTGCCCAGAATTCACCCACTTTGTATACTGCCAGTCTGCAAGAGATACTGGAAAGATGGAAAATGCCAAAAGTAGTTGTTCTACAATATGTTGATGATTTACTGATTTGTGCCCCCTCCAGGAAACAGTGTCACACTGCAACAATATCACTCATGTTGTTTCTGTACCAAGCTGGATGTAAAGCGTCGAAGGATAAACTCCAATTTTGTAAATCTTCAGTTATCTTTTGGGACATTGCATTACACCAGGGGCGCGACATCTGACCAGCGCTCACAAAGAAGCTGTACAGAATTTTCCTATTCCTGTTAATGTCGCCGCTCTTAGGACATTTCTTGGACTGGTTTCCTACTGCAGGCAGTGGATACATGCTGTATCAATCCTCATGCAGCCTCTCTATGACTGTATCACCATTGTGCCTTTTAAACTAACTCTTGAAGGTATAGACTGTTTTTATTCTCTCAAAAACAGGATTGTGGCAGCTCCAGCGCTAGGAACCCCCAACTACGAACTACCATTTACCCTGTATCTCCACGAACAGCAGGTACACGCGGCAGGAGTATTGACTCAGTTACATGGTGACAATCAAAGGCCTGTAGCCTATTTCAGTGGAAGACTAGATGCAGTGGCTAGAGGTGCCCCGTCCTGTGTACGAGCAGTACATGCTGTAGGACTATTGCTCCACAAATCGTCAGACATTGTTCTTGATCACCCACTTACAGTACTTACACCTCATGATGTATATACCATACTGAACCAGGTGCAGCCGGCACATCTTTCAGCTGCACATCACCTTCGATTGCAATGTGCACTTTTAATGCCTCCAAATGTTTCTTTGCAGAGATGTACCACACTTAATCCTGCCACGTTGTTACCTCTCTCGGATCTAAAGGAGGGGTCAGGTACGGTATTGTACAAAGAAGATCCAAGAGAGGAGATTCCTCATGATTGTGTTCAGCTTATGGCACAGGAAACAGCAGGCCTACCCACAGTGTTTGAAACTGAAAGACTTAATGCTGATTTTGAATTTTTTGTAGATGGATCTCGCCACCAAGATGACTCAGGTACCTTCCACACTGGATATGCCATCGTCTCCCTGAATGCAGTAATCAAAGCAAAACCAATGCTCCCACATCAGTCGGCCCAGGAGGCTGAACTTAAGGCTCTGACCGAGGCCTGTAAGATAGCTGAAGGTAGAATTGTTAACATCTACACAGATTCTAGATACGCATTCGGTATAGCTCATGATTTTGGTCTAATTGGAAATCTAGAGGATTCCTGACGGCAGCAGGACATCCCATTAAAAATGCTGACGCAGTCCAGCAGTTAATTGATGCATTACAATTACCAAAAGAGGTAGCTGTCATAAAAGTTAAAGCACATACCAGACGCACTGATCAAGTGAGTAAAGGAAACGCAATGGCCGATGCAGCAGCAAAAACAGCAGCCAGTAGACCACTCCAAGGGGTAACGATGCACCAGGTAAGCGCTCCCAAAAATCCCTTTGTGTCGGAGGATGCCTTATCCCAGATGCAGGCTCAGGTGCACCAGGAGGAAGTAGAAAGTGGGAAAAAGAAGGTGCATGTCTGAATGAAGCAAATGGGGTATGGGAAGAGGGATGCGTCGATGCCTTCCAAGGGCGTTGTACCCTGCGGTCGCCCAGATGTTACATGGGCCAACCCAACAGTCCAAAACTGCTGTAATGAGCGTGATGCAGAAGCATTGGGTAGCACCAGGCTTTTCCACCTGTATAGAAGGTTTGATCCAGGATGCATGGTATGTGCTACACATAATCAGGGAAGGGTAGTCAAGACACCACCCAAACACGCCCCTCGGCCCCTCTATCCTTTCCAGAGACTGCAGATTGATTATATTCAGCTGCCAAAATCAGGGTCATGGAGTACGTGTTGGTCTGTATTGATTTATTTTCAGGTTGGCCGAGGCTTTCCCGATTGCCAAGGCTACGGCCGCGGCAACCGCAAAGAAGCTGCTTGCGGAGGTGGTGTGCAGGTATGGAGTACCAGAGGTGATCGAAAGTGACAGAGGTACACATTTCACAGGTGAAATAATGAATGAAGTCTTGACAGCTCTAGGAATTCAACAAGCTTTCCACACCCCATATCATCCACAAAGCAGTGGAAAAGTAGAAAGACTAAATGGACATTGAAGTTAAAAATCCAAAAGGCCATGGCTGAAACAGGGAAATCTTGGCCTGAATGTTTACCATTAGCCCTATATTCAGTAAGGTACACTCCAATAGGAAAACTGGACTTTTCCGTATGAAGTACTATTTGGCAAAGTGCCTAGCTTAGGATGTTTCTTTCCCCAATCACTGGAAATGAGTAACCATGTATTAAGCTCATATGTAAGGGATTTGCATAAAAGACTTAAGAAAGTACATGATAATGTCTTCAGTTCTCTTCCAGATCCGAACCAGGATCCTGGGAGTCACAGCCTGCAGCCTGGAGACTGGGTAATCATTAAAAGACACGTGAGAAAGAGTCTGGATCCGAGATTTGATGGACCTTTTCAAGTTCTACTGACGACAAGTACCGCAGTCAAGCTACAAGGCAAGGAAACTTGGATCCACGCATCGCATTGTAAGAAGATCCTTGGAGAGCCTCCAGAAGAGGAATGATGCTACTAATGACATTTGCTTGCATCCTTGCAGTAACGGATGCTTGGAACAGACTTAGCCGTGTAGATGGGGATGATAACAGGTTCATTAGACACCACTTAGCTTTAGTGGATGGACTGAAAGAACAAAACCAAACTGTTGCAAACTGTTGGATTTGTACACACGCGCCGGTGACATCCACGAGTCTACCATTTCTTGCAGTCCCAGTCTCATGGGAAGAAATTAACTCTTGGGGTAACTGTTCAGACACATTAAGCAACAATGCCACTTAAAAACTTTGGAACACTATGGTAGCAATACCGGTAGTGGGTTGGACTGATTTTCCATGGTGGCAGGGAAATCTAACAGGACAAATAATTCCAAGACTGTATCTATCTTTTAAAGGTGGAGCATGGGTACCCAGAAATAGAACTAGTATAACCTCTTTGGGAGAAATACCGACACAGGGGTTAAAGATAAGTTTTGGGGTCACTACAGGAAGCTTAGATGCTTACAAACCCTCCCTATTAGAACAATACCTACACACTGATAAATTGGAAAATAATGTTTTCTTTGAGAATGGGAATAATGAAACTTGTGCTAACAAACCAGGTAACCTGAGGTGTAATGAAGATGAAGGATATCAGAAGAACACTCCCACCTGCGGAGAACCTACCGCAGGATACTGCTCCCCATAGGACAAAAGCCCGGATGGTGCATGATGAGTAATATTTCAAAGTTTATAGATTTGGCACACCGATTAGTATTACAGCATTCAGCTATATGGAACCTTCCACCATCAATGTATTGGGTATGTGGGGACAAGGCATTTAAGTGGCTTCCAGTAGGAGTCACCGGGAAATGCACCCTAGCTAGATTGACACCAGCCACCTATCTCATCACTCCAGATAGATTAAATCCATTGTCTATTCCAAAACATACACTACATAAACGATCTGCAGACAATAGACCTCGCCCAAATGGGAGACCACATATAGTGGAGATGGGGATAGCAAATAAATTTTTCAGTGCATTATTTATCTACCCTATGATAACTCAGACCATGGGATAAGTTGGTAGAATCCACAGATTACCTAGATGATCAAATATGGGATATTTTAGATATCATCAATGGGTCCCTTGCAGTACAGAACCAGTTAATTATTGTTACTAACCAACATACCCTCGTGTTAGATTACCTGACTGCAGCTCAAGGAGGGATGTGCCAGATTATTGGACCTGCATGTTGTCATTATATTGATAATTCTAGTGTTTTAACCCTTAAACATAAGCTAGAGGATGTCATAAAGTTAAGGAAACTATATGATGAGGCAAATCTGAAGAATCGAGATTCATGGTGGGTAAACACTTTCTCCTTTCTTAACCCCGCAAATTGGTTCAAAGGCATAGGGGGATGGCTGACTGGGATAATACAAACTGACCTACAGGTTTTATTGATATGTCTTGCTATCTATTTAGTTTTGAAAATCTGTTTGATGTGTACTAAACGATGTACTAGGACACAGAGGAGGTATGAAGATGTGTATTGATCAAATGAAGGAACAAAAGGAGGGAATGTTAGAGTTAAAATCAGCATTTCTTCAGAAGGCCTTGGTTTTGTCAGACAGGCTGACGCATAGCAGAAGTTGAGATAAGGTGTTCCTCCCTTTTGAGATAATACACCCCGCTCGCCTGAGTTATGAGAAGACATCCTGTACTGGGAGTCAAGGGCAAAAATGGAGTTTTCTTGTTTAAAACCAGTATTCTATGTATTTAGTGATAAGTTGTCTAAACACCATATATGGTAATTCCGCTTCCTGCTTATGGGGTGTATATAAACCCCTCCGTTAGCAATAAAGAGCAGAGTTTATTGACGCATACTTTTGTCTGTGCTTATTCTCTCTGGTACCACATTTCAAGGAGGAAAGGGTTAACGAGATAACAGTGACGACACACTCAACGTATATATAAAAAAAGACTGTCCGATTTTTGACGACCGAGAATCACACCAATGCTCTCCATATGGTGATCCGTATGTAATCCGTTTGCAATGCGATTTCCTCGCATCTAGTATCCGTATGACATTGGTATGCAATGCGATTTTAACATGGGCTTTTACATACAGTTCTCTTTATGTAAAAGCTCATGTTAAAATCGCATTATAATACACAACTGTACACATCATTTTTAAACCAAATATTCGTCAAAACATGAGAATATCTCTGAATGATCCAATGTTGTCCTGAATCACTAATGATGATAAATATAATCCACCTGTGTGTAATCAAGTCTCCATATAAATGCACCTGCTCTTTGATAGTCTCAGGATTCTGTTTGAAGCACAGAGAGCATCATGAAGACCAAGGAACACAACAGGCAGGTCCGCGATACTGTTGTTGAGAAGTTTAAAGCTGGATTTGGATAAAAAAAATTATTCCCAAAACTTTAAACATCCCAAGGAGCACTGTGCAAGTGATCATATTGAAATGGAAGGAGTATCATACCACTACAAATCTACGAAGACCCGGCCGTCCCTCTAAACTTTCATCTCAAACAAGGAGAAGACTGATCAGAGATGCAGCCAAGAGGCCCATGATCACTCTGGATGAACTGCAGAGATCTACAGTCTGTCCAAGGGAAAACAATCAGTCGTACACTGCACAAATCCGTCCTTTATGGAAGAGTGGCAAGAAGAAAGCCATTTCTCAAAGATATCCATAAAAAGTGTTGTTTAAAGTTTGCAACAAGCCACCTGGGAGACACATCAAACATGTGGAAGAAGGTGCTCTAGTCAGATGAAACCAAAATCAAACTTTTTGGCAACAATGCCAAACGATATGTTTGGCGTAAAGGCAACACAGCTCAACACCCTGAACACACCATCCCCACTGTTGAACATGGTGGTGGCAGCATCATGGTTGGTTTGGGCCTGCTTTTCTTCAGCAGGGACAGGCAAGATGGTTAAAATGGATAGGAAGATGGATGGAGCCAAATACAGGAACATTCTTAATGAAAATCTGTTGGAGTCTGCAAAAGACTTGAGACTGGGACGGAGATTTGTCTTCCAACAAGACAATGATCCCAAACATAAAGCAAAATCTACAATGGAATGGTTCACAAAAAAACCTATCCAGGTATTAGAATGGCCAAGTCAAAGTCCAGACCTGAATCTAATCGAGAATCTGAGCTGAAAACTGCTGTTCACAAACAATCTCCATCCAACCTCACTGAGCTCGAGCTGTTTGCCAAGGAAGGATGGGCAAGAATTTCAGTCTCTCGATGTACAAAACTCATAGAGACATACCCCAAGCAACTTGCAGCTGTAATCGCAGCAAAAAGGTGGCGCAACAAAGTGTTAAGTTAAAGGGGCCGAAAAATATTGCACGCCCCACTTTTTTGTTTTTGTATTTCCACAAAAATGTAAAATAACCAATAAATTTTGTTCAACTTCACAATTGTGTCCCACTTGTTGTTGATTCTTCACCAAAAATTAACATTTGGTATCTTTATGTTTGAAGCATGATATGTGGGAAAAGGTTGAAAAGTTCCAGGGAGCCAAATACTTTTGCAAGGCACTATATATATATATATATATATATATATATATACCTCCAGCCATGAGTCTGACCAGACGAGTCTGACCTCCATCTTTCAAATTACAGATTTCTAATTACTATTCTTTGAATTGGACTAGAATTCCATGATGCATTTAGCCATTCATTACTGCTGTATCATCATCATCATCTGTACCTTAACCGAGTTGTCCTCTCTATCCACAGGTATGCTGCTATTCCCATCTATCCTGCTTTCCCACCGCCTGTGAATGTCTATGAAGTGCATTTAATCTCTCTGGTATGCTGCTATTCCCATCTATCCTGCTTTCCCACCGCCTGTGAATGTCTATAAAGTGCATTTAATCTCTCTGGTATGCTGCTATTCCCATCTATCCTGCTTTCCCACCGCCTGTGAATGTCTATGAAGTGCATTTAATCTCTCTGGTATGCTGCTATTCCCATCTATCCTGCTTTCCCACCGCCTGTGAATGTCTATGAAGTGCATTTAATCTCTAGCATTTCACTACTTACCATTTTTCTTTTTGCACAATATATCCTCTCCTCCTGTGTCTCTCATGCATACCTGAGTTGCCAGTCCCTTCCCCCTCTTTTATTAGCTTTGCATAACTGTGACCATGTGGTCTGGGTAATCACGCCCACAACCCCCTCACAGCTGCTTCCTCTCAAGTGCACATTTAGTCTCAGCCATGAGTCTGACCAGACGAGTCTGACCTCCATCTTTCAACTTCCATCTTTCAAATTACAGATTTCTAATTACTATTCTTTGAATTAGACTAGAATTGGACTGGAATTTGACTGTAAGTTGACAGAATATATAACCACTACCATGTTTCCTTTTCTTTTCACTATCACCCCCCATCCTACTTACTTTTTTCCTATTCCCTGTAATCCCCCCACCTAGTAAGGAAGTAGTCATTTCCCCCTCCATTCTCCCCAGACATCTCACCTTCTCCTCAGAACTGTTCCTCCACATACAATCCTTTTTCTCCAGAAACACACGGCCACACCATGTCTTATCCTGTTCCCACCTTCTAACGCTCTGTCTGTTACTCCTCATCACTGGCGATGTATCCCCAAATCCAGGCCCTCCTCAACACATCCCCACACTCACTACTATCACCCTGCCACGATCCTCTACACGTCTTCGCAACCATGATAACCTCACACCCATTCACCCAGCCCCCACTCCTCCGGTCCCCCTACCTGGAGCACTATGGAACGCACGCTCCGTCTGCAATAAACTGTCATTTATCCACGACCTCTTTATCACCAATAAACTCTCCTTCCTTGGCATCACCGAAACCTGGCTCACACCCTCTGACTCAGCCTCACCAGCTGCACTCTCATACAGTGGATTCCACCTATCTCACACCCCCCGCCCCAGCAACAAACGTGGTGGAGGAGTTGGTTTGCTCCTATCTGACACCTGCTCCTTTACCCCAATTCCACTACCCCCCTCCGCTACTATTTCCTCATTTGAGGTGCATTCCGTCCGCATCTACTCCCACTCCAACCTCCAGCTCGCTGTCATCTACCGCCCCCCAGAACTTGCCATCTCCACCTTTCTCGATCACTTCACCACCTGGCTGCTCCATTTCCTCTCTGTTGACATCCCCACTATCATCATGGGTGACTTCAACATCCCCATTGATGCTTCCACCCCAGCGGCCTCTAAACTCTTATCACTCACTGCCTCCTTTGGCCTCACTCAATAGTCCTCCGCGGCCACTCACAAAGATGGTCACACGCTGGACCTTATCTTCACCCGCCTCTGTTCCCTTACTAATCTCACTAACTCACCCCTTCCCCTGTCTGACCACAACCTACTGACGTACTCTTCTCTCCTCTTCTAGTGCACAACCCCCACTCCACAAACTCACTCACCCTCGCAGAAATCTCAAACACCTCAATTTACCAATGCTCTCTGAGTCCCTCCTCCCTCTTACAGACATATCTTCACTTCATGACTCTGATTCTGCTGCCACCTTTTATAACACTACAATAACAGCAGCACTTGATTTGGCCGCCCCCCTTACACATAGCAAAACTTGTAAAATCAACAGGCAGCCCTGGCTGACAAGCCTCACCAAAGAACTGAGACGGGCTTCCAGGGTTGCTGAGCGGAGATGGAAAAAATCCCGCTCTGCCGAGCACCTAATCGCATACAAACAGACCCTCACCAGCTTCAAGTCCACGCTCACTGCTGCAAAGCAAACTTACTTCTCATCTCTCATATCCTCCCTGTCTCACAACCCTAAACAGCTCTTCAAAACTTTCAATTCTCTACTCTGTCCCCCAGCACCTCCTCCTTCTCCTCTCATTTCTGCTGAAGACTTTGCCTCTTTCTTTAAGCAGAAGATCGATACGATCAGAGAAAGCTTTGGCCCACAGCCCCCATTGCCCCTCTTAGCTGCTCAACCCTCTTCCTCCAAAACCAACTTCTCCACCTTCACAGAAGATCAGCTTTCCACCCTCCTATCAAAATCACACCTCACCACTTGCATGCTTGACCTGCTCCCATCCCACCTCATCCCTAGCCTCGCAACCGTCTTCACCCCTACTCTAACACACCTCTTCAACCTCTCACTCACAAATGGTGTCTTCCCCTCATCCTTCAAACATGCCTCGATCACACCCATTCTCAAAAAGACCTCCCTTGACCCATCCTCTGTGTCTAGCTATCGCCCGATATCTCTTCTCCCTTATGCCTCAAAACTACTGGAACAGCATGTCTGTTGTGAATGTTTTAGAAATGAATTCTGAGCAGAAGCTCCCTCTGGTGGTTACAAACAGTACTGAACCATTCAATGAGGATTGGCAATCAGGAATCACAGACTGGTCTTATATAAGGGAGGTTCCCTCCCATCATGGTTGCCGGTGATCAATTGTTCTTGTCTCAACATTGTTTCCTGGTTCACTTGGAAGCTTGCTGAGTCTTGCCTCTTCTCCTGCTCTCAGATAAGATATTTTCTGTTTTTTGTTTTTGTGCTTACCATTTGCATATTTCTCTGCATTTCTGTGAAGTTAGCCAGGTCCCCCTCCCCGGGGGGCTTGGGCTCCTCTCAGTTCCTCTGGAGCCACTGTTATTTGTTCATTTGCCTTTTCCAGTTTTTTCAGTGGCTGCGGCTTAGTTTTGTTACACCAGAGAACTAATTTAGGTGGTAGAGGTCGTGTGATCTCAGGTGTTTTTGCAATTAGTAGCGTTGGTTTTTTTTTAGGGTTTTTTTTGGATTGCAGTAAGTATCCTTCCTATCCTTTTCCTGTCTAGGCAGATTGGGCCCCAACATTTGATCATACTATTTTCTGTCTGTGTCTGTATTTCCTCTTGTCTAACCGCCATTACATGTTTGGGGGCTTCCTATGTTCTTTGGGGATCTGCTCCGGGGCAGATAGCTTTCCTCTTTCTATCTTTAGGTGTAGTTAACCTCTCAGGCTGTGACGAGGCGTCTAGGACCAACGTAGGAACGCTCCATGGCTGCCTTTAGTTGTGGTGGTTAGTCAGGGTACTACAATCCAGTAGATTCCAACCTCTCTGGTGTATTGCCATTTTTGCCTGCTCTCCTCAGCTACCAAAACATAACAGTATCACCGGCCTAACTGAAAATTATATGGTACTCACAGAAGGGAAAAATAGTGTGGAAAGAAAAAAGGTTGTCAGAGTTGTCAGAGATTTTTTTTTCTGTTTGTTGCATTTTTTCCCTCTTTTTCTTTGGGTGCTGAGGAGGATTTTTTTTTTCTCTCTCAATGGAGTTTGCACAGTTGTCTGGCCATGTGGATCAGCTTGCCACTGAGGTTTGGAGTATTGCTACCTATCTTGCTAGGTTGCCAGTTGTGGAACCCAGGATCCCCATGCCAGTTTTGTTTTTGGGGGATCGAGCTAAATTTCTGAATTTCAAAAATAACTGTAAGTTGTTTTTTGCCTTAAAACCTAAGTCCTCAGGGAATGCAGCACAGCAGGTTCAAATTGTCATCTCTCTCCTGCGCGGCGATCCTCAGGATTGGGCTTTTTCCCTGACACCTGGGGATCCTGTTTTGAGTAATGTTGATGCATTTTTTCTGGCTCTGGGGTTATTGTACGATGAACCTAATGTCACTGATCAAGCTGAAAAAGCCTTGTTGGCATTAAATCAGGGGCTTGAGGACGCTGAGTTGTACTGTCAGAAATTCCGAAAGTAGGCAGTCCTGACCAAATGGAATGACGATGCTTTGGCAGCCCTTTTTCGGAAGGGTCTGTCAGAGAATGTAAAAGATGTTATGGTGGGTTTCCCTGCTCCCTCTGGTCTCAATGATTCTATGTCATTAGCGATTCAAATTGACAAACGTTTGCGTGAGCGTAAAAGTATGTATGGAATAGTGTTGCCTTGTGAACCAGCTTCTGAACCCATGCAGTGTGATAGAGTGACTTCTGGGGCACAGCGTCATGAGTTTCGAAAACGCAATGGGTTATGTTTCTACTGTGGTGATGCCTCTCATGCTATTTCAGTCTGCCCTAAGCGGGGAAGACGTTTTGCACGCTCAGTTGTCTTGGGTAGTGTTCAGACTAAATTTCTGTTGACTGTTACCCTGATTTGCTCCCTGTCCACATTTTCTGCTCAGGCTTTTGTTGATTCGGGAGCAGCTATTAACCTGATGGATTTTGATTTTGCTAAACGTTGTGGGTTTCCCTTGATACCCTACGGAAGTCTATTCCCCTACTGGGGATTGATTCTACCCCTTTGGCTGAGAATAAACCCCAGTTCTCTACTCAGGTGATAATGAGGGTTGAACCTGATCATCAGGAGAGTTGCAAATTTTTGGTGCTGTATAATCTGCATGACATTATTGTACTGGGTTTCCCTTGGTTACAGTCTCATAATCCTGTTTTGGATTGGAAATCTGTGTCTGTGACCAGTTGGGGCTGCCAATGTGTTAATTCCAACACTCCTGTTTTTTCTGCCTCTCCCCAGGCTCAAGATGTTCTTGACTTTTTGACTGATTTTTCTGATGTGTTTAGCGAAAGTAAATCTGCATCCTTGCCCCCCCATAGGAGCTATGACTGCGCTATTGAATTAGTGCCTGGTAGTAAATTCCCTAAAGGTCGCCTTTTTAACTTGTCTGTACCTGAACATGACGCTATGCGGTCTTATATCAAGGAATCATTGGAGAAGGGTCATATCAGACCATCCTCTTCACCCTTGGGTGCCGGTTTTTTCTTTGTGGCCAAAAAGGATGGTTCATTAAGGCCGTGTATTGATTATCGTCTCTTGAACAATATCACTGTGAAATATCAATATCCGTTACCCTTGATTTCTGACCTGTTTTCCAGGGTGAAAAGAGCTAGTTGGTTTACCAAGCTTGACCTCAGGGGGGCGTATAACCTTATTCGCATTAAGCACAGGGATGAATGGAAGACTGCGTTTAATACCCCAGAGGGGCATTTTGAGTACCTAGTGATGCCCTTTGGGCTCACTAATGCTCCTTCCGTCTTCCAGTCCTTCATGAATGACATTTTCAGGGATTTTGTGGATACATTTCTGATTGTTTATTTGGATGATATCTTGATTTTTTCCAATGACTGGGACTCTCATGTGAAACATGTTCGGACCGTGTTCCAGATTTTGAGAGAGAATGCTCTGTATGTGAAGGGATCAAAGTGTCTTTTTGGCGTACAGAGGATCTCATTTCTGGGATTCATTTTGTCTCCATCTGTTATTGAAATGGACCCGGTCAAGGTTCAGGCCATCTGTGATTGGGTCCAACCTACTTCATTAAAGGCTCTTCAGAGATTCTTGGGTTTTGCCAATTTTTATCGTAAATTTATTGGTAATTTCTCTGTTATTGTTAAACCATTGACTGATTTGACCAAAAAGGGTTCTGATGTGGTGAATTCGCCTCCTGAGGCAGTCTCTGCGTTTCAGGAACTTAAGCAAAGATTCACTTCTGCTCCTGTTCTACGGCAGCCTGATGTTTCTCTGCCATTTCAGGTGGAGGTTGATGCCTCTGAAATTGGGGTAGGTGCCGTTTTGTCCCAAACAGACCCTGAGACCTCTAAAAGTAACCCTTGTGCTTTTTTCTAAAATTTTCTCCAACTGAACGTAATTATGACGTGGGTAATCGGGAGTTATTGGCCATGAAGTGGGCTTTTGAAGAGTGGAGACATTGGCTGGAGGGAGCCAAACATCAGGTGGTGGTCCTCACGGACCATAAGAATCTGGTTTATCTGGAATCAGCCAAGCGACTTAATCCTAGACAGGCCAGGTGGGCCTTGTTTTTCACACGTTTTAATTTTGTGGTTTTCTTTCTTCCTGGCACTAAGAATGTTAAGGCGGATGCCCTCTCGAGGAGTTTCCTTGCGGACTCTCCTGAGTTATCTGATCCTGCTGTTATTTTGAAAGAGGGTGTAGTTCTTTCCGCCATCTCGCCCAATTTGAGGCTGGCTCTGGAGGGTGTCAGGATAAACCCGAGCGCTGCCCTATTGGGAAATTGTTTGTCCCAGACCAGTGGAAGAAGAGTGTGATGTCTGAGATTCATTGTTCTGCGTTGGCCGGTTATCCCGGAATTTTTGGTACCAGAGACTTGGTGAGTCGGTCCTTTTGGTGGCCTACTTTGTCTCGTGACGTCAGGGAGTTTGTGCAGTCCTGTGGGACTTGCTCTCGCTCCAAGCCTTGCTCTCGCTCTAGTGGTTTGTTGATGCCATTGCCTGTGCCCAAGAGACCATGGACCCATATCTCTATGGATTTTATTTCCGACCTACCTGTTTCTCAGAGAATGACCGTTATCTGGGTGATTTGTGATAGGTTTTCCAAGATGATACATCTTGTGCCATTACCTAAGTTGCCTTCCTCCTCCGAATTGGTGCCTTTGTTCCTTCAGCACGTGGTTCGGTTACACGGCATTCCTGAGAACATTGTGTCTGACAGAGCAGTCCAGTTTGTTTCCAGATTTTGGAGGACTTTTTGTTCTAAACTTGGTGTTCAATTGTCTTTCTCCTCTGCTTTTCATCCTCAGACCAATGGACAAACTGAGAGAACAAACCAGACATTGGAGACTTATCTGAGATGCTTTGTGTCTGCTGATCAAGATGACTGGGTCTCTTTTTTGCCTTTGGCTGAGTTTGCTCTTAATAACAGGGCAAGCTCTGCCACTTTGATGTCTCCATTTTTCTGCAATTTTGGGTTTCACCCTCGATTTTCTTCGGGACAGACGGAGGCTTCTGTCTGTCCGGGTGTTGACTCTGTTGTGGAGCATATGCAGCAGATTTGGGACCAGGTAGTGGAGAGGTTGTCCCTCTCTCAGGAGAAGGCCCAGCGGTTTGCCAACCGGCATAGGACTGATGGTCCTCGGTTTAAAGTGGGGGACTTGGTCTGGTTGTCCTCAAGAAATATCCCTATGAGAGTTGCATCTCCTAAGAGAGAGGAGACTTAATAGCTGTCTACAAATATCTCAAGGGCTGTCACATTGTAGAAGGATCATCTTTATTCTCATTTGCGCAAGGAAAGACTAGAAGCAATGGGATGAAACTGAATGGGAGGAGACACAGACTAGATATTAGAAAAAACTTTTTGACAGTTAGGGTGATCAATGAGTGGAACAGGCTGCCACAAGAGGTGGTGAGTTCTCATTCAATGGAAGTCTTCAAACAGAGGCTGGATAGACATCTGTCTGGGATGATTTAGAGAATCCTGCTTTGAGCAGGGGGTTGGACCAGATGATCCAGGAGGTCCCTTCCAACTCTACCATTCTATGATTCTATGATTCTAAGTTTAAGCCTAGGTTCATTGGACCTTATAAGATCATGGAGATTCTTAATCCTGTTTCCTTTTGTTTACTTCTTCCAGGGACATTTAAGATCCATAACGTGTTCCACAAGTCCTTATTGAAGAGGTTTGTCGAGCCAGTGGTTCTTATGGCTGCGCCTCCTGACCCTGTTTTGGTTGAGGGCAATCTGGAGTATGTGGTTGAGAAAATATTGGATTCTCGTTTTTCTAGACGGAAACTCCAGTATTTGGTTAAGTGGAGAGGTTATGGTCAGTAGGACAATTCTTGGGTGTTTGCTTCAGACATCAATGCTAGGAGACTGATCCGTGCGTATCACAGAGCTCATCCTGACCGACCTGGTGGCACAAATGAGGGTTCGGTGACCCCTCCTCAAGGGGGGGTACTGTTGTGAATGTTTTCGAAATGAATTCTGAGCAGAAGCTCCCTCTGGTGGTTACAAACAGTACTGAACCATTCAATGAGGATTGGCAATCAGGAATCACAGACTGGTCTTATATAAGGGAGGTTCCCTCCCATCATGGTTGCCGGTGATCAATTGTTCTTGTCTCAACATTGTTTCCTGGTTCACTTGGAAGCTTGCTGAGTCTTGCCTCTTCTCCTGCTCTCAGATAAGATATTTTCTGTTTTTTGTTTTTGTGCTTACCATTTGCATATTTCTCTGCATTTCTGTGAAGTTAGCCAGGTCCCCCTCCCCGGGGGGCTTGGGCTCCTCTCAGTTCCTCTGGAGCCACTGTTATTTGTTCATTTGCCTTTTCCAGTTTTTTCAGTGGCTGCGGCTTAGTTTTGTTACACCAGAGAACTAATTTAGGTGGTAAAGGTCGTGTGATCTCAGGTGTTTTTGCAATTAGTAGCGTTGGTTTTTTTTAGGGGTTTTTTTGGATTGCAGTAAGTATCCTTCCTATCCTTTTCCTGTCTAGGCAGATTGGGCCCCAACGTTTGATCATACTATTTTCTGTCTGTGTCTGTATTTCCTCTTGTCTAACCGCCATTACATGTTTGGGGGCTTACTATGTTCTTTGGGGATCTGCTCCGGGGCAGATAGCTTTCCTCTTTCTATCTTTAGGTGTAGTTAACCTCTTAGGCTGTGACGAGGTGTCTAGGACCAACGTAGGAACGCTCCACGGCTGCCTTTAGTTGTGGTGGTTAGTCAGGGTACTGCAATCCAGTAGACTCCAACCTCTCTGGTGTATTGCCGTTTTTGCCTGCTCTCCTCAGCTACCAAAACATAACACATGTCCATCTTGAACTGTCTTCCCACCTCTCCTCCTGCTCCCTCTTTGACCGCTTACAACACACCACCACAGACGGCACCTGAACCTTCATCCTACCAGGACCTTCAGTTGGTCCCTGCTCTGTCGGATTTCCGTATATATGGCCTGGAGCCTTTTCAAGTTCTCATATCCCACAGTGGCCTCCCCTGTTCCTTTTCTGTTATCTTCCTTAAGGTTTGAGAAAGACCCATTGCAGGGTCGAAACGTTACCTCTACATGTTTTTTATGCTGTGGTGTTTTCAAATAAAACTTTTTTCACTTGCATTGAAAGATTGTTTGAGTGCGGCTGTTTTTCCAATTACATGAGTATCTGGCCTAGTTCCAGGTTCAGCCTGCACCTATTCGTTACTACAGAGTGCACGCCTTTTTCTACTATATTACAATCAGTCTTCCGACTGCATCACTCAACTGAAACTGCCCTAACTAAAGTCACCAACGACCTACTAACCGCCAAGAGCAAGCGACACTACTCTGTCCTCCTTCTCCTGGACCTGTCTTCTGCCTTCGACACTGTGGACCATTCCCTCCTACTACAGATTCTCTCATCTCTCGGCATCACAGGCTTGGCCCTATCCTGGATCTCATCATATCTAACAAACCGAACATTCAGTGTCTCCCTCTCCACACCACACTCCTCACCTCGCCCCCTGTCTGTCGGTGTTCCCCAAGGCTCAGTTCTAGGACCCCTACTCTTCTCCATCTACACCCTCGGCCTGGGACAGCTCATAGAATCCCATGGTTTGCAGTATCATCTCTACGCCGACGACACGCAGATCTACCTATCTGGACCTGACCTCACCTCCTTACTGACCAAAATACCACAATGTCTGTCTGCTATTTCTGCTTTCTTCTCTGCTCGCTTCCTAAAACTGAACATGGACAAAACAGAATTCATCATCTTTCCCGCATCTCACTCTACCCCCCCACCAGACCTGTCCATCAACATCAATGGCTGCTCACTTTCCCCAGTCCCGCATGCTCGGTGCCTCGGAGTGATCCTCGACTCTGCCCTCTCTTTCAAGCCACATGTCCAAACCCTTGCCTCCTCCTGCCGTCTCAAACTCAAAAATATTTCCCGGATCCGGGCATTCCTTGACCATGAAACTACAAATACACTAGTGCATGCCCTCATCATCTCCCGCCTCGACTACTGCAACCTCCTACTCTCTGGCCTTCCCTCTAGCACTCTGGCACCACTCCAATTCATCCTGCACTCTGCTGCCCGACTAATACACCTGTCTCCCCGTTATTCCCCAGCCTCTCCTCTCTGCCAAGCCCTTCATTGGCTTCCTATCGTCCAGAGGCTCCAGTTCAAAACCTTAACCATGACCTACAAAGCCATCCACAATCTGTCTCCTCCATACATCTGTGACATGGTCTCCCGGTACATACCCACACGCAACCTTCGATCCTCTCAAGATCTCCTCCTCTACTCCCCTCTTATCTCTTCTTTCCACCACCGCATACAAGACTTCTCCCGTGCCTCTCCCATACTCTGGAACTCTCTACCCCAACACATCAGACTCGCGCCTACCATGGAAACCTTCAAAAAGAACCTGAAGACACACCTCTTCCGACAAGTCTACAACCTGCAGTGATCATCAGTCTACTGAACCACCGCACGACCAGCTCTACCCTCTCCTAGTGTATCCTCACCCATCCCTGTAGACTGTGAGCCCTTGCGGGCAGGGTCCTCTCTCCTTCTGTACTTGTATGTGCCATGTATTGCTCATGTTTACTGTACTTGTCTATATTTGCCCCTCTTCACATGTAAAGCGCCATGGAACAAATGGCGCTATAAAAATGTATAATAATAATAATATATATATACAGTTATATGAAAAAGTTTGGGCACCCCTATTAATCTTAAGCTTAATGTTTTATAAAAAAAATTGGTGTTTTTGCAACAGCTATTTCAGTTTGATATATCTAATAACTATTGGACACAGTAATGTTTCTGCCTTGAAATGAGGTTTATTGTACTAGCAGAACATGTACAATCTGCATTCAAACAAAATTTGACAGGTGCATAAGTATGGTCACCCTTATCATTTTCTTGTTTTAAATACTCCTACCTACTTTTTACGGACTTACTAAAGCACTTTTTTTGGTTTTGTAACCTCATTGAGCTTTGAACTTCATAGCCAGGTGTATGCAATCATGAGAAAAGCTACTTAAAGTGGCCACTTTCAAGTTGTTCTCCTATTTGAATCTCCTCTGAAGAGTGGCATCATGGGCTCCTCAAAACAACTGTCAAATGATCCGAAAACAAAGATTATTCAACATAGTTGTTCAGGGAAGGATACAAAAAGCTGTCTCAGAGATTTAACCTGTCAGTTTCCACTGTGACGAACATAGTAAGGAAATGGAAGAACACAGGGACAGTTCTTGTTAAGGCCAGAAGTGGCAGGTCAAGAAAAACATCAGAAAGGCAGAGAAGAAGAATGGTGAGATCAGTCAAGGACAATCCTCAGACCACCTCCAGAGAGCTGCAGCATCAACTTGCTGCAGATGGTGTCACTCAGATTAAAAAGAGTGTTGACCGGCCCCTCCAGCTCGGGCTCCTCCTACTCAGCTCTCCAGTCGTACACAAGCTAAGGAAGAGCAAATATCACCAGCGGAGCAACATAACCCCTTCTGAAGGACTTCAGAGAAAAGACAAGAATACAGGTTATGCATGTAACAGGAAAAAACCACACAGTCCCAGGTACTACTCACTGGACCTGACCACTGCGATGAGCTGGCAATGCTGGAACAGAGCCGTAGCGCGTCGACCTCAGCCCAGATAATCGCTATCAGAGAAGGGTCACGCCGCATCTGAAAACACAACAACACACTTCTGCCAAGGGAGGGAGCTGTGTCTCTCTTCCTTCCTTCGCTGAAAAGGATTTTACAGGTAAGTTCTTACCAAAATCCGTCTTTCAGCAGCAGATGGAAGGAAGAGAGACACACTAGTCATTACTAGTGGGACGTCCCAAAGCAGTCCAAAAATTAAGGGTGGGAAAAACCAGAAAAGGCAGAACCCAACAACCTAAGAAAAGACGGATTTTGGTAAGAACTTACCTGTAAAATCCTTTTCAGCGAAGGAAGGAAGAGAGACACAGTATTCATTACTGATGGGTAGGCGGAGCCCAGATAGGATTAACACCTCAGATTAAAAAGAGTGTTGACCGGCCCCTCCAGCACGGGCTCCTCCTACTCAGCTTTCTTCATTCGTACCCAAGCTTAAAGAAGAGCAAGATCACCAGCGGAGCAACATAACCCCTTCCGAAGGACTTCAGAGAAACAACACAATAGTACAGGTTATGCATGCATTTGGCAAAACATCACACAGTTCCAGGTACTACTCACTGGACCTGACCACTGCGATGAGCTGGCAATGCTGGAACAGAGCCGTAGCGCGTCGACCTCAGCCCAGATAAAACGCTATCAGAGAAGGGTCACGCCGCATCTGAAAAACAACAACACACTTCTGCCATGGGAGGGAGCTGTGTCTCTCTTCCTTCCTTCGCTGAAAAGGATTTTACAGGTAAGTTCTTACCAAAATCCGTCTTTCAGCTGCAGAGGGAAGGAAGAGAGCCACAGTATTCATTACTGATGGGACGTCCCAAAGCAGTTAAAAAATAAGGGTGGGAAAAAACCAACAAAAGGCAGAAACCCAACAACCTAGATAAAAGCGCAAACAGGCGCCAAATACAAGTTAACTAGAACTTTAAACTACCGCTGCCTGCAGGACCCTACGCCCTAAGGCCGCATCAGCGGAAGCACTAACGTCCACCTTATAAAACTTTTGTAAATGTGTGGACAGAAACGCCAGGTCGCCGAAGCCCCTTGACAAAAGGCCCACGATGAAGCCACAGCCCTCGTGGAGAGAGCTCGAACCTTAATCTGGCAAGGTTCGCCTTTAAGTCGGTAAGCTTCCAAAATGGCCGACCAAATCCAACGAGCTATAGAGTCCTTGGAAGCTCGTTGACCACGCCTGCGACCTGCAGGAATTACAAACAGAGAATCTGACTTCCGAAAACTCGAGTAATAGGCAGATAGAACTTCAAGGCCCGCACCAAATCCAATGTGTGCAAGGCCCGTTCCTTTGCCTTCCTCGGGCCCGGGCAAAGCGAGGGCAACACAATATCCTGGTTAACATGAAAATGCGACACCACCTTAGGCAGAAAGTCGCCCCGTCAAGCACTACTTGATCAGAGTAAAACTCCAGGAAAGGAGGCGAGCAGGGAAAAGCCGCCAACTCAGAAACTCTTCTCAAAGAGGTTACCGCCACTAAGAAGACAACCTTCCAAGAAAGTAGAGAAAGGCTAGCATAAATCATAGCCTCAAAAGGCACATGTTGAAGAGCCTCCAAGACAAGGTTGAGCCGCCATGGAGACACAGGCGCCTTCCGCGGTGGAAACTGACGGGTTACTGACGGGCGAAAAAAAGGGGAACGCACGTCACTACGGGAGGCGATAGCCCTCCGAAACAGCAAGGACAGAGTAGAAACCTGACCTTTCAGGGTGCTCACTGCCAAACCTTTGTCCAGCCCATGCTGTAGACAAATTGGGAATGGAAAAAACCCTCGGGTTCCTTGAAGAACCCGAACACCACGAAAAGAAGACTTCCCAAGTCTTGTGATAAATCCTAGTAGTAGCCGAACTACTGGCAGCTCGCAGAGTGACAATGACTTTGCTGAAAAACCTCTAAGGGTCAATACTTCGGTCTCAAGAGCCACGCCGTCAAACGCAGAGACTTCAAGTCCGGATGACGGCCGGGACCCTGGGTTAACAGGTCCGGGCGAAGAGGAAGTGGGAATGGCGGCGCCGCCAAAAGCGACACTAGTGTCGAGAGCCACGTCCTCCTTGGCCAATCTGGGGCTATCAAAATAGCCGGAATTCTCTCCAGTCTGATCCGACTCAGCACCAGAGGGAGTAAGGATAACGGCGGAAACACAGACTAGCTCGAAATGGTCCCACGGATCCACCAGAGCGTCTACCGCCACAGCCTTCGGGTCCTTGTACCTGGACATGAAGGTCGGTAGTTTGGTATTGAACCTGGACGCCATCAAGCCCACTTGGTGAGTTCCCCAACGGGAGCACAGCAGTGCAAAAATCTTCGGATGAAGACTCCATTCTCCGGGATCCATCTTCTCGCGACTGAGTAAGTCCGCCGTGGTATTCTGGACTCCTGGAATGTGAATCGCAGAGATGGCTGGAAAACTGGTCTCGGCCCATATCAGGATCCGAGACACCTCCATCAAGAGCCTGGAACTCCTCGTCCCGCCTTGGTGGTTGATATACGCGACCGCCGTCGCGTTGTCTGTCTGCACTCGGACTGACAGACCGCTCAAAAGGACCGTCCAGTGTTGGAGGCAAAGAAAAAAATTTTCCCTCAATTCCAGGATGTTGATCGGTAGAACCGACTCTTCCGATGACCATACTCCCTGGATCCAAAGATCGTTCCAGACACCTCCCCCCCAGCCCGTCAGGCTGGCATTGGTGGTTATGACCGACCACTTCGGAGGGAGGAAAGACTTTCCCAGGGATAACGCTCCTGGACGTAACCACCATCCTAGGGATTCTCGCACCCTGTGAGAGATGGTGACGCTGCAATCCAGTGAAACTTGCGATCGATCCCAACGACTCAGAATGAGCTTTTGGAGAGCTCTGGAATGAAAATGGGCAAACGGAAGTGCCTCCATGGTCAAACCCAGAAGGCGCATACCTTCCGAAGGGACATTGCTGTCGCAGACTTCATAATCTGTACATGCCGGAAAAGACATGCCTGCTTGTCTGGAGGTAGGGACACCACCGCCCGTACCGTGTCGAAATGCATCCCCAAAAACAGGATTGACTGCGACGATTCCAGAGACGACTTCCCCCAATTGACCAGTCACCCGAAATCCTCCAGGAGCTGAAGGGATAGATTGCGAGCCGTCACTGCCTCCTCCTTTGAGGATGCCACAATCGAAAGGTCGTCCAGGTAGGGGCCAATCGTAAGTCCCCGTCTTCAAAAAAATTGCCATGAGATTTATGCGCCAAAATCGTTGTAAAAATTCTGGGCGTTAAGGCCAAGCCGAATGGCCGAGCCACAACCTGGTAATGGTTGATCTATGGTAAAAACGAAGGAAGCGCTGGTGAGCTCTTCCGACGGGAACATGCAAATAAGCGTCGCGAATGTCGATTGACCAAAAAGTCGTTCTGCGACAGGACTGCCATAACAGAGCGAAGCGACTCCATGCGGAATTTTCGGGTGTGGACAAGCCGATTCAATCTTTCCAGAATAGGGCGAAATTTGTCCTTTTTTGGGGACTACCAAGAGGTTGAATAAAAGATCCTCTTCCCCGGTCCTCTGCGGAACCGGTATCACCACACCCTTCTGCAGAAGGGAATCGACCTCTCGCAGTAGAGAGGTAAATAGTTCGGCTTTGACGGAATGCGAGATTGGCAAAAAAACTGTCCGGGGGTCGAGAAAGAAACTCTATGAAGTAGCCTGCCAACACAACCTGTGTCACCCAGGCGTCCGACACACGGGAAACCCAAGTCGGTTTAAATTGGAGTAAACGACCCCCCCACTCGAGGGCGCTCGAGTGAGATTCAGATGTCAGTCCGCCTTAGCGAATTTTTTTGCCAGCTTCTGTCTTAACAGAAGTTCTGTTTCCAGGGTATGCGGAATTTCTGAGAATTCCTTTTTTTTTTTTTTTTTAAAAAAAAAAAAAAAGAGAGACGACCCAGACCCCCAGAGGGTTGGCCGGATCATCCCTTGAACCGAAAGGACCGTCGATAACTATCGGCACTAGTCCTGCCAGACGCAGAAGTCATAGCTCTGCGCTGTGGTAAAGCTGTTTCTTTTGCCTTTGTCTTGGCAATCATCTCCGTGAGGTCAGATTCAAATAGCTGACCACTTTCTAAGCTAAAGATAGCAAACCCTGCTTGGAAAACCGCGTTCCACCGTCCAAGTCACAGTGCTCTTCTGACTGTGACTGCCGAGGATTGCGCCCGAGATAGCAGTGACGCATTATCCTTCAACTTGAAAAGGCCATCTACCTCGATAGAGGGGATCCATCTTGCCACGCCGTCCTTAGACGGTCCAACCGGCTCAGGGGAACTTAACAAGTACACCTAGATCCTTAATACCGAATCTATGATCCACGGCCTTGCAGATGGATTGTTGCCATCTCCGTTTTTCCGTCCAGCGTGTCCTGCAGACTCGCCTTCCCTTTACCAGGAAGATTTGCTAAGCTGGGATAAAGGGACATTCACTTCAGGAGAAGGGATCCAATTAACAAACAACTCCGTAGAAAAACGGATACAGTTTGTAAAGCCGTCGCGACCCATGCGACTCCTGAAAAATCCGGGCCGACTTACCAGGACGTCTAGTTACCTCCTCCGGTAACTGTAACGCCCTCATCTCCAATAGAGATTTTAGTACGGCCCATGAGAGAGGCAGAGTGTCCCTGCCGATCCTCCTTGTCCGAATCGGACTTCTTCGCTAAGCGAGAAGGAAGGCACCGATTTGTGTCGCTTCCTTGAGAGGATCTAGCTGACACTCCATAACCTAAAAGGTCAGACAGGCCATCAACAGAAACTAGCGAAGGCCTCCATTTTGACACCACTGGAACCTCCGACCGCCGTGCATGAGTCGAGGTCTGCGTGTCAGATACGCGAGGCTGATCCGTAGCGAATCTGGGAGACTGTCTCTGACATGCTCTTGCACAGTATATGGCAGTTTAAACCTGTCAGTAACCAGAACAGTGTTTCTTAAAGAAAAAACAAACGCTGAAGGGTTAAAGCTCTAAAAGAGAGCTACCCCAGCCGTCCCCCATTAAGAGTTAACCGCCTAAGAAGGGGTTAAAGTAGCAGACTCCCCACAACCTTGATAATGAAAAGGGTGTGCGAATCTCAAGCGCCTCTTATAAGGTCGCAGCTGCAGGACAGCTATGCCACACTATACAGAAAACGTTCCACAAGATCGCTAAAAAATTGCGCTGTTTTGTATAATGCAAAGACCGCCAAAGTCATTAAGGGGATCGCTAACCGCTTATGCGATGCTAATGAGATCGCCCAGATTGGCAGTTACTAGCGACATTAAAAATAATCACACAAACGATCGCATTAGTATGCGTCGTTATCAGGATCGTTAGCGGGAACGTATAGTGGCAGTATTAATGTCGCAGACTCCCCACAAACTCTTTATTAATATTGAAAGAGTGTGCGAGCCCCTTATGCGATAACAGCCGCAGGACAGCTCAATCTGTCACTCAGTAGTGCCCCAGACGGCGCCCGCGCTGTGGAGGTGAAGGGGTTAAGCTTCTGCCCGCGGGCTAGAAGCGACTCATCCAGCTGGTCACGGTTCTTGCCGGGAGGGGAGGGGAACGATCCGGGGATCTTTCAGCCTGCATCTGATCAGCAATGGCCGCCGCGCTCTGCCTCCGTGTGCTCCATGTAGAGGAGCCGGAAATGGAGGCTGCAGTAAAGCGCGCGCGCTCAGAGCGGCGCGAAATTCAAATAAAAAAGCGCGTACTCCTCTCTCCCGCTCTCTATGTCCTGCAGGCATCCACCTGCGGACAAAAAAACACAGTCACCGGCATGTATATTGTAACAGCGACTGCCGCAGCAGTCGCTGAAAACACTCACACAATCAATAAAAATGTGGAGTACTCACCAGCCGAAAGCGCCACAGGGACCCCCAGGGGTTTCTGGCGCGTGCCCATGCTTCCCCCCAGGGCGGGGATCGCAGTGACCCCTGCAGCGCGGTTTGCGTCCCCGCCAGGGAAGCCATCCTCATCCCCCCGGGCCGGCAGGGTTCTGCAGGGACCACCATATAGGGTAATACAGATCCGCCAAGGGAGAGGTTGGGGTCCAGCAGCGCTGAGACCCCTGAGACCTCTAGAACACATTAGGTGATCCAAGTCTCTTGTCCGATAGAAAATAATAAAATCTTCTGAGGAGCTGCTTCCAGCAGCGACCATCCTCTGGGACCTCAAATTTTAGACTGAAGAAAGCTGAGTAGGAGGAGCCCGTGCTGGAGGGGCCAGTCAACACTTTTTAATCTGAGGTGTCAATCCTATCTGGGCTCCGCCTACCCATCAGTAATGAATACTGTGGCTCTCTTCCTTCCCTCTGCAGCTGAAATGCGCAACCAGCGCTAACAAATAAGTTAACGAGAACTTTAAACTACAGCCGCCTGCAGGACCCTACGTCCTAGGGCCGCATCAGCGGAAGCACTAACGTCCACCTTATAAAATTTTGTAAAGGTGTGGACGGAGCGCCAGGTCGCAGCCCGGCAGAGCTGAGCTGCCGAGGCCCCTTGATGGAAAGCCCACGATGAGCCCACAGCTCTCGTGGAGTGAGCTCGAACCTTAATCGGGCAAGGTTCGCCCTTAAGTCGGTAAGCCTCCAAAATGGCCGACCGGATCCAACGAGCTATAGAATCCTTGGAAGCTCGTTGACCACGTCGACGACCTGCTGGAATCACAAACAGAGAGTCCGACTTCCGAAAACCTGGAACAGATAAATAGAACTTCAAAGCCCGCACCAAATCCAATGTGTGCAAAGCTCGTTCCTTCGCATTCCTCGGCCCCGGACAGAGTGAGGGTAACACAATATCCTGGTTGACATGAAATTGTGACACCACCTTAGGTAGAAAATCGCCCCGTGTGCGAAGTATTACTCGATCCGGGTGAAACTCCAGAAAAGGAGGCGAGCAAGAAAGAGCCGCCAACTCAGAAACCCTTCTCAAAGAGGTGACCGCCACCAGGAAGGCAACCTTCCAAGAAAGCAACGAAAGGTTAACGGAATCCATAGGCTCAAAAGGCCCGTGTTGAAGAGCCTCCAAAACAAGATTGAGCCGCCAAGGAGACACAGGCGCCTTCCGCGGCGGAAACTGACGGGTTACTCCTTGAAAAAAGGAACGTACGTCCCTACGCGAGGCGATAACCTTCCTAAACAGCAAGGACAGAGCAGAAACCTGACCCCTCAGGGTGCTTACTGCCAAACCTTTGTCCAGCCCGAATTGCAGAAAAGCCAACAAATTGGGAATGGAAAAAATCCTCGGGTTCCTTGAAGAACCCGAACACCACGAAAAGAAGGCTTCCCAAGTCTTGTGATAAATCCTAGTAGTAGCCGGACCTCTGGCAGCTCGCAAAGTGGCAATGACTTCGGCTGAAAAACCTTGACGGGTCAATATTTCGGTCTCAAGAGCCACGCCGTCAAACGCAGAGACTTCAGGTCCGGATGACGAACGGGCCCTTGGGTTAACAGGTCCGAGCAAAGAGGAAGTGGAAGTGGCGGCGCTGCCAGGAGCGACACCAGTGTCGAGAACCACGTCCTCCTTGGCCAATCTGGGGCTATCAACATAGCCGAGATTCTCTCCAGTCTGATCCGACGTAGCACCAGAGGAAGTAAGGAAATCGGCGGGAACACATAGACTAGCTCGAATTGGTCCAACGGAGCCACTAGAGCATCCACCGCCACAGCTTTCGGATCCTTGTACCTGGACATGAAAGTCGGTAACTTGGCATTGAACCTGGATGCCATCAGATCCACTTGGGGAGTTCCCCAACGGGAGCACAGCAGTGCAAAAATTTCCGGATGAAGACTCCATTCTCCGGGATCCATCTTCTCGCGACTGAGAAAGTCCGCCGTGATATTCTGAACTCCTGGAATGTGGATCGCAGAGATGGCTGGTACTCTGGTCTCTGCCCATACCAGGATCCGAGATACCTCCACCATGAGTCTGGAACTTCTTGTCCCGCCTTGGTGGTTGATATATGCGACCGCCGTCGCATTGTCTGTCTGCACTCGGACTGGCAGACCGCTTAAAGGGACCGTCCAGTGTTGGAGGCAAAGGAAAATCGCCCTCAATTCCAGGATGTTGATCGGCAAGACAGACTCCTCCGACGACCATACTCCCTGAGACCAGAGATCGTTCCAGACACCCCCCCAGCCCGTCAGGCTGGCATCTGTGGTTATGACCGACCACTTCGGAGGGAGGAAGGACTTCCCCAGGGATAGCGCTTCCGGACGTAACCACCATCCCAGAGACTCTCGTACCCTGTGGGAGATGATGACACTGCGATCCAGCGAAGTCTGCGATCGATCCCAACGGTTCAGAATGAACCTTTGGAGGGTCCTGGAATGAAACTGGGCGAATGGAATTGCTTCCATGGACGCCACCATCAAACCCAGAAGGCGCATACAGCTTCGAAGGGACATTGCTGTCGAAGACTTCATAACCTGTGCATGTCGAAGGAGACATGCTTGCTTGTCTGGGGGCAGGGACACCACTGCTTGTACCGTGTCGAAGAGCATCCCCAAAAACAGGATTGACTGCGACGGTTCCAGAGACGACTTCTCCCAATTGACCAACCACCCGAAGTCCTCCAGGAGCTGAAGGGATAGATTGCGAGCAGTTACCGCCTCCTCCTTGGAAGACGCCACAATCAGAAGGTCGTCCAGGTAGGGAAGTATCGTGACCCCCTGTCTTCGAAGAATCGCCATGAGAGGCGCCAGAATTTTTGTAAAAACTCTGGGCGCTGAGGCCAACCCGAATGGCAGAGCCACAAACTGGTAATGGTCCTGGCCTATGGCAAAACGAAGGAAGCGTTGGTGAGCCCTTCCGATTGGAACGTGTAAATAAGCGTCGCGAATGTCGACTGACACCAAAAAGTCGTTCTGCGACAAGGCTGCCACAACGGAGCGAAGCGACTCCATGAGAAATTTTCGGGTGTGGACATGCCGATTCAATCTTTTGAGGTCCAGGATGGGGCGAAATTTGTCCTCCTTTTTGGGGACCACAAAGAGGTTGGAATAAAACCCTCTTCCCCTGTCCTCTGGCGGAACCGGTACTACCACACCCTTCAGCAGAAGAGAGTCGACCTCTCGCAGTAGAGCGGCACATAGCTCGGGCTCTGACGGAATGCGAGATTGGCAAAAACTGTTCGGGGGTCGAGAAGAAAACTCTATGAAGTAGCCTGCCGACACAACCCGCGTCACCCAGGCGTCCGGAACGCGGGACACCCAAGTCGATTCGAATTGGAGCAGGCGACCCCCCACTCGAGAGCCCTCGAGTGGGACCCTGGCGTCAATCCGCCTTATCAGGCTTTTTGTCAGATTCCCGCTTGTCTTGACGGAAACTTTGTTTCCAGGGAGTGCGGGATTTCTGGGAGGTCTTTTTTCCCGAAAAAAAGGGACGACCCGATCCCCAAGATGGCTGACCGAATCGTCCTCTGGACCGAAAGGACCGCCGACCACTACCGGCAGAAGGCCTGCCAGACGTAGAAGCCACAGTTCTTCGCTGCGGTAAAGCTGCTTCTTTTGCCTTTGCCTTGGCAACTAACTCCGTGAGGTCAGATCCAAATAGCTGACCACCCTTGTAAGCCAAAGATAGCAAACCTTGCTTGGAAACCGCATCCCCGGTCCACTGTCTAAGCCACAGTGCTCTCCTGACTGTGACCGCCGAGATTGTGTCCTGGACAGCAGTGACGCAGTATCCAGACCTGCATCATAGCCATACCGAATTGCATTCTCCAACAATTCGAAAAGTCCATCTTCCTCGGATAACGGATATTTCCTCCGTAGATGGTCCAACCAGATCAGAGAAGCTTTATAAGCACACATGGATCCTAGCACTGCTCTGAAACCATGACCCGCGGCCTCGCAGATGGATTTTGCCGCCATCTCCGTTTTTCTCTCCAGCGGGTCCTGCAGACTCGCCTTCCCTTTAACAGGAAGTAATGAGGATTTGCTAAGCTGGGATAAAGGAACATCCACTTCAGGAGAAGGAACCCAATTATCAATCAACTCCGTAGCACACGGATACAGTGACTCAAAAAGCCGTGTCCCCTGAAAACGTTAGTCTGGACACAGACGCTCCTTCTCCACTGCCTCATTAAGCTCATCCAGGGATGGTAAGGTCGAAAACGACCTATGGACTCCTGAAACATCCGGGCCGACTTACCAGGACGTGTAGTTACTTCCTCCGGTAACTGCAACGCCTCCCTCATAGCTTCAATAAAAGCTTCTACACGGCCCGAAAAAGAGGCAGAGTACCTTTGCCGATCCTCTTTATCCGAATCGGACATCTCTCCCGAACTTGAAGGGGAACCCTCCATACCAGAGATCTCCGAGCCACTACGTGGGAAGGAAGGCACCGGCCTGTGTCGCTTCCTGCCATGAGAAGATCTGGCTGACACCCAATAACCTATAAGGTCAGACAGGCCATCAATAGAACGAGTGAGGGCCTCCATTTTGACGTCACTGGGGCCTCCGACTGCTGCGCTTGACGTAGTCGAGATCTGCGTGTCAGATACGCGAGACTGATCCTGTAGCGGATCTGGGAAACGGTCCGCACCTGGGTCCTGATCTGACATGTCCTCACACAGTATATGGCAGGTTAAACCTGTCAGTAACTAGGACAGTGTGGTTTCTTAAAGAAACAAAAACGAACGCTGAAGGGTTAAGCTCTTAAAGAGAGAGCTACCCCAGCCGTCCCCCAGTTAAGGGTTAACCGCCTAAGAAGGGGTTAATGTCACAGACTCTCCACAACCTGTATTAATGTAACGGGTGTGCGAGCCCCAGGCGCCTCTTATGAGGTAGCAGGTGCAGCCAGTACAGTCCTCAAGGTATGCCACACTAAACAAACAAATCGCTTATTAAAATTGCGCTATTTTGCGCATCTCAAAGAAACTTATGCGACTTTAAAGACGTCGCTATCGTGATCTTAGCGCCGTTCAGTGTGCCAGAACCCCAGGAAGGTGCCCTGCGCTGCGGGGGTGAGGAGTTTTTAAGCTTCTGCCCTGATAGGCAGAAGCGACTCACTGCGCTTCGAGGTGCTGTTCTTCTTAGTACGGAGGAGCGGAGAGTGAGGAGCCCGAAGCGAGCAATGACAGCCGCGCTGAGGAGATAGCCGAAGAGAAGGGCAGAGGAGATCTCGCGCTTCAGAAGCGCTTCCTGCCCGGGAAACGCTAAGCCACGCCCCCCGCCGGCTTCAAAAAAAGCGCGGGACTCCTCCGTTCTCCGGTCCCGTCCCACGTCCTGCAGGCATCCACCTGCGGACAAAAAAACACACAGTCACCAATCATTCACTGTAACAGCGGCTGCCGCAGCAGTCGCTGAAGCACTCAAACACATATTAACATGTGGAGTACTCACCCAGCCGAGCGCCACAGGGACCCCCAGGGATTTGTGGCGCTATGCCCATCGCTTCCCCCCAGGGCGGGGAACGCAGTGACCCCTGCAGCGCGGTTTGCGTCCCCACCAGGGAAGCCATCCTCATCCCCCCAGGCCGGCAGGGTTCTGCAGGGACCACCATATAGGGTAATACAGATCCGCCAAGGGAGAGGTGGGAGTCCAGCAGCGCTGAGACCCCTGAGACCTCTAGACCACTTCTGGTGATCCAAGTCTCTGTCCGATAAAAAATAACAAAATCTTCTGAGGAGCTGCTTCCAGCAGCGACTGTCCTCTGAGACCTCAAATTTTAAACTGGAGAGCTGAGTAGGAGGAGCCCGAGCTGGAGGGGCCGGTCAACACTCTTTTTAATCTGAGGTGTCTATCCCATCTGGGCTCCGCCTACCCACTAGTAATGACTAGTGTGTCTCTCTTCCTTCCATCTGCTGCTGAAAGTACATTTGGAGAAGTCAATTTCTTTTTAGAAGAAGGTCCTGTGGACTGATGAAACCAAGATTGAGTTGTTTGGTCATACAAAAAGGCGTTATGCATGGCGTCAAAAAAACAGCATTCCAAGAAAAACACTTGCTACCCACAGTAAAATTTGGTAGAGGTTCCATCATGCTTTGGGGCTGTGTGGCCAATGCCGGCACCGGGAATCTTGTTAAAGTTGAGGGACGCATGGGTTCCACTCAGTATCAGCAGATTCTTGACAATAATGTTCAAGAATCAGTGACAAAGTTGAAGTTACGCAGGGGATGGATCTTTCAGCAAGACAATGATCCAAAACACCGCTCCAAATCTACTCAGGCATTCATGCAGAGGAACAATTACTGTACAATGTTCTGGAATGGCCATCCCAGTCCCCAGACCTGAATATCATTGAACATCTGTGGGATCATTTGAAGAGGGCTGTCCATGCTCGGCGACCATCAAACTTAACTGAACTGGAATTGTTTTGTAAAGAGGAATGGTCAAAAATACCTTCATCCAGGATCCAGGAACTCATTAAAAGCTACAGGAAGCGACTAGAGGCTGTTATTTTTGCAAAAGGAGGATCTACTAAATATTAATGTCACTTTTCTGGTGAGGTGCCCATACTTATGCACCTGTCAAATTTTGTTTGGATGCAGATTGCACATTTTCTGCTAGTACAATAAACCTCATTTCAAGGCAGAAACATTACTGTGTCCAATAGTTATTAGATATATCAAACTGAAATAGCTGTTGCAAAAACACCAATTTTTATAAAACATTAAGCTTAAGATTAATAGGGGTGCCCAAACGTTTTCATATAACTGAATATATATATATATATATATATATATATATATATATATATATATAATATACACACACACACACACACTGTTCACAAAAATAAAGGGAACACTTAAACAACAGAATATAACTCCAAGTAAATCAAACTGTCCACTTAGGAAGCAACACACTGATTGACCATCAATTTCACATGCTGTTGCACAAATGTAATAGACAACAGAATGGAAATAATTGGCAATTTTCAAGACACACTCAATAAAGGAGTGGTTCTGCAGGTGGGGACCACAGACCACATCTCAGTACCAATGCTTTCTGGCTGATGTTTTGGTCACTTTTGAATGTTGGTTGTGCTTTCACACTCGTAGCACGAGACGGACTCTACAACCCATACAAGTGGCTCAGGTAGTGCAGCTCATCCAGGATGGCACATCAATGCGAGCTGTGGCAAGAAGGTTTGCTGTGTCTGTCAGCGTAGCGTCCAGTGGCTGGAGGCGCTACCAGGAGACAGGCCAGTACACCAGGAGACGAGGAGGGGGCCGTAGGAGGGCAACAACCCAGCAGTAGAACAGCTACCTCCGCCTTTGTGCAAGGAGGAACAGATGGTGCAGAAAACAGTGTCAGCCCCATAAAAGAAGGAGGAAGGCCACCACTGGTGACCACCATCTTCCTCCCAGCCCTCTCCGAGGAGAGGGGTGGGGAGGGAAAAGGCTAGGACCGGCCACTAGGAATCACCTTGAAGCACCCATAAAGGTGACAGGGGATTAGGTCCTGCCTTGCGAACCCGAGAGTGGGGGATGTGGGTGACACCACACTGCTCTCTAAGTTGCATAAGTATAGGAAAACAGGGTGAGAATCTACACCCTGTTACCCTGAGAACAAAGGAACCTGAAAGACAAAGGGAAAAAATTAATAAAAACACACAGGGAACCTGAAAAAGAAAATGCAGATCTGGGATCAGATCCAGGTCCGCCTCCTACAGACACTAAGCTTAAAATGAGGTACTTAGTGCCTGTCGGTGGGTGTATACTGCTGAAGAGGAGCTATTTTCCTTTTTTGCCTAGTGTCAGCTTCCTAGCGACAGCAGCATACATCCATGGATACCTGTGTACCCCAATGAAGCGTATAAGAAATGACAGAGCAGCTCCAGGTGAGCTCCTGTAGCTGGTGCGATGACGTCTTCGTGCCAGCATGTAAGCGTTGGCCACAAGAAGAAGTGCAGCCCTGGGGACCGAAAAAGGGCGCCAGGGGAACGGGAGCAAGGCGAGTGTTTTTCTTTTTTCAAATATCTGTATGGGATTTGTGCCTTTATATAGAAGGCTATGTGAGGCTCACACTGTATATAGAAGGCTATGGGGGGCCTCACACTATATAGGGAGCTATGTAGAAGTTCATCCTGTATATGGGGAGCTATGTGAGGGCTCATACTGTACAATATATAAGTGAGCAAAAAAAAAAAAGTCAAATAATGAACGCTCTTCCAAACAAATATAATATTCAAAAGAGAAAATGGAAGCGTCTAAATAAAATCTAATAAATCTTTATTGAAAATCAATAATAATTAAAATCCATAGAAAGGAATATTCATAAGGAGAAAGTGATTACAAAGTGCCACACCACTCCAGATAGTATACAGAATAACAGGATAAATTATATCCATAATTTCCCTCGGGATCAATAAAGTGTATCATATCGTAAATATATAGAAATAGCAAAATCAATATTAGATCAATAATGAGCAAAGTTTGCACAAATAAATATACCATAAAGTCTTCAGTGGGTGTATACAATGTTAGGTGCCAAATCAGATACGTGTAATCTATTTTAGACCAAATTTAAAGTACTAGTGCAATTGGAATCATACACATGATCATGTGGGGATTGGATTAGTTGGTAATCAAGTATGATGGAAAGTAGGGACTGCAACCATAGAAATGAACAGGCAAAATACTTAAGTGTAGTATAAAATATTAAAACACAAGTGCATCTTTACATTCCTATGATGAGCTAAAAACAAAGTTATCTCTCCATTTTCTTTCATTATTCCAACACATTAAGATCAGGCACTTTGCCTCATCATCATTATTCCACGGTCTACAGATCTCCACTCCTACTTCCTTCAAGAGACTGTGCAAGAATAGTTCAACAATCAAAGGTTTAATATCTAGTACTTACAGTATTCTACAGGCTCCAGACAGATTCCTTAACTAGACACTCTTATATGCTCAAATGGGAGGAATATCTGGGTAAAACACGAACAGTGGTAGAATGGAGAAATGTTTGGACCAGAGCAGCTAAGACTGCATCTTGTCTATCATACAAAGAAAATCAGCACAAAATTTTTCATCTTTGGTACCACACACCTAAATTTTTTACATAGAATGGACCTATCTATTCCTTCCCTTGGCTGGTGGTGCGCCCTATCTAGAGGTTCTATTTTTCATATTTTTTGGGACTGCCCTTTGATTAAACCACAGTGGGTGAAAGTCCAACTCCTCCCTAAGCAAGTTTTCAGAGTAAATGTCCCACTAGATCCTCAGCTCTTTCTATTAAATATTTTCCCTGAGTCCATATCTAAGAGATCCATTAGTGTGCAGTCCAGGAAATGTACCTGCGGAGAGCCCTCACCAAATCCAAAGTGTGAAGGGCTTTCTCAGTACGGTGGACCGGCGCAGGACAGAACGAGGGCAGGACTATGTCCTCATTGAGATGAAAAGCCGAGATAACTTTTGGCAAAAAGGATGGAGACGTCCTAAGCACCACCTTGTCCTGGTGGAAAATCAGGAAGGGAGGTTTACAGGACAAGGCTGCCAATTCCGAGACCCGTCTGATGGAGGTTATTGCGACAAGAAAAACAACCTTCCACGACAGAAGAGAAAGAGACACATCTTGTAATGGCTCGAAAGGGGTCTCTTGTAAGGCACTTAGGACCAGATTAAGGTCCCAAGGCTTCAAAGGCCTCTTGTAGGGTGGTACAAGGTGAGATACTCCCTGAGTAAACGTCTTGACCTGAGGCTTAGACGCTATCCTTCTCTGGAAAAGCACAGATAGAGCAGAAATTTGTCCCTTGAGTGAATCCAGCCCTGCTTGGAGAAACTCCAGAATGGAAGGAGTAGAGAACACCAACGGGGAACGACCTTCGTCCTTACACCAGGAGAAAAAAGTTTTCCAAACACGATGGTAAATGCGCATGGAAACAGGCTTCCTGGCGTTGATCATGGTAGTCGCAACCCGTTGCAAGAAACCGGCTTGGGCTAGAATCCAGGATTCAATGGCCATACCGTCAAATTCAGCGCTCTCGAGTTCTGATGGTAAATAGGACCCTGAGAGAGAAGGTCCGGAGTATCCGGTAACCTCCAGGGGACGTCTGCGACTAGATGGATAAGTTCCGCATACCACAGCTGGCGCGGCCAGTCTGGAGCGACGAGAATTAGAGGAATGCCTTCCGCCTTGATCTTCCGAATGACCCTGGGAATCAACGGAGTCCAAGGAAGGACTAGAGCATCCGAGCCGATGGCTAGCGGGTCGCGGGACCGGCCTATGAATGCCGGAACCTTGGTATTCAGTCTGGATGCCATGAGGTCCACGTCCGGAATGCCCCAACGCTGGCAAATCTGATGAAACACTTTCGGGTGAAGGGACCATTCCCCCGAAAGCTAAGCCCTGGCGGCTGAGAAAATCCGCCGCCCAATTGTCCACTCCCAGAATGTGAACCACGGAGATGAGCGAGCGGTTTGACTCGGCCCATCGCAGAATGTGCGTCACTTCGAGCATCGCACTTCTGCTTCGCGTGCCAACTTGGCGATTGATATACGCACGACCGTGACGTTGTCTGACTGAATCCGGATGGGACGACCAGCCAGGAGATGATGGAAATGAAGAAGGGCTAGCCTGATTGCTCTGATCTCTAGGATATTGATAGGAAGACGGGCTTCTTGAGGAGACCAGCGACCTTAAGCCGTGTGGTGACTAAAGACCGCACCCCATCCAAGGAGGCTGGCGTCGGTGGTCACCACCAACCAATGCACGGGGAGAAAGGACCTTCCCTGAGTCAATGACGACGTCGTCGTCCACCATTTTAGGGTCCGTTTGATTCTGGGCGGCAGGCGAAAGCGGCGACCCAAGGAGCCTGGGTTTCTGTCCCAGACAGAAATCAATTCCTGTTGCAAGGGCCGTAGATGAAATTGAGCGAACGGCACTGCCTCGATGGAAGCTACCATCTTCCCCAAGACCTGCATGGCGAACCGTAGGGAGTGAGAGCGGCCTAGTGACAATTGTGCTCCCCACGTTACGTTAGAGAGGAAATCTTCTCTGGAGGGAGACTCACCAACCCTCGGGAAGTGTCCAGAATCATTCCCAGAAAGGGAATTTTCTGAGAAGGAACGGGGGAGGATTTGTCCAGGTTCACTAGCCAACCTAGGCGGGAGTGAGTATCCACAGTGACGTTGACACTTTCTGCAGAGGCCCAAAAGAACGGACCCTTGATGAGCAGGTCGTCCAGGTAGGGAAGGATTACCACGCCCCGAGAGTGTAAGATGGACATGACGGCCACCATGACCTTTGTGAACACTCTGGGGGCGGTGGCGAGACCGAAGGGCAGAGCGGTGAATTGGAAGTGTTCGTCTCCGATCGCAAAGCGCAGAAACCTTTGATGACCCTTGAAAATTGGGATGTGGAGATATGCGTCCTTGATGTCGACAGATGAAAGGTATTCCCCTTTTTCCAGCGAAGTGATAACAGAACGGAGAGATTCCATTCTGAAATGGCGCACTCTGACAAATTTGTTCAGCAGTTTTAGATCCAGGATGGGACGCATGGTTCCGTCCTTTTTTGGAAACAAAAATAGGTTTGAGTAAAACCCTTTGAACCTTTCTGCGTGAGGAATGGGGACGATGACTTCGCTGTTGCAGAGGGCATCTAAGGCCTGATAAAAGGTAGCTGCGATTGCCTTTGACTTTGGGAGCCGAGACTGGAAGAAGCACCTTGGCGGAGGTGACAAGAATTCGATCTTGTAGCCGGAGGCTAGGAGATCTCGGACCCACTGGTCGTGAACGACCGACAACCAGACCTAGCGAAACAAGAGTAGGCGGCCGCCAACCCTGTTTGTGTCCTCTGGACACGGCAAGGAGTCATTGAGAGGAGAACTTGCGAGAAGAGGAACACTTGGGGTCCGGACCGGGAGGATCTGTTTCTCCAGGACTGAGAGAGCTTGAACGAGGGTTGAGAACCCCTGACCCTACGCGGAGGGTGGGCCGCGCGGGGAGAGGAGGTTGAGGAAGACCAGTTTGAAGTGCTGCGAAACGGCCGGAAGCGAACTTGGTGCTGGGTCCGAAAGGACCGGCTAGGTCTACACTGAGGGAGGAATTTGCTTTTCCCCCCCAGTAGCATCAGAGATGATCTGATCGAGTTTCTCTCCGAAGAGACGCCCGCTTTGATACGGCAGGGATGTAAGGGACTTTTTAGAAGCAGAGTCAACCCGCCACTCTCGGAGGCATAGAGCTCTCCTAATAGTAACGGCGTTAGCGGCTGCAAGCGCAGCACAGTTAGCCGCATCTAGAGAGGCATGCACGACATAGTCCCCAAGACGGGCGATCTAGTAGGCGAGATTTACCGCCTCAGGAGGAAGAGAATTGTCGCGTCCAGTCTTAACTAGGGCCTCTGCCCAGGCTACCATGGCCCTGGCCACCCAAGTGGCGGCAAAAGAAGCTTCCAGCGGATTCTGCCCGGGCGACTTCTATGTCTCTGGAAAATGTCTGTAAACTCAGGGTGGTTGGCAAAAACCCTACGAGGACGGTTGCTCCTTTTGAAGGCCACAGTGCGATCCGGATTAGTCCCGAGTTCTTGGTCTACTCTCAGGGCTTTATTGACTGCCTCGATGAGAGAATCTAATGACTCCTGGTACTCTAGCGAGTCCGAGTCTACGGCCACATCAGACTCATATTCAGAGTTGTGTTCACTATCCACCTCTGGAGAGGGGGAGCGGGAATCTGAGCTAGCGGATGCCGAGCCACTAGAGCAGGGTTCCCCAACTCCAGTCCTCAAGGCCCACCAATAGGTCATGTTTTCAGGATTTCCTTTGTTTTGCACAGGTGATGCAATTATCACATGGGCAATACTAAGGAAATCCTGAAAACATGACCTATTGGTGGGCCTTGAGGACTGGAGTTGGGGCACTCTGCACTAGAGGGCTTAGGAGACGAATCATGGGGACGTTTCCTAGATGGCCGCTTCGCTGCTGCCGCGGACCGGCCCATGTCTGAGGAAGACTCTCTGGAGGCTGAAGGGCCCTCTGCCGGTAAAGAAATGCCCTGGCTTGAGGAGGAACCACGGAAGGATTCTAAGGCTTTAGTCAGGGAATCCATGGACTGTGCTAAGGACAAGGCCCACTCAGGAGGGATAGGGCCCACTGGGGTCGGCATTGGCAGGGGGCTCCAGGGCGCAGGGGTCGACATTGGTAGGGGACTCCTGGACGCCTGAAGGGGCGCAGGCCGCACAGAACGCGGAACCGTGCTTACGTGGTAGCGAGGCGTTGCATGAGGCACACGAGGCATACACTACTGTGTGCGTTTTGTCAGCCTTCTTGGAGCTTTTTGATTGAGACATTTTGCCACCAGGGGAGCCTGAGACTGCTGCAGGGAAGGGGTTAAGCACTGTGTAAGCTTACCCAATGGTCCTGTTTCAGTGTCCACCAGAAGAGGAAGATTGCGCTGCAGCCGCGGAATTCAGAAATCTTGCGGTCTGTCACACGCTGGGTTCATGCCAGACGCTGTAGTGTGGAATACTGGAGCGTAAAATGGTGGCCGAGACTAACTTGGCGCTTCTCGTGGGAAACGAGAAGTGCCAGGAGATGTGGGTGGAGACCTAAAAGAGGGCCGGCCAGCAGACGCAGCGCTCCGTGAATAGAGAGACGCTGCAAGGCCGTGGGCGGAGTTACCCGGGAGGGCGGGACTGCGGCCTAGCCGGGCCATAAGCCGGCGACTAAAGTTAAGGGCCTCCCTCTCCCCCTGCTCACTAGGGGGACGGGGAGGGAAAGGGAGACAGCAGCGGAAGCAGAAGGCCGCGTCGGCAGCTCCCTGGGAAGGCCGCAGCGGCAGCTCCCTGAGAAGGCCGCGGCCCAGGCGAGAAGGCCGCGGCAGAGGCTACTAGCGAGGGCCGCGGCGGGGGCTGGCAGAAAAGGCCGCGACGGCGGCCCCATGAGAGGGCCGTGGCGGCGGCGAGCAGGCCGTGACGGCTGGAGAAGGCCTCGGCAGCTGGGCAAGGCCGTGGCTGCAGGAAGGCCATTCGAGCATGGAGGTCAGTACTCACTGCACAGTGTATGAATATGTGTACTCACTCCTGCCTCCTCAATCCACCATCCCTTTAATAGGGAGGTGGAGAGTGTTCCCAGCACCAGCTTTCAATGCGGAGGATGAGGGGGGCCTGGCTCCGGAAGGGTGTACCTGGGGGTGACACTCCGTGTTCCTGTCCGTAGACTATGTGAGGAGAGCGGACCCATTAAAGGGATCCGTCACCCCGAACCGAGCTCAGGCCAGAGAATGTTGCAGGAGGGGGTACGGGGAGGCGACACTCCGCGTTTCCGCCTGATGAAGATATTGGGAGATCGGGACTTTTCAGAAGACCCCGTCGCCCTTCCATTCCACAAGAAAAAAAGGAATATGGAAAAAAAAAATAAAATTAGAAAAAATTCAGACCCTAGTACCTCCTACAGACACGAAGCAAGAACTGGTTCAGGATTGAGCAAGCAGAGGGTGTATACTGCAGGAGGAGGAGTTAACCTTTTTTTTGTGTATTGCTTAGTGTCCTCCTAGTGGCAGCAGCATAACACCCATGGTCCTGTGTCCCCCAATGAGGTGACGGAGAAATACAGAAAAATCTTTAAATGAGAAGGTGTGTCCAAACTTTTGGTCTGTACTGTATGGTGCCTATTATATACTGTATGGAGCAATATATGGGGCCCATTATACAGTATGGAGCATTGTATGGGGTCCATTATTCTGTATGGAGCAATATATGTGGCCTATTATATACTGTATGGAGCAATATATGTGGCCTATTATATACTGTATGGAACAATATATGGGGCTCATTATTCTGCATGGAGCAATATATGTGGCTCATTATTCTGTATGGAGCAACATATAGGGCTCACTATTCTGTATGGAGCAAAATATGGGGTCCATGATTCTGTATGGAGTAATATATGGCGCCTATAATACTGTATGGAGCATTTTATGTGGCTCATTATACTGTATTGAGCATTATATGGGGTCCATTATTCCGTATGGAACAATATATAGGGCTCATTATTCTGTATGGATCACTTTGTGGTGCCCATAATAATGTATGGAGCAATTTATGGGCTTATTATTCTGTATGGAGCACTAAGTGGCACCCATAATACTGTATGGAGGACTATACTGTCCAATTTCTGATCTATTGTAGCATTTACAATAGATATCAGTCATGTAATGTAAGAAGTGAAATCTTTGGCATTGTACTATACCTATATATTTTTGCCGTATCTGTGCATCATGAATTGCGGTATGTGTTAAAGGGGCCCACTGAGACTCTTTCGCCCGGGGCCCACGAAAACCTGGAACCTGCCCTGGCTACTTTAGATAGGTAAGATGGATCAGGCTTCAAAATTACCCCGTCTTCTAGTATCCGAGTAAATGGTGGACCTCTGGAAAGGGCCTGGATGCCACTGACTCTTCAAGCAGATGTTAATGGTACCAGAAGGGCTGTTTTAAAAGAACCATAACAGAAGCTGATTCAATGGGCTCAAACAGTAACTCCGTCATAGCTGTTCAGACTAGATTTAAATCCCATGGCACTACTTTTTCTCTTAAAATGTCACTGGATCTAGATGAAACTAATATAGACACTCAATTTCCTGCTAAATCACAGTTATACAGTGCACCTACAGCTGACACCTTGACTTTGAGGGTACAGGTGGATACGTCTAGTTTGAGAGCTTTTTGCAGGAACTCCAGAATACGACCCACTGGCGCCACATCCTCTATATTTGATCCCAAAGAGGTTAGAAACTTTCTCCACGTTTTAGCATAAATGGTTATAGCTGCTATTTTACTTTAAAGTAGGGTGGAAAAAAGATTAGGAGAAAAACCTCTTTCTTTAAACAGCACCCTCGCAAATTCCACGCCGTTAAATAAAGGTTGGCTACTTGTGAATGGTGACCCGACTCTTGTGACAGGAGATTTTGAGTCTCCGGGAGGACCCAGGGATCGGTGATGGACATTATTCTGAACAATGAGAACCATGGTCTTCTGAGCCAAAAGGGAACAATCAAAACAATCCTTTCCCTGTTTTCCCTAATCTACTCCTTTCCCTGTTTTCCCTAAGCTACTGGTGGAAATGCATATAGCATCCCACAGAATCTTGAAGGCATCTACTCCCTGGGACCTTCTCTGGCATTCAGGGAATAGAATTTTTTCACTTTCCTGTTCAGTTTAGTGGCAAAGAGGTCTATGTTCAGACAGGCCCACTTCTGTGATATCTGGTCAAAAATGGACTGATTTAGCTCCCAATCCCCTAGCCTTAGTTGATTTCGGATTAGGAAGTCAACCCTGATGTTCTCTTTTCCTCTTATGTGAAGAGCCGTCAAAGAAAGGAGATGACCTTCCGCTAGTTGGAATAAGAGATCCGTCACCATCATCAAGGGTCTGGAACGTGTTCTCCCCTGGTGGCTTATGTATGCCACTGACACCTGATTGTCGGATGAGGATTCTGACAAGATGACCCAGTGGGGAGACAAGGAGTCTCCTTACTGCCAGCTCTACTGCAAGTAATTCCTTAGAGTTTGATGAAAGTGCTACCTTGCTCTCTGTCCAGGCCATCACCGCTGCAATCACCTTGGTGAAGACACGTGGAGCAATTGCCAGGCAAAATGGAAGGGCTCTGAACAGGAAGTGCTTGATTAACCCCCCCCCCCCATAATGGCTACTGGTACCATGAGGTGTTTCTGGTGTTCTATATGTATGTGCATATGGGAGTAAGCATCCTTCAGATCTAAGGCCGCCATGAAACAATCTGGGAAGAGCATCTTTATTGTTGACCTTATAGATTCCATTTTTAATGGTTGAATTTTCAGGAATTTATTTAGGCTGTTTAGATATATTATAGTCCTAAATGAACCATCAGTTTTTTTTATTAGAGAGGGGAGTATAACCTCTTTCCCATCTTCAATGCGGGAACTTCTAGAAGGATAGCCTTCTGAACTAGATCTGAGATTTTGGCCTCTAGGGTCGTTGTTCTCCTGACGAAGACCGAGGGGGAGTCACCACAAACCACCCTTGTGGAATTGACTGGAACTTTAATCCGGATTTTATTAGGCCAAGAATCCAGCTGCTAGTAGATGTTCTTTCCCAGGCAAGGTAGAAGTAGGAAAGCCTCCCCCACCTGGGGAGTTATTGGCCCAGTATTTTGCTATCCTACATGAAGCCTCTGACCTTTTCTTCTCAGGTCCTCCCATCTATCCAGCTCTCAGGAGGGCTTCCTTCCCAAAGGTTCGCTTGTAGGCTGGGATGTCACTAGCCTTCTCAAAAAGCTCATCCAATGCTGGACCAAACAGGTATTCTCCTTCACATGGAATGGCACACAGCCTTGCTCTGGCCTGAATATCCCCTGGCCTGCATTTTAACCACAAAGCCCTACAGACCATATTCGAAAGGGCTGCTAATCTTGCTGCTAATTTTACCGAATCAGTCAAAGTATCCGATAAAAATGCTGCTGCCCCTCGCATAAGTGGGATAGTGTCTCTTGACACCTTGTCCTTTAATTCGGCTTCTATGTGATCCAACCAAATCATTAAAGATCTCGCAGTACATGCTGCAGCCACTGCTATTGTTAGGGCACCTGCTTACGTCTCCCACGTACCTCTAAGAAAAATGTCTGTTTTTCTATTGAGGGAATCCTTCAAATTGCCATCATTCTCAAAGGGGAGTGAGGTGTTTTTTTTTTATAAGCTCTTGCTATAGCCACATCCATTGTTGGAGGTTTGTGCCAGATAGACAAGGAAGGCTTATCAAAAGGATACCTCCTCTTTAATGATGGGGGAAGAGAGCCTCGTTTCTCAGGTCTATTCCATTCCTTCTGGACTAGAGCCTGGATCTTGTCATTTAATGGAGATGTCCTTGGTTTCACCTAATCTAAGCGTCCAAACATAAGGTCATGTACTGATCCAACTGGTTTATAATCCACTATCCCCATGATGATCCTGACCGCCTTTATTTGTTTTCCTATAGAGGAGACGAATAAACTGTGACGCCCAGTGTTGCTGTCTGAGCAAGAGGCTGACAATGAGAAATTGGAGGAATTGTCATCGTTATCTGAATTACTAGACAAGTCTGAAGCAGGGATAACTGCTTAGCATTTTCATCCCCCCCTCCCCTATAAAGTTCTTGAGAAAGGGATTTTAGGGATTCTATAACTTCTGCCCTGATGATGGACCTTTAATTAGCGGCAAAGTTAGGGGTCTCTTCTGCTACCATCTGTTCTATACATGACTAGCAAAGTCTTTTTTTGTAGGAATCAGGCAATAATATTCTACAAAGAGCACACTCCTTGTGCTTAGACTTTGCCACATGCTTCTTTCCCTGGCAATAAATGACAAGAAAAAAAAAATTCATATCACCAAGTGAACTTTCACGAAGATCACTCAACACTGAGGCAATCAAATGGTATTGGATTAAGAGGAGGACTCATCTCAGCTGAAAGATTATCTTGGGAGGATGAAGAATCCACTTTACTGGAGCTCCTCTGACTATCTGCTGCGCTTTGCATAACTTCATCTCACACCGACAAGGCTGCCGCCATTACTGCCACAGGGTCGACACCGCTTCACCTGCTTGTGGAGCTTCCCATCAGGCTGCTGCTCAGTGTCTTCCATTATCCTGGAGGGGACGCCGAGTAAAGAAACGTTGATCCATAGGCTTTGCTGCACTTAAATGCGGGACCCACGCTATTGCCCATCACTCCAGGCCTCTCCGGTAACCTGGCGCGCCCCGGCTTATGTCATCCTGGCACACCCACAAGCTGGCGTCAATATGACTCACCTTCAGCAACACCCGGACACGCTCTTGGCCATCCAAACACACCTGTCATTGTGCATTCACTGCGCCACCCGGCAAGTGCCAGCGAATGATGAGCTGTGCCAGAGCAGGCCATCACCATCCCAGCATGCTGCTCATTGGCGCTTGTACAACAGTGAAAGTCCCCATGTACCCACCGTGGCGCTTCCACAGACCCTGCACCAGCCGAGGCAGGGAATAGACCGCTGCCTGAGCCGACCGGCCAGGCCTGGTAAGGAATAGATCTTCTGTTTTCAATCTTATCTTCAAGTACGCCTGTAAAAGGTTCCCTCATCAAGGACAGGAATCCAACTGATGCGAGGGAGAGGTGCCGCCCTTTTTAGCCTGTAGGTTTCCTGTCCTTGAAGGGCGGATCTCCTCTCTCATGGTGCGGTCATGGGTGTTCCATAAATTTTAGTACTAAAATGCTGGAACTGAAAGGCTAGAAAGTATCCCCAGGTGTGCGGTAATGCTAGTCACCCCAGGTTTTTGGATAAACCTGCAACTTTTGCTGCTTTATCGAAGGTATTCCTCTCCTCCACACCAAATTACTGAAATATTGTGCATCTTTATAAACCAGTATTTAAAAATCCACATAGGTGAATTATGTAGTACATAAAAAATGATAAGCAGAAGGCACATTTACCAAGGTTTGTCCTCTCCATAGAATGGCAATTTTCCCCCAAGCAGTCATTTTTAGAGTTGAGCGAAACAGGTCAGTCAGATTCAAAAGTCGCCGACTTTCGCCAAAGTCGAGTTTCGTTGGCCGAAACCCGACCATAGCGTGCAGTCGGCCATGCGGTCGTCAACCCCAGCGCCCAAGTCGGTTTTCCCATAATGCTTGCAGGCGCCTTTTTTCAGCCAATGAGCAAGGACGTACACTGTGGGCAACGAGATGACATGGGCAGCGTCCACCACCATCTTAGAGAAGGGCATTGCAGTGATTGGCTTGCTTTGGGGGGCGTCATAGTGGCTATAAAAGCCCTGAGCGCCGACCTCCATTTTACTTCTGCCGATATTAACAGTAGGGAGAGGTTGCTGACGCTGTTTATCAGTAGGGAGAGTTAGGGCAGGAAAGAGAAGTTCTTCTGTGCTTGTGCTGATAGCAGTTGTGCTGTACAGTTAGTGTGCAGTGACAGGGGAGGATTTTCTTGTGTGCAGCAGCGCTGGTTGGTTATTAGGCTGCCTGATAGCTGTATTGCTGTGTGTACACTGCTGTGCAGACTGCTTTTTACATAGCACTAATACTTTTATTCTTTTTTTTCTGCACACTTACCGACCGTTCATTTTTTCCCCACACCGTATAGAGCTATACGCTCCTCACACACTACCGTGTACCGGCTGGTATCACGGACAAATACCGTATATACTCATGTATAAGCCGACCCATGTATAAGCCGACCCCCTCATTTTGCCACAAAAAAAATGTGAAAACTTATTGACTAGCGTATAAGCCTAGGGTGAAAAATGATTATGCCCCCATATGCTCCATAGATTAGGCCCCCATAAACTGCACAGATTATGCCCCCGTATGATCCACAGATTATGCCCCCATATGCTGCACAGATTATGCCCCCATATGCTCCACAGATTATGCCCCATATGCTCCACAGATTATGCCCCCATATGCTCAACAGATTATGCCCCCATATGCTCCAGATTATGCCCCCATATGCTGCACAGATTATGCCCCCGTATGCTCCAGATTATGCCCCCGTATGCTCCACAGATTATGCTCCCATATGCTCCAGATTATGCCCCTATATGCTCCAGATTAGGCCCCCATATGCTGCACAGATTATGCCCCCGTATGCTCCACAGATTATGCCCCCATATGCTGCACAGATTATGCCCCCATATGCTCCAGATTAGGCCCCCATATGCTCCACAGATTATGCCCCATAGTATAGTATACGTCCCTTATGCTGATGCTGCTGAAAAGAAAATGACATACTCACCTCTCGTCGCTGGGGGCTAGGTGACTGTGTCCTGAGCAGGCGATGACACCAGCGCGCTATGGGGGACAGGTGCCGGTGTCACCGCTGGCTCAAGACCCCGGCACCTGAGATATTTACCTGTCACCGGACCGCTCCATTGCTCCCGCTTCCGGGTCCTCGGCAGTGAATGATCAGGCTGGGGGCGCGGCGCGCACTAACAACGTCATCGCGCCCTCTGCCTGAACATTCACAGCTAGAGGAGGAGGTCGGAGCAGTGCGCAGTGGTGGAACGGGACAGGTGAATATCGCTATAGAGAGCGTGTTTGACTCCGGAAATATATACAGAAATATATACGGAGATTTAAATTTTCCCCTACGCCATATACAGCTGTACGCTCCTCATACAGTACCATAAATCTGCTCGTATTTTTGGTACATTTTCCCAAACATGAGGAAGTATGGTTAAAAAGAGGCCGCGGATGTGGGGGGCCAGCTGGGAATGATGGTGGTGGTGCATCTGCTGGTAGTGCAAAAAAATACAAATAGCACCTAAGGCAGGAGGTGTTGAGCCTGTGTCATCGTCTGGCTCCAGAAAGCCTGGAAGGCTCCCTTTTCTGGGAGTAGGTAAACAGCTTTTAAAGGCGGAGCATCAGGAACAGGTTTTGGCTTACATTGCCGAAACAGCCTCCAGCTCTATCGCCTCCTCTTCTGAAGTTTCAAAAAATGCAGGCTCCTGGTCAGGAACAACACCTTTCCTTGTGTCCTTCACCCCCACCAAAAAGGAGATTTTTGTGTACTCACCGTAAAATCCTTTTCTCCGAGACGCTCATTGGGGGACACACAGACCGTGGGTGTTATGCTGCTGCCACTAGGAGGACACTAAGCAATACACAGAGAAAGTTAACTCCTCCTCCTGCAGTATACACCCTCTGTTGGCTCAACAGTGAACCAGTTCGGTGCCAAAGCAGTAGGAGTTCAAAACAGAATGCAACATGTCAACAATCAAAGAAACCAACGAGGCTGCAGGCTGAACAAGGGTGGGAGCTGTGTCCCCAATGAGCGTCTCGGAGAAAAGGATTTTACGGTGAGTACACAAAAATCTCCTTTTCTCCATCGCCTCATTGGGGGACACACAGACCGTGGGACGTCCCAAAGCAGTCCCTGGGTGGGAAGCCATCAACAGATGAAGCCTCGTGAAACTCATGCATAAACGCATAAACTGTCAACTGACAACTTACAGATGCGCAACAGCTGATTGCAGAATTTGTCTGCCAAGTGCCGCATCTGAAGAAACTTGAGCATGTATTTGGTAATGCTTGACGAAAGTATGGAGACTGGACCAAGTCGCAGCCTTGCACACTTGTTGTGCCGAAGCCTGGTGCCGAATGGCCCAGGACGCCCCCACAGACCGAGTGGAGTGTGCCTTAATCCCAGCCGGGATAGACTGACCCTTGACACGGTACGCCTCTTGGATCGTCAAACGGATCCATCTGGCTAGCTGGCTTTGAAAGCAGGAAGACCCTGCCTGCGTCCTTCCGGGAGCACAAACAGGGCGTCCGATTTTCGGAAAGATGCAGTCCTCGAAATGTACCTTCGGAGAGCCCTCACCAAATCCAAGGTGTGAAGGGCTTTTTCAGTACGGTGAATTGGTGCCGGACAGAAGGAGGGCAGAACTATCTCCTCGTTGATATGAAAAGCCGAGACGACTTTAGGCAAGAAGGAAGGAGAAGTCCTGAGGACTACCTTGTCCTGGTGAAAAATGAGAAACGGAGGTTTACAAGACAAGGCTGCCAATTCCGATACCCGTCTGATAGAGGTAATTGCAACTAGGAAGACGACCTTCCAGGAAAGAAACGATAAGGACACTTCCGGCAAAGGTTCGAAAGGAGATTCTTGTAAGGCACTGAGGACCAGATTAAGATCCCAAGGGTCCAGAGGCCTCTTGTAGGGTGGAACAAGATGTGCCACTCCTTGGATAAAAGTCCTAACCTGAGACTTAGAAGCAATCCGTCGTTGGAAAAGGACGGATAAGGCAGAAATCTGTCCCTTGAGGGAAGAGAGTGCTAACCCTGAATCCAACCCTGCCTGGAGGTACTCCAGAATGGAAGGGATAGAGAAAACCAAAGGGGTTTTCCACACACGATGGTAAATGCGTATGGAAACCGATTTCCTGGCATTGATCATTGTAGAGATAACTTTTTGCGAAAAACCAGCCTGGCCTAAGATCCAGGCTTCAATGGCCATACCGTCAAATTCAGCGCTCTCGAATTGTGATGGTAGATTGGGCCCTGAGAAAGAAGGTCCGGACGATCCGGTAGTCTCCAAGGCACATCTGCGAGCAGACGCACTAGTTCGGCATACCACGGACGGCGAGGCCAGTCCGGTGCTACCAGGATGAGAGGAACGCCTTCCGTTTTGATCTTCCGAATCACCCTGGGGATTAACGGAAGAGGTGGAAAAATGTAAGGAAGACGAAATTGACTCCAAGGGAGGACTAGCGCATCCGATCCGATGGCTAGTGGATCGCGAGATCGACTTATGAAAGTCTGAACTTTGGTATTTAGTCTGGATGCCATGAGATCCACGTCCGGCATACCCCAGCGCTGGAAAATGATTTGAAACATTTCCGGGTGCAGGGACCATTCTCCTGAATCTAAGTCTTGGCGACTGAGGAAGTCGGCCTCCCAATTGTCCACTCCCGGGATGTGAACCGCGGAGATGAGTGAGCTGTTTGACTTGGCCCACCGCAGAGCGTGTGATACCTCGAGCATCGCTGTTCTGCTCCGAGTTCCTCCCTGATGGTTGATATACGCCACGGTCGTGGCGTTGTCTGACTGTATCCGGATGGGACGACCGGCTAACAGATGTTGGAAATGTAAGAGAGCTAGTTTGATAGCTCTGATCTCGAGGATGTTGATCGGAAGACGGGACTCTGGAAGGGACCAGCGGCCTTGAGCCGTGTGGTGAAGGAATACCGCTCCCCATCCGAGGAGACTGGCATCGGTGGTCACCACCAACCAATGAAGAGGGAGAAAAGGTTTCCCTTGATTCAGTGATGAGACATTTGTCCACCACTTCAGGGAGCGTCTGACTCTGAGAGAGAGACGAAAACGGTGACTTAAGGATGCTGGGTTCCTGTCCCAAGCTGATATTATTTCCTGTTGAAGAGGTCGGAGATGGAATTGAGAGAACGGTACTGCCTCGATGGAGGCTACCATTTTTCCCAGGACCTGAATGGCGAATCGCAGGAGGGGAGGGCGTCCTAGAGACAACAGGAGTACTCCCCTTCTCAGAGAAGCAATCTTCTCTGGAGGGAGAGATACCAACCAAGGTGTTCAGAATCATTCCCAGAAAAGGAATCTTCTGAGAGGGAATGGGAGAGGACTTGTCCAAATTGACTAGCCAACCCAGGCGAGAGAGAGTGTCGATAGTGATCTCGACACTTTCTGCACAGGCCCGAAAATTCGGTCCCTTGATGAGTAGGTCGTCTAGGTACGGGAGGACCACCACACCCCGAGAGTGTAAAATTGACATGGCGGCCGCCATGACTTTTGTGAACACTCTGGGGGCGGTAGCAAGGCGAAAAGGCAAAGCGGCAAATTGAAAATGGTCTTCTCCGACTGCAAAACGTAGAAATTTTTGATGACTTCTGAAAATCGGGATGTGTAGATATGCGTCTTTGATGTCGATTGACGCCAGGTATTCCTTTCTTTCTAGAGATGCGATGACAGAGCTGAGAGATTCCATTCTGAAATGGCGGACTCTGATGAACTTGTTCAGCAATTTTAGGTCTAGAATAGGACGCAATGAGCCGTCTTTCTTGGGAACCACAAAAAGGTTTGAGTAAAACCCGTGGAATCTTTCCTCGTGAGGAACTGGAACGATGACTCCGCTGGTGCGAAGAACGTTCAGGGCGTGAAGGAAAGGGGCTGCGAGATCCTTGGACTTTGGGGGACGAGACTGGAAGAAGCGCCTCGGGGGAAAAGACAGGAATTCGATCTTGTAGCCGGAATCTACAAGATCTCGGACCCACCGGTCGTGAACGAGCGACCCCCAGACCTCGCGGAACAGGAGTATGCCACCGCCTACCCTGTTTGGGTCCCCCGACCACAGCAAAGAGTCATTGGGAGGATAACTTTCTAGAGGAGGAACTCTTATTTCCTGACTGGGAAAAACTGTTTTTCCAGGGCTGAGAGGATCTGAATGATGGTTGCGAGCCCCTGTCCCTGCGAGAAGAACGGGGTGCACGGGACGAAGTAGAGGCAGAGGACCAGTTAAAGGAGGTCCGAAAAGGTCGGGATCGGCTTTGGTACTGGGACCGAAAAGGTCGGTTAAATCTGCGCTGTGGAAGAAATTTACTCTTCCCTCCAGTAGCGTCAGAAATAATCTGATCAAGACGTTCTCCAAAGAGACGGCCTGATTGATAAGGCAACGAGGTCAGAGACCTCTTTGAAGCCGAATCCGCGTGCCACTCTCGGAGCCAAAGGGACCTTCGAATGGCAATGGCATTTGCGGCTGTGAGTGCAGCGCAATTAGCTGCATCTAAGGATGCATGAACTAAGTAGTCACCTGCCCGAGTAATCTGATAGGCCAGATTACGTGCCTCAGGGGGAAGAGGAATATCACTAGTAAGTTTAACGAGATCCTCAGCCCAGGCTACCATGGCCCTCGCTACCCAAGTAGCCGCAAAAGAAGGAGAGAGAGATGCTCCAGCGGCCTCAAAGACCGATTTAGCTAGATTGTCCGCCTGTCTATCTGAGGGATTTTTGATAGATGAACCATCAGAAAGAGACAGAAGGGTTTTGGAAGCCAAACGAGATACAGGTGGATCTACCACCGGTGACTCGGTCCATTCCTTTGCTACTGTTGCCGAAAAAGGGTAACGTGCTTTCAGAGACTTTAGTCCTGAGAAGCGTCTGTTCGGCTTCTCCCTATGTCCCTGAACAATGTCGGTAAACTCCGGGTGGTTACCAAAAAATTTGCGAGGACGCTTAATTCTTTTGAAGGAAACAGGGTGATCCGGGAGAGACCCGGGTTCGTCCTCCACCTTCAGAGCCTTATTAACTGCTTCTATGAGAGAGTCCAGGGATTCCTGAAACTCTGGCGAATTTGTGTCTATATCCGACTCGTACTCAGAATCGTGATCACTGAGATCCCTAGGTGGGGGAGAAAGAGAGGCTGAGCTCGCTGATGCCAAGCCGCTAGAGGGATTGGGAGATGTATTATGGCGGCGTTTCCTAGGCGGCCGCTTCGCTGATGCTGAGGCCGTGGGCCGACCCCTGTCTGATGGGGTCTCTCTGAAGGCTGACGGGCCCCTTTCAGGAAAAGGGACGCCCTGGCTAGAAGAGGAACCACGGAAAGAGTCCAAAGCCCTCGTCAGAGAGTCCATGGATTGTGCCAAAAATTCAGGCCACTCGGAGGGACCCGGCTCACAGGGATCAGGAGTGGATGGGGGCTCCTGAACGGCAGTGGGGGGCTCCTGAGCCGTAGAAGCAGTGGGCTCCTGTGCACATGGTGGGCAGAATTGGGAACCATGCTTTGGTGGTAGGGGAGCGTTGCATGAGGCACAAGCGGCATATACCACAGTGTGGCTTTTGTCTGGCCTTTTTGAGCCCTTTGATTGAGACATTTTGGCGTCTATGAGCCTGCTGCAGGAGAAGGGTTAAGCGCTGTGTAAGCTTACCCAGGTCCTGTGGTAAGGTGGCGCTGTGACCCGGTGACCCAGTACTGGAACGCTGAGATAGCTGGCGTCCCAGAAGATGGCGGTCGAGATTTGGGGCCTTAGCGCTTCTCGTGGTTTCCGAGAAGCGCTAAACAATAAGGGAGGAGAGAAAGGAAGCGCGGCAGGCCTGTGGAGAGAGCGCAATGTGGGCGGAGCCACCAGTGAGAGCGGTAAGCCCGCCCACACTCTCGGGCCTACACGAGTCTGAAGCCGGGGACTAAATTTGGAGCCAACCCAGCGATGCACGGCGGCGGTCCTACTGCCCAAACAAGATCGCAATCGCGAACTACAGTCATACAGTCCCGTGCTGACAGTAGCGCCCAGAGGGAAAACTGCAGCGGTGACTGTGACAGTGCATGGGGACACAACATACAGGCAATTATCATGTCCTTCCTTACTCACTGCGGAGCCTCCTGGCTCAGATGTGAATGGCTGATGCCCCTGTGCCTCCTCAATTCGCCATCTCTTTCATAGGGAGCGAAGAGTGATATTTTTCCCATCGTCCTAGCACCAGCCACTTTCACTAGTGGTGGTGAGGGTGCCTTAATCCAAAAAACTCCGGGTCGCATAGCCATCTGACTCATGGGGAGAGCGGCCCCTGAAGGGGATCCGTCGCCCGATGGTGGCGTTGCAGGAGGGGTTACGTGGAGGTGCACTCCCGTGCCCGCCTGTTGATGTTTGTGGGAGATCAGGACCTTTCGTACAAGCCCCGTCGCCCTTCCGTGCGTGGAAGAATAGTAAAAAATAATAAAATGTTAAAAATAATGGGGTCTGAAAGCAGACCCTAGTGCCTCCTACAGACACTAAGCAAGAACTGGTTCACTGTTGAGCCAACAGAGGGTGTATACTGCAGGAGGAGGAGGAGTTAACTTTCTCTGTGTATTGCTTAGTGTCCTCCTAGTGGCAGCAGCATAACACCCACGGTCTGTGTGTCCCCCAATGAGGCGATGGAGAAAGAGAAGGATGCGGCAGGCCACACTTCAGATTACTCCATGGAGCTCTTTTCACATACCATGCCTGGGTTATCAAGTCAAATCCTGAATTCCCCAGTCCAAGATGAATATGACATGGAGTGCACTGATGCACAGCCACTGCTATCTGATTCTGCTGGTACATTCACCCAGAGCACTGCATTTCCCTCGCAGTCTACTGAGCCAGAATCTGACCCTGATGAAACTCAGGTGCCCCTTCCCGCATATGATACCACGTTACACAGTGACACAGAGGAAGGTGCAGATGAAATTGAAGAATGTAAGAATGTAAGTCCGCAAGGACAGGGTCCTCTCCCCTCTGTACCAGTCTGTCATTGTAAATTTGTTTACTGTAAACGATATTTATAACTTTGTATGCAACCCCTTCTCATGTACAGCACCATGGAATTAATGGCGCTATATAAATAAATAATAATAAATTGAAGGGGAGGTGATGGATGACCCAGTTGTTGACCCGGATTGGCATCCATTGGGTGAAAAGGGTGCAGCTGGCATTAGCTCAGAAGAGGAGGAGGATCCACGGCAGGCATCGACATCGCAGCTGCGGTTATCTGGCAGGTCCGTAGCAGTCCAAAAACGTGTTAAAAAAACAAAGAGGGTTGCAGGACTGCTTGGCCAGACGGTCAAATTAGCACAGCGTGCAAGCCCTGAAAATTTATCCCATAGTAGGAAGAGTGCAGTGTGGCACTTTTTTGACAAAAATCCTATTGATGAGGCAAAGGTTATCTGTAAGAAGTGCGGAAGGACCTTTAGCCGAGGGAAAAATCTCCGAAAATTGAATACCAGTTAAACACAATGCACTTGCAAGCGTGGACGGACTACAAAACCTCACTGGCTTTGAACGCCTACATTGCCAATCATTAGAGATGATGCCCTTCCGTTTGGTTGAAAGCGCAGCGTTCCAAGAGCTCATGGCCTACGCTGTCCCACACTATGACCTACCCAGTCGGCACTTCTTTTCTAGAAAAGCCATCCCTGCCCTCCATCTGCATGGGAAAGACTGCATTGTCCATGCACTCAAACAATCAGTGAGTGGAAAGGTGCACCTCACAAGACATGCATGGGCCAGTAGGAATGGCCAGGGCCGTTACGTGTCCATCACTGTGCAGTGGGTTAATGTGGTGGATGCAGGGTCCACAGGGGACAGCGGCGGTGGGACAGTGCTGCCTAGCACACGGTATAGGCAACAGTTGGCTGTAGGCTTTCAACCCTCCTCCTTGTCCTCCTCCAGAAGCAAAAGCTCGTCGACAGAGCGCAGTCGCACGAGCACTTCATCTGCAGCTGCCAGTGTTGCACACGAGGTGTCCCACTATCGAACAGCTAGTGTTAAGTGTCAGCAGGCTGTTTTAAAGATGATGTCTTTGGGCGACAACAGACACACAGCGGAGGTACTGGCCGACTACTTGCAGCGAGAAACTGAGTCATGGCTGGACAGTCTACATCTTGAGCAAGGCAAGGTAGTCAGTGATAACAGCCGTAATTTTGTGGTGGCCATAGCCCTGGCAAAACTCAGACACATACCTTGCCTGGCTCACACCTTGAACCTGGTGGTGCAGTGCTTCCTAAATAATTATCCGGAGTTAACAGCCCTGCTCCATAAGGTGCAAAGACTGTGATTGCACATCCGTCGCTCGCCCGTAGACTCCAGTTGTATGCAGAGGCTGCAGCGATCGCTCCACCTCCCCAAACACCGCCTAATCAGATGTTGCAACAAGGTGGAACTCCACCAATGCACATGGTTGAGAGGCTGTGCGAACAGAGGAAGGCTGTAATGCATTTGTGGGAGGATACACGGGCAGGCAGTTTGAGGGCGGACATGAAGTTGTCGGGTGTGCAGTGGTCAAAGCTGAAAGACCTCTGTAAAGTCCTTCAGTGTTTTGAGTAATGCACACGGCTGGTAAGCGCTGACAACGCCATCATAAGCATGAGCATCCCATTTATGCGTCTGCTCATCCAAACCTTGACGCACATTAATGATCAGGCGTCTGCAGCGGAGGAGGAGGAGGAGAAAGGAAGCCTTCATGACAGTCAGGCATTGTCTGCTCAGGGAACTGTCCTGGACGAGGTGGAGGAAGAAGAGGAAGAGAAGGAGGAGGAGGATGAGGGGGATGATTATTTTGGGGAGGATGATGCTTCTCAGGGGGCAAGAGAAAATGTTGGCTTGCCAAGGTCATGTACAGGGTTTGTGTGTGACTGGAGGGATGTGGATTTGGCAGAAAGTGCTCCTCCACGCACCACTGGAGGTGCATCATTGACACCTGGAACATTGGCCCACATGTGTGATTATGTCTTGCGTATCCTAAAAAGGGACCCCTGCATTGCCAAAATTATGAAGGATGACGACTACTGGTTGGCCAGCATCCTCGATCCACGCTATGAAGGCAAATTACAGAACATCATGCCACAGGAGAACCTAAAGCTAATATTGGCGAACGAACAAGCAACTCTGGTAAACCGTTTGTTAGAGGCATTCCCAGCAGCGGTGCAGGTTCTACCACAAGCCGTTCTGGGCCAAATGGAAGAGGTGCTCGTGGTGCACACAGCCGAAGTGGAGTTGGAGACAGGGGTTTCATGTGGTCTGATTTCTCGAGTAACGCTCACACGACTGGTAATAATGAATCGATTGCAACAGACAGAAGACAACAGTTGTCAACTATGATTCAAAATTACCTCTCCTCCCCTATCGATTTTCTCCCTCACAGTTCATTCACCTTTGACTACTGGGCCTATAAACTGGACACCTGGCCTGAATTGGCACAATATGCCTTACAGGAGCTCGCTTGCCCTGCTGGGAGTGTGCTATCAGAAAGAGTCTTCAGTGCTGCTGGATCAATCCTGACAGAAAGAAGGACCAGGCTGTCGACCCAAAATATAGGTGATCTCACCTTCATTAAAATGAACCATGCCAGGGTTTCAAAGGATTTTGTACCACCTTCCCCTGATGACACATACAGTCATGGACAAAAGTTTTGAGAATGACACAAATATTAATTTTTACAAAGTCTACTGCTTCACTTTTTGTAATGGCAATTTGCATATACTCCAGAATGTTATAAAGAGTGATCAGCTTAACAGCAATTACTTGCAAAGTCAATATTTGGCTAGAAAATGAACTTTATCCCCCAAAACACATTTCAACATCATTGCAGCCCTGCCTTAAAAGGACTAGCTAACCTATTTTCAGTGATTGCTCCATTAACACAGGTGTGGCTGTTGATGAGGACATGGCTGGAGATCAATCTGTCATGATTAAGTAAGAATGACACCACTGGACACTTTAAAAGGAGGCTGGTGCTTGGCATCATTGTTTCTCTTCTGTTAACCATGGTTATCTCTAAAGAAACACGTGCAGTCATCATTGCAATGCACAAAAATGGCCTAACAGGGAAGAGTATCGCAGCTAGAAAGATTGCACCTCAGTCAACAATTTATCGCATCATCAAGAACTTCAAGGAGAGAGGTTCCATTGTTGCCAAAAAGGCTCCAGGGCGCCCAAGAAAGACCAGCAAGCGCCAGGACCGTCTCTTAAAAGTGTTTCAGCTGCGGGATCGGGCTACCAGCAGTGCAGAGATTGCTCAGGAATGGCAGCAGGCAGGTGTGAGTGCATCTGCACGCACTGTGAGGCGGAGACTCTTGGAGCAAGGCCTGGTCTCAAGGAGGGCAGCAAAGAAGCCACTTCTCTCCAGAAAAAACATCATGGACAGACTGATATTCTGCAAAAGGTACAGCAGTGGACTGCTGAGGACTGGGGTAAAGTTATTTTCTCTGATGAATCCCCTTTTCGATTGTTTGGGACATCAGGAAAACGCCTCATTCGGAGAAGACAAGGTGAGCGATACCACCAGTCTTGTCTCATGCCAACTGTTAAGCATCCTGAAACCATTCATGTGTGGGGTTGCTTCTCAGCCAAGGGAATCGGCTCTCTCACAGTCTTGCCTAAAAACACAGCCATGAATAAAGAATGGTACAAGAATGTCCTCCAAGAGCAACTTCTCCCAACCCTCCAAGAGCAGTTTGGCAATCAACAATGCCTTTTCCAGCATGATGGAGCACCTTGCCATAAAGCAAAGGTGATAACTAAATGGCTCAGGGAACAAAACATAGAGATTTTGGGTCCATGGCCTGGAAACTCCCCAGATCTTAATCCCATTGAGAACTTGTGGTCAATCATCAAGAGACGGGTGGACAAACAAAAACCTAAAAATTCTGACAAAATGAAAGCATTGATTGTGCAAGAATGGACTGCTATCAGTCAGGATTTGGTCCAGAAGTTGATTGAGAGCATGCCAGGGAGAATTGCAGAGGTCCTGAAGAAGAAGGGTCAACACTGCAAATATTGACTTGCTGCATTAACTCATTCTAAAGGTACTGCCACACTTAGTGATCTCGTTAGCGATCTCAATAACACGCAAGCTAATGAGATCGTTTTTGTGATCGTTTTAATGTCTCTAGTAGCTGCCACACTTAGTGATCTCGTTAACGACTCAAAAGCGGTTAGCGATCTCATTAACGACTTTAACGGTCATTGCGATGTAAAAAACAGCGCACATCGCTCACAAAAGGTGCCAGACACAGCGATATAGGCTCACCAGCGGGACGCCAACGATCTAAATACGGTCCAGAACTCTAGTGAACGATCAGCGAGATCACAGCAGGGGCCACTTCGTTGCTACATGCCACACACGTTAGCGTCACGAACGAGATCGCTAAATAGTGACGTATTTTAGCGATCTCGTTAGCGACGCTGTTTAGTGTGGCATACCCTTAACTGTCAATATAAGCTTTTGTTACTCATATGTTTGCAATTATATTTCTGTCTGTGATAAAAACATCTGTCAAACACACATAAAAACCAGAGGGCAGCAGATCATGTGAAAATATAATATTTGTGTCATTCTCAAAACTTTTGGCCATGACTGTAGGTTGCCAGCAAAATGGCCCGCTTTGTCCTCCTCTTCCTCCGACTTCTCCAATTCCTCCATTTGCAGCTGCTGAACGTCCAGCCTACACCTCAACATATGCCACTTTTTCCACCTCCCTAACTGGGCTGTACCCCCCCGAGGTCCGGCGTCAGCACTTGGCGCACCCGGGCAAGTGTCGGGGCCCTGAGCAGGTGGGGGGCCCACTCGCCGTCAGAGACACCGGCGTACTATGAGGGGCCCTGTGCCAGTTCTTGGCGCCCACTGGTGTGCCCCCCTGCTTGCTCAGGGCCCCAGCACTTGCAATATTTACCTCTCCCTGCTCCACCGCTGTGACGTCTTCCGCGTTTCCTGACAGTGACATTCAGGTCAGAGAGAGCGATGATGTCACGTCTGTGCGCCCTCTGCCTGAACAGTCACAGTGCAGAGAGCTAGAAGATGGCGACGCTGAGGAGTCCAGAATAGAGCAGTGCCCAGCCAGGTGAGGTATTTTTTTTAATGGTTGAAGCAATATATGGGGAGCATTATACGCTGGAGAATTATATATGGGGCCCATCATACACTTGAACATCATAGATAGGGCCCATTATACACTAGAGCATCATCCATGGGGCACATCATATACTGGAGAATTATATGGGGCCCATTATATATGGCGCATCATAAGGGGCACATTATATATGGAGCATGACATGGAGACAATTATATATGGAGCATTATATATGGGGACCATTATATTTGGAGCATTGTATGGGGCTCATCACACACTGGAGCATCATATATTGGGCCCATCATATACTAGAGCATCATATGGGGTTCATTATTTATGGGGAATCATATAGGGCCCTTTATATATGGAGCATCATATGGAGCACATATGGGGCCTATTCTGTATGGAGCAATATATGGGGCTCATTATTCTGTATGGCGCACTGTGGCGCACATAATACTGTAGAGGACTATACTGTCCGTTTTTTGAGCTATTGTAGAATTTAAAATAGATATCAGTCATGTAATGTAAGAAGTGAAGTATTTGGCATTGTACTATACCTATATTTCTGTGCCGTATCGGAGCATCATGAATTGTGGTATGTGTTAAAGGGGCCCACTGAGACTCTTTGGCCCGGGGCCCACGAAAACCTGGAGCCAGCCCTGCCCCCCCATAACTTTAGCCAAATAACCCCCAGTTTTCAATGCTTTACTATTATTATAAAGTTAATTAAGGTTGACAAGCGTAAGTAATAAGAATTGATGTCGTTGGCATTGAAATGGGCATTGTAGGTGTGTTTACTGTCCTCCTCTCCCTGCCAACTTTTATTCTCCATTGACTTGCATTGGGGTTGGATTTTCGACTCCAACCCGACCTTTTCCATTAGTCGGCCGACTTCGTTCGACTCGACTTTTGAGAAAGTCGGGTTTCACAAAACCCGACTCGACCCTAAAAAAGGCAAAGTCACTCATCTCTACTCATTTTATGTCTGGATCTAGTTATCAGTGGACAAAGATTCAAAGAGATATAGTCTTTTGTTTCTTTTGTAATAGATATTCCAAGATATTTGATTTTTATAAACTATTTAAATATTTAAGAAACTATCTGTCCCAGGGGTATCAATCCTCTCCAAAGGCAATAAAGTATACTTTGACCCAATTTATAGTCCATAAGTTTTCAGAATTTACATTATAACTGGCAGTGAATCTTCTTAACAAATAATAAAAGGTTGTCCACATAGAGAGCGACCCTTTCTTATTTATTCCCATATTTAAAACTCTCCACCCAGGGGTTTTGTCTAATCATACAGGCTATGGGCTCAAGTGCTAGGGTAAAAAGTAGAGTAGACAATGGGCAGTCCCATCTCAATCCCCTGTATAACTCTAGATTCTCAGAGATCTAGCCATTCACTCTTATGTTAGCAGTTGGAGCTCTGTATAGTAGCTATTCTGCCACCGATATATGTAAGAGACAGCTCTGATCCTTGTGAGTGACAATCTCCGATATAAACAATGGTAGGTAGGAACTCACTATAACACTTCCTTCCTAATCTTAATCGTGCACAGATATCTTCTTGAGAAGGTGAACTTGAATGTAACTGAAAGGTTTATTGGCATTACAATACTTTGTGAAGATGAATACATACAATTTCCTTCAGGCAAGAGGTATCAAGGTGGCTTCAGAAGAAAGGACATAGAGGTCTAAAAGGAATGCTGCCTTGAAGCTCCTAGCATGAATGATGAGAAACACAGAATGACGAAGCACACAAGATGGATGCCGGAAAGGGAAAACAGTTGAGAGGAGTGAGAGAGAGAGAGCAAAGTATAATGGGAAATAGAACCCAAGACAGCACTAAACAATAACCACTAGGTGGCAGCAAAGTACACAGTAACTATGAAATGTCATATTAATACTGGCTGAGACAGCATAGTAGCATAACCCATTTAATAAAGTGAGGACCAAACCTCATTTTCTTTAGCACCGCCCAAATGTAACCCCACTCCGTGCTATAAAAAGTCTTAGCGACATCTAAGGATAAAATAGCATCTTCTTAATCTTTAGTTTTGATAAGAGGGCACAGATCTTATCTGATTGCTATGGGAGTAAAATTTCCATTTATCTTTCTTAATGTCACTTTCAGCCCCCTCCCCATACACACAAATAAGGGGGTAAAAATCATTTCATGCTGCTCTAGGACTTCAAATGACTGTTGCACCTGAATTGTATCCCAAGTTTTCTGTATTCTTTGCAAGATTCTGGGTGTTAAAATGAGTTGCTCAGAATTCGGAAATGGTTTGTGCTGTTATTTTTCTCTCAGAAGCAGCGTCACACATAAGGCTGTGTGATAATACTGCTCATTTCCGTTCAATTAAATGGATGAGAAAGGAACTGTTTCTGGAAGTTGTTTTTTTTTCCCTGTCACTACTGATCTGGCACAGTGTCTTTGTGGGATACTTACCAAACCGGTCGGCAATAAGATGCTTTTGTTTCGTTTGCTTCCGTGCCGTCACAAAGGTCCTCCATGCCTTGAAACACATCGTGTAGTGAGTGTACCTGGAGGAGTCACAAGCAATCTCACTTGTATATTGCTCCAGAAATGTTATCATATATAAAACATGACAAGAAAACATATACAGAAGTACATAATATCAGTACGAGTCCAAACCCAACCTTCTGCAGTCCAATAAAAACTTTGATGTGATAGCCAAAACTAATGTGCAAGTCCAAAGGTTTCCACAGATAAAAGTAGCCGGACATATGGAGATTACGGTAGCTAAATGCCGGCGCCGCTTGCTTGCGCAGTTGGACGTAGCTTGTAGAAGTCTAAATTATCTTTCGCACCAGAACTGTATCAGAGGGACACATTTTTATTATACATTACAAATTTAAAGAAGCATTCCTATCTCATATATTTAGGGCAAATTCAGAGAATATGGAATAAACGTACAGTAGTTGCAGGTCACACAAATGGGACCTGTATCTATCTGGGGAACAGGGTCCTGATGTCAGTGGTCCTGTAATCAAATTTCCCAAACAAACCTCTTAACCCCTTAACGACCGCTGATACGCCTTTTAACGGCAGTAGTTAAGGGTACTTAAACCACAGCGCCGTTAATTAACGGCGCTGTGGAAAAACCCTATAGCGCCCCCCCCCCCAGAGTCGGATTTTCGGGGGTAGCCAAGACCCCAGAGAACATGATTCGGGTCGGTTTTTACCGACCCCGATGTTGCGATTGCCGTTATTAACAGTATAATGCCGACCGCAAAAAAAAAATAAAAAATCCGATGTGCCATTTAATTTCTCTCTCTTCTGATGTGATCGCAAACAATAATTTTTGTGGGAAAAAAAAAATTGTGGAAAAACTATATTTTTTTATTTTCATGGCTCTGCATTATAAACTTTTGTGAAGCACTTTGGGGTTCAAAGTGCTCACCACACATCTAGATAATATCCCTTGGGGGGGGGGGTCTAGTTTCCAAAATGGGGTCAGTTGTGGGGGGTTTCTACTGTTTAGGCACATCTAGGGTTCTGCAGACGCAACATGACGCCCGCAGACCGTTCCATCAAAGTCTGCATTCCAAAACGGCGCTCCTTCCTTTCCGAGCTCTGCCACGCGCCCAAACAGTGGTTCCCCCCGCACATATGGGGTATCAGCGTACTCAGGACACATTGCAAAACAACTTCTGGGGTACAATTTCTCCTGTTACCTTTAAGAAAGTAAAAATTTGGGGGTGAAAATATCATTTTTGTGGAAAAAAAAGTGATTTTTTTTATTTTCATGGCTCTGCATTATAAACTTCTGTGAAGCACTTGGGGGTTCAAAGTGCTCAACACATATCTAGATAAGCTCCTTGGGGGGGGGTCTCGTTTCCAAAATGAGGTCACTTGTGGGGGGTTTCCACTGTTTAGGCACATCAGGGGCTCTGCAAACGCAACATGACGCCCGCTGGCCACTACATCAAAGTCTGCATTCCAAAACGGCGCTCCTTCCCTTCCGAGCTCTGCCGTGTGCCCAAACAGTGGTTTACTCCCACATATGAGTTATCAGCGTACTCAGGACAAATTGCACAACAAATTTTGTGATTCAATTTCTCTTTTTACACTTCTGAAAAAAAAATGGTCCTGTGACGCACGCAAAGGGTTAATAAACTTCTTGAATGTGGTTTTGAGCACCTTGAGGGGTGCAGTTCTTAGAATGGTGATATTTGGGGGCATTTTCTGTCATGTACACCCTCAAAGTGACTTTAAATATTGTGGTCCCTAAAAAAAATGGTTTTGTACATTTTTTTTGTATAAATGAGAAATCGCTGGTCAACTTTTAAGCCTTATAACTTCCTAACAAAAAAAAAAAAATTGTTTCCTGATGTAAAGTAGACATGTGGGAAATGTTATTTATTAAGTATTTTGTGTGATATATATCTCTGATTTAAGGGCATAAAAATTATGTTTGAAAACTGCGAGAAGAACGGTGTGCCCGGGACGAGGTCGAGGCAGAGGACCAATTAAAGGAGCTGCGAAATGGCCGGGAACGACTTTGGTATTGAGACCGAAAGGGTCGATTGATTCTGCGCTGCGGAAGAAATTTACTTTTGCCACCCGTGGCGTCAGAAATAATTTGATCAAGGCGATCTCCAAAGAGACGCCCTGAATGATAAGGCAGCAAAGTCAAAGTCCTCTTTGAAGCCGAGTCTGCACGCCACTCTCGGAGCCAAAGGGACCTCCGAATGGCGATAGCATTGGCGGCTGTGAGTGCAGCGCAATTAGCTGCATCTAGGGACGCATGGACCATGTAGTCGCCTGCCCGAGTAATCTGTTAGGCCAGATTACGTGCCTCGGGGGGGGGGGGAAGAGGGATATCACTAGTAACCTTAACTAGATCCTCAGCCCAGGCCACCATGGCCCTCGCCACCCAGGTGGCCGCGAAAGAAGGAAAGAGCGATGCTCCAGCAGCCTCAAAAATCGATTTGGCGAGGTTGTCGATCTGTCTATCTGAGGGATTCTTAATGGATGAGCCATCTGAAACGGACAGAAGGGTTTTTGAAGCTAAGCGAGATACAGGTGGATCTACTACTGGAGATTCGGTCCACTCTTTTGCTACAGTTGCTGAAAATGGGTATCGCGCTTTCAGAGACTTCAGTCCTGAAAAACGTCTGTCTGGACGATCCCTATGTCCCTGAACAATGTCCGTAAACTCCGGGTGGTTACCAAACACCTTGTGAGGACGCTTAGCTCTTTTGAAAGAGATAGGATGATTCGGTTGAGACCCGGGTTCTTCATCTAGCTTCAGGGTTTTATTAACTGCCTCTATGAGAGAGTCTAGAGACTCTTGAAACTCTGGCGAGTTGGGGTCATCACTTGTATCCGACTCGTACTCAAAATCATGATCACTGAGATCTCTGGGAGAGGGGGAGCGAGAGCCTGAGCTCGCAGATGCCGAACCGCTAGATGGATTGGGAGATGCATTATGGCGGCGTTTTCTAGACGTCCGCTTTGCTGAAGCCGTGGGTCGGCCCCTGTCTGATGAGGTCTCTCTGAAGGCTGACGGGCCCCTTTCTGGAAAAGGGACGCCCTGGCTAGAAGAGGAGCCACGGAAGGTATCCAAGGCCCTAGTCAGAGAATCAATGGACTGTGCCAGAAACGCAGGCCACCCTGAAGGACCCGGCTCATTGGGATCAGGAATAGATAGGGGCTCCTGAACGGTAGTAGGGGGCTCCTGAGCAGTAGAAGCAGTGGGCTCTTGGGCACATGATGCACAGAATTGGGAACCATGCTTTGACGGCAGGGGAGCGTTGCATGAAGCACAGGCGGCATACACCACAGTGTGGTTTTTGTCAGGCCTTTTAGAGCCCTTTGATTGCGACATATTTCGCACCTGAGAGCCTGCTGCAGGAGAAGGTTTAAGCGCTGTGTAAGCTTACCCAGGTCCTGTGTCCGAGCCCATGAGAGGAAGATGAGGCGCTGAAGAATAGCCTGTTCGGTACCGCAGCGTTGATAATCCTGACAGGCCGGAAGATGGCGGCCGAGATTTTGCTGTTTTGCGCTTCTCGTGGGTCACGAGAAGCGCCAGAAGACATGGGAGGGAGGAGAAGGAGAAAGTAGGGAGGAGTTAATCACTCCCTGCCAATGGCCGGGCCCTGAACAGCGCGCAATGTGGGCGGAGCTAACAGGGAGCGCAGTAAGCCCGCCCTCCTCTTGAGGCCTATCCCGATCCGAAGCCGGGGCCTAAATTTGCGGCGCCGGCCCTGCGACGCAATAGAGATATGGATCGCAATAGCGGCCTCCCCCGGGCCGCAGCCAGGAAACTAACATTTTGTGACGCCGGCCCTGCGACCCGAAAGGGATCGCAAGAGCGGCTGCGACGGAGACAGAGACGGGGATCCAGGCGGCGGCGCCGCAGCAGACACAGACATCGCAATATTCAGCGTTTTTTCAGATGTACTCACTGCGGAGCCTCCTGGCTCAGAGTACCATGGCTGGCGCGTCCATACATCCTCAATCCACCATCCCTTTCATAGGGAGGCGGAGAGGGTTACTTCCAATCATCCTAGCACCAGCCGCTTTCATTAGTGGTGGTGAGGGGTAATCCGTTCCAAGCAATTCCGGAGCGCGTCTTACAGCCGTTAGACACATGGGGAGAGCGGCCCATTAAAGGGATCCGTCGCCCGATGGTAGCGTTGCAGGAGGGGGTACGTGGAGGCGACACTCCGCGTTCCCGCCTGTTGATGATTGTGGGAGATCGGGACTTTTCCTACAAGACCCGTCGCCCTTCCAAATCACGTAAAAAAATAGTAAAAATAATATTAAAAATAAAAATAACATTGGGGTCTGAAACCAGACCCTAGTGCCTCCTACAGACACTAAGCAAGAACTGGTTCAGGATTGAGCCAACAGAGGGTGTATACTGCAGGAGCCAGAGGAGGAATTTTTTTCTGTGTATTGCTTAGTGTCCTCCTAGTGGCAGCAGCATAACACCCATGGTCTTGTGTCCCCAAATGAGGCGATGGAGAAAAACACATTTAACACATTGGTGAAGGAGAAATATGAAATGAACATGTAATATATCACTTGCTCCCCTTAAGAAGTAGCCAGAAATAAAAACCCTGCTGGAAGATCAACCTCACGGTAAAACATACATTATATGTAATGGTTGTATTGTAATATTTTTCAGCATAGCTTTACCTGTAATGGCATTCAGCGCGGACATTAAGCCTCCACTCCTTACACAATGTCCACCACTCCTCCTTCCACTGAGAAAAGCAGTAACGTAGTAGTTGAAATGAATAATGGCGTCTATAGAATGTGTTTGCATTAATTTAAAAAAAAAAAAAGAAAGAAACACGTTAGTAATAGTTTATTAAATAAAATCCTACTGAATATAGTTTGGTTTAAAAGCTTTGGACGTCTTTGACGTAGAAAAAAAAACATTTCTCACTTAAATTAGTAGCTACCTGTAGTTAAAAAAAAGTGCACCAAATTTCAGCCTGTATGGTTTATTTCTTTGATCACTTTCAGAACCCTTATCCCCATATATTCGTTTTTCAGCCTAATTCTTTTAGACTTTAATTTTGTCGGAGAGGTAAATATCCCACTTAGGGTAAGTTCACATTATGCGTTTTGGAAGGTTTTTTTTTCTGCCACAAAACCTGATCTTTTGGCAGGAAAGAAGCTGCAGAAAAAAAAAACAACAGGTTTTGCTTGGTTTTTCTTATGTTTATGCTGCATTTTTGGCATTCTAGAGTTGTCTCTTGTGCATGCTGATAAAGTTTAATACAAAAAAAAAAAATTCCTATTCTACAGAATCAGGTTTTGGCACAAAAAATACAGCAAAACCTGATACCTGCATTTTTGCTGTGGATTTTCAGTGTTTTTTTCACCACCATTGCCAATGGTTGAAAAACGCTGAAAAAATGCTGACAAAAAAACATGAAAGAAGTGACATGCTCTATGTCCAAAAAACCATGCAAAGCACAAAATACTGATGACAAAAAAAAACAAAGTGTGTGCATGAGATTTCTGAAATCTCATATACTTCGCTGGTACTGTAAAACACAGCTGAAAATTTGCATTAAAAAGGCATTAAAAACATGCTGAAAAAACGCCTAGAGTAAACTTAGCCTTACAGTGAAATTTTTTTTTTGGCCTGAGCATTTTCCTAATTATAATTAAGTGTCCATTCTGCAGTGTACGAACATAGCCTTACACACAAAGCCAATTGTAATAGGAAACACATTTTATATAATTCTCAGGTATTTTGTAGAAAAAAAAAAGTGTGATGTGGGATGAAAAACACTTCCAGAACCTATAATATGTGACAATGTCTAATCACTGGCTGCAGAGCTTATATTTAGCAAAGGTAGTTTACCAGCCGTTTGTGTTACCCATAGAGAATTTTCGTGAACATTCACTATACCTTGTCTGCACAGACTAAAAAGCTTTAGTAACTTTACCTTGCAGTGGATGGAAGGACCCTTCCAAAAGCTTTCCTTATCCAGAGGTATAGGAACTTTCTGGCCAGATGCCTACAGATAATGAAGTATTTGGTTAGAAAATTGGAATAAGTACACTTCTTTCAAGTAACATGGACTTCCGAAATGACAGATTAGTGAAAGAGTTTATTTAGGATCACGGATTCTTCCCAGCAAGTGGCTGTCCTTTTTATTTAACCAATTCCCAAGTGGTAGGGGTTCAGAGACTGCACCGACTTCTCTTGACATCACTGCCTTATTGCTTCCGCAATCTAGCAGCATCAGGCTGCGTCAGAGACAGCAGAGAACCATGAGCTAAAGACATAAAGTAGTTCATCATTGCTTTTGTATTTCTAGCTATATACAGGCTGATTTGCATGTCAGCATTTCACATACGAGTGCTATTCGATTTTGTCACGGACAGAGAATATACCGTAAGCATTGGTAATGTCAAAGACATCATTGGACTCAGTGATCATGTGTCTGCCAGGATAGCAGAGCTGCTGGGCTCTGCCAGTGACTTGTCATAGAAGATATGGCCATACTAACCTGAAGAATTAAAGGGAACCTGTCACCTCGTTTTGCCGCTGAGATGCGGCCACTGCCTTTCGAGGCTTATCTACAGCATTCTATAATGCTGTAGATAAGACCCTGGTCCGACCTGAAAGATAAGAAACAAAATGCAACATGTTGCATTTGGCGCAGCGTCAAAACAGCGCATGCGGACGCATCCACATGGCCTGCGTACCTGATGTTAAAGATAAGGTACGCAGGACGCATGCAGACGTAGGCGGAGCTGAACAGAAGAGGTGCGGCAGGGGGTGGGGCTTAACGGAGGAAGTCCGCAGCCCTCCACAGCCCTGCCGAACGCTAGTGTGAAACTAGCCTAAGCACTGTGTGTAGCATTACAGCAGCAGTTATCGATCAGTAACATTAGAGAAAGTAACAAGTAAGTGCTGTGTGTAGCAATACAGATTAACTTTTAATTAAATCATAGCTTAAAGGGAACCTGTCACCCCCCCAGGGCCTATTAAAGTAAAAGAGCCACCTTCAGCAGCACTAAGGCTGCATTCTGTGAAGGTGGCTCTTATGGTTCTTATCACTAGGATCGCAGAAATAATAAGTTTTATAAATTTCCCGCCATACATCTATTGAGTCAGGGAGGTATGTATTCTCCCCCTGAGTCAACCGCCTCGCAGTCGCCCATCATCCCCCTCTGGTCTCCGGCCCCCGCCTCCTCTCTTTTTTGTGACGTCACCGGCGCCTGCGCTGAGCAATCAGTACTCGGGCATGCGCCGTGCGCGCTGCCCGGGAACTTACATCATGATGTATTCACACTGCGGGGCTGGGAATCTGGCGATCCTAGTGATAAGAACCATAAGAGCAACCTTCACAGAATGCAGCCTTAGTGCTGCTGAAGGTGACTTTTAATTTAATAGGCCCTGGGGGGGGGGGGTGACAGGTTCCCTTTAAAAATAAAGCAGAGCAGCAAGAGCCCAAATCCAACACCTACTATCAGGATACTACAAACCACAGAAAAGCATTCCCATCCTTTCGTAAGAATGCTAACGTATCTGATAAGTGATGCTAGGACTAAAGCCCCCGTCTCACATAGCGATACACCAGCAATCCCGACAACGATCAGGATCGCTGGTGTGTCGCTACATGATCGCTGCTGAGCTGCCAAACAGGCAGCTCAGGCAGCGCTCAGCACAGCGACACTGCGGTTACCCGCAGTGTACGTTGGATACCAGCACCCTGATGCAGGGCGCTGGTATCCAAGGTACACATCGGGTTTCCAGGCACAGCCCCGCGCCTGGAAACCCGTTGTACCTTGGTTACCAGCGGATCGCTGGTCTCCCGCAGCGATGCGTGCTGGCCAGCGGGAGACCAGCGATCAAAAAAATGTCCAGGACATTCAGCGACGATCAGCGATACCCAGCAGGGGGTCTGATCGTCGCTGAATGTCACACACAGCGATATCGCAGGGGAGATCGCTGTTGCGTCACAAAACTAGTGACTCAGTAGCGATCTCGCTAGCGAGATCGCTGTGTGAGACAGGGGCTTAAGTAAGTAAAATGTCACAGTGCAATAAAGTGAATGAAAAATGAAGAAACATTGTGAATCTCACTCAACTGAAGTGCAGACTGTTCTACGGGTCACGTCCATACGGGTAAAAGGACTCTTCATTCTGCCCTGTAGCGCCCTCTGCAGTTGATCCTGCCCTAATAAGGGCAGAATCCAAGTGGAGCCATTATCCCAAAAAGATTGAACGGTTTTGATAAAATCACTGTTTTATCTGCTACAGATCTACCTGCTGCCATATAATCCTCCATATTCATGAGCTCTGTATAACCCCGCACCCTCTACTGACTGGCAGATTTCCGAGTACACTCTGGCAGCTTTCTGCATATGCAGAGCGTACTCAGAAAGCTGCCAATTACTGATTGAAAAGGGTATATACAGAGCTCATGCATATGGATGACTGCACAGCAGCAGATTTACTGGTCCTGTAGTGATAATCTCCTGCTGGTAAAAAAAACGTGATTAAAAAAACAACTTTACAGCAAAGCAGCCGAATAAGTGACACGTTGCAGGAATCAGGGCCTCTGTCTCTACTTCATGTTGCCCTCAGAATAGATGGCAAAAGCTATCTAATTCTCAGGATTTCAGATCATTGGAGTCAGAATCAGTCTGCCGCTTACAGCTCTGCATGTAAATGGTGGACTGTGCTGAAACAGCACACTTGTGTTCACTGTGTAGCATCTGCTGCTGGGAATTCTAAGTTCCCACTCACTTAAACAGAAGATGAGCCACAATTTTCGGCCATTGCCAAGAGAATAAAGCTGAGCTGCAGTTCTCAGCAGAGGCTGCTACATAGTGAACACAGCCATGCCGTTTTGGCTCCGATCACATCCAAAGGTGATAACAGCTGAGCAATGACGATTGTCGGATCAAAAAAACTGCTATTTACCTGCAGATATAGTAATAATCTGCAGGTAGTGTTTAAGGCTATGCACCAACGATCAAGAAGTAGTAGTTTTGGAAGCAGCGTATTTTCGCTGCATCCAAAACGCTGCGTTCTATTCATGCAGGTAAATCTGCATGTGTTTCCAATACATTATAATGATTATAATGTGGGAATTTCTGTTGCGGAGAATAGCGTCTCGGCAAGAGAAATTGACATGCGTTGCATGTCAGTTTCCACAGGTGATCCACAGGTGCACATAGATGAACAGTGGACATGGGATTTCTAGAAATCCCATCCACTGTGCTGTAACATCTGGACACTGCATAAATACACAGCAACAAAACCTCAGCAAATCCTGAATGTGGGAACGTACCCTAAATCATGACTGGCAGACTTATTGGAACAGGGGCTACAGGGTGAAAATGGAGTTATATGCTCTCTGTAGAGGCTCACTTCCAATCAGCTCCAGCCTCAGTGCTAGCCTGCTGTGCAGCGCCCGAGCTAGCCTGCTGTGCTGCGCCCGTGCACAGCGCAGGTTGTCAATCTGCAGGGGAGTGATTGCAGCTGCACTCCGATGACTAGGAGCGAGCAGGGAGAATATGAATTCATTTCCCCCTGTAGCTGCTGCTCCATTAAGGCCTCTTTCACACATCCGTTTTTTTACCTCAGGCGCGATCCGGCGTGATGTTAAAAAAACGGATCCGGTACCGGATGCGTTTTTTTAGCATTGACTTTCATTAGCGCTGGATCGCGCCTGATGTCATTGTGTTGCATCTGTTTTTGTCCGGATCTGGCGAAAATGTACATTCCGGCGGCCGGACAAAACGGTGACTGCAACGTTTTTATTTTTTTCCGGAGCCGCCTGATAGTGCCTGAAGCGGCGCATCAGGCGGCCGGAAATAATAGAAGTCTATGGAACCGGACCAGTTTTTTGTGCAATCCGTCAAAAGACTGATCCTGATTCTGGAAATCAGGGACTACTACTACTACTACTCGGTCCGGACATGCGTACTTGCATTTTCCGGCTGCAAAACTTCTTTTTCCGGGTTCAAAAGTTCAGGTCGGATCCAGCAAAAAAACTGACCCGTTGCATCAGTTTTTTCATTTCAGCGCCGGATCGGTCCCTTCAGGTATTCGACGGATTATACCTGACACAAAAAAACGGATGTGTGAAAGAGGCCTAAGGCAGCTACACGTGATTGATACGCTAAGTAATGTGGATTACCACTATATCTGTAAGTATTTTACGATTTTGGAGGTTCTCTTTAAACTCTACTCACATCTACATTCAGCGTCGGACTGGAACACCTTTGGCCCACCAGAGAAAATCATTCTTGGGGCCCACTATGTAGCTACATAGAAATAAATACAAGACCACCAATTGTGCAGTAAAACACACTAATATCAGGGTATAATATAAGGTAGTACATGTCTTAATTATGTAGCAGGAGTTGGGGTAGCCTCCCTCATAGATTATAAAGCAGACCCTCATAGGGGATAATGCTGCCCCCCATAGGGGATAATGCTGCCCCCCTCATAGGGATAATGCTGCCCCCCCTCATAGGGTATAATGCTATATATATATATATATATATATATATATATATATTATATATATATATATATATATATATATATAATAGATAAAAGATAGATATACCATATATACTCGAGTATAAGCCGACCCCCTAATTTTGCCACAAAAAACTGGGATAACTTATCGACTCGAGTATAAGCCTAGGGTGGAAATGAGATTATGCCCCATATGCTGCCCCATGTATTATGCCCCACAAGATGCTCCATAGATTGTGCCCCATATGCTGCCCCATAGATTCTCGATAGATTGTGCCCCCATAGATGCTCCATAGATTATGCCCCCATAGATGCTCCATAGATTATGCCCCCATAGAAGCTCCATAGATTATGCCCCCATAGAAGCTCCATAGATTGTGCCCCCATAGATGCTCCTTAGATTGTGCCCCCATAGAAGCTCCATAGATTGTGCCCCCATAGAAGCTCCATAGATTGTGCCCCCATAGATGCTCCTTAGATTATGCCCCCATAGAAGCTCCATAGATTGTGCCCCCATAGATGCTCCTTAGATTATGCCCCCATAGAAGCTCCATAGATTGTGCCCCCATAAATGCTCCTTAGATCATGCCCCCATAGATGCTCCAGATTATGCCCCCATAGATGCTCCATAGATTATGCCCCCATAGATGCTACTTAGATTATGCCCCATAGATGCTCCATAGATTATGCCCCCATAGAAGCTCCATAGATTATGCCCCCATAGATGTGCCCCATAGATTGATGCCCCATAGATGCTCCTAGATTGTGCCCCATATAGATTATGCCCCCATAGATTATGCCCCCATAGAGCTCCATAGATTATCCCCCATAGATGCTCCATAGATTATGCCCCATAGATGCTCCATAGATTATGCCCCCATAGATGCTCCATAGTATGCCCCATAAATGCTCCACAGATTATGCCCCATCCCAAATGCTCCACAGATTTGCCCCATAGATTATGCCCCATAGATGCTCCACAGACTGTGCCCCATAGATGCTGCATGGAATAGGCCTCTTTATGCTGCAGCAGCTGCTGCAAAAAAAAAAAAAAAAGACATACTCACCTCTCGTCGCTGGGGGCCAGGTGCCGGTGTCCTGAGCAGGCGGGGACACCGGCGCGCTATGGGGGACAGGTGCCGGTGTCACCGCTGGCTCAGGGCCCCGGCACCTGGCCCCCAGCGACGAGAGGTGAGTATGTCTTTTTTTTTTTTTTTTTGTGGCTGGTAAGTGCCGGCGTACCTGATGCGCAGTTCCTTCAGCCTCCCGCCACGGTTCCAGGTGTAGCTCACTCGGTAAGGTCCTGGACGGCTGCTCTTAGCCTGCCTCATGTTTGCAGGGCCCCTGAGGGCCACAGCTGGGACTTTGGGAGGCAATTTGGCCGTGGCAGCCTTATGTGCCTTCTGCCTAGAAGAAGCAACCATTATGTAATGACAGCGAGAGCAGACAGCAGTCTCCGCACTCAACCTCTATAAGGGCGCCATACCGGTCTCTCAGCGGACGCTCCATCTGGCAGCTCCGGTCACGGCAGCTCCGGGCACCGCCACATCCGCGCTCCACTTCCCGCTCGTTGTCAGGACGCCTGTGATTAGAGAATGTAGAACAGCGCCATCTGCTGACACAGGGCGGCATGACATCACAGTGCGGGCAGGCTCCCCTGTGAAGAATAACGTGCGCCAATGTCTCCACTGTCACCTCAGAAAACGCGCACTTCTCATGTGTGTTCTGCCTTTCTAACTAGTTGCATGCATTATCATCTTGGTAAGTGCGGTTTTTAGGGCTAAGTGGAGCTGTTATCTTGGGAGACGTATCCGTGTCCTGACTTATGTGTCCTGTGCCAAGTGCACCATCTGGGACTCTTGTAAATGATCACGTTCTGGATGTCTGCACCGACCACAAGGGGGAGCTCATTGCAGACATGGTCATATGGCTGCCATCTGCCTATGGGCACAAGCAGAGACATTACCGCCATAACAATGTCTGCTATTTTAGTGGTGAAAAAAAAGTTTTCTGAGACTCTGAACTTTATTTTTCCCTCCATGGAGCCAAGTGAGGGCTTGTTTTTTGCCTGCCAAGCAGATGTTTTTATTGGTACCATTTTGGAGTACATATGATCTTTTGATTGATTTTTATTGTATTTTTTTTTCTAAGTGCGATGATGGAAAAGTGACAATTCCGGGGGTTTGATTGATACTTTTCAGCAAAACAGAGGCTTTTTTTCTCCACATTGTCATCTGTCTGTAATTGTATGGCTGCTTTGTACGGCTTTGTGGGATCAGTTTTTTTACATGAACACCTTAATAAATAATAAAAGGCCCATTACAGTTTACTATATCAATAATTGGAATACGTCCATGAATATTCTGTCTTAGGGCCTGTGCACACGTTGCGGATTTGCCTGCGGATTTTTCCGCGCCAAATCCGCACCTCTTGGCAGAAAACGCGTGTCCTTTTTTGACGCGGTTTTTGACGCGGTTTTTCATGCTTTTTCTCATGCGGTTTTGTATGCGTTTTTGACAGCTAAATAAAGATGTGTGGTTTAACAACAAAAAAAAGATTTGTGATGTCATTTCTTGTCCAACCTCCTCTTTTACATTTGTCCAACCCACACTCCATTACACACACAGATAGAGATAGGCCGGCGTCACACTTGCGAGTGTGATGTAAGTCGCACGACTTTCTTGCATCAACACCCGGCACGGCCGCCCGCTCTCAGACCCGAGTGTACGGCTGCATGTATTTCTATACATGTATTTCTATGCAGCCGCACACTCGGGTCCTAGAGCGGGCGGCCGTGCCGGGTGTTGATGCAAGAAAGTCGTGCGACTAACTCACATCACACTCGCTAGTGTGACGCCGGCCATAGATAGATTAATAGATACCAGTAGTTAGATAGATAGATAGAAAATACATAGATAGATGGATAATAGATAGTTAGAAATATATATATAGAAAGATAGATATATAGAAAGACAGAAAGATATATAGGTGGATAGATAGATAGATAAAATGGTACATAAATAGTTAAAGACACACGCGTACACACACACAAAATCTTAACGCAATAATTTAAAAAAAAATAGGAAAAAAATGACGTGGGGTCCCCCCATAATTTATAGCCAGAAAGGCTAGGCAGACAGCTGCGGGCTGATATTCATAGCCTATGAAGGGGCCATGGATATTGGCCCCCCCCGGCTAAAAATACCAGCACCCAGCCGCCCCAGACTTGGCGCATCTGTACAATTCCGGCACTTAGCCCCTCTCTTCCCACTCCCATGTAGCGGTGGGATATGGGGTAATAAGGGGTTAATATCACCTTGCTATTGTAAGGTGATATTAAGCCCGGTTAATAATAGGCGTCAATAAGACGCCTATCCATTATTAATCTTATATTAATAAAGAGTTAAAAAAAAACAACACATACATAAGAATAAATTATTTTAATGAAATAAAACACAACACGGTTTTCATATCTTTATTATACGCTCAGATCCAAGCGACGCCCTAGATCTCCTGTAATAAAACGTAAAAAAATAAAACAACCGTATACTCCCTGTCCGACGCAGTCCAATTAATAATGAGTGTCCCACGACGGTCTCCCCTATAGAACGTGACATCAGGTGATGCCACTGCTCTGTAGGACCTCCCAGTGATCCACTGACAGGAGACAATGGCTCCTGCAGTGCATCACTGAGATTACCTGAGTTCATTGTCTCACTTTATGGCAATGCTGCGTGGGAATTTTCTCACCCAGCATTGCCTTGAGAGAATGAATGGAAGTGACGTCATTCTGTCCTGGCGGCAGAGCGGTACACAGATGGATGGCGTCGGGGAATAGGTGAGTATATACTCTATGTTCTGTATGTCATGTGTATGTTATATGTTGTATGTCATGTGTATGTTCTGTATGTCATGTGTATGTTATATGTTGTATGTAATGTATGTGTTGTTTTTTTTTTTTTTTACATTCAGCACATTAGCCGGATGACGGGACTACTACTGTCCCATCATTGGCTAATGTGTCAGTCACTGTCACTGTAGCAGGCATAGCCGGATGGGACTTGTAGTCCCATCCAACAATGCCTGCATACACAGATCACGCACACAGCCCCGCACACCGCCGCACATACACAGATCACGCACACAGCCCCGCACATACACCGATCACGCACACAGGCCCGCACACTGCCGCGCAGACACCGGCACACAACACTCACGCCCACACACATAGGCGCCACACACATACACGCCCACGCACCGCCCACACCCTAGCGCGCACATTACACGCCCACACTCGCCACACACTTCCCTCTCCGAACTGCAGCGATTTCACCCGCAGCAAAACCGCAGATCTTTTTTAGACCTGCAGTTTTGCTGCGGAAGTGCCCGACTCAATGCAAGTCAATGGGCACGGAACCACAGTTCCGCACAAAGAATTGACATGCTGCGGAAAATAAAGCGCGGCAAAATCGCGCGTGTTTTTCCGCAGCATGTGCACAGCAGACATGCGGTTTCCATTGGATTACATTGCGCACTGTGCTGCGGGTTGGATGCGTTTCCGCACGTTGAAAAATGCAGCGGAAACGCATCTAAAAACGCAACTTGTGCACAGGGCCTTACTGCCCACTTCTAATAGGTGTATACAGCCGAAAATTATGTACGACAGCGCACTGTGACTCCATTTGCATCATTACTGTCAGTGACCCCATCTGCATCATTACTACCAGTGACCTCGTCAGCATCATTACTGTCAGTGACCCTGTCTGCATCATTACTGTCAGTGACCCCATCAGCATCATTACTGTCAATGACCCCATCAGCATCATTACTCAGTGATCCATCAGCATCATTACTGTCAGTGACCCCGTCTGCATCATTACTGTCAGTGACCCCATCAGCATCATTACTGTCAATGATCCCATCAGCATCATTACTGTCAATGATCCCATCAGCATCATTACTGTCAATGACCCCGTCAGCATCATTACTGTCAATGACCCCATCTGCATCATTACTGTCAATGACCCCATCAGCATCATTACTGTCAGTGACCCCATCAGCATTATTGTCAGTGACCCCGTCAGCATCATTACTGTCAGTGACCCCTGTCAGCATTACTGTCAGTGACCCCGTCAGCATCATTACTGTCAATGACCCCATCAGCATCATTACTGTCAGTGACCCCGTCAGCAGCATTACTGTCAGTGACCCCATCAGCATCATTACTGTCAGTGACCCCCATCAGCATCATTACTGTCAGTGACCCCGTCAGCATCATTACTGCCAGTGACCCCCATCAGCATCATTACTGTCAGTGACCCCATCAGCATCATTACTGTCAGTGACCCCATCAGCATCATTACTGTCAGTGACCCCGTCAGCACACACAACTGAATTCTGTTTAGCAGGGGTCTTCGAATGTTATCCCCGATTGGAGACACAGTACATGGGATAAAATGTTAGTCTATCTGATTCTTATCATTGCTTAGCCAGTGATTGTTTCCAGGTTTCCTGTATCAAACTGTGAAAAACAGACCTCACTAGTATGCAACGAGGATGCTATATGCGTGCTTTCCAAGGTTTTCATGGACCGATGGAACTGAATAGGTGATTTTGATTCGTGACTCTGAAAAAAAATTGGACATCTGAGCATCTCCCAGAGAAAATCTGAGTGTGAAAGGGGCTCGCCCCTATGTTGTCTGGATGCAATACTGATTACATATGTACAGCACAACAATGAATGCAAGTCAATGTTGATTGTGATGGTCCACGTGCAAAAAATAGGAGCATACACTACTTTAATCCGTGTTCCGGATCAGACTCGCCCATTATGTCAATAGCGGAGTTAGGCTGGGCTCACACTTGCGAGTGCAATGCGAGAAACTCGAGCATCAATACCGGACACTGCCGCCAGCACTTGGGACCGGAGTGTGCAGCTGCATGTGTTTCTATGCAGCTGAATGCTCCGGTCCAAGTGCCGGTGGCAGTGTCGGGCATTGGGGAGAGTTTCTCGCATTGCACTCACAAGTGTGACCCCGGCCTTAAAGCAATCACCATCTGCATGTCATACATTCTCTATGGATTCATTACAATTATTAATGGGAATCTGTAACCAGCGGCTGGCAGAGAGGATGACGGCTGTTTCGCGTTACCACGCTTCAACGGGTCCAGGTGAAGCGTTGTAACACGAAACAGCCGTCATCCTCTCTCCCCGCACACCGCTGCACCTTACCATCTAAGATGATAGTCACGAAATAAAGGACTTTTCATTCAAGCTGCCATGGTGAGTGCCGCATAGTTTTTTCTGAATCACAAAGTAGCATGACCATTAATGAGAAGTGCAGCATGAAGACTAGCTTTAACTACACCAGAGCTAAAGCCTTTGCCTAATTCAGCTTCTATGCAGATTGTTTTCAAATATGGGAACTACTTAATGAAGAACATTTGGATCCAGCTAACCTGGTGTCCTTAGTGTACGGTAGAGGCTGGGGTCACACATAGCGAGCGCCTTATGTGCATTTACGAGAACCTGCTCCCCAAGGTGGGGGATTCAGGGCGACTAGAGATGGGACGATCGATTCACAGGATTCGAGTCCATCAGCCAGGTAGTCTGTAGTCTCTGGCCACCACACGGGAGGCTCCCTAATCGCATTTCTTCTGGGATCTCCATTGCAGCTTCTGATTGGCGAGGCTGGAGCAACATCATCTGTGCATCAGGCCGCACTGGGGATCCTGGAGGGTAAGAGATTTGCCAGCCTCCGTCCAGCAGCAAGAGCCAACTTAACTGGTGGATAGGAGTCCCACATATTGATCTGTCCATCGTCTGGTGATGTGTCACATCACAATGGCATACATGAGACTCGGTAGGCTATATGTTCAGGATCAGGAAACACCAGCGTTTTGGATGTAGCTATTTTCAATGCGTTCTAATCATGTAGTTAAATCCACATATTATTAGTGAACTATGCAGATTTACCGCATCTAATAAATGGCTATGGGGGAAACTACGCAGACTAGCGTTTCCGCTGCAGATAATTAACATGCTGCAGCTCATAAACCGGCAGCGCTGGAGAGTTTACGCAGCAGTGAATAGCAGCACAGTGGGCAGGGGATGTCTATAAATCCCATCCACTGTGCTTCTAACGTAGAACGCAGCGTAGGAGAGCTGCATCCATAACGCTGCTATTCCTGATCATGGGCACGCAGCAATATTGTGTGACTATATTAGTGCCGCAAATAAAACCACCAAGTTACAGACAAGTCGCTTGTGGTCTGCATTGAAGCCTATGACGTGTGCATCACTTAATAACAATAATAATCTTTATATAGCGCCAACATATTCCGCGGTGCTTTACAACTCAACAGTTCATATACAACAGTCATAAGTAACAAAGTTAACGATAATACAATAATTAAAGCAAAATAATGATGACCCTGCTCATAAGAGCTTACAATCTACAATGAGGTGGAGAAGACACAAGGTACAGGGGCTTATTTACATTGCTGGTCCGGCCATCTTGAGGAAATGGGGGATAGATAAAGGCTCCATGAGCTGGTCACCAGTATTTGTGGTGCTTTTGGGTGCGGTGGAGTTTGATGGAGAATTATGTTCAAAGAAATAGTGAGTGGGCTATATATATATTGTGAGGTTTCACTCACTCGGCTGCTTCAGAGGTAAATCAGGAGACACTTTCTTATGCAAAAAGTCCTTAGGTTTATTGCTTCATAAACCACATAGTAACAGGCAATACAAATCTTCAATGTTTCAGCTCCTGCCTGGAGCCTCACTCCTCAGTCACAGAGTCCTCTCTGTAATGTCCCACATGGAAGTCTGTCCACACTGGCAGACTCCCACACACTCTCTAACAGGTGCCAAGCACACTCAGTTACATAGCCGTAACCCCGCCCACAGGTGAGGTCAGGATCACATGGTTAGGTCACATGGTTATGAACTCACCACAGGTCCTTTTGATACACATAAACAACTACAGGCTTTATCTTGGGTATTCAGACACATACCCCTTGGGTGGGTTTGTAGGTGACTGGACCCGCCCAGCTCTCCAAGTCACCTGGAAGCCTCCCAATGTATAGCAAAACTCTCAGCAGTAGATCTGCTGAACAAAACATGCTCAGGCTTCCATCACAGGGCCACCCACCTCTGCGATACATAACGTCCATCCATCACATGCCTCCATGCATATCCCGAGGGCCATACACAGTGCCCCCTAGCTGCATCAGGGGTCATTACACCACATACCTTCCCCCTCTGTTCAAACTTGTGGGGTTGAACACTTTTTACCCGACCAGAGATCCTTCTCGGTCGCCTCTGCCAGTCAAACCGTCTCTCTAAGTCGGACCCTGCTACTAATCTCTTTGGTAGGCATCTGTCCTCCGACTCTGTCACATCTGTTACTGACGCCCCCCTGTCAGACCACCCGCATCCCCAGCGGTCAGTACGGCGTCGCAATTCTCTTGCTCCCATACGTCCTGTCTGGTCTGAGTCCTTTTCATTTTGTCTACTACAGGTTCTCCTGCTTAGGTCACTCATCACTGAGCTAACTGAGGCATCGCTACTTCTACCTCTTCCATCAGGCGACCTATTTCCTGTATTAGCTCCAGCTTGAGTACTTGAAGTCTTGAGCGAACCTCTTCGCCTCTCAATACCATGGGTTGAAGGTGGCGGCCATCTTCTTTCCATTTTTTGTAGGTTTCTGTTGACCTGCTCCCTCTCAAGTCGTAGCCTCTCTACTTCTCTCAAGTATGACACACGATACTTCAGGAGCATCCGGATATTCCCAAGGCTCTCCCTGGATCCGACAACGAGGAACGGAACCATCCCGTCTTCACCCTGACCTGGACTTCGTCATCAGCAGGAATCCGGACTCTCGTCACACCGGACCTATTCACCATCTCCTGCATCACTTTCCCCAGTCTTCCGATGACTTTCTTCACCAGACCTCTGGGCACTTGAATGATGTCTTCCATCTATCCAAGCTGACTTTGAACCTTTTTTGCTTTCTCCAACCGTCGAGTGGCTTCGTGATTTCTCACTAGGATCATTTGCTTCGTGCGGAGACAATGTAGGTGCATGTCCCTCAGGATAGCCACCCGCTTCATCGTGACTTCCCTAGTCGACAGTATGACCAACTGTTTCATCTCTGGCACCCAGTTCACACTACATGCTTCTACCGCCTTTCTAAAGGCCTCATGCACCTCCTCACTGGCACACACTTCTCGCAGGTCTTTGGGTATCTCTATTACACACTTGAAACCCGACCCGTCACCTTCTTGGACAGACTGTTGGACCTCCTCGTCCTGAGCGTTAGTACAGTTTTCCAAGACATCACTCTCCCTTGTGTGCCCATCTGCATGGCACTTCTGCTGGATTTCTTCTCCCATGGATTTCTGGAGCTGAGCACTAGTCTCCTCCTTTATCTTGAGCTCTCTGAAAACTCTATCTCGCTCTTCTGCCAAGCCGCGACACTCTTCCTCCCTCCGGAGAAGCTCCTGCTGGTGTTTCACTTGGGCCTCTCTGAGCTTAGAGACTTCCTTCTCCAGCTCCTCCATTCTGTGCTCAATTATTCGTCTCAGGACCCTTTCTTGCTCGACTATCTCTTTCACTGACTCTTTAAGCAGCTCCATCTCATGGTCCTGCTCTCTTTTAGCCAGCACATGTCGCACCATTACCTCTTCAATTACATTTTCAGATGGGCTTTCTTGCCCACCAACACTCTGCTTCTTCAGAGTTCCGCCTGTTCCGGCATCCGCAGCTTCCACTGTCTCACGACTCCCGGTAACTTCAGAGAGCTCCAGCTCTGCCTCCTTATCAAGGACCGGTACCTGACCCTGACTCTTCCTCATCATTTCTCTTCTTAGAGGATGTAGCCTGTCCCGCCTTTCCACGGCCCCTGCGGCGAGAGGAAGATCGGCCATTTTTACTCGGCTCCACCTTACTGTACTCGCTTTCCCTTGCGGTCGAGTCACAGTCTGGACAGGAGTCACTCTCGGGGCCCCTCCCGTTACCCTCTAACTGGGTGTCCGTTCTAGAGGTCTTATCTACCACATCGTCATTGGTTCTACTGTCATACATTTCAGAGGACATCATGTCAGTAAGTCGGGCAGACGCATCCTTTCCTCCTGTGTCACCGTCTGACTCGTCAGTTTTGGGAGGTGTCACTGTCCCAATGTCTGCCACCCCAACAGTAGAGAGGCCTCCCTCCTGCTGTAGAGGAACTCCCTGTCCACAAGCCAGAGAACAGTTTAGAGTCCCGACCTATGACCACTGGACACAACAAATTAGGGACTATAGCGACATCCTGTCCTGCAATGTCCCAGCCTGTCTCAAAGACTACCCTGGCCACTGGATAATCTTTAGTGTCCCCATGGATACAGGTGACCCCGACCTTTCTTCCAGGTATTTGAAACCCGTCAGGTGCAACCCTCACTAGAGTCACCGGACTCCCCGAGTCGACCAGACCCACCACCTCTTCATGGTTTATCTGCAGGGCACACCCCCGTAGTAGTGTGCCGGGTGGATAGTTTGTAAGGCAGACTGGACACACACAACATATTTGCCCCGGGTAACAGTTTGTCTGGACCTCCCCTTTAACGTTGGGATCCTCCACCCCCTTTTTGCCAACCATCCCCTTTTGGGTTGCCGCCCCCTTTTGGGACTCCGCCCCCTTTGGGTTATCATCCCCTTTTGGGTTACCACCCCCTTTTGGGACTCCGCCCCTTTTGGGCCATCATCCCCTTTTGGGTTGCCACCCCTTTTGGGACTCCGCCCCCTTTTGGGCCATCACCCCTCCTTGGGTTATACACCGTGGACTCCCCCCACGGCTCTACCAGACCCCAGTTCGCACAGACCCTTATGTCTCTCGGGGCTGGTACCGTCACTTTAAGAGGTCACCCACTCTGGACCTGATGTCCTTATGGTACCTCACCAGCTCCTGCTGGTACTGCCACTGAGTCGTCCGCCAGGGCTTTGGGGTACTCGGCACCGAGCCCGTTGATGTCTATGGGGGATGTCACGGGTAGCACAGCTCGGTCCGTGCCCTGGGCGCTCACTGTAATGTGGGATATTTACAGGTGACTTGAATAATGATATGGGGATTCGTGACGCCACTTGTGGTGCCTGGTCAGGATGACCAGCGCTGCTATGCAGATCCACTGGATGGTTGATATTGTGCAGCTAGATGTTAAGCCTTCCACAAGTAAGGCTGATCCTCCAGGGCAAATAGATATATAGGATTGCAGGACAGACGGGGACCCGGCAGTCAGGGGTAATAAGGGAGACACACACTTAAGTCATTTTGGTACCTTTATCTGAAGATGTTGCAGACACTCCCCGGAGCACTATAGGGTGAAGGGTGCGCATCCAGATTCCTCCACTGGTAGGTGTGTGGCCTCCTGTCCTCTGCCTTTATATGATAAAGTCCTGACCTGCTTGTAGCTAGGTCTAACTTGGTCTCCGTCTTGCACCTGGCTGATCTTGTGATTGGACCTCCTGTTGAAGCACACAGTCTCTATTTGCCGTGCACGGCTAGACTCCGTCCTCCTGATCCAGCTACGTATCAGCTCTGTGGTACTCCTGGGACTTGTAGTCCTCCAGGAACTCCGGTGTTCTCCTAATAGGTCGTGGAGATCCCTATAGGCTCGGACCCCGGTGTCCGGTGGTACTTGCTGAGATGAGCTATTAAGGCTCCTCTGTCTCATTAACTTCCACTCGCCTTCGGCCTACCTGGATCCTCACACGATCACACACACTGGCAGTTGGTAGGCTGCCTCTTCGCCGCTCTCTAAGCGTCGGCACGCTTTCTAGTGAGCTATACTCCTAGATTCAGCTCTGACTAGGCTGGAGTGACTTCTCTTTCACTCTTACTAGACACCACTTACTTGGAACTGAATAGCTCTGCAGCCTCTCTGAGGTGACTGAGCTGCACTGGGCTGCTCTGCTCTCTGACTGAGCTCTGACTGAACTCACCTAGCAGACTCCCAGACTGAGACAAACTGAAACTAAACTTCTTTTTATATGCCTAACACAGCTCCCTCTGGTGGTCTTTAGGATAAGCTGTACGTGTGTGTGTGTGTATAATGACCTCTAGTGGGATCTTCTTTCAGTGCACCCTTCTGGGAGATATGGATTCAGTCACAGCTGGGCTCCACATTCCCCCCTAGTAGAACTCAGCACTCCGGGGCTGAAATACAAAAACAAAGAACAATAACATTTTATAAATAACTCTTCCTTTACAGGAGGTAAGGCACTCTTGAACGGTTGCATAACGGTAAATAAACAACTATGTACATTAGCACAATGGGTTGGGGGTTTGAGCAACCATAAAAGTCCCAGTCTCTTTTGGAAAAGGATGCTCAAAAGGGGTAGATAAAACAAGCTAAATAATGTCCATTCTTCTTGTTTCAATTTTTAAGAGGAAAAATAGGTTAATAAATAGCAGTATTATAAAGGCATATTATAACAATATATACATTTATATACAGTGGTTCTTGGTAATTATTTACATGGGTTAGGTCCTACTCTCTGTACCTAACAGGTAATTGCCCTCTTGTTATGCGTACTGACCTACGTGGTGTAGTGGTAGGTGAGGTGTCAGTTACCCTGTTATTCCTGCGTGCAGGTAAGTTGTAGTACTGCCTTAGCCTCTCTAGGGATCTGGCAAGTATACTGGGAGCTGGATGAACTGGCTCAACTTCTGCCGGAGACCCTTCTTCCTGAGATTCAACTTCTTGGGATTCCGCTTCTTGGGGTGCTGCTTCTTGGGGTGCTGCTGGAGCAGGTTCCTCTGGAACTGACTCTACTGCAACAACTGGTGCAACTGGATGTAGAGGTTCTTCTTGTGGTTGATAGAATTGAAGCACGGGAATGATTACAGCTTCTCCAATTCTGGGCCAATCCGCGGGGAAATCTCCTAAATCTGTATGTATGACTGATTCATCACGCTTTTCCTGATTGACAACAGGTTCTTCTTCCTGAAGCTTTAATCGGTTTGGACACAACTTAAGGTGATCTCGGGATACAGTTGCAGTCGTTCTTCCTCCATCCTTGCTAATTATGCACGTTTTCTTGTTGTCAAACCTTGAATTCTGTATGATGTAGGGCTCTCTTTCCCATTGATCGTCGAGTTTGTGTATCCTCCTCTTTCTTTTCAGTACGACTTCACCAGGTGCGAAAGGTTCAGCTGGCGCACTTTTGTTATAGCGATCTTCTTGTTTATCCCTTACTCGATTGAGACTTTCTTCAACGCAGGCTTGTACTTTTCTGTACTGTTCTTGTCTGTTTGTGTCCCAGTCTTCCGTAGTCACATCTGCTTCTGGTTCTACAACACCAAGCTCCAGATCCATGGGCAGCTTTCCTGGTCTTGCCCGCATGAGGTAGGCTGGGGTGCAGTTGGTGGAACTCACAGGAATGTGATTGTACAGATCTACCAAGTCAGGTAGTAAGTCTGGCCACCGATTTCTCTCTTCAAGTGGTACAGTCTTCAGCAGGTCAATGACGATGTGATTCATCTTCTCACAGAGACCATTGGTTTGGGGGTGGTACGGTGTGGTTCTTATCTTCTTACACCCGTACAAGTGACAGAACTCTTTGAATAATTCGGTCTCGAAAGCTGGGCCTTGGTCAGTTAGCACCTGCTCAGGATATCCGTGTGGTCTGCAGAAATACGCTTGGAACGTCCTTGCTGCTGTCTCTGCCGTCAGATCTTTGACAGGGGCGACCGCCAGGAATCTGGAGTAGTGATCCACCATAGTCAGGGCATAGGAGTATCCTGACCGGCTGGGTGACAACTTGACATGGTCCAGGGCCACGATCTCCAAGGGACGAGTCGTCTTGATGGGTTGCAGGGGTGCCTTCTGACTGCTGTAGTCCTTTCTTCTGAGGCCACAGGGTCCACAGTTCTGGCACCACCTCTCAATGGAGCTGCGCATTCCCACCCAGTAGAAACGACACTTCAACAGGGTCTCCAGCTTCTTCCAGCCAAAGTGTCCCGCTTGATCGTGGTAGGCTTCTAACACCATCTGGATGTCTGCTCTGGGGACTACTATCTGCCATACCATCTCATGGGTCCTTGGGTTGACGTACCTCCGGCACAGCTTCTCACGGTAGATGAACAGCCGGCTTCTTTCATTCCACAGCTGCCTTGCTTGTAGAGGCGCGTCCTTCTCCAAGGAGGAACCTTCTTGAGTTATCAGCTCCTTGATTCGGCTGACAACTGGATCGCTGTCCTGAGTCTCCTTCCAGCTGTGGTGAGGTAAAGGATTCAACGTTTTACCACGCGGCCTCCTGCTGGCTTGTTGCTCGTGGATCATCCCATTCCTGTGAAAGGCAGGTAGTTCAATCTCTTCCAGATCATCCACTTCTTCTTCTGTGTCCGATTCATGAGGCATCCTGGATAGGGCATCAGCGTTGGCATTCTTGCGGCCCGCTCGGTACTTGATGTCACGCTGTCTAATGATATGTATACAATGTCAGTAAACTATTAATACAGGAACAACACTCTATACAACAACTAGTATAGCAACATCAGCATGTAAGTATAGAATAGATTTACCTGACACGATATCTGCTGAACTCAGGGTTAATCTTGAGGACTTGATGAGCTGAAACAGGAAAGAGGTGGACCGGGATCTAACCTGACCCTAAACTGGGGTCCTAACTAATCCCTGACCTTGGAGGTACTGATAATGGTTCAGAGGTCCAAGTCTCCAACCTAACCCTGTCTCCTATCAGACCCTGAACCCTGTAATCAGTCCTAAGAAGGATCCTGACTACCACCAAAGGGATATGGGCTGATCTCAGCTAAATACACAGATTAGACATATAAGACAGACAGGATAACACTCGCTTGCATACACACTCAAACACCAAAGGAACATAAATGGTCTGGGAAATAAACTCTAACCAAGTTGAGCTTAGAACAACTAAGGAGCTCACAACTAAAGTCTATACAGATTCATTCCTATCTGTGGTCTGCATGAAGGTTTCACTGGCAACTCCCCAAGCAGACAACCAGGAATTTAAAGGAAACCAATCAACAAATAATCAATTGCAGCCGGGAGAAACTGCACCCAGTCCCAGCACCAAGCACAGACAGAATTAACTCCCTAGCTGCCAAACACAAAGAAACAGCAGCTCAGCTGTGAGAAGTCAAAATGTGCAACCGCGACGATCTTCGTGGCAATGCACACATGACAGTACCCCCCTTCTACGAGGGGCCTCCGGACCCTCAGGGCCAGGCCTGCCCGGGTGAGTTCTGTGGAAGGTCCGAACCAAACGATCTGCGTTAACATCAGACGCAGGGACCCACGTCCTCTCCTCTGGACCATACCCCTTCCAATGCACCAAGTACTGAAGGGACCGGCGATTCAGACGTGAGTCAATGATCTTTGATACTTGAAATTCCAAGTTACCATTGACCAACACAGGAGGAGGAGGTAGAGGTGACGGTATGACTGGTGCCACATACCTTTTAAGTAATGACTTGTGGAACACATTATGAATTTTAAACGTAGGAGGGAGGTCCAGACGAAATGCCACAGGATTAATTATGGAACTGATCCTGTACGGCCCGATGAATCTGGGACCCAGTTTCCAGGAGGGCACTTTAAGTTTTATATTCCTGGTAGACAACCATACCAGATCGTTCACATTCAGATCTGGACCAGAAACTCTCCTCCTATCAGCCATACGTTTGTAACGGTTCCCCATCGCACTCAGATTATTCAATACACCTCTCCACACAGAAGCAAGTGACGACGAGAAACGCTCCTCCTCAGGAACCCCAGAAGGGCCCCCCCCATTGAAAGTACAAAACTGGGGATGGAAACCATATGCCCCAAAAAACGGGGACTTACCAGTGGACTCGCTCCGCCTGTTGTTAAGAGCGAACTCTGCCAGAGGCAAGAAAGAAGACCAGTCCTCTTGGTTCTCTGAGACAAAACACCGGAGATATGTCTCTAAGCTCTGATTCAGACGCTCTGTCTGACCATTGGTCTGCGGATGAAAAGCCGAGGAAAATGACAATTGCATCCCCCGACGTAAACAAAATGCCCTCCAAAATTTGGACACAAACTGAGACCCCCTATCTGACACCACATCAGAAGGCAACCCATGAAGTCTAACGATCTCCCTAATGAACACCTGCGCCAGAGTTTTAGCATTAGGGAGTGCAGGAAGAGCAACGAAATGTGCCATCTTACTGAACCTGTCAACAACCACCAGTATGACAGTATTCCCTGACGACGGAGGAAGGTCCGCAATGAAGTCCATAGATAAATGAGTCCATGGACGCTCCGGAAGTTTCAAGGGTAAAAGGGTCCCAGACGGACGGGTATGAGGGGTTTTAGAGCGAGCACACACCCCACATGACGCGACAAAAGTTATAACATCTTTATTAGCATTAGGCCACCAAAACCGGTGAGAAAGGAGATCTAAAGTAGCCTTACTCCCTGGATGTCCTGCTAGAGCAGAATTATGATGTGCCTCAATAACCTTTTGTCTCAACAGATTTGGGACAAACAGTCTCCCTGGAGGTCCTGCAGGGGCGTCCCCCTGAGCCTCTAACACCTCCTCCTCAAGCTCAGAAAATACAGCCGACACTACCACCCCCTCCTGAAGGATAGGACTCGGGTCATCCGTTTTCCCGGCCCCTGGGAAACTGCGAGACAAGGCATCAGCCTTTACATTCTTAGACCCCGGGCGATAAGTGACGACAAAATTAAACCTGGTAAAAAACAACGACCATCGAGCTTGTCTGGAATTCAGACGCTTAGCGGATTCCAAATACAACAGGTTCTTGTGATCAGTAATAACGGTAACCGGGTGGACTGCCCCCTCCAAAAAGTGACGCCATTCTTCAAAAGCTAACTTAATGGCCAAAAGTTCCCTATTGCCGATATCATAATTCCTTTCGGCGGACGACAATTTCTTAGAAAAGAAAGCGCACGGATGCCATTTACCAGGGGACGGACCCTGGGACAATATAGCACCCACCCCTACGTCAGACGCATCCACCTCCACAATGAACGGCTGAGATGCATCTGGTTGGATGAGAACGGGTGCCGAAGCAAAACATTTCTTCAAAGAGGAAAAGGCTTGGCAAGCTTTGTCCGACCATTTAGAAAAATCCGTCCCTTTTCTTGTCATGTCAGTGAGAGGTTTGACGACAGATGAGAAATTACAAATAAATTTCCGGTAGTAGTTAGCAAACCCCAAAAAACGCTGCAGAGCCTTAAGATCCCCTGGCTGATCCCATTCAAGCACTGCTCTCACATTTTCAGGGTCCATACGGAAACCGGAGGCTGACACCAAAAAACCCAAAAACTGAAGTTCCTGTACAGCAAATACACACTTCTCCAGTTTGGCGTATAGTTTATTGTCTCGCAAGATCTGCAACACCTGTCTCACATGCTCCTGATGAGACACAAGATCTGGCGAGTAAATTAAAATGTCGTCCAAATATACAACCACAAACAGCCCCACAAGGTGACGAAAAATGTCATTAACAAAATGTTGGAATACTGCTGGTGCAGTAGTCAGACCAAAAGGCATGACTAGGTTCTCATAATGTCCCTCCGGCGTGTTAAACGCCGTTTTCCACTCATCCCCCTCTTTTATCCTAATCAGATTATACGCCCCCTGAGATCCAATTTAGAAAACCATTTGGCGCCAACAATTTGATTGAAGAGATCAGGAATAAGAGGGAGTGGATACGGATCTCGAACAGTAATCCGATTAAGTTCGCGGAAATCCAAGCAAGGGCGTAGGCCTCCATCTTTCTTCTTCACAAAGAAGAACCCCGCGGCTACTGGGGAAGATGAAGGTCTAATATGCCCTTTGGCCAGACTTTCAGAAATATAATCTTTCATAGCCTGCCTCTTAGGACCAGAAAGATTATACAACCTAGCTTTAGGCAACTTAGCATCAGGAAGGAGATTAATAGAGCAGTCATACACGCGATGAGGAGGCAACTCCTGACACCCTCCTCAGAGAAAACATCCCAAAATCCTCCAAAAAAGGAGGCAATGTACTAGGCACGACCGCACTGATGACTGTGTTCATGCAGTTGCTTTTGCAAAACTCACCCCATTGGCTTATTTCTCTGGACTGCCAATTAATCACAGGGTTATGTTTAACCAACCAAGGAAGTCCCAACACAATGGGAGTAGGTAGACCCTCAACACATAACAAGATAATTGTTCCTATGTATTGCCCCTACCCGAAGGTCAATGTTATGAACCTCATGAACAAAGCTACCTTGGCCGAGAGGCCTGGCGTCAATGGAGAATATAGGGATCGGTTTGACCAATACACTCAGATGCATACCTTGAGCCTGAGCAAACTGAGCGTCAACCAGATTAGCCCGGAACCACTATCAAGAAGAACAGATAATCTCTCCACTCTCGTACCAACTACCACCTCCACTGGTACAAGGAACTGAGAAGAACTGGCGGATGAAATACATACTCCCAGGTTGTCGTCCACCACACAACCTGGGATTAACAGTTTTCCGGCGACTTTTGGCTCAACAAGGCACGGGATGGACATTCTCCAACAAAATGTCCCTCTTTCCCGCAGAAAAAACATCTTCTAGTCCTGCGGCGTACCGCCAATCCCCTCCTACGAAATGATGTCCCTCCCAACTGCATAGGCTCATCCGAACAGACAAGGGGAACCTCAACATAAGGGACTTTAGTGGTAGGTGGAGAAACAACAGGGAGTGGGGTTACCTCACCCCTCTCCCGAAGCCGTCTATCAGTACGGATAGCTAAGGCCATAGCAGCCTCCAGAGAAGGAGGAGACTCATACTGAGCCAAAACGTCTTTTAATTTATCAGAAAGCCCATGACAAAATTGGCTCCTAAGAGCTGGGTCATTCCACTGAGTATCTGTGGCCCATCTACGAAACTCAGAAGCAAATTCCTCTGCCGGACGATCTCCCTGCTGTATCTTACGTAATTTTGTCTCAGCAAGAGAGACCCGATCTGGGTCATCATATACCAATCCCAGGGCAGTAAAAAATTGATCTACAGACAGTAGAGCCGGGGATCCCGGAGGAAGGGAAAATGCCCAGGATTGAGGGTCCCCTTGCAGAAGTGAGATAACAATTCCCACTCTCTGCTCCTCACTCCCTGATGATCGAGGCCGTAGCCGAAAATACAATTTACATGCCTCCCGGAAGGTGAAAAATTTGTCTCGCCCACCAGTGAACCTGTCCGGGAGAGCTACTTTAGGTTCAACTCTGGTTTGCTCCAGGGGAGACAAAACTTTGGACTTAATGTCCGTCAGCTCCATGGATAATCCCTGCAACTGCAGAGCCAGCTGGGCTACTGGATCCATGGTAACTGGAGATAATTTTTAGTGGCCAGTGAAAATGTCCCGCTGTCTAATGATATGTATACAATGTCAGTAAACTATTAATACAGGAACAACACTCTATACAACAACTAGTATAGCAACATCAGCATGTAAGTATAGAATAGATTTACCTGACACGATATCTGCTGAACTCAGGGTTAATCTTGAGGACTTGATGAGCTGAAACAGGAAAGAGGTGGACCGGGATCTAACCTGACCCTAAACTGGGGTCCTAACTAATCCCTGACCTTGGAGGTACTGATAATGGTTCAGAGGTCCAAGTCTCCAACCTAACCCTGTCTCCTATCAGACCCTGAACCCTGTAATCAGTCCTAAGAAGGATCCTGACTACCACCAAAGGGATATGGGCTGATCTCAGCTAAATACACAGATTAGACATATAAGACAGACAGGATAACACTCGCTTGCATACACACTCAAACACCAAAGGAACATAAATGGTCTGGGAAATAAACTCTAACCAAGTTGAGCTTAGAACAACTAAGGAGCTCACAACTAAAGTCTATACAGATTCATTCCTATCTGTGGTCTGCATGAAGGTTTCACTGGCAACTCCCCAAGCAGACAACCAGGAATTTAAAGGAAACCAATCAACAAATAATCAATTGCAGCCGGGAGAAACTGCACCCAGTCCCAGCACCGAGCACAGACAGAATTAACTCCCTAGCTGCCAAACACAAAGAAACAGCAGCTCAGCTGTGAGAAGTCAAAATGTGCAACCGCGACGATCTTCGTGGCAATGCACACATGACACTTGATTGTGAATTGGTAGTTGGACAGCCGAGCCATCCATCGTTGTTCCATGGCTCCCAGCTTAGCTGTTTCAAGATGCGTCAAGGGGTTGTTATCAGTGTAGGCAGTGAACTTACTGGAGGCTAGGTAGTGCTTAAACCTCTCTGTGATGGCCCAGACCAGTGCCAGGAACTCCAACTTGAAGCTGCTATAGTTCTCTGGGTTCCTCTCGGTCGGGCGGAGCTTCCTGCTTGCATAGGCGATGACTTTCTCCAGGCCATTTTGCTTCTGACTGAGGACTGCTCCCAATCCTTCATTGCTAGCATCAGTATACAGCAGGAACGGCTGGCTGTAGTCAGGGTAAGCTAGGATCTCATCACCTGTCAGGATCTCCTTCATTTCCTTGAATGCTTCTGCCTGTTCTTTACCCCAGTGGAATGGAGAATTTCTGCTCTTGAGAGACTGTCCCACCAGGAGGTCTTGCAGAGGAGCTGCTTTCTTGGTGTAATCTTTTACAAACCTCCGGTAGTATCCTGTCAGTCCCAGGAACTGTCGCACCTCCTTGAGATTTTTCGGCTCCAGCCATTTCTGGATGGCGGTGATCTTCTCGGGGTCTGGCGCTACTCCTTCTGAGCTGACAATATGTCCCAGATACTGTACCTTTTGTTTGAGCAGATGGCACTTTGAAGGCTTCAGTTTCATCCCATACTTGGACAGTGACTCGAATACCTCCGCCAGGTGCTTCAAGTGATCTTCATACGTTTTGGAGTACACGATGACGTCGTCCAGGTACAGCAACACAGTTTCAAAGTTGAGATGTCCCAGGCAGCTCTCCATCACTCTCTGGAATGTTCCAGGGGCACTGCTGAGTCCAAACGGCATTCTGTCAAACTCACAGAGTCACATCGGGGTGGTGAAAGCCGTCTTCTCCCGATCCTCCTCAGCCACTGCTACTTGCCAGTACCCACTAGTGAGGTCAAGGGTGGAAAAGTAATTAGCAGTTTTTAATGCAGCTAAGGATTCCTCGATGCGTGGTAAAGGGTATGCATCTTTATGTGTAATGCGATTTACTTGTCTGTAATCTACACACATTCTCATGCTTCCATCCTTTTTCCTGACTAGGACTAGAGGTGCTGCCCAGGGACTACAACTATCCCTTATCACCCCTGCTTCCTTCATATCACGCAACATCTCCTTGGCTTTCTGGTAGTGTGCTGGAGGTATAGGCCTGTACCGTTCTTTAATGGGAGGATGATTGCCTGTGGGGATGTGATGTTGAACCCCTTTAATTTTCCCAAAGTCGAGTGGATGTTTGCTGAATACCTGTGCATACTCCTGAACTACTCGGTATACTCCTTGTTTCTGGTGGGCTGGAGTGGTGTCCGTCCCAACATGGAGCTGCTGACACCAATCCTCCACCTGGGTGGTCGGACCGTTATCCTCCACTGGTTGTGGGGAGGTTAAGGGCTCCGTCGTGTGAATGGAGTTATTATCCACAGCATGTAACTTAGCAACAGTGGCATAACGTGGTAATTTGACTTCATCCTCTCCCCAGTTGAGAAGACGTACTGGCACCCTCCCATTATGTACCTCCACTACCCCTCTGGCAGTCAAGAGTGTAGGTCTGTGTTCTGAACAATGGGGCTCTACTACTGCTTGGTAGTTCTGTCCTCTCAGACCTATTGTTGCTCTACACCAAATAAGCATTTCACTCATTGGGGGTATCACAATGGGGTTCGGGTCTGTTACCCGTACATTACCAATCTCACCACCGGTCAGTTTCACTTGCTGCTGGCACATCAGGGTCCGAATCTCCTTCCGGATCACTCCCTTTTGCCTTGGTCTGGCAATTTCGGCGAGCTGTTGGAGTAAAAACACAACCTCCTCCAAGCAGTTACTAATAATGTTAGTGCCTAAAACCACATTCAACCCATTTTCCTCATTAACAGTCTTTACTACAAGAAGTCCCTGATTCTTTAGCTCCACTCTCCCCACTTTTACGTCTACATTTTTAGCCCCAAGTAAGTCAAGAGGGAGGCCATTAGAGGCGTATACTGCAAAGTCAGGGTTTGGGGGTTGGAGACTGTCACTGGACCAGTATCTATTGTAGAGAACATCAGGTATGACGGTTACCTGAGATCCAGTGTCCAGCAGGGCAGGGATTGCGATCCCGTCCAGTATGATGGACAGGAAAGGTCTTCCTCCCACAAACCTGCGGTTCCAGTCTGAGGGGCCTGAGGAGTCTATTCCTGGATGTTGGCCCTCGGACCCAGGATTTGCTCGTTTAAAGGACAACGACGTGCTGGGTGACCTTCTCTGTGGCAGCGGTAGCAGATGATCTCTCGGCGAGGATGATGCTGGTCGCGGATCCTTCTGGAGGTGGCGTTGTCCTCCGGTGGGGCGACGTTCTCCCTCTCCTCCGGCGCATCCAAGGGACATTCTCTGGGCAGTCAGCTAGCAGGATCTTTCCTTCTTCCTCCGTCGGCAGTTGCAGGGCACTCATTACAGTGGCCAGGTTTTTGGTCAGCTGGCGCACTTCTGAGCGCAGACAGTCCAGCTCAGTAGGGGGCGCCACCTGCGTTTTGGCTTCCGCAACCAGTGGGGAAAAGGTGGATGCTGCTGGCTTTAGGGTGGCTTCACTCGGGTGACACTGGGTTGCCATCTCGGGTGTTTCCAGGGGTCGCAGTCCTTTTATAGCCATATCCTTAAGGGCATCAAAGGTAGCATCAGGATGATCCAAGGACCACCAGTGCACAGTCCTGCTTTCCGCTTGGGACCTCAGTCCCGTACAAATTGTTCCTTTAACATTTTATTCTCTTTGGTGACACTTATGGGGTTAACCTGTTTAAGTGCTCGCAGGGCCCCTTGTAGTCGGCAGGCATAGTCCCTAATGCTGTCATCTGGTTTCTGGGAGCATTGGTAAAAACTCATCCGGAGATCTGTTTCAGTGCGGTCCTCAAAGATAGTCTGTAGCTTTAAGAAAATTGCAAGCACTGATTCCTGGTCTGCAGCTGTCCAAGTCTCTACCTCTCTCTCTGCAGCACCAGTCAATTGTCCGACTACCACTGCAGCTCTCTGCTTTTCGGTCATAGGGTACATGTCCATTATACTGCATATTTTCCGCTTGAACCCGGGCAGGGTGTCTGGCTTGCCGCTGTACTGAGGGAGCCACTTCGCTCCAGGCATGTATGGCAGCGTTAACAGTACTATTGGGGCCACAGGACCAGGTGAGGGGCTAGCATTTCCAGCCTGTGCGGCAGCGCCGAGGGGTAAATCATTAAGGCCGTCGGCCTGGGCCGCGTTGTCGGCTGGCTGCTGCGACATGTCTGCGCCCCCCTAGTTAAGCGTGGCCTACCTTCTCTGAAGGCTGCAGCTCCGCAGGGCACAGTGATGTGTAGAAGGACCTGCGTCGCTGGCGCTCTGACGTCAGAGCGTTCACTGTAGCTCTTCACAGGACCTGCCGCCGCGTCAGCGTTGGGGGCGTGTCCAGGACTCAGCGCGCTTTTGCAGGTACGCCCACTAGTTTTCGCGCCGTGGCGCTGTAATTGGCGGGCAATGGCGGGAAATCTTCACCACATACAAAACACAGTCTTTTAGTGAGGCACACAGTACCCGGTGGCAACGGGCAAAAGTTACTCCGTTGCTGCAGGGCACGCAATCCTGTTCGTGACGCCAGAGATGAGTCGTCCGCCAGGGCTTTGGGGTACTCGGCACCGAGCCCATTGATGTCTATGGGGGATGTCACGGGTAGCACAGCTCGGTCCGTGCCCTGGGCGCTCACTGTAATGTGGGATATTTACAGGTGACTTGAATAATGATATGGGGATTCGTGACGCCACTTGTGGTGCCTGGTCAGGATGACCAGCGCTGCTATGCAGATCCACTGGAGGGTTGATATTGTGCAGCTAGATGTTAAGCCTTCCACAAGTAAGGCTGATCCTCCAGGGCAAATAGATATATAGGATTGCAGGACAGACGGGGACCCGGCAGTCAGGGGTAATAAGGGAGACACACACTTAAGTCATTTTGGTACCTTTATCTGAAGATGTTGCAGACACTCCCCGGAGCACTATAGGGTGAAGGGTGCACATCCAGATTCCTCCACTGGTAGGTGTGTGGCCTCCTGCCCTCTGCCTTTATGTGATAAAGTCCTGACCTGCTTGTAGCTAGGTCTAACTTGGTCTCCGTCTTGCACCTGGCTGATCTTGTGATTGGACCTCCTGTTGAAGCACACAGTCTCTATTTGCCGTGCACGGCTAGACTCCGTCCTCCTGATCCAGCTACGTATCAGCTCTGTGGTACTCCTGGGACTTGTAGTCCTCCAGGAACTCCGGTGTTCTCCTAATAGGTCGTGGAGATCCCTATAGGCTCGGACCCCAGTGTCCGGTGGTACTTGCTGAGATGAGCTATTAAGGCTCCTCTGTCTCATTAACTTCCACTCGCCTTCGGCCTACCTGGATCCTCACACGATCACACACACTGGCAGTTGGTAGGCTGCCTCTTCGCCGCTCTCTAAGCGTCGGCACGCTTTCTAGTGAGCTATACTCCTAGATTCAGCTCTGACTAGGCTGGAGTGACTTCTCTTTCACTCTTACTAGACTCCACTTACTTGGAACTGAATAGCTCTGCAGCCTCTATGAGGTGACTGAGCTGCACTGGGCTGCTCTGCTCTCTGACTGAGCTCTGACTGAACTCTCCTAGCAGACTCCCAGACTGAGACAAACTGAAACTAAACTTCTTTTTATATGCCTAACACAGCTCCCTCTGGTGGTCTTTAGGATAAGCTGTACGTGTGTGTGTGTATAATGACCTCTAGTGGGATCTTCTTTCAGTGCACCCTTCTGGGAGATATGGATTCAGTCACAGCTGGGCTCCACACCACCACCCGCCAGCACCTCCAGCTGCCACGCACAAGCCGCTGCTGCCACTGCAGCTCTTGTTGCTGCAGAACCTCTTGCTGTCCTTGCCACAGCGCAAGTCCCTGCACCGCCGACTTCGTGAACCCGCTGGTCCACAGCCTGACGCTTGTCCCCTTCGTGACCCCACGAGTCACAGCCAGCCGCTTGTCCCCTTCGTGACTCCACAAGCCTCAGCACACACCTTACACGTGTTCCAGAGAAAAAAAAAACACCAAAAAAAAACTGTTTCTCACTGACCCGTCAGCACAACACAGACTCCTGTCTGTCACACTCTTGGCCACAGAGATTTCCGGACACCTCCTCTCTCATAGAGGCATCCCACAAAGGAAAAAACAACAGTCTCACTGACCCGTCAGTACACCACAGACTCCTGTCTGTTACCTGTTGATCACGCAGGTTTCCGGACACCTCCTCTTCATAGAAGCATCCCACAAGGACAAAAAACAGTCTTTCACTGACCCGTCAGTACAACACAGACTCCTGTCTGTTACACTCTCGGTCAGAGAGATTTTCCGGACACCTCCTCTGAGGTATCATATCAGCATGCTTTTTTCTCCATTTTCAATGACCCCGGTCAACATAACACAGACTCCTGTCTGTCACCACTGTTTAACAGCTTCTTCAGCTACCTCATATCAGAGGCACCACATAAACATGAACACAGTTTATTCGTGGTCACACTCACGGTTTTCACAGACCGTCCGTTCCTCCTCTGGTTCCTGATTTCCAGTCCTGGAACATGTGCTCCTTGGGTCGCTGCCAGCATTCCCTCCACCAATTGTGAGGTTTCACTCACTCGGCTGCTTCAGAGGTAAATCAGGAGACACTTTCTTATGCAAAAAGTCCTTAGGTTTATTGCTTCATAAACCACATAGTAACAGGCAATACAAATCTTCAATGTTTCAGCTCCTGCCTGGAGCCTCACTCCTCAGTCACAGAGTCCTCTCTGTAATGTCCCACATGGAAGTCTGTCCACACTGGCAGACTCCCACACACTCTCTAACAGGTGCCAAGCACACTCAGTTACATAGCCGTAACCCCGCCCACAGGTGAGGTCAGGATCACATGGTTAGGTCACATGGTTATGACCTCACCACAGGTCCTTTTGATACACATAAACAACTACAGGCTTTATCTTGGGTATTCAGACACATACCCCTTGGGTGGGTTTGTAGGTGACTGGACCCGCCCAGCTCTCCAAGTCACCTGGAAGCCTCCCAATGTATAGCAAAACTCTCAGCAGTAGATCTGCTGAACAAAACATGCTCAGGCTTCCATCACAGGGCCACCCACCTCTGCGATACATAACGTCCATCCATCACATGCCTCCATGCATATCCCGAGGGCCATACACAGTGCCCCCTAGCTGCATCAGGGGTCATTACATGACAATATATACAGCTCCAGCAAAAATTAAGAGACCACTGCAAAATTTTCAGTTTGTCTGATTTTTCTCTTTATAGGTATATTTTTAAGTAAAATGTAAATTGCTCTTTTATTCTACAAACTACTGACAACATGTCTCCGAATTTCCAAGCAATAAATTTTGTATTTATTTTCAGAAAATGAGAAATGGTCAAAATAACAAAAAAATGCAGTGCTTGCAAACCTCAAATAATGCTAAGAAAACAAGTTCATAATCATTTAGAAACAACAATAGTAATGTTTTCACTCAGGAAGAAATCAATATTTTGTGGAATAAGCATGATTTTTAATCACAGCTTTCATGCGTCTTGGCATGCTTGCCACCAGTCTTTCACACTGCTTTTGGGTGACCTTATGCCACTCCTGGTACAAAAATATAAGCAGTTCTTCTTTATTTGATGGCTTGTGACTATCCATCTTCCTCTTGATTACATTCCAGAGGTTTTCAATGGGGTTCAGGTCTGGAGATTGGGCTGGCCATGACAGGGATTTGATGTAGTGGTCCTTCATCCACACATTGATTGACCTAGCTGTGTGGCATGGCGCATTGTCCTGCTGGAAAAACCACTCCTCAGAGTTGGGGAACATTGCCTGAGTAGAAGGAATCAACTGTTTTTCCAGGATAACCTTCTATGCAGCTTGATTCATACGTCCTTCACAAAGATTAACCTGCCCAATTCCAGCGTTGCTGAAGCATCCCTAGATCATCACCAATCCTCCACCAAATTTCACAGTGGGTGCAAGACACTGTGGCTTGTACGCCTCTCCAGGTCTCCGTCTATCTATTAGAATACCAGGTGTTGGGCAAAGCTGAAAATTAGACTCATCAGAGAAAATTACCTTACTCCAGTCCTCTATGGTCCAATCCTTATGGCCTTTGGCAAACTTCAGCCTGGCTCTCCTTTGCTTCTCACTGATGAAAGGCTTTTTTCTAGCTTTACATGACTTGAGCCCTGCCTCTAGGAGCCTGTTACAAACTGTTCTTGCCATGCACTTTACCCCAGCTGCCATTTGCCATTCCTTTTGTAGGTCACTTGATGTCATCCTGCGGTTGCTGAGTGACATCCCGGTCAGTGGAGAGTCGTTTTCTCCCTCTGCCGGTCTGAAGCTTTGTTGTCCCCAATGTCTTAGAAATTTTAAGGATGGCGGCAACATGACGCTTACTGTATCCCTCCGCTAGTAAAGCCAGAATTGAGCCCTTCTTTTCCTCACTCAAGACTTTTCTTTTCAACTCCTTTGGGCATGATTGAAAGTTATTTTTTCATTCCTATTACTTTTGGGATATTACTAGCACTTGTTTTGCCATCCAGCTTGTCCTATTGCAAGAGGACTGTGAACACCACAGCAGTGCTTTTTATACTTTCCTTCGTTAAACAAGATTTGGTTCACCTAATCAGAAGCACATTAAGTAGAATGAGGTGTACTCTGGTTGGAATTCACCTGACACTGGAATGGAATGTCTGTCAGACATGTAGAGAAGCTGATGTTTATAAAACTGTGCAGCGGTCTCTTAATTTTTGCCAGAGCTATATATAAAAAGGACTTTGATTAGGGAACATGATAGGCCGCTCTAAACAGATGTGTTTTTAGGGAGCGCCTAAAACTGTGTAAGTTGTGGATAGTCCTAATTTCTTGGGGTAGAACATTCCAGAGTGTTGGTGCAACTCGGGTGAAGCCTTGGAGTGGGAGGTACAGATTAGTGAAGAAGTTAGCGAAAGTCGCTTGCGGAGCGTAACGAGGGGGTAGGCATATAAACAGAAATAAGGAAAGAGATGTAGGGGGTGCCGCACTGTGGAGAGCTTTGTGAGTGAGAACAACCAGTTTGAATTAGATCCTATAATGAATGGGCAGCCAGTGGACTGGCACAGAGCGGACGCGTCTGAGTACCGATTAGCCAGATAGATGACCCCGGCTGCTGCATTAAGAATGGACTGGAGAGGGGAAAGTCGAGTGAGGGGCAGGCCAATTAATAGAGCATTACAGTAGTCCAGGTGGGAGTGGATTAGGGCAACAGTGAGGGGTTTTTGTTGTTTCCATGGTGAGAAAAGGGCGAGTTCTAGAGATGTTCTCAAGGTGCAAGCGACAAGAGATTGTATGTAAGAGACAGCTCACCTGCTGCCTAGGCATTATTGTGGTGCCAGACACAAAGAGGGTGCCAATAAAAGAACATCCAACACATCTTGAAACACATCCAATTCTGTAGCAGTGCGACATCATAGATTATTACATCCTTTGCTGCAATGTGTCGCACTGCTCACTAACATCACTCAGGCCAATAATAATTAGAAGAGACGCTTCTCCGCAGACGCATGTGTGACCACCATCGGAAGGATGAGGATCAGCACTAGCCACTAATACAGAGTGATGAGCCACTGACACAGGCTGGACATGTGTGACCACTGCCGCAGGGATGAGGATCAGCACTAGCCACCACTACAGAGTGATGAGCCACTGACACAGGCTGGACATGTGTGACCACTGCCGGAGGGATGAGGATCAGCACTTGCCACTAATACAGAGTGATGAGCCACTGAAACAGGATGGACATATGTGACCACCACCAGAGGGATGACGATCAGCACTAGCCACTACTACAGAGTGATGAGCCACTGACACAGGATGGACATGTGTGACCACCGCCGAAGGGATGAGGATCAGCACTAGCCACCACTACAGAGTGAAGAGCCACTGACACAGGATGGACATGTGTGACCACCGCCGGAGGGATGAGGATCAGCACTAGCCACCACTACAAAGTGATGAGCCACTGACACAGGATGGACATGTGTGACCACCGCAGGAGGGATGAGGATCAGCACTAGCCACCACTACAGAGTGATGAGCCACTGACACAGGATGGACATGTGTGACCACCACCGGAGGGATGAGGATCAACACTAGCCACCACTACAGAGTGATGAGCCACTGACACAGGCTGGACATGTGTGACCACTGCTGGAGGGATGACGATCAGCACTAGCACTCATACAGAGTGATGAACCACTGACACAGGATGGACATGTGTGACCACCACCAGAGGGATGACGATCAGCACTAATTACTAATACAGAGTGATGAGCCAATGACACAGGATGGACATGTGTGACCACCACCAGAGGGATGAGTATCAGCACTAGCCACCACTACAGAGTGATGAGCCACTGACGCAGGACGGACATGTGTGATGACTGCCGGAGGGATGAGGATCAGCACTAGCCAATACTACAGAGTGATGAGCCACTGACACAGGCTGGACATGTGTGACCACCGCCGGAGGGATGAGTATCAGCACAAGCCACCACTACAGAGTGATGAGCCACTGACACAGGATGGACGTGTGTGACCACCACCAGAGGGATGAGGATCAGCACTAGCCACCACTACAGAGTGATGAGCCACTGACACAGGACGGACATGTGTGATGACTGCCGGAGCGATGAGGATCAGCACTAGCCAATACTACAGAGTGATGAGCCACTGACACAGGCTGGACATGTGTGACCACCGCCGGAGGGATGAGTATCAGCACAAGCCACCACTACAGAGTGATGAGTCACTGACACAGGATGGACGTGTGTGACCACCACCAGAGGGATGAGGATCAGCACTAGCCACCACTACAGAGTGATGAGCTACTGACAGGATGGACATGTGTGACCAACGCCGGAGAGATGAGGATCCTGCACTAGCCACCACTACAGTGTGATGAGCCACTGACACAGGCTGGACATGTGTGACCACCACCAGAGGGATTAGTATCAGCACTAGCCACTACTACAGAGTGATGAGCCACTGACACAGGCTGGACATGTGTGGCCACCACCAGAGGGATGAGGATCAGCACTAGCCACCACTACAGAGTGATGAGCCTCTGACACAGGCTGGACATGTGTGACCACCGCCGGAGGGATGAGGATCAGCACTAGCCACTACTACAGAGTGATGAGCCACTGACACAGGATGGATATGTGTGACCACTGCCGGAGGGATGAGGATCAGCACTAGCCACCACTACAGAGTGATGAGCCACTGACACAGGATGGACATGTGTGACCACCACCAGAGGGATGACGATCAGCACTAGCCACTAATACAGAGTGATGAGCCACTGACACAGGATGGACATGTGTGACTACCGCCGCAGGGATGACGATCAGCACTTGCCACCACTACAGAGTGATGAGCCACTGACACAGGATGGACATGTGTGACCACCGCCAGAGGGATGAGGATCAGCATTAGCCACCACTACAGAGTGATGAGCCACTGACACAGGATGGACATGTGTGACCACCGCCAGAGGGATGAGGATTAGCACTAGCCACCACTACAGAGTGATGAGCCACTGACACAGGCTGGACATGTGTGACCACCGCCGGAGGGATGACGATCAGCACTAGCCACTAATACAGAGTGATGAGCCACTGACACAGGATGGACATGTGTGACCACTGCCAGAGGGATGAGGATCAGCACTAGCCACTACTACAGAGTGATGAGCCACTGACACAAGATGAACATGTGTGACCACTGCCGGAGGGATGAGGATCAGCACTAGCCACCACTACAGAGTGATAAGCCACTGACACAGGATGAACATGTGTGACCACCACCAGAGGGATGACGATCAGCACTAGCCACTAATAAAGAGTGATGAGCCACTGACACAGAATGGACATGTGTGACCACCGCCGGAGGGATGACGATCAGCACTAGCCACTAATACAGAGTGAGGAGCTACTGACACAGGATGGACATGTGTGACTACCGCCGGAGGGATGACGATCAGCACTTGCCACCACTACAGAGTGATGAGCCACTGACACAGGATGGACATGTGTGACCACCGCCAGAGGGATGAGGATTAGCACTAGCCACCACTACAGAGTGATGAGCCACTGACACAGGCTGGACATGTGTGACCACCGCGGAGGGATGAGGATCAGCACTAGCCACCACTACAGAGTGATGAGCACTGACACAGGATGGACATGTGTGACCACCGCAGGAGGGATGAGGATCAGCACTAGCCACTACTAGAGTGATGAGCCACTGACACAGGCTGGACATGTGTGACCACCGCCGGAGGGATGAGGATCAGCATCAGCAGTAGCCACCACTACAGAGTGATGAGCCACTGACACAGGCTGGACATGTGTGACCACCACCAGAGGGATGAGGATCAGCACTTGCCACTATACTAGAGTGATGAGCCACTGACACAGGATGGACATGTGTGACCACCGCCGGAGGGATGAGGATCAGCACTAGCCACTACCTAGAGTGATGAGCCACTGATACAGGCTGGACATGTGTGACCACCGCCGAGGGATGAGGATCAGCACTAGCCACTACAGAGTGATGAGCCACTGATACAGGCTGGACATGTGTGACCACGCCGGAGGGATGAGGATCAGCACTAGCCACTACTAGAGTGATGAGCCACTGATACAGGCTGGACATGTGTGACCACCGCCGGAGGGATGAGGATCAGCACTAGCCACTACTAGAGTGATGAGCCACTGACACAGGATGAACATGTGTGACCACTGCCGGAGGGATGAGGATCAGCACTAGCCACTACTAGAGTGATGAGCCACTGATACAGGCTGGACATGTGTGACCACTGCCGGAGGGATGAGGATCAGCACTAGCCACTACTAGAGTGATGAGCCACTGACACAGGATGAACATGTGTGACCACTGCCGGAGGGATGAGGATCAGCACTAGCCACTACTAGAGTGATGAGCCACTGATACAGGCTGGACATGTGTGACCACGCCGGAGGGATGAGGATCAGCACTAGCCACTACTAGAGTGATGAGCCACTGACACAGGATGACATGTGTGACCACGCCGGAGGGATGAGCATCACACTAGCCACTACTAGAGTGATGAGCCACTGACACAGGATGGACATGTGTGACCACCGCCGGAGGGATGAGGATCAGCACTAGCCACTACTAGAGTGATGAGCCACTGACACAGGATGGACATGTGTGACCACTGCCGGAGGGATGAGGATCAGCACTAGCCACTACTAGAGTGATGAGCCACTGATACAGGCTGGACATGTGTGACCACCGCCGGAGGGATGAGGATCAGCACTAGCCACTACTAGAGTGATGAGCCACTGACACAGGATGGACATGTGTGACCACCGCCGGAGGGATGAGGATCAGCACTAGCCACTACTAGAGTGATGAGCCACTGATACAGGCTGGACATGTGTGACCACCGCCGGAGGGATGAGGATCAGCACTAGCCACTACTAGAGTGATGAGCCACTGATACAGGCTGGACATGTGTGACCACCGCCGGAGGGATGAGGATCAGCACTAGCCACTACTAGAGTGATGAGCCACTGACACAGGCTGGACATGTGTGACCACCGCCGGAGGGATGAGGATCAGCACTAGCCACTACTAGAGTGATGAGCCACTGACACAGGATGGACATGTGTGACCACCGCCGGAGGGATGAGGATCAGCACTAGCCACTACTAGAGTGATGAGCCACTGATACAGGCTGGACATGTGTGACCACCGCCGGAGGGATGAGCATCAGCACTAGCCACTACTAGAGTGATGAGCCACTGACACAGGATGGACATGTGTGACCACCGCCGGAGGGATGAGGATCAGCACTAGCCACTACTAGAGTGATGAGCCACTGATACAGGCTGGACATGTGTGACCACCGCCGGAGGGATGAGGATCAGCACTAGCCACTACTAGAGTGATGAGCCACTGACACAGGATGGACATGTGTGACCACGCCGGAGGGATGAGGATCAGCACTAGCCACTACTAGAGTGATGAGCCACTGATACAGGCTGGACATGTGTGACCACCGCCGGAGGGATGAGGATCAGCACTAGCCACTACTAGAGTGATGAGCCACTGACACAGGATGGACATGTGTGACCACCGCCGGAGGGATGAGCATCAGCACTAGCCACTACTAGAGTGATGAGCCACTGACACAGGATGGACATGTGTGACCACCGCCGGAGGGATGAGGATCAGCACTAGCCACTACTAGAGTGATGAGCCACTGACACAGGATGACATGTGTGACCACGCCGGAGGGATGAGGATCAGCACTAGCCACTACTAGAGTGATGAGCCACTAACAGGATGGACATGTGTGACCACCGCCGGAGGGATGAGGATCAGCACTAGCCACTACTAGAGTGATGAGCCACTGACACAGGATGGACATGTGTGACCACCGCCGGAGGGATGAGGATCAGCACTAGCCACACTACAGAGTGATAAGCCACTGACACAGGATGAACATGTGTGACCACTGCCGGAGGGATGAGGATCAGCACTAGCCACTACTAGAGTGATGAGCCACTGACACAGGATGGACATGTGTGACCACCGCCGGAGGGATGAGGATCAGCACTAGCCACTACTAGAGTGATGAGCCACTGACACAGGATGAACATGTGTGACCACTGCCGAGGGATGAGGATCAGCACTAGCCACTACTAGAGTGATGAGCTACTGAACAGGATGGACATGTGTGACCTCCGCCGGAGGGATGAGGATCAGCACTAGCCACTACTAGAGTGATGAGCCACTGACACAGGATGGACATGTGTGACACACGCCGGAGGGATGAGGATCAGCACTAGCCACTACTAGAGTGATGAGCCACTGACACAGGATGAACATGTGTGACCACTGCCGGAGGGATGAGGATCAGCACTAGCCACTACTAGAGTGATGAGCCACTGATACAGGATGGACATGTGTGACCACCGCCGGAGGGATGAGGATCAGCACTAGCCACTACTAGAGTGATGAGCCACTGACACAGGATGAACATGTGTGACCACTGCAGGAGGGATGAGGATCAGCACTAGCCACTACTAGAGTGATGAGCCACTGATACAGGATGGACATGTGTGACCACTGCAGGAGGGATGAGGATCAGCACTAGCCACTACTAGAGTGATGAGCCACTGATACAGGATGGACATGTGTGACCACCGCCGGAGGGATGAGGATCAGCACTAGCCACTACTAGAGTGATGAGCCACTGACACAGGATGAACATGTGTGACCACTGCAGGAGGGATGAGGATCAGCACTAGCCACTACTAGAGTGATGAGCCACTGACACAGGATGAACATGTGTGACCACCGCCGGAGGGATGAGGATCAGCACTAGCCACTACTAGAGTGATGAGCCACTGATACAGGATGGACATGTGTGACCACCGCCGGAGGGATGAGGATCAGCACTAGCCACTACTAGAGTGATGAGCCACTGACACAGGATGGACATGTGTGACCACCGCCGGAGGGATGAGGATCAGCACTAGCCACTACTAGAGTGATGAGCCACTGACACAGGATGAACATGTGTGACCACTGCCGGGGGGATGAGGATCAGCACTAGCCACTACTAGAGTGATGAGCCACTGATACAGGATGGACATGTGTGACCACCGCCGGAGGGATGAGGATCAGCACTAGCCACTACTAGAGTGATGAGCCACTGACACAGGATGAACATGTGTGACCACTGCAGGAGGGATGAGGATCAGCACTAGCCACTACTAGAGTGATGAGCCACTGATACAGGATGGACATGTGTGACCACCGCCGGAGGGATGAGGATCAGCACTAGCCACTACTAGAGTGATGAGCCACTGACACAGGATGAACATGTGTGACCACTGCAGGAGGGATGAGGATCAGCACTAGCCACTACTAGAGTGATGAGCCACTGATACAGGATGGACATGTGTGACCACCGCCGGAGGGATGAGGATCAGCACTAGCCACTACTAGAGTGATGAGCCACTGACACAGGATGAACATGTGTGACCACTGCCGGAGGGATGAGGATCAGCACTAGCCACTACTAGAGTGATGAGCCACTGACACAGGATGGACATGTGTGACCACCGCCGGAGGGATGAGGATCAGCACTAGCCACTACTAGAGTGATGAGCCACTGACACAGGATGAACATGTGTGACCACTGCCGGAGGGATGAGGATCAGCACTAGCCACTACTAGAGTGATGAGCCACTGATACAGGATGGACATGTGTGACCACCGCCGGAGGGATGAGGATCAGCACTAGCCACTACTAGAGTGATGAGCCACTGACACAGGATGAACATGTGTGACCACTGCAGGAGGGATGAGGATCAGCACTAGCCACTACTAGAGTGATGAGCCACTGATACAGGATGGACATGTGTGACCACCGCCGGAGGGATGAGGATCAGCACTAGCCACTACTAGAGTGATGAGCCACTGACACAGGATGAACATGTGTGACCACTGCAGGAGGGATGAGGATCAGCACTAGCCACTACTAGAGTGATGAGCCACTGATACAGGATGGACATGTGTGACCACCGCCGGAGGGATGAGGATCAGCACTAGCCACTACTAGAGTGATGAGCCACTGACACAGGATGAACATGTGTGACCACCGCCGGAGGGATGAGGATCAGCACTAGCCACCACTACAGAGTGATGAGCCACTGACACAGGATGGACATGTGTGACCACTGCCGGAGGGATGAGGATCAGCACTAGCCACTACTAGAGTGATGAGCCACTGACACAGGATGAACATGTGTGACCACTGCAGGAGGGATGAGGATCAGCACTAGCCACTACTAGAGTGATGAGCCACTGACACAGGATGAACATGTGTGACCACCGCCGGAGGGATGAGGATCAGCACTAGCCACCACTACAGAGTGATGAGCCACTGACACAGGATGGACATGTGTGACCACTGCCGGAGGGATGAGGATCAGCACTAGCCACTACTAGAGTGATGAGCCACTGATACAGGATGGACATGTGTGACCACTGCCGGAGGGATGAGGATCAGCACTAGCCACTACTAGAGTGATGAGCCACTGATACAGGCTGGACATGTGTGACCACTGCCGGAGGGATGAGGATCAGCACTAGCCACTACTAGAGTGATGAGCCACTGATACAGGATGGACATGTGTGACCACCGCCGGAGGGATGAGGATCAGCACTAGCCACTACTAGAGTGATGAGCCACTGATACAGGATGGACATGTGTGACCACCGCCGGAGGGATGAGGATCAGCACTAGCCACCACTACAGAGTGATGAGCCACTGACACAGGATGGACATGTGTGACCACTGCCGGAGGGATGAGGATCAGCACTAGCCACTACTAGAGTGATGAGCCACTGATACAGGATGGACATGTGTGACCACTGCCGGAGGGATGAGGATCAGCACTAGCCACTACTAGAGTGATGAGCCACTGATACAGGCTGGACATGTGTGACCTCCGCCGGAGGGATGAGGATCAGCACTAGCCACTACTAGAGTGATGAGCCACTGACACAGGATGGACATGTGTGACCACCGCCGGAGGGATGAGGATCAGCACTAGCCACTACTAGAGTGATGAGCCACTGACACAGGATGGACATGTGTGACCACCGCCGGAGGGATGAGGATCAGCACTAGCCACTACTAGAGTGATGAGCCAATGACACAGGATGAACATGTGTGACCACTGCAGGAGGGATGAGGATCAGCACTAGCCACTACTAGAGTGATGAGCCACTGACACAGGATGAGCATGTGTGACCACTGCCGGAGGGATGAGGATCAGCACTAGCCACTACTAGAGTGATGAGCCACTGATACAGGATGAACATGTGTGACCACCGCCGGAGGGATGAGGATCAGCACTAGCCACTACTAGAGTGATGAGCCACTGATACAGGATGGACATGTGTGACCACCGCCGGAGGGATGAGGATCAGCACTAGCCACTACTAGAGTGATGAGCCACTGATACAGGATGGACATGTGTGACCACCGCCGGAGGGATGAGGATCAGCACTAGCCACCACTACAGAGTGATGAGCCACTGACACAGGATGGACATGTGTGACCACTGCCGGAGGGATGAGGATCAGCACTAGCCACTACTAGAGTGATGAGCCACTGATACAGGATGGACATGTGTGACCACTGCCGGAGGGATGAGGATCAGCACTAGCCACTACTAGAGTGATGAGCCACTGATACAGGCTGGACATGTGTGACCTCCGCCGGAGGGATGAGGATCAGCACTAGCCACTACTAGAGTGATGAGCCACTGACACAGGATGGACATGTGTGACCACCGCCGGAGGGATGAGGATCAGCACTAGCCACTACTAGAGTGATGAGCCACTGACACAGGATGGACATGTGTGACCACCGCCGGAGGGATGAGGATCAGCACTAGCCACTACTAGAGTGATGAGCCACTGACACAGGATGAACATGTGTGACCACTGCAGGAGGGATGAGGATCAGCACTAGCCACTACTAGAGTGATGAGCCACTGACACAGGATGAGCATGTGTGACCACTGCCGGAGGGATGAGGATCAGCACTAGCCACTACTAGAGTGATGAGCCACTGACACAGGATGGACATGTGTGACCACCGCCGGAGGGATGAGGATCAGCACTAGCCACTACTAGAGTGATGAGCCACTGACACAGGATGAACATGTGTGACCACCGCCGAAAGGGATGAGGATCAGCACTAGCCACTACTAGAGTGATGAGCCACTGACACAGGATGGACATGTGTGACCACCGCCGGAGGGATGAGGATCAGCACTAGCCACTACTAGAGTGATGAGCCACTGACACAGGATGAACATGTGTGACCACTGCAGGAGGGATGAGGATCAGCACTAGCCACTACTAGAGTGATGAGCCACTGACACAGGATGAGCATGTGTGACCACTGCAGGAGGGATGAGGATCAGCACTAGCCACTACTAGAGTGATGAGCCACTGACACAGGATGAACATGTGTGACCACCTGCAGGAGGGATGAGGATCAGCACTAGCCACTACTAGAGTGATGAGCCACTGACACAGGATGAACATGTGTGACCACTGCAGGAGGGATGAGGATCAGCACTAGCCACTACTAGAGTGATGAGCCACTGATACAGGCTGGGGTTTATAGCCGAGATCACGTGCCCAGCAGGGTTATCCAGGTGTGACCAATGACACTACACTGCAGTGATCACACTACTATCGAGTGCCAGCACAGCCCCACAGGGGGAGGGATGAGGATCACCCGTCACAGAGCGGCCTGGCCGTGCTCACATGCGGCCCATTCCTGCTGTCTCTCCCCTAGACGCTGCCGCACGAGGCGGACACAGAGGCGGGGCTTTCCGGTGGTGACTAAACAGCACACAAGCCGGCTGTGGCCTCACTTTCACTTCACAACATCATCCGTGTCACGTGATTAGCGCTTTGCCACTAGTTAAGGGGTTAAGCATGTGGTTGGCACGCCCCCTGACGTTATCTAGTGACGTTGCACGCTCGGGGTCCTCGCGACGTAGGCGGCTTTCGGTGCCTCAGTTGACCGGGAGCTGAATTTTTGCAGACCGGCGTGACGTGAGACAAGAAGACAAAGAAGGCCCCAAAGCTCCCGGTAGAGAGCAGACCGGCGGAAGGAGGGGAGCCGCGGGGCCGGTACGTGCTGTGCGTTGTGTGCGTGCCCTGCGTGCTGTGCGTAAGCGGCGTGTGTACGCGGCTGGGGGTATTAGAGGGAGGGGGACCGAGGCTAAGTGGGGGTGTACGCAGGTGAGGTGAGGGGGGAGTGCCGGCGGGAGGTGGGCAGGCGCAGAGCACGCAGCAGGTGCCGGTGTGTGCTCCCGGTGCAGACGGTAGTGCTCGGGACCTGCTCTCCCGGTGATGTCTTCTGTTCCTGCCGGGGGCTGTGACTGGCTGTGCGCTTGGGTAGTGTCTGGGACTCCCTCTCCAGCAGTGCAGTAGTCATAGCCCTATGTAGTGCCTTGAACTTGGTGAGGAGACATGGCGTCTGTTTACCTTCAGTTTGTGCTATTGTTTGCAGTTATCAGCCTGTCTTGATTGACTGGCTTGTTTACTTGCAGTCCAGACACACCTTGCAGGTGCTTGTCTGCCCACAGCAGGACGTGGCTCTCACCTGTGCACCAGCCGGTGCTTATCTGCCCACAGCAGGACGTGGCTCTCACCTGTGCACCAGCCGGTGCTTGTCTGCCCACAGCAGGACGTGGCTCTCACCTGTGCACCAGCCGGTGCTTGTCTGCCCACAGCAGGACGTGGCTCTCACCTGTGCACCAGCCGGTGCTTGTCTGCCCACAGCAGGACGTGGCTCTGTCACCTGTGCACCAGCCGGTGCTTATCTGCCCACAGCAGGACGTGGCTCTGTCACCTGTGCACCAGCCGGTGCTTATCTGCCCACAGCAGGACGTGGCTCTGTCACCTGTGCACCAGCCGGTGCTTGTCTGCCCACAGCAGGACGTGGCTCTGTCACTGTGCACCAGCCGGTGCTTGTCTGCCCACAGCAGGACGTGGCTCTGTCACCTGTGCACCAGCCGGTGCTTGTCTGCCACAGCAGGACGTGGCTCTGTCACCTGTGCACCAGCCGGTGCTTGTCTGCCCACAGCAGGACGTGGCTCTGTCACCTGTGCACCAGCCGGTGCTTGTCTGCCCACAGCAGGACGTGGCTCTGTCACCTGTGCACCAGCCGGTGCTTGTCTGCCCACAGCAGGACGTGGCTCTGTCACCTGTGCACCAGCCGGTGCTTGTCTGCCCACAGCAGGACGTGGCTCTGTCACCTGTGCACCAGCCGGTGCTTGTCTGCCCACAGCAGGACGTGGCTCTGTCACCTGTGCACCAGCCGGTGCTTGTCTGCCCACAGCAGGACGTGGCTCTGTCACCTGTGCACCAGCCGGTGCTTGTCTGCCCACAGCAGGACGTGGCTCTGTCACCTGTGCACCAGCAGGTGCTTGTCTGCCCACAGCAGGACGTGGCTCTGTCACCTGTGCACCAGCAGGTGCTTGTCTGCCCACAGCAGGACGTGGCTCTGTCACCTGTGCACCAGCGGTGCTTGTCTGCCCACAGCAGGACGTGGCTCTGTCACCTGTGCACCAGCAGGTGCTTGTCTGCCCACAGCAGGACGTGGCTCTGTCACCTGTGCACCAGCAGGTGCTTGTCTGCCCACAGCAGGAGTGGCTCTGTCACCTGTGCACCAGCGGTGCTTGTCTGCCCACAGCAGGACGTGGCTGTCACCTGTGCACCAGCAGGTGCTTGTCTGCCCACAGCAGGACGTGGCTGTCACCTGTGCACCAGCAGGTGCTTGTCTGCCCACAGCAGGACGTGGCTGTCACCTGTGCACCAGCCGGTGCTTGTCTGCCCACAGCAGGACGTGGCTGTCACCTCTGCACCATCCGGTGCTTGCCTGCCCACAGCAGGACGTGGCTCTGTCACCTGTACACCAGCAGGTGCTTGCCTGCCCACAGCAGGACGTGGCTGTGTCCGGCTGTGGATTGTTCTCTAAAAACTGCATTACTCGTCACTCCCTGTGGATCGGAGGGGATACGAGGTGTCGGACTTCCACCAGTCAGATATTGATGGCGTATTCTAGGAATAGGTTATGGTGATTATATGCATGCTTTACTCATTCAGTGTCTAGTCTCTGCTGCTTACCAGGGTCTCGTTATTGGCAATGCTGATACCACATCAGTAGCGCTGCAGCCAATTAATGAGATCAGTGGCTCTGAGTAATATGTTGTCACCTGTAGTAGAGCTTCTGAGCTCACTGATTGGCTGCAGCTGTCAACACATCAACCATGACCCACCAGGAGCAGCAGGGGAGGCTCAGTGCTGGATGCAAGGAGGGTGAGTACAGAACTATTTATAAAGCTGGGGGGACAAGGATTTTCAGAAGCTGGAAACCCCTTTAAACAGGTTTTACTATGCCCAATCTTTAGAATAGATCACCAATACCTGATTAGTGGGGATGCCAGGTTTCCGACTCCCAATCAGCTGTTTTAGGCTAAGTGCACACGTTCAGGATTATTTGCGTTTTTTTCACGGGAAAAAACACGTCAAACGCATGAATTAAGCATCCTATCATTTAGAATGAATTCCGCAATTTTTGTGCACATGGTGCGTTTTTTTCCGCGAAAAAAACGCAGCTCGAAAAAAGAACCAACATGTTCATTAATTTCATGGAATTCTAGCATTTTTCCCACTATATTATTGACCTATAAAGTTCTGGAAAAAATCGCGGTAAAAACGCTCAAAATCCAGGCAAAAAAACCGCGTGTTTTTACCGCGGAAAAAGTCAGTTTTTGCTCAGGAAAATTCTGCACACATTCCTGAACGTGTGCACTTAGCCTTAAGCTTCAAGTGTAAACCGTTCAGGGGCTACAAGAGCACGGCTTCGTCAGCTGTTAGTGGCTGCTGTCAGGAACTGCAGATCAGGGACCTCTTTAAGATTCCAGCTGTAAAAGTAAAGCAGATAGTGGTATGGGGTAACACGGTTTCAGGATTGCTGCTTAATAGTTGTGTAACAAGTTAACTTTAGCTTTTCACATGTTGGCTGCTTTTTCATGAATAACATATTCGTACTGTTTCTTCAGGTGTTCATTTGCTTTTGGGGCTTGTCGGGATGGATCATAGAGAAGATTCGGACAGTAGAGATCTTTTTACAGACATCAGGAAGGCTCCCCGATGCAAGTCTCATCACAGATACTCAAAGGTATCATGGCTGTATTGATATGATTTTTACAGTGCTAAGAAATGTATTTTAAGGACTTTTATTGCTAGTGGTATCATTTACCGAGGTCATCAATTACTGATCAGTTGGTAGCCATCTCTTATGTCCCTTTAAATCCCTCTCCATGTAATGCCTAGATAACATTAGCAGTTCTGCTCTGTAAAATCACTTTCTTTTCTTCTGAAAAAGCCCCATTTGTTTAACACCGTATTTAATAAGAGTTGTTTGCATGAACTTGGGATTGTCCTGTTTTGCGGAGACCTAAAAGTACTTTTGGATTGCTGGCCACTTTAAAGCCACCACTTGTGTTATCTCTTAGGATTTTCAAGTGTACTGTTGGGGCTCATTCACATGATGGTATCCATAAAAAAAAAAAATCGCTCAGTCCAATGTTATTAAGTGGGTAGTACAGATCACACTTTCTCTCTGACTGCATCTGTGTTGAAAAAAAAAATCTTTCATTAGTTTCTTTTGTAAATCAGAGGAGAACCACTCATTGAAGTCTATGGGTATTCAAAAAAGGCAGGTGCCATACAGGGTCACAGGTATTCCATCAGTTTATTTTACAGATTTATTGCAATTCCGTATCCTAAATAAACTAAATGGTCTTGTAAATTAACTGCTGCTGTAAATAAAACAGATTACATACTGACTGCACACGAATGATAACTGAGGAAAAAAAAAAGTTTGTGATTTCTGGATTACTTATATGCTCACATGAACCTGTCCTTGGTGTTGTGAAAAGGATTTGCACGACTCTTGTCCAACAGCAAAATCAGAAGTCCATGACCACTGACCAGAGTTTGGCAAACCTCTGCCTATTTGACAGCATCCACGGCACGCTTTCTGATTAGAAGGCTTGGTGTAATTGATGCATGACACACCAGGCAAACTAATCAGAAGTTGCACCATGGCTCTGGTAGCTGCTGAACCAGGGTTTGTATCTTTTTGATCCACTCTACTTACTTTTGCTTTCAAAAATGGTTCTGTATGGCTCTGTTCATATGGTAATAAATTTCTGTTGTGTTTCTTTTCATTGTCAGAAATGCTATTGTCTTCAGTGATGCTATTCAAGTTAAAGGGGTTGTCCAGCTTTCCTATGTTGATGACCTATAAAAGCAATAGATGTCTTCAATATCATATCTGTGGGGGGTCCAACACGCCATTAAGAAGTTTTCAGTCCAACCAGATAAGACCAGAGCCAGAACATTACTTTTAAGGTACTGCCACACTAAACAATCCCGCTAGCGATCACGATAACGACGCATACTTATGCGATCGCTAGCGGGATTGTTTCTATATCGCTAAGTGCGGCCACATTTAGCGATATAGTTAACGACGCTATCGCCGTTAGCGATCTTCTTAACGACTTTAGCGGTACAAAAGTACCGCTAAATCGCTAAGAAAAGGTGCCACACTAGCGATATATACTTACCCAGCGGGAGCGCCGACGAGAAAATAGGGTCCGGAACGATTCCAGCGACGAGCGAGATCACAGCAGGAAGCTCGTCGCTGGCAGATGCCGCACTAAACAACATCGCTAACGGGATCGCTAAATAGTGACGTTTTTTAGCGATCCCGTTAGCGATATTGTTCAGTGTGGCATACCCTTTAGTGTACATGAGCAATTGCCAAGAACTGAAGCTCAACTCCTATTCAGTAGAGTTCTATCCAGTGGCTGCTAAACAGTGTATTGTAGAAACCGCGCTATTCTAGCTCCATTGACTGTTTACATCTACCCCCGGTGACGGGACTGAAAATGGCTGAGTTTATGGTTGCCACTCTCTTTAAATAAAGCAAAAGCTGGGTGGACGTGTTAGAGACCCGTTGGCATTGTTTAGAATGTGTTTTAAACCCGGTCTGCATAAGGGTAGCTGGTAAATTTTTGGGTTAAAGCAAACCTGTCAGCTCTCATAGTAATTGTGTATCCCCCTAATATAATAATTCTGGAGTATTTTTGTGAATGAGTATTGTGTAGTTCTTCATAAAAATGTATGAATACACTGACAAATGTGCGCTGTTATCCTCTTTGCAAATGAGTTGGTTTGACAAAAGTGGCACTGATTGGACATTGTCAGGCTGCAAGGGCACCCTCCCTGCCCCTCCAACTGGTTATGCTCGGTGCATTCCTGATCTTCCATCCGAGAGATGGCAGAACACAGAATTATAAGTAACGATGTTTCAGTTTTATGTAGAACTCGACTATTCATTAAAAAGCACATCAGGACAGCGGGCTGTTACTTTTTAATTACACTTGAAATGACTAAACGTTGCGATGTGTATTGACTGACTTTTTTTTATGCCGAGACACTGCATTTTCTATTCCACTTCAACAGGAAGACCTTCTAGATATTAAGGAGCTTCCACACTCAAAACAGAGGCCGTCCTGCTTGTCAGATAAATATGACAGGTATGTATAATGATGCCTTTGGATAAAGGTTTGTGTTTCTTCCTGTCTTAGTAATGTTTAATTTCTCGTTCTGTATATAGTGATGGCGTTTGGGATCCTGAGAAGTGGCATGCATCTCTCTACCCAAATTCAGGTCGCAGTTCTCCCATTGACTCCTTAAGAAAAGATTCTGACACAGAGAGAACTTCTCTTAAGCGTAGGATAGCAGGTAAAATGTTAGCTTTCTGCACTCTCTTTAAATGTTTCCCATTATTTGTACTTTTGAACCACCACAAACCATGTCCCCCATCTGGACAGCGTTGACCACCAAACAGTAAAAAAATGTATTGCTACTTGTTGTCTATAAGCCAGTATCTTATACCACTGATGGATTACTCTTCTTATTTTATCCAATAACCTTTCATTTCAAAGCATAAGATTTGGATGAGCAGCTTAGAATAGCTGTTTAACATTTTTCATAAATCAGCAGTACATATGAGGATAAGAAACTTTGTAATATCTTGTAAGATATCTGCCTATTTTGTTAAGGTAGAATCTAAGTGACCCTTCACGGTTGACCTAGTGATTTCCAAATTAATAAACAGAACGTTGCTAGCAACATAAATAACCAAACAGACACGTGTTTCCGTCTGGGAGGATCAAGCAAGATTCCTATCCCATATATTACATCATCTTTTATAGTATTTAGTGAGCTTGTACTTCAACCAATAGTATAAAACCACACCTACAACATTTAACCAATGAAAATACAAGAAAATTGACCTATAGGAATACAAGAAAATTAACCTATAAGAATACAAGAAAATAGGAAACTACATATATGGTCATATCCACGTGACCATAGAAGCGAACAATAACATACTCATTTCTCAAAGTATTCTACAGTGATAAATCCCAAGGTCTCATATCTTGTCCAAACTGGAGCAGTCTGGTTTTATTACAGCCCATGACCTTTACTCTACTTTTCTACAACGGCCAGGAACTATAGCCTTGTTAAGCAACAGAATTTATCTCATAAACCACAAGATGGAGTTACAAACACAAAATGGAACATTCAGTTTTGATCTCTCTTAATTTAGTCCTTCACATTCCCCCCTAGATAAATTTTGTTAACTTATGTCCAGCATCAGAGGTACTATCCCAAGCTATAAGCTCGAGGGGTACTGGTCTTCACATATCTGATGCCATGTTACCAGACATGGCTGTTGCGGCGTACCCATCCCCCCTGTATACTACAATTTACAAATAACAATTTTTGATAACGGTGGTGGAGATCTTTTGATGATAGCCATGCGCTTGGCTTCAACATCCTCATCAGATAACTTCTTAAAATCGGTGTAGAGAAGAGCAGGAGTAACAATGCCTTTTGGTATCATTAGCTGTCCAAATACAGAATTTCCTAATACATACAGAAATACACCAAAAAAAAACAAGTTTTAGTATTGCATGCATAACAAGAATAAGGGCAGCGATGTGTAACAAACTTTTCAAAATTCCAGCTATCTAGCCCCCAATTCCCTAAACTAATTATTTGGATTAAAAAGAAAATATCTGCCAGAGACTGGGAATTATTCAACAAATCTCTCAGTAATTTTTCATAATATTATATAAACTTATTATTTAAGAATGGGAAATTTAGGCTGTCCCATATAGTTACCAATAATAACATAAAAAATACGAAAAACCAAAACATTATGTCCCCTTTATTTGCTATTGGCTTGTTTAACCAGCTTGCAGTGCGATACTTGGATCCAAGTCGGTCTTCCTTCCAGTTTCACTGACATAGGGGTGATGAGGAGAACTTAATAGGGACCGTCATAGAAGAGTTCTAGTCCGTGTTTTCTGACATGCCTTTTCACAACCACAAAATTATCAGACTTCAAATTATAACAAATATCGGTTTCTGCTGAATCTGAAAAAGAAACTAAAGCATAGGTGTTAGCAAGATTTTTACTAATCTGAATAACATATTAAACAGCACAGTCAGTTTCTTCTGATAACTACTGAGGCTGGAAATTTGCAACTGGGGTCCTAGCACCAAACAATATCTCATATGGGGACAGGCCATGTTTTGCAATAGGGGTAATACAAATATAGTATAGTACAATGGGTAGGAGTTCTGGCCATAGAGCTGTAGTCTCCTGCATCATTTTGGTCAATTGTCCCTTCAGTGTGTCATTCAACCTCTCAACTTTCCCCCTGGATTGTGGATAGTACGGAGTATGGAGGGCTACAGTGGATCCAAGCATTGTTAGAACCTCCTGATACACATGAGAAGAAAAAGCCGGACCTTGGTCACTTTCAACGACTTCTGGAACTCCATATCTGCAGATGATTTCCATCACCAGTTTCTTTGCTGTGGTCTTTGCAGTCATGTTGGTAACGGGGAATGTTGCCGGCCAACTGGAGAACGTATCGACAACCACCAGACAATATTCATACCTTCCAGACTTAGGCATTTATGGTCCACCTGGAGCCCAGTAGAATTTTTGTACCAGGGCTAGGGCCTGTTTTTTTCCTTGATATATAGGTCCATATGCCCATGTAGCAATAGCAGGGTACATCTGCTTAGGGAAACACACAAGTTGGTCCTTTTTCCAGAGACCATTGTCCATACGTGCCCCATCAGCCTTCCACTGCTTCACCTCTTCTTTTGGAGACATTCTCTGCATTGTCATTAAGCGGTCTCGCGGGGTCCGACAGAAAACCTCAGTCTGTTGTAGATCATCAGGTTATTGTAGAGTCAGGATCTCTTGCAACTGTTTACGCTGAGAGCGTGTGGTCACCATAGTTGGTATGGCCTTTGCTTGCATATCTGCAAATACGTTGCCAATAGTCTGTGGACTGTTCCTAGGGCTGTGCTCCTTGACTTTGATAATGGCCACCTGAGTAGACAATTTGATCGAATCCATGAGGGTTTTAACAGCTTAAGCATTTTTCACTGGAGTTCCGGCAGTAGTAATAAACCCTCGATTGGCTTATAGAGCTCCAAAATCGTGAGCAATACCAAATACATATCATGAGTCCGTGTATATATTAGCCCGTCTTTGGCCAAAGTTCATGCAGTAGACAGAGCCTGAAGTTCTGCTTCTTGTGCTGACTGTGATGGTGGGAGTGCAGCTGCGTGCACTACAGTGTCCTCTGTGGTAACAGCATATCCCGTGTGGAATCTTCCAAACTCGTCAGCATATCTTGAACCATCTGTGTATAACACCAGATCGGGATTTGAAAGTGGATTCTCACTGACATTTGGCGGAGTAGCTGTTTCTTCAGTCAGAAGTTGGGAACAATCATGTTGGAGATAATCCTCATCACTGCCATCTTTCTTGGGGACCGGCAGTAAAGTAGCGGGGTTGATTGTAGCACAGCGATGCAACTTGGTATAATCAGGCAAAAGGAGTGAACACTGCAGCCGTAAATGTCGTTGTGCAGTCAAATGTCTTGGCTGTTGGAGTGTTAGTATCGCTGCAATATCATGCAGGACAAAAATGTGTTTCATATCCAAGAAAACGCTGGAGTTCAGTTTCACCTTTTGGAAAGGAAAAGAGCTGACAGCTATTTTTCTTTCTTCTGTGAGGTATCTGACACCTTGAAGGAGACAAGTGACCCAAAAATATCACTTGACCAAGACAGAACTGAAGTTTCGAGGCCGAAACCCGACAATTCAGATCTGCCAGATACTTCAGAAGACTAACAATAGCAATATGGCTTCCTGCTCCATCCATACACACAACAAAAAATCATCCACATACTGAAGCAGCGTGACATGGGGTGGTCAATTGCCAGGGTAAAAGACACTCGCCCATAATTTTTGCAAACTGATTGGTACTGTTTTGGACCCTTTGTGACAGAACTGTCCACATCAATTGTCCTCCCTGATAAATAAATACAAACAGAAATTAACAATCTTGGTATAATAAAATACTAAAAAACACATTGGCAAAAATCGATAACTGTGAACCAAGCAGCATCCTGAGATATCTGGAACAAAAGAGTATATATATATATTAGACACCACTGGAGTTTCCAGATCAGTAACTGCATTAACTGCCCATAAATCTTGTACCAACCGGTACACGGGTTAAGTTGAAGGGGGGCTGTAGTCTGCTATGTGGGTACTGATAAGAACTGTGTCCTTGGAGCTGCAGATGCCTGTTTGCGAAGTTGGGGGCTAGAACTACTCCTGGCTGGCTTTTTTTTTTTTTTTTTCCTTCCTGATACAGAACGGGCTGAATCCTTCTAAAAAAACTTTTTTTTTTTTATTACTTTTAATATGTTGTCCGGAGTAGAATTCTCTACATCAGGTCTAACTGACATTATCGCCTCCTTCAATTCGGGTTTAAGGCCGGACATCAAAGCTGCTACAAAAAGACGTGAGTGGGCTTTATTATATAATAAGAATCCCATATCTTTAAATACTACCATAAGACTGAACGGGTGAATAAAGTAGGAGGGTTGGATAGATAACAGAGACTGGTGCTGGCGGTGGTTAATAATAAGTGCCGTCAGCGTTTACCAAGGGAAAAGTTGAGACTACGACACTGCAACAGGTCTCTCTCCACTGAATTAGTAACTCCGCATACATTACAAATCCAACCAGCATGGTTTTTTTTTTTTGCAACCCAGGATATATTGGTGCCCTGGGGTTGAGGGGCACAGAGTTTACAATCGGAAGGAGAGACTTAATTTCCTGGGAAGGGACCTTATTATCTAGCAGAGAGACCCCTTGTTCCAAATTATCATTTTTAATTATTTGTATTTCTGGCACTTTCAATCACTTTCTCAGTTCCTTCCACAAAACATCCAATCTCTGTTATAGTAATAGACAGCTTTCCTTTTTTCATTATAACCATAACACAAACAATCAGAATTCACTTTCTGTTTTCTACCTCCATATCAACGTGCCTTTCTTTCTAACACCTTTGTCTCATAGCGTAGGCTTCATCCTCCCACCCTCAAGAATTCCTCTGCATTTCTCACAGATTTTATATTTTTTTTATTTTTTTCTTTCGTCTCTGAACCATAAGACAGACAGTATCCAATCCATTACACAAATCCAAACTCTTCTTTAATTAAATATCCTTACTTAAATTGTGCCCAGTCCTAGAGCGGCCGTATAGTCTGTCGCACCGGGCCTATCTATCCCCCACAGGGATGGCCCCACAACACGATACTCAGTGAAAGGAGGAGGGCGTCTTAGACTATCCCTCCGGACACCTCTGGTTATATATTATATATTTTATATAACGGAGTTATGCATCCTAACCCATCTTCGATCACTTCATTGTGCCCGATTCTAACAGTGATCGGGATTTCAGGATATTTTGACTAAAAAGAGAGTTACAATCACTGGTCAATCCGGGGTGTCCGTCCCTTATGAGGTACGGTTCGAACACTGGGCCCCCAACGGAACTACACCTCTATATGATTCCACCCGAGAATCACCCCACCATCGGGGACAAACCTCAGATCCTCTTTCCAGCAACAAACACAGGAAAACCACACCAAACAGTCAGTCTGAACAGTATAACTGCCAACTTACCGTGGTTTGGGGGGTGATCAATCCCAATTTTTAAGTGTCTGTCTGGTCCGAGAGTCCTTTGTCTTGTTGTCCTCCGGGGGCAGAGGCGTCCCTATATGGGGGCCCCACGTTGGGCGCCATCAGTTAAGGTAGGATCTAAGTGACCCTTCACGGTTGACCTAGTGATTTCCAAATTAATAAACAGAACGTTGCTAGCAACATAAATAACCAAACACATGTGTTTCCGTCTGGGAGGATGAAGCAAGATTCCTATCCCATATATTACATCATCTTTTATAGTATTTAGTGAGCTTGTACTTCAACCAATAGTATAAAACCACACCTACAACATTTAACCAATGAAAATACAAGAAAATTGACCTATAAGAATACAAGAAAATAGGAAACTACATATATGGTCATATCCACGTGACCATAGAAGCGAACAATAACATACTCATTTCTCAAAGTATTCTACAGTGATAAATCCCAAGGTCTCATATCTTGTCCAAACTGGAGCAGTCTGGTTTTATTACAGCCCATGACCTTTACTCTATTTTTCTACAACGGCCAGGAACTATAGCCTTGTTAAGCAACAGAATTTATCTCATAAACCACAAGATGGAGTTACAAACACAAAATGGAACATTCAGTTTTAAGTCTTTCTTAATTTAGTCCTTCACACTTTCACCTACTGAACTGATTAATTTATAGGTAAAAATCTGTCTTTGAATACAGACTTTCCCATTACTGAGAGAGGACGTGACCGTTGCTGCTGTTAAGATTCTGTGAGCAACAAACCCCAGTAGCAAAAACAATGCCTTTTGGCAAAGTGCCAATAGTCCCACACCAGGGAACAGAAACACCCGCTCAATGACAACATGTGAATAAGGAGAAAAAAGAGCAATCAGGTGGATAGAATAAATAATCACTTTATTAAACAATTCAATGTGTAGAATATACAATAGAGAAACATCACCAGACTATGGCAGGATGGTCCAGAAAAAAACAGAGGGGTGGGGGTGACCGTTTATGCATTAAGAAGCCCAAATGTAGGAAATCTAGTAACAAGGCCAGTGCCTAATCGCTTCATGCAAGTGTGGTGGCTCAAAGCAGCGGTACATGGTGCAAACAATGGCATACATCAACAGTGACAGAATTTAATAACAGAGGAAGCGGTGCCTTGTGCACGCGAAACGTGCGTCCGGGCGTTCTATACCTGGCTCGGGGTTGTTGGTGGTGCCCCATTCTGTGGTGAGTTCTTGGCCTCTTGCGATCTGTTATTAAATTCTGTCACTGTTTATGTTCTAAACTCTAAGTAGAAAAAGGACATTTTTCCATGTATGAGGCTTAAGCCTGGTGGGGGAGGGGGGCTGCAGGGAGCAGCTGGATCGGGAGATGATCAGGGGCATGATAAATGCAGGGACAACAGACTTCCTGTTTCTGCATAGAGCGGAGAAAAGCAAAGAATTAACTGGGTAGAAAAGCAAAATGAGCAACTTAAGTGCACAGTGCTATATATTATGGTGACTGCTATATTCAGAGGATAAACACTTTAATGGGAGTACTTAAATATTGCGATCGTATTCTACAGCACTTTCAACATTGTCACTGCTGTCCTGAGTGGGGCTCACAACCTAAATTCCTTATGAGTATGTCTTTGGTGTGTTGGAGGTACCTGGAGGAAACCCACAAAAACAAAGGGACAACATCGAAACTCCTTAAAGATGTTATCCTTGGTGAGATTTGAATCCAGGACCCCCAGAGCTACAATGCAAACTACCTTCTCTGCAACCTCCATGTAGAATCTTATCAGTACTAACTCCTACCTCGGTAATCATCGATTCTATCTATCGGCCTAACCGACTGCTGCGCTCTGCAAACGACTTTCGACTAACCTCTGCACTAATCCGTACCTCCGACTCCAAGACTTCTCCCGCGCTGCGCCAATCCTCTGGAATGCTCTACCCCAAGAAATTAGGACTATCCACAATTTGCATGGTTTCAGGCGCTCCCTCAAAACACATTTGTTCAGAGCGGCCTATCACATTCACTAATCAAAGTCATTCTATGTGTGAGTGTGTGTGTGTGTAGCCCATTCACTATCTCCATCCATCCCTCACGCCCTCAAGATGGCTGGACCATCATTGTAAATGCACCATTGTATATACACACCTGTACTTTGTAACTCCCCCACCTCATTGTAGATTGTAAGTTCTCACGAGCAGGGGCGGCTTATTTTGCTTTAATTATTGTATTAACGTTGTTACTTATGACTTGTGTTCTGAAACTGCTAAACTGTAAAGCGCTGCGGAATATGATGGCGCTATATAAAGATTATTATTATTATTATTATTATTATCACTGAATACAGATTTTACCCCCTTAACTGAGACTTGAGAATGAATCAGTCCTAATGGAGACCGAAACAGATTTTTCTGATAAACTCTGTAACATACTGTATCATATGTGTACTATTGATTTATGAAATAAAATTTTAAACAATGGTTACACTTTGTGGCTAAAACATATACATTTCAACTTCTGGTTTGGTAAAAAACCTTAGCAAAAAAAGTTAAAAAATGTGCACAGTTCATACATGCTGCTTATTACCATATTCACATGCACATATTTTTATGCATTCATCAATACTGAGAAGGCCAAAAATATTTATGAACCAGGTGCCAGTTAACATAAGAGTTTAAATAAATTTTACTGTGACTGTGCGCATTGGTAATATGAATCTTTAGCATCCTCTGGGGTTGCAGAAGGCTGTACAAAATGGGAGAGGACAGTAACAATGTAATCTTTTCTCTCAATGTCACATCTCACCCTTCTTACAAACTCAGAGCTGTGAAATATTCAATACTGGACACCTGCGTCAAATTTGCTGTGCCCTGAACTTTGCACGATCCTGAACAATATTCTGATATATGTAGCAATGCAAATTTTCTGAGTTTTGACTCATTAAAATTACTTATTGTGAAACTCTCCTGTGCTCATGGCAATGAACACTGTATGTATGCATTTCTAATTTTTGTTTATTTTATTTTTTTAGACCCCAGAGAGCGTGTTAAGGAAGATGACCTTGATGTAGTTCTCAGTCCACAAAGGAGAAGTTTTGGGGGAGGTTGTCATGTGACAGCTGCTGTGGGCTCACGTCGGGCTGGGAGCCCACTAGATAATAAGGAAAATGAGAGCCTCCGTCTCGCTGGTGGTCGACGAATTGGTAGTGGCAGAATAATCACTGGTAGAGTATTTGATCGCGACTTGCGTGGTGGAGAAAAAGATGGTAGAGAAAGTCGTGATGGAAGAGAACGAGAAAAGGAGTACAAGGATAAACGATTCAGGGTTAGCTCATTTTGGTCATTTTTAGTCATGTCTTCTGACTTGTTAATTCAGCTGTCTTTTTGATTTGTGGTCGTATGTAAATTTTTTAAACTTTTAAGCTTTTATTTTACAACAGAGGGATTATGGTGACAGCAAGAGAGTCTTTGGTGAACGCAGGAGAAATGACTCGTACACAGAAGAGGAGCCTGAGTGGTTTTCTGGTGGACCCACAAGCCAGTCAGAGACTATAGAACTTACAGGATTTGATGACAAAATCTTAGAGGAGGATCACAAGGGAAGAAAGAGAACACGAAAACGAGTATCTTCTGTGAAGGAAGGCAAGTCAAGGAATATTGCTATGGTCTTCCTCTTGCAGTTTGGGTCCTTTAAAAAAAAAAAAAAAAAAAATGTATGCATGTTACACATGTATCGCAGAAGAACGCTAGTAATGTATATGCAATTATGTAAACTGGCAAGCAGTATTATCAGGTTTTTATATTCCATTTCCAGGGATTGAATGCAATGGAGGAGTCCTGGAGGAAGAAGGACCTCTTACCCTGGGATCTACAGCTGACCAGGAAGTGCCTCGAGAGGCCGTTCTGGCAGAGCCAGCACCTGGAGAATTTGACTTCAATGAATTTTTTAACCTGGACAAGAGTGTGCCTGGCTTGGCTTCGGTGAGTCTCATAGAATAGACTGCACATGGCTTCCAAGGATGCCTGGAATCAAAGGGAATGTGTCATTCACTTTAGAAAATGACCTATTGTGTAACTTTAATTTAGAGCTTCCATGTCACTATCGTTAAACAAAAAAAAAAAAAAACATCCCTATTGTCTAGCAGTTTTAACTTGGACCACGTAACAGACACATGACTTCGCAGATCAGAGCATACCTAGAAAACTCTCCCATTAAAGTAAATGAACAGCTGCAGTTCACAGATCCATGACTGCAATAAAGCATGTGTAGGAATGCTCAAGCAAGATGGCTGAAACATTCTAATCTGAATCTTAAAACAGATTAGAGTATCATATTATTTTTTTTTTATTACTAATATGTAAATGATACATTCCCTTAAAATTTCTTTTCGTGTGGGTGTAAAGAATATATTTGGTAGCAGGATAATATTCACTACCCTTGCATGTGAGTTTGGGCATATTTGCAAGACAAAATTGCTCATCAGTTTGTTAAACTGACAGGACATGAAGTCATACAATGTAATAGAACAATTTTTTTATGGATATGTCAATTCTGTTAAACTTTGCAAGTCCAATTCTTATCTGTTTTGCTGATTTTCCATGCAGTGAAATGAGGCTCTGTTAAAAATGGAGGGCAATGGAAGCCCTATCCTTGCTCACACTAGTGTATAAATCAGACGAGTGCAATGTGAGAGAAAAGTGATACTGCAGTCGGACCAATGTTATTCAGTGAGGCGGTGCAGATTCTCCCCTCCACCAATCTGTATTTGGCATGAGAAAATCGCAGCTTGCTGCAATTTCATTCAGAAATCTGGTGGGTGTCAGAAAAAAAAAAATCTGTCACTGACCATCAGTCTAGCCTCAAAAATTTTTACGGATATATTGCAATTCTGTAAGATGGAAAACTGTTAATAGTCCTGTGAAAGATTAATAGCTGCTGAGGAGTAAAAAAAACAAGTGAGAAATTGTCCCGGTTTTCTGCATGAGAATGAGACCAAAATTTTTTTCTTTTTCTATACATTAGTGTGAGCAAATCCTAACAGATTCGTTTTTACATCTGCAAAATTTGACACCGGCATCCGAATGTGCTTTCACTTGGTGGTTGCTTGTGGTGGGTAATCACGTGCACAAAGATGGTGTAGGTTTAATGTTAGGTTTTTTAGTTTTAAACCTGGCTTGATATCTCACCCCCTATATTTAATGTCCCCAAAAATGTAGGACTTTTTGATTCAGCTTTGCCTTTAAATCCAGATGTTATATTTCTGATGCTGTCCCTGCTTCATAGTACATAAAATGCTTATTTTGTTTTAGTACGGTTGTCAATGTGGCTTGGTACATGGCTTTATATTGATTCACTTGTCCTATGCTCTGCCATACAGTTGTGTTCTGTAAAATGTGATTTGTATTTTGGCGTAAGGTAACTTTTACGCCATGTTTTGGGTTGGTTGTCTTTTTTTTTTTCTTTTTTTCTTTTTTTGTTCCAAGACTGCTGGTCCTGAAGATCTTGAGTTGTGCTAAAAATACTTCAAATATGTGGTGTGTGGAGTGGCAGTATCTTGGCTTTGTGGTTTGCAATTTTCCTGTGAAGTATGATTTTGGGGGGTTGGGAATTAAACTACTGCAAAATAAAGGACTACGTGCTCAGAGCAGATATTGAGCAGCTCCAGAAATTTCCATCACCTACAAGTAAGTGCAACTCCAAGGCAGCTCAAGATCTCCGTCTCCCAATTGGCTCTATGGAACTTATCAGATTGATTGGCATCTTTCTTTCTACAGATGATTGAGGATGTGTTGGGGGAGGGTTCAGTGTCTGCTAGCAGATTCAGCAGATGGTTCTCCAACCACAGTCACTCTGGAAGTCGATCCAGCAGTCTGAGGTCCACGCCCCACGAGGAGCTAGAAAGGCTAGCAGGTAAAAAAAGACAATCCAAATGTGCCATGTGTACCACAAAATAACTCTTTTGGGTTTTTTCTGTATGTTAAGTGGACTTTATTTAATGTTTTGAGAGGTCAAACTGGTATTCTGTGGAGGCCTTAAGAATACTAAGCATGAAAGGTGCAAGTCGCACAATGGGACCCCGTGCTGGGTATCCTGCATACTATGCTTCTGTTGTGCCTTTGGAGCATAAACGTAGTGAGTTGTTTGAAATTGGGCTACATTCCCAAAATGAGAATTTGCTGAAGTTTTTGATTTTGCAGGTTTTCTGCATCTACTATTCAAATTCGGTTACTTGCAACTTTTTTTTCCTATGCATATTTTTGTCTCTTTGGTATGCATGTGGTTTTTTTTTTGTTTTGTTTTTTTTTTTTGTTTTTTTTAAGTCCTGTTATTTGGCTTTGATAGGCGTGTGCAAATGAAATATATGCATATATATTATATTTTAAATGGTCCTGACCCTTTGTTACTAATTAACCAAACTGTTGCAATACTATGATTTTTACTCCAACTTGTTAAGGCACTGTCACACTTAGCGATCGCACCAGCGATCACGACCATGACACGCTATGTGATCGCTAGTTAGATTCCAAACACAACTCATCAGCGATCTGTAGAACGACCTCTGCGGTCGTTGGGGAAAACCTAGTCCCACCTGCGACGATGGTGAAGTCGTTCATAAAGGGTGTCACACTCAGCGATTCAGGCTCACCAGCGGGACACCAACGACCAAAAAACGGCTCAGAACGTTCATAAGCGATCAGCGACATCTCAGCAGGGGCCACATCGCTTCTACACACACAGCTAAGTCGCTAACGAGATCGCTACTGCGTCATAAATGGTGACGCAGTAGCGATCTCGTTAGCGATATCGCTTAGTGTGACAGTACCTTTAGACCAATAGTGTGGCGATTATATCTGAAATTTAATTCTTACGGATATTTTTTGTCCCCAAGGGGATTTTTCATTCAGGTTTGTAGTGTCCAAGCACTGCTGCCTTAGGGCACAAATATGAAAAAAACTGCCACGGCCAGTCTGAGCATTGCAGTCCGATTTTATACGGCCGTATGACTGTGCCCAGTGTACATTACTGGTTGTATCCTAATGTATTCCTTCCCCATCCCATTTGTGCAAGCACTGACTATGTAGCGTGCCCATTTACTTGGAGTAAAACTAATTGAGAAATTGCACTACAGACACTAGCCTCCTTTTACTTCCTGTTTGGGCTATCAAATACTGTAAATTTTAATTTTATCAAAGGAAGATTGGGTTTGGAGCATTGGGGAAAGGTGAAATGTGTCATTCACACTAGCTAAATTTCTGAAACCACTGCTTTATTTTTGGGACTTCCAACCTGTTTGAGACCATGTCGGGATATAAGAATTGGGTAGTGGTAACTCAATTACCCAATCCTTTAGTTCGGTGTGAACAGAATTATGCGGCAGTGGCATACTAAAATAATACAGGAACTGTGTGAATGGGGTAATCGGCAAGGATGGGGGGTTGGGTAATGCCAAAAGTGCTAGTACGCCCACATTTTGCTTATTTTTCTGAGTAATCAAAGCTAAGAAAATGAATCGGGCATTTTTATAGTGGCTATACTTCCCCTATGATATTCAGATTACTTTCAACAAAATTTTGGGGCAACACATTCCCTTTTAAATTTCATGAACAATTTACACACAAAAAAAAAAAAAAAAAAAAAATCAAGGCTTTTTTTTTTTTTTTTGTTCGAGATCAGATTTTTATTGAAAAAACTAGTGCATTAGATTTTTTCCATTTTTCCAAAATATAACAAAAGAAATACAATAATACTGGAGACACTATCCATATAATGTAATTTGAAAGTTGCATACCATAGTTCTTGCGTGAACACCAAGTGAAGGCTGTTGTCAAACTTGAAATAAAAAACACATACCCCATTTCAAAAGCCAAATGCAACCTCGATCAGTTATCATTTCGATACATCATAAAAGCACAGAATACATATCATCTGTTCTTACTATCCAACAATTTTTCAAAATTTTTGCAGTGCATTTTTTTAATTTTATTTTTATGCACTGATTTTTCAAGTCTACATGTATTACGGTAATTCCATGAATATGTGTTAGCCTTCTGAAATATTCCAGAAATGCATTGATGGACATGAGAAGATGATCCATTGTCTCTGTCTGCAGGCTTAGAACAAGTTCTTCCCAGTCGTGGGCAGAACTCTGAAAACTATTTTGCTCCCATTCATTTTGAAGATGCTGCTGACAAAGTTGATATCTTGGAAATGTTGCAGAAAGCCAAAGTTGACTTGAAACCATTGTTGTCAAGCCTGACTGCTAACAAGGAGAAATTACGGGAGAGCAGTAAGTTATTCAGCTTATACTTTTTTATAAGATGAAAAGGCACAATATGAAGTGTGCCATGTACCGACTACACAGGTGGATAGTGCTCTGAGCTTGTATTTCAAGTTCCAGAAGCAGAGCTAGTAGTTTGATCACCTTATCTTATTACTGGTTTCAAGAATAATACTACATAAGACACATGTCCACGATTTGCAGAACAGATTTCATTGCAGGTCTATTAACCCCTTCACCTCCAAAGCCTGTTTTCACCTTGGCAAGGCCATTTTTTTTTTTCTTTTTTCCGTTGACCAGTCACTTTGAGATCGTAACTGTGTAATGCTTCAACGGATCCTAGTTGTTCTGATATTTGGTTTCTCGTGACATATGTTCTTCATGATTGTGGTAACATTTCTTCGATATGACTTGCATTATCAACTTTCAAACTTTGAATTCTTATGCCCTTAAATCAGAGTTTATATTTTATATTTATAATTTTCACAAGGGTAACAGGAGTAAATGAATCCCAAAAGATACCCCATATGTGGGGGGAAAACCACTGTTTGGGTGCAGAGCTTGGATGGGAAGGAGCACCATTTGACTTTTTGAATGCAGAATTTGCAGAGCCCCTGATGTGCTTAAACAGTGGAGATCCCTCATAAGTGACCCCATCTTGGAAATTACACCCCTTAAAGAATTTTTCTAGAGGCATAGTTGTATAGTAATGATTATAATGCTTTTGGTTTTTCTGGTGTAGGAATTTATAATATGGTGGTGTACATCAGATTGTGTGTTGTCAACAAGGTAAAAACAAATTTTATGAATTTGTGGACATGTGAAACAATCCTTAATGCAAAGGCCAGGTTTCCCAGGGCAGGTTTCACAATGGTAAATTGTGTCCTTTCGGATTCCCCTCTTGGAGCATACTCTACACCTTTTTGTGATATTCCTTTCTGTGCTGTCTGGGGAGCCTCTCCTGGGAAATGTTGACCAGGCACTATCAGTTTCAGAAGTACTGAAACCCTCTCCTTCCTGAGGGCCAAACATTAGGGCCTTGATGACTTCCTCCTGCTCCTGAAACTGAAGTAAGGTCCCCGTATTGTCTGCAGATCAAAACTGCACAAAAGCATTGTACAGTGCAATCTGTACAATGTACAAAAAAAAATGGCCATTCACCATACTTTAGCTTTTCACATGGTACTGTATGGTTTGAGGACCTGATCTCAAAGAACAACAAACTCCCTCCCCCACCCCCCCATTTTACCGATTGTAAGCCAAGATACAATCTGGCTTTGGGACTTATGTTGTGGTACCACAAACAGTGACAAGGGAGCTGTTGTCAGTGTATGGTGGTCAAGATACGGACATCCATTTTGTCCTTATACTTGACCACCAGCATGTTGTCGCTGCATCGGGCTCTGCTGTTGCCCCTTCTCAGCATTTGTTCAATTAGCGGCTTGGGGAGGCTTTTTTTTTTTTTTTTCACCCCGCATGGTGCCGCATGCAACTGAACATCTAAGGTCGGGGTCACACTTGTGAGAAACTCACATGAGTCTTGCACCTCAATACCCAACACTGCCACCTGCACTGTGACTGGAGCGTTAGGCTGTATAGAAATACATGCAGCTGCACACTCCGGTCCCGAGTCCTGGCAGCAGTGCTAGGTATTGAGGTGTGAGACTCAAGCGAGTTTCTCACAAGTGTGACCCCCCCCCCTCCCAATCTCAGAGGGTATTGAAAAGTGGGATGCTGGTGTAAAAGTTGTGTATGTACAGTCATGGCCAAAAGTTTTGAGAATGACACAAATATTAATTTTTACAAAGTCTACTGCTTCACTTTTTCTAATGGCAATTTGCATATACTCCAGAATGTTATAAAGAGTGATCAGCTTAACAGCAATTACTTGCAAAGTCAATATTTGGCTAGAAAATGAACTTTATCCCCCAAAACACATTTCAACATCATTGCAGCCCTGCCTTAAAAGGACCAGCTAACATCTTTTCAGTGATTGCTCCATTAACACAGGTGTGGGTGTTGATGAGAACATGGCTGGAGATCAATCTGTCATGATTAAGTAAGAATGACACCACTGGACACTTTAAAAGGAGGCTGGTGCTTGGCATCATTGTTTCTCTTCTGTTAACCATGGTTATCTCTAAAGAAACACGTGCAGTCATCATTGCAATGCACAAAAATGGCCTAACAGGGAAGAGTATAGCAGCTAGAAAGATTGCACCTCAGTCAACAATCTATCGCATCATCAAGAACTTCAAGGAGAGAGGTTCCATTGTTGCCAAAAAGGCTTCAGGGCGCCCAAGAAAGACCAGCAAGCGCCAGGACCGTCTCTTAAAAGTGTTTCAGCTGCGGGATCGGGCTACCAGCAGTGCAGAGCTTGCTCAGGAATGGCAGCAGGCAGATGTGAGTGCATCTGCACGCACTGTGAGGCGGAGACTCTTGGATCTTAATCCCATTGAGAACTTATGGTCAATTATCAAGAGACGGGTGGACAAACAAAAACCTAAAAATTCTGACAAAATGAAAGCATTGATTGTGCAAGAATGGACTGCTATCAGTCAGGATTTGGTCCAGAAGTTGATTGAGAGCATGCCAGGTAGAATTGCAGAGGTCCTGAAGAAGGGTCAACACTGCAAATATTGACTTGCTGCATTAACTCATTCTAACTGTCAATATAAGCTTTTGTTACTCATATGTTTGCAATTATTATATTTCTGTCTGTGATAAAACCATCTGTCAAAACACATAAAAACCAGAGGGCAGCAGATCATGTGAAAATATAATATTTGTGTCATTCTCAAAACTTTTGGCCATGACTGTAGAGGTGATAACCTTATCGAGCAATGGGTGCAGCAACTCCCACACAATTTTTCACACTCATCCCCAGGACGGGGGAGCATTCAGGGGGTTAATCTGGGTGTCCTTCCCCTTGTAGACCCTATATCTGTGGGTGTACCCTGAGTTACTCTTGCACAGTTTGTACAGTTTTTTTAATTCTGTACCTGGCCCTCTTACTGGGCAGGTATTGTTGAAATTTTAGCCTCCCTTTGAAATGAACCAGAGATTCATCAGTAGCAATATCCCTCTGGGGTTTGTACGCCTCCGCAAACTTCCTACTGAAGTGTTCAACTGCTGGCCGAATTTTGTATAGAGTATCAAAGTTTGGATCGTCTTGGGGCGGACACTGCACACTATCCCTATAATGCAAAATTGTTTGGATCGCTTAAAATGTCCTTGTCATGACCATACGGAATATCAGTATACTGTAGAGAATATCAGTACTCCAGTATTGCCAAATCTGTTATTCTGACAATGCCTATATGCAGCACAATTCCCTGAAATGTCATGATCTCTGCTACATTTACAGGGGTCCATTTGGCATATGATGACATAGGATTTTGGGTAAAAAAAAATTGATGGGCATGAAAGTTTGTCTGGGCCACCACAATTTATTTCCTCGCTGAAAAAGAATTTGAAGAAGTCCATTTCAGTGAAGCCAGTGGTGTCAAATTGGATTCATGAGCTGCCGATAAAATACAGAATAACAGGCTGATCATTTTCGGGGGATGCAATCTATATGGTGCTGGGGTCCTTTCTCACTAGAGGAATAGAGGAATCCTCCTCACTGGCTGAATCCGTGTTGGAGGCAAGGAAAGAGTGTTCCTCCTCTGGTGAATAGCATCGTCTTGACTAATAGGCCATTTTATTTTTTTTCAAAACCCTGGGGATGTGTGTACTTGGTGCTTTTACACGTGTTATGTATGTAATAAAAAAAATTATATATATAAAAATATTATAATATATAATATATATATATAATTATATATATATTTATATATATATATATATAATATATATATAAAATTTTTGCAAAAGAGAAATGGACGTCATGAACAATGCAATGTATGCTATACTAATGCAGTGCAAAAACTATGTGTGGGTGGGCTGGAACAGGATTGGAGACGGATCATAGGGGGGATTGCACTGACCACCAATGAATCTTTATCCCAGGTAACACTGGGGGGGGCCTTTCAACCTCTCTGCATGCCACCTCTGAGGTGGGGATTGCTATTTTAGATTAACCCCTTTAGCGCTGATTGGCCAGAAACTATTGTTCAGCCAAAGGGTTAATCAGGAGAGGTGACGTTGCGATCACCCCACCCACTGTGACTGCCTTAATTGGTGCTGTCATACAGCATTGATCACGGCATGTCACACTTTTTTTTTTTTTTGCCCCCCAAAACATTGACACATTGGTCAGTTCTAACCAGCCAATCTCAGCAATCGCCGACGTGAAGGGGTGATGTGCAGGGATGGTCTGTTGGTAGGGACAGCAGCCATCTTAACCCGGTCACCGGATATGACGGCGCCGTACGTATACTGCGCTTTGCGGAAACGCAGCTCCTGCATAGCCATACATGTACAGCGCATGTCGGGAAGGGGTTAAATTCAGTGGAGAAAATGTACAAGTTGGACAATTCGCTGTTGATATTCTGCAAATGCACTGCACGTCCATTTCTTAATGGAAAAAACTTACCACAATAGTCAACAAAAGGAAAAATCAGACTCTGCTGTTATTCAGCAAATGTGTTACTTTGCAATCACTCTGTTTGCTACTTTCCTGGTAATAGAGCTTCTGTTGTAAAAGTGACTCTTTGACAGTCAAAGCACTTTGTCCCTTTCCTCGACCCCTTCTTTCTCTGACAGCCATGGGCAAGGAAGCAGGCTTGGCTACAGCTAACCTCGTTAATGTCCATGCCACACGGGGACAGTGCTTCCAGTGTTGGTCATTGGTTACACAGTAGAAGCCCCTCTTACAGGAGTATGCAACAAGCTGTAATCTTGGACTATTGGTGAATTAAAAAAAAGTTTATTGGCTATTAAAACTGTGAAAGTTTATTAGGTATTTACATTTAGAAAACCAAAGGGGTAAAACATAAGTTTCTTGGACAATATTTTAAACTTGTAAAGACTTTGTTTCACAACAATAACCAATTCTCTTGGTTGCAGCACATTCTGGAGTTGCCTTGTCAGTGGAAGAGGTGGAAGCTGGACTCAAGGGTTTGAAAGTTCAGCAAGAGGGGAAGATTGCAACTCCTTTCATGGCTGAACAACTGGAAGAAGCTTTAACAGTTATGGCTGGACCAAAAAAGCCACAGAAAGATGGAGACATGTCCGCTTTTAACAAACTTGTAAGCAGTATGAAGGCAAGTGGAACGCTACCTAACCAACCCAAAGTCAATGTAAGTACTGTTTTAAAGGTCTGTTAGGCTTTTCCTCATAGTATAGAATAACGTGATTAATACTTTTTATGTCCAGTGGACAAGCTGTCTCTGCTTGCGCAGTGTCTGGCTAGTTGTGTTTCTGGTAGCATATTAGTTGGATAGGGGTGGCTTCTTTTTTAAATTTTTTTTATTTATTTTTTTTTTTTATGTAATTTGTGTAGAATGATTTTTCCCTGTGCTTGGACTGCATTTGTACATTGTAGTAAAGTTCTTAGTAGGTGCTAATGAGTATCGAAATCGTGAGTTTTCAAATTTGTGCAGCTATTTTCCGTTTAATATCCCATCTTGTGACATATCATGCCTGGTTGTGTTCACCTGATAAGGATGTCTCACTTGGGTTCTTGCACAAATTGTTGTGTGGGTATGGTGTGGGTTTTTTTTTTGTCTATTTTCATAGCGTGTGTTCTAATACATTTTCTGGTTCTGTAGAGGAATGCAGACAGCCATTTGATGTCCTCTGATGTCACCGGTCCTTCTCCCCTGCAGCGGAACATTTTGCAGGTATGGCGTCATAATAACAAGGCAGGCCAGCTAAATGTTGGGTTTCTCCTTCGCCTCATTGGGGGACACACAGACCGTGGTGTTATGCTGCTGCCACTAGGAGGACACTAAGCAATACATTAAGCACAAAAGATTAACTCCTCCTCCTGCAGTATACACCTCCTGTTGGCTCAATCCTGAACCAGTTCTTGCTTAGTGTCTGTAGGAGGCACTAGGGTCTGCTCTCAGACCCCACTTTTTTTCTGATTTTTTTTTTTTAATCCTTTTATTATTTTTACTTTCTTCACGCACGGATGGGCGACGGGACTTGTACGAAAAGTCACGATCTCCCAAAAACCAACAACAGGCGGCATCGTGCGAGTGTCGCCTCCACGTACCCCTCCTGCCACGCTACCATGGGGCGACAGATCCCTGACACGGGCCGCTCTCCCCATGAGATATCCCACGAGGTAGATGACAGATTCGCGTGGCACCTTTGATTGAATATCCCGCTTACCTCTCCTGAAGCGGTGGCGGTCTGATGCATGAAAGATCCCTCTCCACCCCCCTAATGAAAGGGGTTGGTGGATTGAGGAAGTACAGCCATAAATGCTGTAATCCTGCGGTCTCCATCTTCGCCCCCCGCAGTAAGTATATCAGGAGAGCGATGTTGCCTCATGTCGCCGCGACTGCTTTAGCGTCGCATCGCGGCCGCAGCGGTGTTGCGCCGCCGCGTCTTTGCGACGCGCCGCTAGCGCTACAGTCGCGCCGCTACCGCTATATTCGCGCCACGGCCTTAAATATACTCCCCGGCTTCGCTCCGGGTAGGCCGCAAAAAATTTAGGCCCCGGCTTCGGGCCGGAATAGGCCGCATCTTCTAAATTTAGTCCCGGCTTCAGGCCGGGATAGGCCTCAAGGGAAGGGGCGGGCCAAACGGCTCCGCCCATCTCTAACGCTATTGGCCAGCGTTAGATCACATGGGTCTCTCTCCTGGGTCCTCCCCCTCTCCTCCCACTGCCTCTGGCGCTTCTCGTACCACACGAGAAGCGCTGCTATAATCTCGGGCGCCATCTTTTTGGTGGAGCAGCGCTGGCAGACGCTGTTCTTCTTCCCTGCACAGGACCTGGGTAAGTGCACGCTGCGACTAGGTCGGCACAGCGATTAACCCTTCTACTGCAGCAGGCTCCAAAAATTGCAGAAAATGTCGCAATCAAAGGACGCTAAAAACTACACTGTAGTATATGCCGCCTGCATTGCATGCAACGCTTCACTGCCATCAAAGCATGGTTCCCAATTCTGTACAACATGTGCCCAAGAGCCCACTGCTTCTGCCACTCAGGAGCCCCCTACTACCGTTCAGGAGTCTCTGCCTATTCCTGATCCCATTGAGCCAGGTCATTCAGGATGGCCAGAATTTTCTCTGACTAGGGCCTTGGATACTTTCCGCGGCTCCTCTTCTTCCCAGGGCGTCCTTTTTCCAGAAAGGGGCCCGTTAGCCTTCAGAGACACTTCATCTGACAGGGGCCGACCCTCGGCGTCCGCAAAGCGGTCGTCCAGAAAACGCCGCCATAATGCGTCTCCCAATCCATCCAGCGGTTCGGCATCGGCGAGCTCAGGCTCTCGCTCCCCCTCACCCAGATATCGCAGTGATCATGATTCCGAATACGAGTCGGACATTGGTGATGACCCCAACTCGCCAGAATTTCAGGAATCGTTAGATTCTCTCATTGAGGCAATTAATAAAATCCTCAAACTAGATGAAGAACCCGGGTCTCAACCAATCACCCTCTCTTTCAAAAGAGCTAAACGTACTCACAAGGTGTTTAGTAATCACCCTGAATTTACGGAAATTGTCCAGGGACAGAGGGGGAGTGTCCAGACAAACGTTTTTCAGGGCTGAAGTCTCTGAAAGCTCGTTACCCATTTTCCAGGACGTCATCCTGACAGCATCCTGGAGGACGTCCTCCTTCTCCTTGCAGGGACAGGAAGCACACAAGAGGTTAAAAGGCCCGCTCCACCCCCTCTACCTCAGTGTTTTCCTGTCCCTGCATGGAGGGACACACAGGAGGAAGCGCAGCGGCGCTACTTACCGGAGGGCTGGGGAGGGCACGACGCGGTCAGGACCCGATCCCTTGGGGAGAAGCCCAGGTTCGAAACTTTCCGGAGGGTAGTCCCTCGACCACAGAGACCAGGCAGCGGACGGCGCCTGGGAAGAGTCGTTCCTCCCGAGGGGAGGCTCTCGATTCTGTGATCTGACAGGCGCGGGTGCGCGCGCTCCCGCAGGGGGCAGAACACTTCCGGGCGGGCAGCAAGGAGGAATCATCAGCGGTGAGCAGAGCAGCGTGCGTTCCACTGTGGAACGCAGAGGTAACGTTTTCACTTCCGGTTCAGGGATCTGGGCGCAGGCATGAATCATTTAAAAGCGCCGACGCTAAGGTAACGCTCACCACTGAACATACAGGTGTCTTTTCCCATAAGGAGGAAAAGACCTGCTGTGGAACTATGGAGGATGGTTCTGTGGAAGGAGGGGTAAGAGCGCAAAAGCGCGACAAATCCCCACTGTTAGCCAGACTTAATATCTGGTAGGCACCTGGAATAATATGACTGACTGTCCCTAATCTTAAATTATAGGATAAGGGATCGGCGACAGCTCCCCAATCTACAGTGGAAAAATCGGGCAAATCGCTTTCAAAATCCATTAGATGCCCTATTTGCCATGTGAAGCTAGCAAGCTCCTATAAGAAAGCCCTCTGCAAGCCTTGTACTTCCAAGATTATGGAGGGGGAGCAATCGTCTCTTCGGGATGAAATGAGGGCCATGATCCGTGAGGAAGTACAGGCCTCCATATCCGATATTTCTAAGCAACGTCCGTCTAGTCCGAGACAGGATCGTAAGCGAGTAAGATGGGAGACAGATTTAGATGAATCAGACGGAAGTTCAGAGGAGCAACCTGTACAGATGGAAGGGGATCCTTGTGAAGAGGGTGAACTTCCACCGGATATACAGGATCAGAATAGGAAATATCTATTCCAGGTTGAAGATACGGATGAAATAGTGAAGGCTGTTAGAGAGACTATGCAGGTTGAAGAAACCCTGAAACCACAGTCCAGACAGGACTTAATGTTCGGGGGTCTTACGTTCCAGAGGAAAAGAGTGTTTCCTGTTAGCGATCACATCCGTACTATGATTATGGATGAATGGAAGGATGCGGAACGTAGACTTGTGTTAAACCGCGAGTTCAAAGGACATCTTCCTTTTGATCCGGAAGATATAAGTTTGTGGGAAGATACTCCTAAGATTGATGTCCCAGTGGCGAGAGTAGCCAAAAAGACATCCATTCCTTTTGAAGACTCTTCAAGCCTACGTGATCCTATGGACAGAAGAGCGGACATTCTATTAAAGAGGGCATGGGAATCTTCGTCAGCCCTTATTAAAACCAACATAGCGGCTACGTCGGTAGCCAGATCTATGGTTTTATGGATGGGTCAATTGGAGGATCATCTTTCCAATAAGACTCCTAGAGCAGATATTCTAGCTTCTTTACCTCTAATAAAATCTGCTACAGCATATCTTGCTGATTCGTCGGCGGAATCAGTAATATTCGCTGCAAGGAATAGTTCACTATCTAATGCAGCTAGAAGGGCTATTTGGCTAAGATCATGGTCTGGGGACAATGCGTCCAAATCAAAATTATGTGCTATTCCCTTCTCAGGCTCAAAGGTTTTTGGTCCGGCGCTAGATGATTTCTTAGAATCCGCGTCCGACAAAAAGAAAAGGTTTCCGGAAGAGAAACCAAAGCAGCCTCAGCCCTTTCATAGAAGTTTCCCCCCTAGACGTCAACCTGACTTTAGAAGTCAGAGCAGGTCCTTTAGAGGAACGTATAGAGTTCCCTATAGTCAAAGTACAAGAAAACCTTCCTTTTCTTCTTCCTCAAGGTCCAAAAGGCAATGACGCCAGAGTTATCGGGGGGAGGCTCAGATATTTTTCAGAGGCCTGGGCTCAGGTTACCGTAAACCAGTGGGTTCTCAGAACCATCTCGGAAGGGTACAAAATAGAGCATTTATTTCCACCCCCGAAAGATATATTTCACCAACAGTAGTACAGCTGGACTCCCCCATGTGGGCGGACCTACAGGACATGTTATGTTCAAAGGTCATAATTCCGGTCCCACCAGAGGAAAAGGGGAAAGGTCATTACTCTTCCCTGTTTTCAGTCCCAAAACCGTCAGGGGGAACCCGAACTATTATAAATCTAAAACCCCTAAACACTTCGGTCAAATACAAAAGATTTAGAATGGAATCCATTCGCTCAGCAATTCATCTAATAGACAAAGGGGCAGTCATGTGTACGCTCGACTTGAAGAATGCTTATTTTCAGGTTCCTATTCACCCTTCTCAGAGGGTGCTAAGATTTGCAGTGGAGCTGCCGTCCCAGACAGAACACTTCCAGTTCAGGGGCCTTCCTTTCGGGCTAGCTTCGGCTCCCCGTATATTTACAAAACTGGTAGCAGAGGTAGTGGCCTACCTGAGAAGTCAAGGAATAGTAATTGTTCCATATTTGGACGACTTCCTTATGATTGCAGAATCAAAAGAAGCGTTGAATCCAGAGAGACCGAACTATTGCAGTCCTGGAATTCCTAGGATGGGTAATCAATTGGGAGAAGTCGGACTTGATTCCAGAATACAGAAAAATCTTTTAGGAGTTCTATTAGACTCCAGAAGAAGAATATCCCTCTTACCCAAGGAAAAACAAGGAGAAGTGAAGACCAGGGTCAAAAGACTTCTGAAACGGCGCACCTCCATAAGAGAAGCTATGAAGGTTCTGGGCCTGATGACAGCCTGTATCCCGTGCGTCAGATGGGCGCAATTTCATTCCAGACCTCTGCAGAGACAGATTCTTTCAACATGGGACCGAAATCATATATCCCTAGACAAAAGAGAATGTCACTGTCAGGAACGGTGAAGAAATCATTACTGTGGTGGATGCAACCTGTAAACCTCCAAACAGGTTGTCTATGGATCACCTCTCCGTGCGTAGTAGTTACTACGGATGCCAGCGAGTGGGGTTGGGGAGGCCACTTAGAAGGAAGATTTTTCCAGGGCAAGTGGCCCGAGTATGTCAGAAGATCTTCCAACTTCCGAGAATTATTGGCAGTATGGGAGACTCTAAGACGAAACGAGGAGGTTTTGGCTGGAAGACACGTCAGAATTTTGTCCGACAATATTACAACTGTATCCTTTCTAAAGCATCAAGGAGGACCCAGACACTGTCATCTTCAGGATCTGGCGGGAGAAATATTTTCCTGGGCAGAAAATACAATTCTTTCTGTTTCGGCGGTGCATCTAGAAGGTGCCCAGAACGATCTAGCGGACTACTTGAGTCGGAAGGAAGTTTGCCCAACAGAGTGGGAGCTCAACAAGGACATTTTTCAGGAGCTATGCCGGCGTTGGGGGACCCCGAATATAGACCTCTTCGCAAGAAGAAAAAATTCGAAAGTTCCCAGGTTCTACTCTCTAGATCCGTTGGATGGCCCGGAAGGAATAGATGCGTTCAGCCAGGTCTGGAACGAACCTCTCTCATACGCCTTCCCACCACTTGCACTCATTCCGGCGGTCCTCAGAAAGATCAGAGAAGACTGCAAGGGTAATCTTAGTAGTCCCGTTCTGGCCGAGGAGAAGCTGGTTTCCCCTTCTGGGTGGAATGATGGAGGAAAACCCGATCGAGCTACCACTGAGAAGCAATGTGATTCACCAGGGTCCATTATATCACCCGAACCCCGAATCTCTACACCTCTCGGCGTGGATCCTGAGAGGGACATCTTAAAAGCAAAGGGCTTATCAGATCAGGTTATAGCCACTATCCAGGCCAGCAGAAAGCCGGTTACTTCGGCGATTTATCTAAAAATCTGGAGGAGGTTTTGTCTAGAGGGCGGCAGATCTAGTGTGTTGGAGGGTTCCCCTAACATACCAAGAATCCTAGATTTCTTGCAGGCTGGCTTTAACAAAGGGTTAAAGCCAAGCACGCTTAAAGTCCAGATTGCGGCCCTTAGTTCCTTTCTTGACTTTCCTTTGGCTTCTCATCCTTGGATTATAAGATTTGTAAAGGCTACCCAAAGGTTACGCCCCACTATTAGGCAGTTAACTCCCCTCTGGGATTTAAATTTAGTACTTAATGCATTATGCAGGGGGTCTTATGCTTCTAACCAAGATATGCCTATCTCATATTGTACTTGGCGTACGGCCTTTTTGGTAGCCATCACTACGGCCAAGAGGATAGGAGAGATTCAGGCCCCATCAATGAAACATCCATATTTGTAAATCAGAGATGACTGTATAATCCTAAAATTAGACCCGGCCTTTTTACCAAAAGTGGTGTCCAACGCTAATATCAACCAAGAAATTATATTACCCTCTTTTTGTGACAAACCTTCTAATGAGAAGGAACAAATACTCCATTCGCTTGATGTTAGACAAGCAGTTTTGGACTATTTGGAGGCCACCAAAACATGGAGATTAGATTCCAACCTCTTTATTTTGTTCAGGGGTAAAAACAAGGGTAAAAAAGCTTCTAAGGCTTCTATAGCCAGATGGATAATCAAAGTTATCTCAGACGCTTATCAGGCGGACGGTTCTAGTCCCCCGGAAGGTCTGAGGGCACACTCCACTAGAGCAATATCGGCTTCCTGGGCCGAGAGTGCAGGTGCCTCGGTAGACCAAATTTGCAGAGCCGCAACTTGGGCCAGATTTAATACATTTTGTAGACACTACAGATTAGATGTAATGTCAGGTCAACATACTGCCTTTGGTAGGAAGGTTCTACAGGCAGTAATCCCACCCTGAGGAGGTTCTTTGGTACTCTCCAGGATGCTGTCAGGATGACGTCCTGGGAAACTGGTATTACACTTACCGGTAATTATATTTCCAGGAGTCCATCCTGACAGCATGGGTACTTTCCCCCCCCCTTGTTTGATGTATCATATGATGTAATATGATGGTATCATTAAAGTGTTATTTTCATGAGCCATGGTGTGGTACTTGTTAATCACTGAGGTAGAGGGGGTGGAGCGGGCCTTTTAACCTCTTGTGTGCTTCCTGTCCCTGCAAGGAGAAGGAGGATGTCCTCCAGGATGCTGTCAGGATGGACTCCTGGAAATATAATTACCGGTAAGTGTAATACCAGTTTCAGCAACTGTAGCGAAAGAGTGGACTGAATCTCCAGTGGTAGATCCTCCAGTATCTCGCTTAGCTTCAAAAACCCTGCTCTCTGTGTCAGATAGTTCATCCATTAGGAACCTGTCTGACAAACAAATTGACAACCTCGCAAAATCAATTTTTGAGGCGGCTGGAGCCTCTCTCTCTCCCTCCTTTGCGGCCACCTGGGTAGCAAGGGCTATGGTGGCTTGGGTTGAGGACCTAGTTAAAACAACTAGCGACATCTCCCTTTCACCCGAGGCACGTAATCTGGCCTATCAGATTACTCGGGCAGGTGACTACATGGTTCATGCGTCCCTAGATGCAGCTCATTGCGCCACACTCACAGCAGCCAATGCTATCGCTATTCGGAGGTCCCTCTGGCTCCGAGAGTGGCGTGCAGATGCTGCTTCAAAGAGAACTTTGACTTCGCTGCCTTATCTTTCAGGACATCTTTTTGGAGACCGTCTTGATCAAATTATTTCTGACGCCACTGGGGGCAAGAGCAAATTTCTTCCGCAGCGCAGAATCAATCGACCTTTTCGGTATCAATACCAAGGTCATTCCCGGCCATTTCGTAGCTCCTTTAATTGGTCCTCGACCTCGTCTCGAGCACCCCGTCCATCTCGCAGAGATAGGGCTCGCAACCATCGTCCAGGTCCTCTCAGCCCTGGAGAAACAGATTCTCTTAGGCAGGAAATAGAAGCTCCTCTTCTCGCAAACAGTCCTCCCAATGACTCCTTGCCGAGGACGGGGGACCCAAGCAAGGTAGGCGGCCGCCTACTCTTGTTTCGCAAGGTCTGGGGGTCAGTCATTCAGGACCGGTGGGTCCTCGATCTTGTACACTCCGGCTACGAGATCGAATTCTTGTCTCTCCCCCCAACACGTTTCTTTCAGTCACGTTCCCCCAAGTCCAAGGATCTCATAGTTCCCTTCCTTCAGGCTCTGGACATACTCCGTTCCAGCGGCGTCATCGTCCCAGTCCCTCACAGGGAAAGATTCAAAGGGTTTTACTCAAACCTCTTTGTGGTTCCCAAGAAGGACGGCTCCTTGCGTCCTATTCTAGACCTAAAATTACTAAACAAGTTCATCAGAATCCGTCATTTCAGGATGGAATCCCTCCGTTCTGTGGTCGCATCTCTAGAAAGGAAAGAATACTTGGCGTCTATAGATATCAATCTACACATTCCAATTTTCAGAGGTCATCAAAAGTTTCTGCGTTTTGCTGTCGGAGAGGATCATTTTCAATTTGCCGCTCTGCCTTTCGGTCTCGCAACCGCCCCCAGAGTGTTCACAAAGGTCATGGCGGCTGCCATGTCAATTTTACACTCTCGGGGTGTGGTAGTCCTCCCGTATCTGGACGACCTACTCATCAAAGGTCCGTCTTTTCAGGCCTGCGCAGAAAGTGTCGAGATCACTATCGACACCCTTTCTCGCTTGGGCTGGCTAATCAATTTGGACAAGTCTCTTCCCATTCCTTCTCAGAAGATTCCTTTTCTGGGAATGATTCTGGACACCTTCCAAGGGTTGGTATCTCTCCCTCCAGAGAAGATCAACTCTCTGAGACGGGGAGTACTCCTGTTGTTTCTAGGCCACTCGCACTCTCTGCGGAGCGCGATGCAGGTCCTGGGGAAAATAGTAGCGTCCATCGAGGCAGTACCATTCGCTCAGTTCCACCTTCGTCCTCTTCAACAGGAGCTAATATCGCTTTGGGACAGGAACCCTGCGTCTTTAGGTCGCCGCTTCCGTCTGTCTCCGACAGTCAGAAGCCCCTTAAAATGGTGGACAAAGGCTTCATCACTGAATCAGGGAAAATCCTTTCTGCCGATCCATTGGCTGGTGGTGACCACCGATGCCAGTCTCCTCGGATGGGGAGCAGTGTTCCTCCATCACACGGCTCAAGGCCGATGGTCTCTATCAGAGACCCGTCTTCCTATCAACATCCTGGAGATCAGAGCTATCAAGTTAGCTCTCGTGCAGTTCCATCATCTACTGGCCGGACGTCCCATCCGGATTCAGTCAGACAACGCCACGGCCGTGGCGTATATCAACCGCCAGGGGGGCACTCGGAGCAGAACAGCTATGCTCGAGGTATCGCACATCCTGCGCTGGGCCGAGGCAAACCGCTCGCCCATCTCCGCGGTTCACATCCCGGGAGTGGACAATTGGGAGGCCGACTTTCTCAGTCGCCAAGGCTTAGACTCAGGGGAATGGTCCCTTCACCCGGAAATGTTTCAACTCATTTGCCAGCGTTGGGGAATTCCGGATGTGGATCTCATGGCATCCAGATTGAATGCCAAAGTTCAGACTTTCATAAGTCGATCACGCGATCCATTAGCCATCGGCTCGGATGCGCTAGTTCTCCCTTGGAGTCAATTTCGCCTTCCTTACATCTTCCCACCTCTTCCGTTAATCCCCAGGGTGATTCGGAAGATCAAAGCGGAAGGCGTTCCTCTCATTCTGGTCGCTCCGGACTGGCCTCGCCGTCCGTGGTATGCGGAACTAGTGCGTCTAGTCGCAGACGTTCCCTGGAGATTACCAGATCGTCCGGACCTTCTTTCACAGGGTCCAATTTACCATCACAATTCGAAAGCGCTGAATTTGACGGTATGGCCATTGAAGCCTGGATCTTAAGTCAGGCTGGTTTCTCTAACAACGTGGTTTCAACAATGATCAATGCCAGGAAGCCGGCTTCCGCACGCATTTATCATCGAGTCTGGAAGACATTTTTTTCCTGGTGTAAAGACAAGGGTCGTTCCCCGTTGGTTTTTTCTATCCCTTCCATTCTAGAGTTTCTTCAAACAGGAATGGATTCAGGGTTAGCTCTCTCCTCTCTCAAGGGACAGATTTCTGCGTTGTCCGTCCTTTTCCAACGGCGGATCGCATCTAAGTCTCAGGTCAGGACCTTTATCCAGGGAGTGTCACATCTTGTTCCGCCCTACAAGAGGCCTTTAGAGCCTTGGGACCTTAATTTGGTCCTCAGTGCCTTACAGGAATCACCCTTCGAACCTTTGTCTGAAGTGACCTTATCGCTTCTCTCCTGGAAGGTTGTCTTCCTAGTGGCGATTACCTCTATCAGACGGGTATCGGAGTTGGCAGCCCTATCTTGTAAATCTCCTTTCCTTATTTTTCACCAGGACAAGGTAGTTCTTAGAACGTCTCCTTCTTTCACGCCTAAGGTCGTTTCGGATTTTCACATCAATGAGGAGATAGTTTTGCCTTCGTTCTGTCCGGCGCCGATTCACCGTACTGAAAAAGCTCTTCACACCCTGGATTTGGTGAGAGCTCTCCGAAGGTATATTTCAAGAACGGCACCTTTCCGAAAATCGGACGCTCTGTTTGTGCTTCCGGAAGGATGCAGACAGGGTCTTCCTGCTTCCAAGGCCACGTTAGCCAGATGGATTCGCTCTGCGATCCAAGAGGTGTACCGTGTTAAAGGTCAGCCTATCCCGGCTGGGATTAAGGCACACTCCACTCGATCTGTGGGGGCCTCCTGGGCCATTCGGCACCAGGCTTCGGCACAAGTGTGCAAGGCTGCGACTTGGTCCAGTCTTCATACTTTCGTCAAGCATTATCAAATTCAGGTTTCTTCAGATGCGGTACTTGGCAGGCAAATTCTGCAATCAGCTGTTGCGCATCTGTAAGTTGACCGTTAACCAGTTAAGCGTTTTGTATGCATAAGTTTTCACGAGGCTCCATCTGTTGATGGCTTCCCACCCAGGGACTGCTTTGGGACGTCCCACGGTCTGTGTCCCCCAATGAGGCGAAGGAGAAAAGGAGATTTTTGTGTACTCACCGTAAAATCCTTTTCTCCGAGACGCTCTTTGGGGGACACAGCTCCCACCCTTGTTTATTTGAAGCCTCGTTGTATATTTGTAAGTAGTTATTTGATATGTGACATATTGCACTCTGTTATGAGCTCCTACTGCTTTGGCACCGAACTGGTTCAGGATTGAGCCAACAGGAGGTGTATACTGCAGGAGGAGGAGTTAATCTTTTGTGCTTATGTATTGCTTAGTGTCCTCCTAGTGGCAGCAGCATAACACCACGGTCTGTGTGTCCCCCAATGAGCGTCTCGGAGAAAAGGATTTTACGGTGAGTACACAAAAATCTCCTTTTTAGCTTGTTGAAGTCTAAAGTTGTCAGTTTATTTATTGTCTTAAGCAGGAGCTTCTTAGGCCTCCTATTTCTGATCCGTCCTCCAATGTTCTGGGAACGCTAGACCCTACAGCATCGCTTCTAAGGCAGCGGACACCATCTCCTCAAATACCACCAATGTTTCATACACGTGCCTCCTCTGCAGATTATCTTCGAACTAGAATACCCTCTCCATTAGGTAACTGGCATTCTGCAGGACATTATCTGAAAGAACTGGCATTAACTTGCCTGTTTTGGATGAATGCTTATGTGAGCACAAAAAAAATCCAGGTCTTTGATAAATGGTCGTGGTTTTTTTTTTTTTTTTTTTCTTCATATATACATTTATATTAAACAGTAATTTAAGCATCTATTAAACTCTTAAATGCTGAATCTATAATTTGTCTGTATATAGGTTTTTCAAGTCATCAGCAACTCCTAGGAGAACAGTTTTCCACGGGAATGCCGAAGGCTGACAGTCCTGTAATGGCACAGGTATGTGTTTCATTTGATTCCCTCATGTGCATATATTTTATTTTTTTTTTCTCCCTATGAAGAGTTAAATTTTAGCTCTGCTGACATTGAAGCAATACAGGACTAGCCTTGTGCCATGTAGTCATTCCTTCTGTTTTTAACTGCGGCCAATCTACCAATTCTAAATACTGAGCCCTGTTCACACCACTGACTCAACTTTCTGCCAGTGTACAAAGAAAGCTGTCAATTTGTGGTGGAGGAAAGTTCACACAGAGCTCAGGAATATGGAGGGCTGCATTGCAGCAGGTTTTCTAGTGATTAAAATCAACATTTTAATCAGCAGGAGATTATCAAAACTGCAGCAACCAGCCCAGTAAGTGACACATCACTGGTTACTGGCTCTCTGCCTCTAATTTATGTTGCTCTCAGATGTTAGACCCCTCAAAACCCCTTTTAAACTTAATTTATATAGGATTGGACAATCCAGTAACTACAGAGAAACTTTTGTTGGGCCATTAGAAAAGCTGTTTATCAAGGTGCAAACTATTGTCTCGTGTACATAAATATTTGTATTGACTTCTTTTTTTTTTTTTTTCCTTTTAAAAGGTTAGTCCAATGGAGTTGCAGCAGGCTGTGTTGGAAGGCTTGGTACCCCATGATCTTGCCTTCCCAACTGCTGGGTACTACCCATCGGTCTATAGCAAACTGCAGATGGATAAAGGAAGGGATGGTATTCGTATCAGGTCAGTGTAAAGGTTCGAACATGTCAGTAAGTATTAAGCTGTGGTTTCCCTGGTCTTAAGGGATGGCCGTTTTTACTTTTCTATACTTAGACCGCAACAGAGAATAAATAAATCTCCTGTAAGCAACATGCGCACATCAGCTGTATCACCAGGCCCTGGAGCCCCTGTTACTAGCATGGTAAGCAGTGTGGAATAATAACTTTTTGGTAACTGACTTAAAGCTGTACTCTCTTCCTCTTGCTCAAAGTAATGATTGTTATCCATGTTGGATAATGCCACAAGTGTAAGAGCATTTAGTGAGAAGAAATGGACACTTGGAATAAAATGACTTTATTGTTCTAGGTTTTGTTAATGACCATTTGACTTTCTTTTTAGCTGTCCCCATCATTTACACCTACCTCAGTCATCCGTAAAATGTATGAAAGCAAGGAGAAGAGCAAAGATGAGACCTCTTCTGGAAAGCAGAGTACCCAGGGAAAAGAAGATGGGAGAAGGTTGCAGGAAGGTAATTAAGTTATAGTGGTACATACCTGGGCACTGAATACTGTAGCTTTCTGCTAAACCACCCCTACTCCTTATGTGATAACAGATGGCATCTTATCTGGTCTTTTATCTGACAATGCTGGCCAAGGGACCTCTCCAGTCCTGGGAACCAGGTTTCCCAACTCTCAACGCACTGGGTGTACACCACCACTACCCCACCAGAATCGCTACACCAAAGAACAAGAATGCCGGCCTAAATCTTCTGGGAGGCAAACGCCAACTATGACTTCCTCAGTTCCCGGAGCATCCTTTTTACGCCCTCTCCACCAGGTTCCTGTTGTGCCTGTTCGGCCATCCCACCAGTTGCATCCCGGTTTCATGCAGAAGATGTTGGCACAGGGTGTACCTCCTCAACATCTATCTCTTCTGCATGCAGGTCAGTATACTGCACCCTATAAAGTTTTAAAGGGAATCTGTCACCACATTTGACTGATCTAAACTATGAGCGTACAGGTTATAGAATGCTGAAAACAGTCCAACCTGTATTCCTCATATCAGAAGCCTTTTTGAGAAATCCTCTTTCAGCTGCAGATGGAAGGGAGGGAGACACAGGAATTCATTACTGATAGGTAGGCGGAGCCCAGATCAGGATGTCACCTCAGATCAAAAGAGTGCTGACTGGCTGGCCCCTCCAGCTCGGGCTCCTCCTACTCAGCTCCAGTCTAAGATTTGAGGTCCCAGAGGATGGTCGCTGCTAATGCAGCTCCTCAGAAGATTTTATTATTTTATATTCGGACAGGAGACTTGGATCACCAGTTGGTCTAGAGGTCTCAGGGGTACCAGCGCTGCTGTACCCCAACCTCTCCCTTGGCGGATCTGTATTTACTCAATAGTCCCTGCAGAATCCTTGCCGGCCCTGGGGGATGAGGAGAGCTTCCCTGGCGGGGACGCAAACCACACGTGCGGTCACTGCGTTCCTCGCCCTGGGGGGAAGCATTGGGCACAAGCGCCACAAATCCTGAGGGGTCCCTGTGGCGCTAAGCTGGTGAGTACTCCACACAAAGTGCTTTAGCGTCTGATGGCAGCGCTATTACATGTATATCAGTATGCTTCAGCGCTGCGGTGACAGCGCTATTACATGTTTATCAGTGTATTTCACCAGCCTCTCCCTTGGCGGATCTGTAACTACATAATGGTCCCTGCAGAATCTTGCCGGCCCTGGGGGATGAGGAGAGTTTCCCTGGCGGGGGCGCAAACCACACACTGGGGTCACTGCGCTTCCCGCCCTGGGGGGAAGCATGGGCATAGCGCCAGAAACCCCTGGGGGTCCCTGTGGCGTTTCGGCTGGTGAGTACTCCACATTTTGGTAAAATGTGTGTGAGTGCTTTAGCGACTGCTGCGGCAGCCGCTGTACATATATATGCCGGTGACTAGTTTTTCTATGTCCGCAGGAGGATGCCTGCAGGACGAGGGAAAGGAGGGGAGTACGCGCTCTTTTTATTTTTTGAATTTCGCGCCGCTTCTGAGCGCGCGCTTTACTGCAGCCTCCATTTCCGGCTCCTCTACATGGAGCACACGGAGGCAGAGCGCGGCGGCCATTGCTGATAAAGCGCTGCAGGCTGAAAGCTCCCCGGATCCCCCGGATCGTTCTCCTCCCTCCCGGCAAGAATACGTGACCAGCTTGGTGAGTCGCTTCTAGCCCGCCGGGCAGAAGCTTAACCCCTTCACCTCCACAGCGCGGGCGCCGTCTGGGGCACTTCTGAGTGACAGATTGAGCTGTCCTGCGGCTGTTCTCGCATAAGGGGCTCGCACACTCTTTTAATATTAATAAAGAGGCTGTGGGGAGTCTGCGACATTAATGCTGCCACTATACGTTTCCGCTGACGATCCTGATGGCGTCGCATAATATTGCGATCGTTTGTGTGTCATTTTTAGTGTCGCTGGTGGCTGCCAATCTGGGCAATCGCATAGGCGATTAGCGATCTCCTTGACAACTTTGGCGGTCATTGCGTTATAAAAAACAGCGCAATTTTTTAGCGATCTTGTGGAACGTTTTTCTGTTTAGTGTGGCATGGCTGTCCTGCAGCTGCAACCTTATAAGAGGCGCCTGAGATTCGCACACCCTTTTTCATTATCAAGGTTGTGGGGAGTCAGCTACTTTAACCCCTTCTTAGGAGGTTAACTCTTAATGGGAGACAGCTGGGTAGCTCTCGCTTTAGAGCTTTAACCCTTCAGCGTTTGTTTTTTATTTAAGTACTGCTCTGGTTACTGACAGGTTTATCCTGCCATATACTATGCAAGGGCATGTCAGAGACCGTCTCCCAGATCCGCTACGGATCAGCCTCGCTTATCTGACACGCAGACCTCGACTCATGCATGGTCAGAGGTTCCAGTTGTGTCAAAATGGAGGCCTTCACTGGTTTCTATTGATGACCTTTTAGGTTATGGAGTGTCAACTAGATCCTCTCAAGGGAGCGACACAAATCGGTGTTTTCCTTCTCGCTTAGCGAAGAAGTCCGATTCGGTCAAGGAGGATCGGCAGGGACACCCTGCCTCTCTCAGGGGCCGTACTAAAATTTCTGTGGAAGCCATGTGGACGTTACAGTTACCGGAGGAGGTAACTAGTCGTCCTGGTAAGTCGGCCCGGATGTTGCAAGGGTCGCATGGGTCGCGACGACCTTACAAACTGTATCCGTTTTTCTACGGAGTTATTTGTTAATTGGACCCCTTCTCCCGAAGTGAATGTCCCTTTATTCCAGCTTAGCAAATCTTCCTGGTAAAAGGGAAGACGAGTCTGCAGGACACGCTGGACAGAAGAACGGAGATGGCAACAATTTCCATCTGTGTAGCCGTGGATCATAGATTCGGTATTAAGGATCTAGGTGTACTTGTTAGTTCCCCTGAGCCGGTTGGACCGTCTAAGGACGGCGTGGCAAGTTTCCCTCTATCAAGGTAGATGGGCTTTTCTAGTTGAAGGATAATGCGTCACTGCTATCCAGGGCGCAATCCTCGGCAGTTACAGTCAGAAGAGCACTGTGACTTGGATGGAACGCAGTTTTCCAACAGGGTTTGCTATCTTTAGCTTAGAAAGTGGTCAGCTATTTGACTGACCTCACGGAGCTGATGCCAAGGCAAAGGTAAAAGAAGCAGCTTTACCGCAGCGCAGAGCTGTGACTTCTGCGTCTGGCAGGACTAGTGCCGATAGTTATCGGCAGTCCTTTTCGGTTCAAGGGATGATCTGACCAACCCTCTGGGGGTTTGTGTCGTCTCTCTCTTTTTTTAAAAAAAAAAAAAAGAGAGGGGGAATTCTCAAATTCCGCATACCCTGGAAACAGAACTTCTGTTAAGGCAGAAGCTGGCAAAAAAAAAAAATCCGCGAAGGCGGACTGACTTCTGACATTCCGTCAGAGCCGAGCATGAAGTCGCTTCGCTCAGTTATGGCAGCCCTGTCGCAGAACGATCAATCGACATTCGCGACGCTTTTTGGCATGTTCCCGTCGGAAGACCTCACCAGCGCTTCCTTCGTTTTTTGCCATAGAATCAACCATTACCAGGTTGTGGCTCGACCATTCGGCTTGGCCTTAACGCCCAGAATTTTTACAACGATTCTGACGCCTAAATCTCATGGCAATTCTTCGAAGACGGGGACTTACGATTCGTCCCTATTTGGACGGCCTTTCGGTTGTGGCCTCAAAGGAGAAGTCGTCTCTGGAATCGTCGCAGGCAATCCTGTTTTTGAGGATGCATTTCGACACGGTACGGGCGGTGTTGTCCCTACCTCCAGACAAGCAGGCATGTCTGCTCCAGCATGTACAGACTATGAAGTCTGCGACAGCAGTGTCCCTTCGGAAGGTATGCGCCTTCTGGGTCTGACGGTGGCGTCCATGAGGTTTTTTCCGTTTGTCCAATTTCATTCCAGAGCTCTCCATAGGCTCATTCTGAGTCGTTGGGATCAATCGCAAGGTTCGCTGGATTGCAGCGTCACCATCTTTCACAGGGTGCAAGAATCCCGAGGATGGTGGTTATGTCCAGGAGCGTTATCCCTGGGAAAGCCTTTCCTCCCTCCGAAGTGGTCGGTCATAACCACCAATGCCAGCCTGACGGGCTGGGGGGGGTGTTTGGAACAATCTCTGGATTTAGGGGGTATGGTCATCGGAAGAGTCTGTCCTTTCGATCAACATCCTGGAATTGAGGGCGATTTTCCTTTGCCTCCAGCATTGGACGGTCCTTTTGAGCGGTCTGCCGGTCCGAGTGCAGACAGCCAGCCATTTCGGCGATTCACATTCCAGGGGTTCAGAATATTACAGTGGACTTTCTTAGTCGCAGGAAGATGGATCCCGGGGAATGGAGCCTCCACCCGGAAGTTTTTTGCACTACTGTGCTCCCGTTGGGGGACTCCCCAAGTGGTTTGATGGCATCCAGGTCCAATGCCAAGTTATCCGACGCTCATGTCCAGGTACAAGGACCCGAAGGCTGTGGCGGTGGATGCTCTAGTGGCTCAGTGGGATCAGTTCGAGCTGATCTATGTATTCCCGCCGATATCCTTACTTCCTCTAGTACTGTGTCGGATCAGACTAGAGAGAATTTCAGCTATTTTGATAGCTCCAGATTGGCCAAGGAGGGTGTGGTTCTCGACAATAATGTCGCGGTTGGCGGCACCTCCTTTTCCGCTTCCTCTTCAACCGGACTTGTTGGCTCAGGGGCCCGTTTGTCATCCGGACTTGATGTCTCTGCGTTTGACGGCGTGGCTCTTGAGACCGAAATTTTAACCCGTAGAGGTTTTTCAGCCGAGGTCATTGCTACTCTTCGTGCTGCGAGAAGTCCGGCTACTACTAGGATTTACCACAAAACTTGGGAAACCTTCTTTTCAGCTGCAGATGGAAGGAAGAGAGCCACAGTATTCATTACTGATGGGTAGGCGGAGCCCCAGATCAGGATGTCACCTCAGATCAAAAGAGTGCTGACTGGCTGGCCCCTCCAGCTCGGGCTCCTCCTACTCAGCTCCAGTCTAAGATTTGAGGTCCAGAAGGATGGTCGCTGCTAATGCAGCTCCTCAGAAGATTTTATTATTTTATATTCGGACAGGAGACCTGGATCACTAGTTGGTCTAGAGGTCTTAGGGGTACCAGCGCTGCTGTACCCCAACCTCTCCCTTGGCGGATCTGTACTTACTCAAAGTCCCTGCAGAATCCTTGCCGGCCCTGGGGATGAGGAGAGCTTCCCTGGCGGGACGCAAACCACACGTGCGGTCACTGCGTTCCTCGCCCTGGGGGGAAGCATGGGCATAGCGCCAGAAACCCCTGAGGGTCCCTGTGGCGCCTTGGCTGGTGAGTACTCCACACAAAATTTTATTATTAATGTGTGAGTGCTTTAGCGTCTGATGACAGCGCTATTACATGTATATCAGTATGCTTCAGCGCTGCGGTGACAGCGCTATTACATGTTTATCAGTGTTTTTTCACCAGCCTCCCCCTTGGCGGATCTGTAATTACATAATGGTCCCTGCAGAATCCTTGCCGGCCCTGGGGGATGAGGAGAGTTTTCCCTGGCGGGGGCGCAAACCACACGCTGGGTCACTGCGCTTCCCGCCCTGGGGGGAAGCATGGGCATAGCGCCAGAAACCCTTAGGGGTCCCTGTGGCGCTGAGCTGAGTTTTCCACACAATTTTTATTATAATAATGTGTGAGTGCTTCAGCGCTGCGGTGACAGCGCTACTACTGTATGTCAGTATGCTTCAGCGCTGCTGTGACAGCGCTGTTACATTGTAGATGTGGTGATCTTTTGTCCGCAGGCAGATAGCTGCAGGACAGAGAGGGAGCAGGAGCGGGGGAGTTCGCGCTCAACATTTGAGCTAGCAGGGGGCGTGGCCTATCTATTCCCGGTCTTTTGAGCAGGAAGACGCGCGCTCTGGCGTTTCTCCTGCGACTCCCTCACTGTGGCGGCCATTACACAGGCTCCTGGGCTCCTCAGACCGCTCCTCTCCTCATAAGACACCACGGCCAGCTGGGTGAGTGCTGATTCCTCACCCTGCAGCGCAGCGATCGCTATCCTGCAGCTGCAGTCTCATTAGAGACATAAAATTGGCTGGGACTCACACTTCATATATATATGTTGTGGTGAGTTTGCAATATTAACCCTTCTGAGGGTTATTTCTACCAGAAAAATTTTTTTGACTGAATACCGCTGGGGTAACCCTGCCTGGTGGAGCGTTAACCCTTCAGCATATAAAAAAAAAAAAAAAAAAAGTAAAACCGCATAGTTTTTGCTGGTATTACCGCTTTGGCCTGTTCATACAGGTGAGACATGTCTGAACAGAGTTCAGATGCCGCGGATCACGTCCCAGTGCCATTGCGGCAATCAGATACGCAGACCTCCACAGCGTCTAGCGCTGCGGTCGACAGCGGTGAAAAATTGGACGATATCGCTCGACCGATCAACAACTTGTCTGATCTTTTAGGTCAATATGTGTCTGCTTATTCTTCTCAGAGGAAGCGACGCAGGCCGTTACCGGCCTCTACACGGAGCGAGTCAGATGTATCTGATATTGGGCAGAGTTCCCCTTTAAATTCGGATGGAGAAATATCCGATTCAGATGCGGACGAGCCGCAGGGGCGTTCCTCTATGGCGAAGCGTACGGAGGCATTGATTGAAGCCATGAGAGATATATTACAGTTACCGGAGGAGGTAACTAGTCGTCCTGGTAAATCAGCACGCATGTTCCAGGAGTCCCGTGCTTCGCGTACAACATTGCCAGCTCTGGATGAGCTTAATAGTGTAATAGAGGAGGAACGTCTATGTCCAGATAAGCGTTTTCATGGAACGCATTTCTTTGATACACTTTATCCTTGCTCTGCGGAGTTAAAGGCTAATTGGACTTCTGCTCCTGAGGTGGATGTGTCTTTATCTCAGCTTAATAAATCCTCACTACTCCCTATTAAGGGAAAAGCGAGCTTACAGGAGCCTTTGGATAGAAAAGCAGAATTGGCGGCAAAAGCAAGCTATGAGGCTGCGGGTCATGGATTCCGAGCAGTGCTAGGATCCATGTGTGCTGCTAGAGCTTCTCTAAGCTGGCTGGCACGTCTGAAGACGGAGTTGCAGAATGAATCTCCGTTATCTGAGATACGGGAAACTTGTGAATGGTTAGAAACGGCAGCCTGTTATATCTTTGATGCCGGTCTGGATACGGCATCTCTGCTGGCCAAAGCGCAAGCTTCAGCGGTCACAGTCAGAAGAGCTTTATGGCTCAGACAGTGGGCCGGGGACGCAGTTTCCAAACAAGGGTTGTTGGCCTTACCTTACAAGGGTGGCCATCTTTTTGGATCTGACCTCACAGAGCTGATTTCCAAGGCTAAGGCGAAGGAATCAGCATTACCACAACGTAGGGCCATGGCCTCGGTGTCCAGTAGGCCTGGTGTCTATAGTGGTCGGCGGTCCTTTCGGGGCCGAGGACGATCTAGTCACTCCTCGTGGGGATCGGGTCGTCCTTCCTTCTCAGGAAAGAAATCCTCTCAGAAAACTCGCACTTCCTGGAAGCAGAGTTTCCGCCAGGACAAGCGGGAGCTTGACAAGAAGCCCGCAAAGTCTAATTGACGCCAGGGGTCCACTCGAGGATTCTCGAGTGGGGGGTCGCCTGCTTCTTTTCAAGGCGACTTGGATGGCTCGCGTTCCAGATTCCTGGGCAACGCGGACTGTGTCGGCAGGCTATTTCATAGAGTTTGCTTCTCGACCCCCAAATGTTTTTTGTCAGTCTCGCGTTCCGTCGGAACCCGAGCTTGTTGTCGCTCTACAGCGAGAGGTCGAATCTCTGCTACAAAAGGGTGTAGTGATACCGGTTCCGTCAGAGGACCGAGGAAAAGGTTTTTATTCCAACCTTTTTATAGTTCCCAAAAAGGAGAACAAATTTCGCCCGATTCTGGATCTCAAGCGATTAAACCGGCATGTCCATGCCCGGAAATTTCGCATGGAGTCGCTTCGTTCCGTTGTGGCAGCTCTGTCACAGAACGATTTTCTGGTGTCAATCGACATTCGAGACGCCTATTTGCATATTCCCATCGGAAAGGCTCATCAGCGCTTTCTTCGATTTGCCATAGGTCGGAATCATTACCAGTTCGTGGCTCTGCCGTTCGGCTTAGCCTCAGCGCCAAGGGTCTTTACAAAAATTCTGGCGCCTCTCATGGCAATCCTTCGAAGACAGGGGATTACGATTCTCCCTTATCTGGACGATCTTTTGATCATGGCTTCCTCGGAGGAGAAGGCGTTGACGGCTCGGGATTTGTCTCTTCAGTTTCTGAAGGACTTCGGTTGGCTGGTCAATTGGGAGAAGTCGTCCCTGGAACCATCGAGGACAATCCTCTTTTTGGGAATGCATCTCGACACGTGTCGGTCGGTAGTTTCCCTACCACCAGACAAACAGTCATGTCTTCTTCGACATGTACAGATTATGAGATCCTCAACGGCAATGTCTCTACGGAAGTGTATGCGTCTTCTAGGACTGATGGTGGCGTCCATGGAGGCAATTCCTTTTGCCCAGTTCCACTCCAGGACTCTTCAAAGGTTCATCTTGAGTCGATGGAATCAGTCGCAATCGCTGGATTGCAGTGTCACCATTTCTCCGCGCGGTGCGGGATTCTCTAGAATGGTGGTTACGTCCAGGGGCATTCTCCCTGGGGAAGTCTTTCCTCCCTCCGAAGTGGTCAGTCATAACCACCGATGCCAGCCTGACGGGCTGGGGGGGTGTTTGGAACAATCTCTGGATTCAGGGGGTATGGTCATCGGAAGAGTCTGTGCTTCCGATCAACATCCTGGAATTGAGGGCGATTTTCCTTTGCCTCCAACATTGGACGGTCCCTTTGAGCGGTCTGCCAGTCCGTGTGCAGACAGACAATGCGACGGCTGTCGCGTATATCAATCACCAAGGTGGGACAAGGAGTTCCAGACTCATGGTAGAGGTGTCCCGAATTCTGATTTGGGCAGAGGCCAATGTACCAGCCATTTCGGCGATTCACATTCCAGGGGTTCAGAATGTTACAGCGGACTTTCTCAGTCGCAGAAGGATGGATTCCGGGGAATGGAGCCTCCATCCGGATGTGTTTGCACTACTGTGCTCTCGCTGGGGAACCCCCCAAGTGGATTTGATGGCATCCAGGTTCAATGCCAAGTTACCGACATTCATGTCCAGGTACAAGGATCCGAAGGCGGTGGCGGTGGATGCTCTAGTGGCTCAGTGGGATCAGTTCGAGCTGATCTATGTATTCCCGCCGATATCCTTACTTCCTCTAGTACTGCGTCGGATCAGACTAGAGAGAATTCCAGCTATTTTGATAGCTCCAGACTGGCCAAGAAGGGTGTGGTTCTCGACAATAATGTCGCTGTTGGCGGCACCTCCTTTTCCACTCCCTCTTCAACCGGACTTGTTGACTCAGGGGCCCGTTTGTCATCCGGACTTGATGTCCCTGCGTTTGACGGCGTGGCTCTTGAGACCGAAATCTTGACCCGTAGAGGTTTCTCAGCCGAGGTCATTGCTACCCTTCGTGCTGCGAGATGTCCGGCTACTACTAGGATTTACCACAAAATTTGGGAAACCTTCTTTTCGTGGTGTTTGGGGTCCTCTCGGAACCCGAGAAAATTTTCCATTCCCAACCTGTTGGCTTTTCTACAGCATGGGCTAGACAAGGGTTTGGCAGTAAGCACTCTGAAAGGTCAGATTTCTGCTCTGTCCTTATTGTTTCGGAGAACTATTGCTTCAAATAGAGACGTGCTCTCCTTTTTCCGAGGTATATCTCGTAAGTTTCCGCCGCGGAAGGCACCCGTGTCTCCTTGGCGGCTCAATCTTGTTTTGGAAGCTCTTCAGCATAAACCTTTTGAGCCTATGGTTTCTGCTAGCCTTTCTTTACTTTCTTGGAAGGTGGCTTTCCTTGTTGCAGTCACTTCCTTGAGGAGAGTTTCTGAGTTGGCAGCTCTTTCTTGTTCGCCTCCTTTTCTGGAGTTTTTTCCGGATCGTGTAGTGCTTCGCACTCGGGGTGATTTTTTGCCTAAAGTGGTGTCACAATTTCATGTCAACCAGGATATTGTGTTGCCTTCATTCTGCCCGGATCCGAAGAATGTGAAAGAGCGAGCTTTACACACATTGGATTTAGTGCGGGCCTTGAAGTTTTATCTATCTATTACTCAAGGTTTTCGTAAGACGGACTCCCTGTTTGTGGTTCCAGCAGGTCGTCGGCGTGGTCAACGAGCTTCCAAGGATTCTATAGCTCGTTGGATCCGGTCAGCTATTTTGGAAGCTTACCGTCTTCGGGGTGAATCTTGCCCGATTAAGATTCGAGCCCATTCTACGAGAGCTGTGGCCTCATCGTGGGCTTTTCATCAAGGTGCCTCGGCAGTGCAGCTCTGCCGAGCGGCAACTTGGCGCTCTGTCCACACGTTTACAAAGTTTTATAAAGTGGACGTCAGTGCTTCCGCTGATGCAGCCCTCGGACGTAGGGTCCTGCAGGCAGCTGTAGTTTAAAGTTCTGGATGAACTTGTGTTTAGCGCTGGTTGCGCTTTGTTGTTAAGGTTGTTGGGTTTCTGCCTTTTATTGGTTTTTCCCACCCTTATTTTTGAACTGCTTTGGGACGTCCCATCAGTAATGAATACTGTGGCTCTCTTCCTTCCATCTGCAGCTGAAACACGGATTTTGGTAAGAACTTACCTGTAAAATCCTTTTCAGCGAAGGAAGGAAGAGAGACACAGCACCCTCCCAAGGCAGAAGTGTGTTGATGTTTTCAGATGCAGCGCGACCCTTATCTGATAGCGATTATCTGGGCTGAGGTCAGCGCGCTAAGGCTCTGTTCCAGCATCGCCAGCTCATCGCAGTAGTCAGGTTCCGTGAGTAGTACCTGGAACTCTGTGGTTTTTGGCTTTCTTTGCATGCATAACCTGTATCTTTGTGTTTTTTCTCTGAAGTTCCTTCAGAAGGGGTTATGTTGCTCCGCTGGTGATCTTGGCTCTTTTCCTCAAAGCTTTGGTACGACTGGAGCTGAGTAGGAGGAGCCCGAGCTGGAGGGGCCAGCCAGTCAGCACTCTTTTGATCTGAGGTGACATCCTGATCTGGGGCTCCGCCTACCCATCAGTAATGAATACTGTGTCTCTCTTCCTTCCTTCGCTGAAAAGGATTTTACAGGTAAGTTCTTACCAAAATCCGTGTTTCGTGGTGTTTGGGGTCCTCTCGGAACCCGAGAAAATTTTCCATTTCCAATCTGTTGGCTTTTCTGCAGCATGGGCTAGACAAGGGTTTGGCAGTTAGCACCCTGAAAGGTCAGATTTCTGCTCTGTCCTTATTGTTCCGGAGAACCATTGCTTCGAATAGGGACGTGCTCTCCTTTTTCCAGGACGTCCCTCCTGACAGCACCATGGGACGTCCTCCTCTTTGCTGGGACAGGAAACACACAAGAGATTAAAAGACCCCTCCCCGCCCCCTTTCCCTCAGTGTGTTTCCTGTCCCTGCATGGAGGGACACACAGGAGATCTTACCGGGTTCAGGGGGATCGTAAGGCCACGCCAGATCCTTCCCCTGTGAAGCAGCCCAGGGCTGAAACTCTCCAGCGGGGAGTCCCTCAGCTCCAAAGACCAGGTGCGGCAGGCCCTGGATAGCGGACGTTCCTCCAGGTGGGAGGCTCTCGTCCCGGACCTCAGGCAGGGGGTCCAAGGCGGTTCTGGGTAGGACAGCATCCCGCAGCCTGTCGGGCGTTTAGCGGTGGATTCTGTCCATACTTCGGCGGTGACCAGCGTCTGGGGGAGCGGTTCACTTCCGGTTCAGCGTCGCACTTCCGGTGACGTCATATCCGGGAGACGCTCACCGCATGGAGAGTAGACGTTTCCTGGAACGACAAACGCTGGTGGAGACATAATCGTGAGTATGTGTGCGTGTTCTGGAGGGCGTTTGACAGGTGACACATCGCCGCTTCCCCTATCAGCAGGACGCAGTAATTTGGTCGATCAGCCTACCTTGTTCCTTATGGATACAGATGCGGCAGATGGCGGTGGGGTAAGTGCGCCTGGCGCAAAAAATCCCAGCCATAACCTGACTACCACCCAGAAATCCGACCTCATTAGTTCCTGTCTCCTACTATAGGATAAAGGAATTCCATCCGCTCCCATAACTACAAAAAAGGCTGGCAAAGTCTCAGCGAAATCAGCCAGGTGTCCGGTGTGTCACAGCAAACTGCCAGATGGCTATGACAGAACCCTGTGTTCTTCTTGTACCTCTAAGGTTATGAGAGATGAACAGCCTTCATTAATTTCTGAAATGAGGCGCATGATTTCTGAGGAAGTTCAAGCCTCTATATCTACACTTACTCAGCAGTGGCCATGTAGTCCTGGCTCTAGTCGTAAACGGCCCAGATGGGAGACGGATTCAAGAGAACAAGATTTAAGTTCTGAAAATAGATCAGATCTAGAGGACGCTATTTCAGAGGAAGAAGGAGAACTTCCCCAGACACTCAGGAAAAGAAAAAGAAATTTCTATTTCAATCTGAGGATACTAAGAATCTAATTAGATCTGTACGGAGCACTATGGAGGTCGAGGAAACTCCCAGAACACAATCCAGACAGGATTTGATGTTCGGGGGACTTACGTCTCAGAAGGAGACTGTTTTTCCTGTTAGTGATCACATTAAAACAATGATTCTGGAGGAATGGAAGAGCGCTGAACGGCGTCTAGTTTTGTCTCGTGACTTCAGGGGAAGGCTACCGTTCGAACCTGAAGATGTTAAATTATGGGAAGAAGTTCCGAAAATCGATACCCCAATAGCTAGAGTCACAAAAAAGACTGCCATCCCATTTGAGGACTCCTCTGGCCTACGTGATCCTATGGACAGAAAGGCCGATATTCTCCTGAAAAGAGTCTGGGAAACCTCTGCGGCTCTTATTAGAACTAATATTGCTGCCACCTCTGTAGCCAGATCTATGGTTTATTGGATGAGTCAATTGGAGGATCAGTTATCCAATAAGACTCCTAGAGCTGAGATTTTAGCCTCTCTGCCGGTTATGAATTCAGCCACAGCTTTCCTGGCTGATATGTCTGCAGAATCGGTCAGATTTTCTGCTAGAAACAGCTCTTTATCTAATGCAGCTAGGAGAGCTGTCTGGCTAAAATCGTGGTCCGGAGATAACGCCTCTAAGATGAAATTATGTTCCATTCCATTTTCAGGGCTTAGGGTCTTCGGACCAGCTCTGGATACTATCTTAGAATCAGTATCAGATGCAAAAAAGGGTTTCCCAGAGGATAAACCGCGCCGAGCTCAATCCTTTCGGCGGGGTTCCCTGTCTAGAAGACAGTTCGATTCTAGAGGTCAGGGAAGATCAAGCAGAGGATCATATAGGAGTTACCGTTCCCAGGGAGGAAAGAACAAGAATACGTTCTTTGGCTCCTCACATAGAACAAGGAGACAATGACGCCAACTTTATTGGCGGACGACTCCGTTGTTTTGCAACAAACTGGGATCTGGTAACTCAGAATCAGTGGGTTCGCAGAACTATAGCGGAAGGTTATCGGATAGAGTGTTACGCTCCGCCACCCGAAAGATATGTTTCCCCTACGGTGATCTCCACAGACTCGGTCATGTGGACAGATCTCCAGGACCTACTAAAGCTTTCTGTCATAATTCCTGTTCCCCGAGCAGAATTAGGCAAGGGTCACTATTCCTCCCTCTTCACTATCTTAAAGCCGTCCGGAGAGTCTCGTACTATAATAAATCTGAAACCCCTAAACTATTGGGTCACATACAAGAGATTCCGGATGGAATCAATCAGGTCTACAACCCACCTTATAGACAAGGGCGCGTTCATGTGCACTCTCGATCTGAAGAGTGCATACTACCAGGTCCCAGTTCATCATGCATCACAAAGTCTTCTCAGGTTTGCAGTGCAATTGCCGACCCGGACCTGCCACTTTCAGTTTCAATGCCTACCCTTCGGGCTGGCCTCGGCTCCCCGAATATTCTCAAAATTGATTTCGGAGATTGTGGCCTTTCTGAGAAGCAGAGGTACTATTATCGTTCCATACTTGGACGATTTTCTTATAGTGGCGCAAACAGAAATGGCGCTGGTCGAACACAGAGATCGCTGCATTTCCATACTCAATTATCTAGGTTGGGTAATAAATTGGGAAAAATCAGATCTAGTTCCCGAACAAAAGAAAGTCTTCCTGGGTGTTATACTGGATTCAAATCGAAGAATCTCTTTCTTACCTCGGAAGAAGCGACAGTCTATACAGGATGTAATAGAGGTTTTAATGCAGCACCAGCCCTCTATAAGATTCGCCATGAAGGTTCTAGGTCAAATGACGGCTTGCATTCCATGCGTCAGATGGGCACAGTTCCACTCAAGACCCCTCCAGAAAGAAATTCTTTCGTCATGGAATCGGAACTACAGCTCGTTAGACAGAACATTACATCTGTCAAAGACGGTAAAAGAATCTCTCCTTTGGTGGATGCAGCCAGACAATCTAAAGTTAGGAGTAAGATGGTCGACTTCCCCTTACGTAAAAGTTACCACGGACGCCAGTTCCTGGGGTTGGGGAGCTCATATAAAGGGCAGAATACTACAGGGCAGATGGCCAGAGGAAATCCAGTATCGATCCTCAAATTTCAAAGAGCTCTACGCTGTATGGGAAGCCTAAGAAGGAACCAATCCGAACTCAAAGATCAGCATATCAGAATTTACTCGGACAACATCACAGCAGTTTCGTTTTTGAATCACCAAGGAGGTCCCAGACATCGACCCCTTCAACAGTTGGCAGAGATGATATTCACCTGGGCAGAGCAGGTCGTCCTTTCCTTAACGGCAATCCACCTGGAAGGTTCCCAGAATGTAATAGCAGACTACCTGAGCAGAAAGAAAGTGAGTCCTACGGAATGGGAACTAAACCAGGATATCTTCAGAATCTATGTCAGAGGGGGGAAACACCTCAATAGACCTATTTGCAAACAGAAGAAAGCGAAGATTCCCAGGTTTTTCTCCTGAATCTTTGGACGATCCAGAAGGATTGGATGCCCTAACAGAAATGGGACAAACACTGTATATGCATTCCCACCTCTACGCCAATCCCGGGAGTTTTACGGAGATCAAGGAGGTCGGGTACAGTATATGACGCCCCTTATTGCCAAAGAACTGGTTTTCTCTGCTAACAGACATGTCAGTCGAAAACCCCTTAGAGCTGCCCTGATTCCGGACTTATCAATCAAGGTCCATCCACCATCCGGATCCGAAGAGTTGCATCTCTCAGCTGGATTCCTGAGAGGGTGACCTGAAGGCAAAGGCTTATCTGACCAGGTTATAACCACAATCCGCGAGAAAAAGCCAGCCATCGGCTATCTATCTCGAATCTGGAAACGAACTTCTGTACAGTAGTGGCGGGTCCGACTTGGTGAAGCCCCAAACATCCCTAAGATTTTAGGTTTCCTCAGTCAGGCTTCAACTGGGACTTGACCAGTACCCTAAAAGTTAGAATGCTGGCTTTTTAAGCTCTTCTTAGACTACTCACTAGCTTTCACCCATGGTGATAAGTTTGGTTAAAGCTATTCAAGATTACGCCACATTAGACGTGTCTCCCAGTATGGACCTTACTTGGAACTCGAGCTTTATGTAACGATCAATTCCGTGACAACAGCACAATGCCTAATTTCCTTGTTACCAGGAAAAACAGCTTTCCTGGTGGCAATACACAGCAAAAATAGGTGAAATTAGGCTCTATCCACTAGAGGACCTATTTTCAGGTTAGAGACGACAGCATTCTATTAAGTTGGATCTGGGTTTCTTACCAAAGTTGCGTCAGAGTAACCGTATCAGGATTTATCTACCTCTTCTGTGATAACCCTTCAACGAAAAGGAGCTGAGGCTCCATTCGTTGGATGTCAGAAAGGTGGTACTAGATACATAGAGCACTAAAGAATGGCGTTTAGATTCGAACTATTTGTCTCTACGGAGGAATCATAAAGGGAAAAGGGTCTAACCTTCCTCGCTAGATGGATTTCCTCTTTATTTCGGAGGCCTATTTTAGTGAAGGGTCACAACTCCGGTAGCTCTAAGGCAATCACCAGAGCATTGGCTGCCTGCTTGGGCAAGAGGGAGGCGCCTCTCTGAACAAATTTGTAAGGCGGCAACATGGGCTGAATTGATCATTCTGCAAACATTATAAAATAGATGGTACTTTTTAACCAGCAGACGGCCTTGGTAGGAAGTTCTGAGGCTGTGATCCCACCCTAAGAGTTCTTTTCTTTGGTACTCCCATGGTGCTGTAGGAGGGAGTCTGGAAAGGGTTCATTAGACTAGCTATTTGGTTTCCAGGAGTCATTGACAGCCTGGTAGTCCCTCCCTCTTCAATATGTATATGCTGTAATATGATTTTCATAATTAAAGTGTTTGTGCTTAAATGTCTGGTTCTTGATATCAACACTGAGGGAAAGGGGGCGGGAGGGGTCTTTTTAATCTCTTGTGGTTTCCTGTCCCAGGCAAAGAGGAGGACGTCCCATGGTGCTGTCGGATGGACTTCTGGAAACTAATTAGCGGTGTAGGTCTAATGACCTTTTCCGCGGTATGTCGTAGTTTCCGCGCGGAAGACCCGTGTTCCTTGGTGGTCAACTTGTTTTGGAACTTTCAGCATAAACCTTTTGGCTATGGGTTTGCTAGCCTTTCTTTGCTTTCTTGGAAGGGTGACTCCTTGTAGCAGTCACTTTGAGGAGAGTTTTTGAGTTGGCAGCTCTTTCTTGTTCGCTTCTTTTCTGGGGTTTTTTCGATGTGTATGCTTTCGCACACGGGGTGATTTTTTTTTTTTTTTTTTTTTTTTTACCTAAAGTGGTGCCATTTTATGTAACAGGATATTGTGTTGCCCATTCTGTCGGATCTGAAGATGCGGAGCGAGCTTTGCACACATTTAGTTTAGTGCGGGCTTGAAGTTTTATCTACTATGGTCAGGTTTTGTAGACGGTCTATTTGTGGTTTAGTGGTTTGATGGGTAACGGTTAAGGTTCTGTCGTTGGATCCGGTCAGTATATTGGAGGTTGCGTTTGGGTGAATTTTGCGTTAGTTTCGAGCCATTCCGAGAGCTGGGCTTCTGTGGGTTTTCATCAGGGTGTTGGAGTGCAGCTCTGCCGGGCGGCATTGGCTCTGTACGTTTAGTTTTTGAAGTGGGTGTGCTTCGCTGATTGAGCCCTCGGGTAGGGTTGAGGAGCTGTAGTTTTTAAGTTTTTGTTTGTGTTTGCGCTGTTTGCGCATTTTTTCTTTTAAGGTTGTTGGGTTTCTGCCTTTTGTTTGGTTTTTTTTTCCCACTTATTTTTGAACTGCTTTGGGACGTCCCATCAGTAATGAATTCTGTGTCTCCCTCCCTTCCATCTGCAGCTGAAACACGATTTGGTAAGAACTTACCTGTAAAATCCTTTTCACGAAGGAAGGAGGAGACACAGCACCCTCCCAAGGCAGAAGTGTGTTGATGTTTTTAGATGCACGCACCCTTATCTGATAGCGTTATCTGGGCTAGGTCACGCGCTAAGAGCTCTGTCCGCATCGCCACTCATCGCAGTAAGTCAGGTTCGTGAGTAGTACCTGAACTCCTGGTTTTTGGCTTTCTTTGCATGCATAACCTGTATCCTGTGTTTTTTCTCTAAGTCCCTTCAGAAGGGGTTATAGTTCTCCGCTGGTGATCTTGGTTCTTTCCTAAAAACTTGGTACGACTGAGCGGTAGGAGGAAGCCCGAGCTGGAGGGGCCAGCCAGTCAGGCACTCTTTTGATCTGAGGTGACTCCTGATCTGGGGCTCCGCCTACCCATCAGTAATGAAATTCCTGTGTCTCCCTCCCTTCCTTCGCTGAAAAGGAATTTACAGGTAAGTTCTAACCAAAATCCGTGTTTTATGACTTATATAAATGACCTCTTCCTCCATCTCTGGGGCAGATGGTGCCTGTAAAGATGACTCTGCCCAGAGCTTATTTTACATGAAGGAGTACCAGGGTGATGTGTGATGGCCGCCTCTCCCTGATCTCCCTGCAGAGCGGTGTGATTATACCGGACACCTGCAGTTCCTCTCAGCTCCAGCTTCCAGCTCACAGGCAGACAGGGTTGCAATACAGCAAGGCGAGAGAAGCTTTCAATGTGTTTGTAAGAAGACCAATTTTTTTGTTTCTCCTCTTGTTATTTTTGCCTCACTGGTAAACTTCCCCTTAATGCAAAATCTTTAGAGGCAGAGTTTTCTCCAAACATCCTCTCCAGTGCCTGGAAATAATTTTTTAAGTGATAAAACAGATTTCTCTACAAGCATCTGATATTAGACATACAGGTAGGACTTTTTTCAACCGTTTATAACCTATATGTCCAACTAATTGTTTATGTTGGGTCAAATTTGGTGAAAGATTCCCTTTCAATGATGCTTTTGCCCTCTACGTTATAACAAGACACTTTGAGGTTAATCACTAAAGTTTACTACGATACACACAATGTGGCCATCTATTCATTGCACATTCTGAGCAAGTTGCATCAGATGCTGAGTTACAATTGTTCTTTAACATTATGAAGATCTAGTATAGCCTCAGTCACTTATTTTTTTTAGCCATGTTAAAAGATATCAGCAGGGCTGCTAGGAGTAAAGCTCACCACATAGCCGTTCACTAAAGACTGCAGGCACATTCTTAGCAACTCATCTTTTAAAACTGTTGGCTGGGTCTTGCCCTCTAGAAGCTTGCTAGCTTCATAATTCTTGTGATTGTAAAATGTGAGAAAATACTGTAGGTGCAGATGGCCCACTCAAGCTACATATAATCTCGCATGCACTCATCCAAGTTACATGATCATGCTACTGCAACATGGTATTCAGGAGAATGTTGGGTTACCTTTTCCATGGTTTTAGTGCCCATTGTGAAACGCACTTTTTTTTTTTTTTTTAAACTTTAACTCTTAAGGTCTCCTGCCTTCTGGTATTGATCTGCATGTCTCTCGCCATCGGTTCTTGGTCAGCAGTTCTACCCACTGACACAGACGGGGCATCCGCTTCTTAATCAACGACCAGCAAATCATCTCCAACTTGCAAGATGCAGCGATCAGGTATCCTATGGTTTTTCTTGTCTGTATTTTGGAAATATTTGTTCTAATTTTCAAGGCTAGCGCTTCTGGTTACCTTGGCTGGTCCAGTATGTCCTTCTTAAAGAGGTCTGTAACTATACATTAGCAATACTTGGTAGGTAATCGGGTGTTACTGCACAGGTGGTGTACAGTTTGCGTCACCAATAATGAAACTTGTTTTAGCGGCTGTGTAATGTTTAAGGGGGCTTTTTCAGCTTGTTTTTTGGTAAAGTCCTTTTGTCACCTCCACAAAAAAATGGCGGTAGAAATCCCAGAAGGAACTGTTCCTCTTTCGTTTGAGTCCTGAGAAAACAAACGCATAGCTTGGCACAGTTTGGGATATGCTGTATGTAATGATTTCTCCATCGCCTCATTGGGGGACACAAGACCATGGGTGTTTGTGCTGCCACTAGGAGGACACTAAGCAATACACAAAAAAGGTTAACTCCTCCTCCTGCAGTATACACCCTCTTTGGCTCAATCCTAACCATTCTGCTTAGTGTCTGTAGGAGGCACTAGGGTCTGGTCCAGACCCCAATTTTTTTTTATTTTTTTCCAATTTTATTTTAATTTTTCTTCACGATTTGGAAGGGCGACGGGTCTTGCAAAAAGTCCCGATCTCCCACAACCATCAACAGGCGGGAACGCGAGTGTCGCCTCCACGTACCCCTCCTGCAACGCTACCATCCGGGCGACGGATCCCTTCAATGGGCCCGTTCTCCCCCATGCCACCGACGGTTGAAAACGTGCTCCGGATACGGAATTCTTTTGGAGCAACAACCCCTCACCACCACTACTGAAAGCGGCTGTGCTAGGTGGTAGGGAAGAAGCCCTCTCCACCCCCTATCAAAGGGATGGGATTGAGGAGGTACGCCGCGTCGCTCGTAGTGCCTGACAGCCGGCTCTCCACATCAGGGCCCCTTAGTGAGTATTTCTACCCTTGGCACGCAGCTGCAACTCTGGGCCCCCCCTCCTCTCCATCCTCACCCTCCCCCGTCCATGGGTGGACATTACCGGTCACTGAGCGGTTGCTACTGCTATCTCATCGGCGCCGCATTCGGCTCCCCTTCTTCCTTTCCCCACCGCGTGGCCGCTGCTGCGACCTCAATCGCGTTCTCAGCGGCCGTCGCCGCAAATTTAGTCCCCAGCTTCTGGCCGGGATAGGCCCTCGAAGGGAGGGCTTTCTGCCGCCCCTCTCGTCTAGCTCCGCCCACATACGCGTTGTCCACAGGCCCCCGGCCATTGACAGGGAGCGTTTGCCTCCTCCCTGGTCTCTCCTCCACTTCCCTCCACAATTTCTCGCGCTTCTCGTGTCCCACGAGAAGCGCAGATCCTAATCCGGATGCCATTTTCCTCTGTAGACAGAACGCTGCAGTACTATGGTGGCCTATTCTTCAGCGCCTCATCTTCCTCTCGTGGGCTTGACATAGGACCTGGGTAAGCTTACACAGCGCTTACCTTCTCCTGCAGCAGGCTCACAGGTGCAAAAATGTCACAATCAAAGGGCTCTAAAAAGCCTGACAAAACCACACTGTGATGTATGCCGCCTGTGCCTCATGCAACGCTTCCCTACCATCAAAGCATGGTTCTGCACTCTGTGCAACATGTGCCCAAGAGCCCCCTGTTTTTACCGCTCAGGAGCCCCCATCTACCCTTCAGGAGCCCCTAGCTACTCCTGTCCTGTGAGCTTACCCCTTCCTTGGTGGTCTGCGTTCCTGGCACAGTCCATGGATTCTCTGACTAAGGCCTTGGAAACTTTCCGCGGTTCCTCCTCTAGCCAGGGCGTCCTTTTTCCAGAAAGGAGCCCTCAGCCTCCAGAGAGCCTTCATCAGACAAGGGCCGACCGCGGCATCAGCGAAGCGGCCGTCTAAGAAACGTCCTCATAATACATCTCCAAGCCCTCTAGCGGTTCGGCATCCGCAAGCTCAGGCTCCCGCTCCCCCTCTCTAGAGCCTCACGAACAAGATTCTGAATACGAGTCGGATTTGTAGATGACCCAAACTTCCAGAGTTTCAAGAGTCCCTAGATTCTCTCATAGAGGCAGTTAATAAAGCCCTGAGAGTAATGAAGAACCCGGTTCTAATCCGGACCACACGCTATTTCTTTCAAAATAACTAAGCGCCCTCACAAATTTTTCGTAACCAACCGAGTTTACGGACATCGTTCAGGGACATAGAAGTCGGCCAGATAAACGTTTTTCAGGACAGAAATCTCTAAAAGCGCGATACCATTTTCTGCAACTTTGTCAAAGGAGTGGACCGAATCTCCGGTAGTAGATCCCTCCGTATCTCGCTTGGCTCCAAAACCCTCCTATCCCTTTCGGATAGCTCATTTATTAAAAATCCCTCCCCATTGACAGGTCGACAACCTTGCTAGATCGGTCTTTGAGGCTGCCGGAGCCTCGCCTTTCCTTCTTTCGCCGCCAACCTGGGTGGCAAGAGCCATGGTGGCCTGGGCTGAGATCTAGTTAAAAATTAGTCGCGACAACCCCCTTCCCCCCGAGGCACTTAATCTTGCCTATCAGATTACTCGGGCAGGCGACTATGTAGCCACGATCCTTAGATGCAGCTAACTGCGCTGTGCTCACAGCTGCAAATGCCATCGCCATTAGAAGATCTCTTTGGCTCTGAGAGTGGTGTGCAAGATTCTGTTCAAAGAGGTCTTTAACTTCTCTGCCGTATCAAACCGGGCGTCTCTTTGGAGATTGCCTTGATCAATTATCTCTGACGCTACTGGAGGCAAAAGTAAATTTCTCCGCAGCGCAGGCTCAGCCGACCCTTTCGGTCCCAGTACCAAAGTCGCTCCCGACCATTCGCAGCTCTTTTAACTGGTCCTCTGCTTCTACCTCGTCCCGTGCGCCCCGTCTTCCGCGCAGAGACAGGGTCCTCAACCATCATTCAAGCCCTCTCAGTCCTGGAGAAACAGATTCTCAGTCGGGACACAAGACCTCTTCTCGAAATCACCTTCCAATGACTCCTTGCTGGGTCCCGGAGGAGCCAAACAGGTAGGCGGCCGCCTACTCTTGTTTCGTGAGTCTGGTGGTCGGTCGTATCCTGACCGTGGGACCGAGATCTTCGTAACCTCCGCTACAAGATCGAATTCTTGTCTCCTCCCCAAGGCGTTTCTTCCAGTCTCTCCTCCCAAAGTCCAAGGCTCTCACTCTCCCTTTCTTCAGGCCTTGAACATTCTTCGCACCAGCGGGGTTATCGTCCCAGTTCCTCACGAGGAAAGGTCAAAGGGTTTTATTCAAACCTATTTGTGGTCCCCAAGAAGGACGGCTCCATGCGTCCTATCCTGGACTTAAAACTGCTGAACAAATTCATCAGGTGCGCCATTTTCAGAATGGAATCCCTTCGTCCGTTATCGCATCTTTAGAAAGAAGGGAATACCTAGGTCGGTCGACATCAAGGACGCATATCTCCACATTCCAATTTTCAAGGGCCATCAAAGGTTTCTGTGTTTTGCAATCGAGACGATAATTTTCAATTCGCCGCTCTGCCCTTCGGTCTCGCCACCGCCCCCAGAGTGTTCACAAAGGTCATGGCGGCCGTATGTCAATTTACACTCTCGGGTGTGGTGGTCCTTCCTTACCTAGACGACTTGCTCATCAACGGCCGACTTTTCGGGCCTGCGCAGAGTGTCGAGGTCACTGTCGACCACCCTCTCTCGCCTTGGTTGCCTAGTGAATCTGGACAACTCCTCTCCCATTCCCTCTCAGAAGATTTATTTTCTGGGAATGATTCTGGACACTTCCCTAGGGTTGGTATCTCTCCCTCCAAGAAGATTGCCGCCCTAAAGCGGGGAGCGCTCCTGTTGTCGCCGCCTTCGTTTCTCTCTGAGTCAAGCGCTCGCTGAAATGGTGGACGAGCGTTTCATCATTGAATCAGGGGAAATCCTTTCTGCCTGTTCATTGGCTGGTGTGACCACCGATGCCAGTCTCCTCGATGGGGGGCGGTGTTTCTTCACCACACAGCTCAAGGCCGCTGGTCTCCCCAGGAGACCTGTCTTCCAATCAACATCCGGAGATCAGAGCTATCAAGCTAGCTCTTCTTCAATTCCATCTACGGCCGGTCTCCCATCCGGATCCAGTCAGACAACGCCACGGCCGTGGCGTACATCAAACCGTCAGGGAGGCACGCGAGCAAACGCGATGCTCGAGGTATCGCACATACTGCGATGGGCCGAGTCAAACCGCTCGCTCATCTCCACGGTCCACATTCCAGGAGTGGACAATTGGCGGCGGACTTTCTCAGTCACCAGGAGTTAGTCTCAGAGGATGTCTCTGCATCCGGAAGTGTTTCAGCTCATCTGCCAGCGTTGGGGAACTCCGGATGTGGACCTCATGGCATTCAACTAAATACCAAGGTTCAGGCTTTCATAAGCTGTCCCGCGACCCTCTACCATCGGCTCGGATGCTTAGTTCTCCCTTGGAGTCAATTTCGCCTTCCTTACATTTTTCCGCCTCTGCCGTTAATTCCCAGGGTAATCCGAAAGATCAAGGCGAAGGCGTTCCTCTCATTCTTGTCGCTCCAGACTTGGCCTCGCCGACCGTGGTATGCTGAACTAATCCATCTGGTCGCAGACGACCCTGGAGGTTACCGGATCGATTGTCAGGACCTTCTCTCTCAGGTCCAATTTACCATCACAATTCGAAGGCGCCTGAATTGACGGTATGGCCATGAACCTGGATTCTAGCCCAGGCTGGGTTTTCTCAAAGGGTTGTCTCTACAATGAGCAATGCCAGGAAGCCTGTTTCCATACGCATTTACATCGTGTTTGGAAAACGTTCTTTTCCTGGTGTTAAGGATAAAGGTCGTTCCCCTTTGGCCTTTTCTATCCCTTCCATTCTGGAATTCCCCAAACAGGATTGGACTCGGGTTAGCACTCTCCCCCCTGAAGGGGCAGATTTCCGCCTTGTCCGTACTTTTCCAACGACGGATTGCATCTAAGTCTCAGGTTAGGACTTTTATTCAAGGAGTGTCACATTTCGTTCCACCCTACAAGAGCCTTTGGAACCTTGGGATCTTAATTTGGTCCTCAGTGCCTTACAGGAATCCCCTTGAGCCTTTGCCGGACGTGGCTTTATCTCTTCTCTCTTGGAAGGTTTGTTTTTCTAGTCGCAATAACCTCCATCAGGCGGGTCTCGGAATTGGCACCTTGTCTTGAAACCTCCTTTTCTGATTTTCACCAGGACAAGGTGGTCCTTAGACCTCTCCTTCCTTCTTGCCAAAGTCGTTTCGGCTTTTCATATCGATGAAGATATAGTTCTGCCCTCGTTCTGTCCGGGTCTGTTCACCGTACGAAAAGTCTCTCACACTTTGGATTTGGTGAGGGCTCTCCGAGGTACATTTCTAGAACTGCATCTTTCCGTAAATCGACGCCCTTTTTGTGATTCCGGAAGACACGACGGTTTCCTGCTTTTAAGGCCACGTTAGCCAGATGGATCCGCTGGCGATCCAAGAGGCTTACCGTGTCAAAGGTCAGCCTATCCCGGCTGGATTAAGGCACACTCCACTCGTCTTGGGGGCCTCCTGGGCCATTCGGCACAACAAGTGTAACAAGGCTGCGACTTGTCCAGTCTTCATACTTTTTGTCAAGCATTACAAATCCATGCTCAACCTCTCTTCAGATGCGGCACTTGGCAATAAATTCTGCAATCACTGTTGCACATCTGTAAGTCTTCTATTGACTGTTTAAGCATTTTATGCATTTGGCTCACGAGACTCATCTGTTGTCATGGCTTTCCCACCCAGGGACTGCTTTGGGAGTCCCATGGTCTTGTGTCCCCCATGAGGTGATGAGAAATAGGGATTTTTGTGTGTACTCACCGTAAAATCCTTTCTCCGAGCCAATCATTGGGGGACACAGCTCCAACCCTTGTTTAGTCAGTAGCCTCGTTGTTCTTTGGTTTTGACAATATGCATTCTGATATGAGCTCCTACTGCTTTGGCACCGAACTGGTTCAGGATTGAGCCAAACAGAGGGTGTATACTGCAGGAGGAGGAGTTAACCTTTTTTGTGTATTCTTAGTGTCCTCCTAGTGGCAGCAGCATAACACCCATGGTCTTGTGTCCCCCAATGAGTGGCTCGGAGAAAAGGATTTTACGGTGAGTACACACAAAAATCCCTATTTTCTACGGAATTGCATGGCTACAGTCTCATGTGTTTTCCAAATGTGTTGATTTTTCTGTTTGCACTCGCAAGTCGCATGTGACTTGGCTGTTTACAGCAAAATTGCAGCTCTAGAGTAGACTTTCAGAGAATTGCTATCGAGGGACAAATGTCACTGTGAAGCCCCCTAACACTAATTTAGAGCTTAATAGACACAGATAAACATGCTTAATCACTTGACTTCCTGGGACTCAAAGGTAAATCCACCTAACTATGCAGTGACGTAAAAGTGGAAATAATTGTATAGTTGGGCAGACGGAGTTCCATGAATCTGGAAAGCTGGTGCTTTCTACTATGCCACAGTAAGGTACAGCCACTTTCTGCCACTGTGTATATACAAATCACCTAAATTTTTGGATCTGATTTACTTAAAATCACAAACAGGTCCTACTTACTGATGCTTCGCAAGATATAACATCAGAATGAGGACTATCCAGAGTGTTGCGAGAGGGAAGATTGAGTGTGCATTCATCAGAAATTGCACATGTACAAATTGCTATCTACATGATAGGAGTGTTGACGCTCTATACTTAAGTAGACAAGGAGTCTATAAGGGGCGACTCAATGCTGCATACAGTACATCAGCAGTCTACAACTTATTTTACCTTGAGAGCCATATTCAACTTGAAGAGATGGTTGAAAGCTACATCCAGCGTGCCCGCACCCCCACCCTTCAGTAGTAACTCAGAACTACCATGACCACTGTGGTGATGCTAAAGCTTCCCCACAAAAGCAAAAATAATACCTTGTGCCCCCTCCCATATAAGCATTATACTGTACCAAGTGTTCCCACTTTATGCCCCTCCATTCAGTATTTTTTATATTACACACTCTCCACACTAATGTATCCAGCTACATGAATCTGATCTGACATGGCCTCTTCTATCTCGATCTACAATAATTTCTCCCTCTCCCCTGCTGGTGTATGCAAATCCAGATCTGATCTTTATAGGGCTTCTTGCAAGTCACCATCCGGAGACCTTAGCTTAGCCAGTTGCTAGATCTAGTATTAATGCATTAATTGGCGAACAACCACAAGTCACAGGTTTGGGACCCCGAAAAGGTAAAATCCACCTAATTATGCGTTCTCAGCTGTGTTGTTGGGAATCGACTGTGGGTGCTGAAAAGCTGTTCCTAGGGGTGGGACAGTGATCAAGATGGTATTGGTGTTGCAAAACTAATGCATTTAGCAATTTCTTTCCAGATTGCAAAGTATCAGCCTACTACCCTGCGACGCGAGATGTGCTAGTGTGCATTCCTGATGTGAGCGGAGATGGGGAAAGGGGGAAACATGATGGTGACCTGAAAATCCTCGAAGTCTTATATTGCCTAGAACTCAAAAACCACAAAAAAAACTTCTGAATGTTTGGGGTCCAGACTGCTTAATAATCATGTAAAATGATTTTCATCATATATTGCAACATGACTATGTACTGCAAGTGTCAATGTGATATCTTGATTAGGCACATAGCTTGACATGTTGTTTTTAGCTCTGACCATGTGACTGATCAGAGGTGATACGGTCAACAGCAAGGCCATATGATTAGAACTGCAGGTTGTAGTAGGCCCTGGCTGGATTGGAAACAGAACCAGACATGGCTTCAGGACAAGAGTAAGCCCCATGCCAGCCTGCAACAATTTATAATTAAAAACAAAAAAGCCACAGTGCCAAGAACAAACTTGTGGTTACAGAATGTTTGGCTCTGTTTTACCAAGTAGAATGGTGGGCTGAATAAGGTGGGGTTGGATCTGGACCAGGGAACTGCTTCACAGGAGAATCAGAGGATTATTACCCATATGTACGGATGGAAACTGGAGTGTGCACCTGGGAGAACCAGTCACTGTGTCCAGTAACGTGTCTGCCAGTCTTCACGTGTGGAAGAATACTGAATATGGATTGTAGTTGAGAATCAAGATCAAAGATTTTTATTATAACTTGTATGTTTGGCACAATTACTCTACCTTTGGGGGGTAATGTAATTGGTTTATGTAACATGAGTAGTGCAAGCACGATATAGGTGAGAATCAATTTTGCTTTCAAAAGTCAAACAGTGCTCACTCCACTCCGAGCCCCGACGTGCCCCAAACAGTGGTGTACCCCACATATGGGGTATCAGCGTACTCCTGAAAAATTGCACAACAATTTTGGGGATCTGATTTCTCCCTGTTACCTTTGGGAAAATAAAAAAATTGGGGACTAAATTATTTTGTGGAGGAAAAGATTTTTTATTTTCAGGGGCTCTGCGTTATAAACTTCTGTGAGGAACTTGGAGATTCAAAGGCTCACCACACATCTAGATGAGTTCCTTGGGGGATCTAGCTTTCAAAAATGGGTCCCTTGTGGGGGGTTTCTACTGTTTTAGGCACATTATGGGCTCTGCAAACGTAACAAGACGCCCACAGACCATTCCATCAAGTCGGCATTTCAAAACGTCACTACTTCCCTTCCGAGCCCCGCGTGTCCCGAACAGTGGTTCCCCCCCACATATGGGGTACCACGTACTCAGGACAAACTAACACAACTTTGGGTCCAATTTTCCTGTTACTCTTGTGAAAATAAAAAAGCGGGCTAAAAAAATCATTTTTCTCCATCGCCTCATTGGGGGACACACAGACCGTGGGTGTTATGCGCTGCCACTAGGGAGGACACTAAGCAATACATACTCCTCCTCCTGCAGTATACACCCTCTGTTGGCTCAATCCTGAACCAGTTCTTGCTTAGTGTCTGTAGAGGCACTAGGGTCTGCTCTCAGACCCCACTTTTTTTCTCAGTTTTTTACCTCTTTTATTATTTTGCTTTCTTCACGCACGGATGGGCGACGGGACTTGTACGAAAAGTCATGATCTCCCAAAAACCAGCAACAGGTGCATCGTGGAGTGTCGCCTCCACGTACCCCTCGCCACGCTACCATGGGGCGACAGATCCCTTGAATGGGCCGCTCTCCCATGAGATACCCCTCGATGTGGACGATGTGATCGCGTGGCACTACGAATGGATACCCCGCCTCCACCCTCCTGAAAGCGGTGGCGTCTGGAGGCATGTAAGATCCCTCTCCACCCCCCTATTGAAAGGGATGGTGGATTGAGGAAGTACGGCCATAGCGCCGTAGTCCCTGAGGATCCCCCTTCTCCAGCTCCGGGCTCTCCCCGCAGTGAGTACAGACAGGTCACTGCGACCGCTTCTGTGTCGCACCTGCGTCGCAGCTCAGCGTCGCGCCGCTGGCGCTTCCAATCGCGCCGCGGCCACAGCTTCAAATTTAGCCCCCGCTTCGGCCCAGCATAGGCCGCAACTAGAAATTTAGTCCCCGGCTTCGCGGCCCGGGATAGGCCGCATTCATAAATTTAGTCCCCGGCTTCAGCGGGATAGCCTCAAGGGGAGAGGGCTGCCCTTGGCTCTGCCCACCTCGCACGCTATTGGCCGCATTCAGATAACATGGTACTCACCCCTGTTTCCTCCCCCTCTCCCACTGCTTCTGGCGCTTCTCTGTGTCATACGAGAAGCGCTACTGTATTCTCGGGCGCCATTTTCTTCTGGACAGCGCTGCAGACCCATCCTTCCCTGGTTCACACACAGGACCTGGGTAAGTGCACGCTGCGACTAGGTCTACACAGCGCTTGACCCTTCCTGCAGCAGCTTCAGGTGCAGAAATATGTCCAATCAAAGGCACTAAAAAAGCGACAAACAAAACAGTGGAGAGCGGCCCATTCAAGGGATCTGTCGCCCCATGGTAGCGTGGCAGGAGGGGTACGTGGAGGCGACACTCCACGATGCCACCTGTTGCTGGTTTTTGGGAGATCATGACTTTTCGTACAAGTCCCGTCGCCCATCCGTGCGTGAAGAAAGCAAAATAATAAAAAGAGGTAAAAACTGAGAAAAAAAGTGGGGTCTGAGAGCAGACCCTAGTGCCTCCTACAGACACTAAGCAAGAACTGGTTCAGGATTGAGCCAACAGAGGGTGTATACTGCAGGAGGAGGAGTATGTATTGCTTAGTGTCCTCCTAGTGGCAGCAGCATAACACCCACGGTCTGTGTGTCCCCCAATGAGGCGATGGAGAAAAATGATTTTTTAGCCCGCAATTTTTTATTTTCACAAGAGTAACAGGAGAAATTGGACCCCAAAAGTTGTTGTATAGTTTGTCCTGAGTACGCTGGTACCCCATATGTGGGGGGGAACCACTGTTCGGGCACACGTCGGGGCTCGGAAGGGAAGTAGTGACGTTTTGAAATGCCGACTTGATGGAATGGTCTGTGGGCGTCATGTTACGTTTGCAGAGCCCATAATGTGCCTAAACAGTAGAAACCCCCCACAAGGGACCCCATTTTGAAAGCTAGATCCCCCAAGGAACTCATCTAGATGTGTGGTGAGCACTTTGAATCTCCAAGTTCCTCACAGAAGTTTATAACGCAGAGCCGTGAAAATAAAAAATCTTTTCCTCCACAAAAAAATTTAGTCCCCAATTTTTTTATTTTCCCAAAGGTAACAGGAGAAATCAGATCCCCAAAATTGTTGTGCAATTTTTCAGGAGTACGCTGATACCCCATATGTGGAGGTACACCACTGTTTGGGCGCACGTCGGGGCTCGGAGTGGAGTGAGCACTGTTTGACTTTTTGAACGCAAAATTGATTCTCTCACCTATATCAGTGCTTGCACTACTCATGTTACATAAACCAATTACATTACCCCCCTCAATAGGTAGAGTAATTGTGCCAAACATACAAGTTATAATACAACTCTTTGATCTTGATTCTCAACTCTACAATCCATATTCAGTATTCTTCCACACCGTGAAGACTGGCAGACACGTTACTGGACACAGTGACTGGTTCTCCCAGGTGCACACTCCAGTTTCCATCCGTACATATGGGTAATAATCCTCATGATCTCCTGCTGAAGCAGTTCCCTGGTCCCAGATCCATACCCCACCTTATTCAGCCCACCATTCTACTTGGTAAAACAGAGCCAAACATTCTGTACCACAAGTTTGTTCTTGGCACTGTGGCTTTTTTGTTTTTAATATATAAATCTGTTGCAAGGCTGGCATGGGGCTACTCTTGTCCTGAAGCCATGTCTGGTTCTGTTTCCAATCCAGCCAGGGCCTACTACAACCCTGCAGTTCTAATCATATGGCCTCTGCTGTTGACCAGTATCACCTCTGATCAGTCACATGGTCAGAGCTAAAAACAAACATGTCAAGCTATGTGCCTAATCAAGATATCACATTGACACTTGCAGTACATAGTCATGTTGCAATATATGATGAAAATCCATTTTACATGATTATTAAGCAGTCTGGACCCCAAACATTCTAGAAGTTTTTTTTGTGGTTTTGAGTTCTAGGCACTATAAGACTTCGAGGATTTTCAGGTCACCACTCATGTTTCCCCCTTTCCATCTCCGCTACACATCAGGAATGCACACTAGCACATCTCGCGTCGCAGGGTAGTAGGCTGATACTTTGCAATCTGGAAAGAAATTGCTAAATGCATAGTTTTGCAACACCAATACCATCTTGATCACTGTCCCACCCCTAGGAACAGCTTTTCAGCATCCCACAGTCGATTCCCCAACAACACAGCTGAGAACGCATAATTAGGTGGATTTACCTTTTCGGGGTCCCCAACCTGTGACTTGTGGTTGTTCGCCAATTAATGCATTAATACTAGATCTAGCAACTGGCTAAGCTAAGGTCTCCGGATGGTGACTTGCAAGAAGCCCTATAAAGATCAGATCTGGATTTGCATACACCAGCAGGGGAGAGGGAGAAATATTGTAAGATCGAGATAGGAAGAGGCCATAGTCAGATCAGATACATGTAGCTGGATACATTAGTGTGGAGAGTGTGCATAATATAAAAAATACTGAATGGAGGGGCATAAAGTGGGAACACTTGGATACAAGTATAATGCTTATATGGGAGGGGGCACAAGGTATTAATTTGCTTTCTGTGGGGAAGCTTTAGCCATCACCACAGTGGTCATGGTACGTTCTGAGTTACTACTGAAGGGTGGGGTGCGGGCACGCTGGATGTAGCTTTCAACCATCTCTTCAAGTTGAATATGGCTCTCAAGGTAAAATAAGTTGTAGACTGCTGATGTACTGTATGCAGCATTGAGTCGCCCCTTATAGACTCCTTGTCTACTTAAGTATAGAGCGTCAACACTCCTATCATGTATGATAGCCAATTTGTACATGTGCAATTTCTGATGAATGCACACTCAATCTCCCTCTCGCAACACTCTGGATAGTCCTCATTCTGATGTTATATCTTGCGAAGCATCAGTAAGTAGGACCTGTTTGTGATTTTAAGTAAATCAGATCCAAAATTTAGGTGATTTGTATATACACAGTGGCAGAAAGTGGCTGTACCTTACTGTGGCATAGTAGAAAGCACCCAGCTTTCCAGATCTCATGGAACTCCGTTCTGCCCAACTATACAATTATTTCACACTTTTACGTCACTGCATAGTTAGGTGGATTTACCTTTGAGTCCCAGGAAAGTCAAGTGATTAAGCATGTTTATCTGTGTCTATTACAGCTCTAAATTAGTGTTAGGGGGCTTCACAGTGACATTTGTCCCTCGATAGCAATTCTCTGAAAAGTCTACTCTAGAGCTGCAATTTTGCTGTAAACAGCCATGTCACATGCGACTTGCGAGTGGCAACAGAAAAATCAACACATTTGGAAACACATGAGACTGTAGCCATGCAATTCCGTAGAAAATAGGGATTTTTGTGTGTACTCACCGTAAAATCCTTTTCTCCGAGCCACTCATTGGGGGACACAAGACCATGGGTGTTATGCTGCTGCCACTAGGAGGACACTAAGCAATACACAAAAAAGGTTAACTCCTCCTCCTGCAGTATACACCCTCTGTTGGCTCAATCCTGAACCAGTTCGGTGCCAAAGCAGTAGGAGCTCATATCAGAATGCAATATGTCAAAACCAAAGAACAACGAGGCTACTGACTAAACAAGGGTTGGAGCTGTGTCCCCCAATGATTGGCTCGGAGAAAAGGATTTTACGGTGAGTACACACAAAAATCCCTATTTCTCCATCACCTCATTGGGGGACACAAGACCATGGGACATCCCAAAGCAGTCCCTGGGTGGGAAGCCATGACAACAGATGAAGTCTCGTGAGCCAAATGCATAAAATGCTTAAACAGTCAATAGAAGACTTACAGATGTGCAACAGCTGATTGCAGAATTTATCTGCCAAGTGCCGCATCTGAAGAGAGTTGAGCATGGATTTTGTAATGCTTGACAAAAAGTATGAAGACTGGACCAAGTCGCAGCCTTGTACACTTGTTGTGCCGAATGGCCCAGGAGGCCCCCACAGACCGAGTGGAGTGTGCCTTAATCCCAGCCGGGATAGGCTGACCTTTGACACGGTAAGCCTCTTGGATCGCCAAGCGGATCCATCTGGCTAACGTGGCCTTAAAAGCAGGAAAACCGTCTGTGTCCTTCCGGAATCACAAAAAGGGCGTCCGATTTACGGAAAGATGCAGTTCTAGAAATGTACCTTCGGAGAGCCCTCACCAAATCCAAAGTGTGAAGAGACTTTTCAGTACGGTGAACAGACGCCGGACAGAACGAGGGCAGAACTATATCTTCATCGATATGAAAAGCCGAAACGACTTTTGGCAAGAAGGAAGGAGAGGTCCTAAGGACCACCTTGTCCTGGTGAAAAATCAGAAAAGGAGGTTTACAAGACAAGGCTGCCAATTCCGAGACCCGCCTGATGGAGGTTATTGCGACTAGAAAAACAACCTTCCAAGAGAGAAGAGATAAAGCCACGTCCGGCAAAGGCTCAAAGGGGGATTCCTGTAAGGCACTGAGGACCAAATTAAGATCCCAAGGTTCCAAAGGCCTCTTGTAGGGTGGAACGAAATGTGACACTCCTTGAATAAAAGTCCTAACCTGAGACTTAGATGCAATCCGTCGTTGGAAAAGTACGGACAAGGCGGAAATCTGCCCCTTCAGGGAGGAGAGTGCTAACCCTGAGTCCAATCCTGTTTGGAGGAATTCCAGAATGGAAGGGATAGAAAAGGCCAAAGGGGAACGACCTTTATCCTTACACCAGGAAAAGAACGTTTTCCAAACACGATGATAAATGCGTATGGAAACAGGCTTCCTGGCATTGCTCATTGTAGAGACAACCCTTTGAGAAAACCCAGCCTGGGCTAGAATCCAGGATTCAATGGCCATACCGTCAAATTCAGCGCCTTCGAATTGTGATGGTAAATTGGACCCTGAGAGAGAAGGTCCTGACAATCGATCCGGTAACCTCCAGGGTACGTCTGCGACCAGATGGATTAGTTCAGCATACCACGGTCGGCGAGGCCAGTCTGGAGCGACAAGAATGAGAGGAACGCCTTCCGCCTTGATCTTTCGGATTACCCTGGGAATTAACGGCAGAGGCGGAAAAATGTAAGGAAGGCGAAATTGACTCCAAGGGAGAACTAACGCATCCGAGCCGATGGCTAGAGGGTCGCGGGACCAGCTTATGAAAGCCTGAACCTTGGTATTTAGTCTGAATGCCATGAGGTCCACATCCGGAGTTCCCCAACGCTGGCAGATGAGCTGAAACACTTCCGGATGCAGAGACCATCCTCCTGAGACTAACTCCTGGTGACTGAGAAAGTCCGCCGGCCAATTGTCCACTCCTGGAATGTGGACCGTGGAGATGAGCGAGCGGTTTGACTCGGCCCATCGCAGTATGTGCGATACCTCGAGCATCGCCGTTCTGCTCCGCGTGCCTCCCTGACGGTTGATGTACGCCACGGCCGTGGCGTTGTCTGACTGGATCCGGATGGGACGACCGGCCAGTAGATGGAATTGAAGAAGAGCTAGCTTGATAGCTCTGATCTCCAGGATGTTGATTGGAAGACAGGTCTCCTGTGGAGACCAGCGGCCTTGAGCTGTGTGGTGAAGAAACACCGCCCCCCATCCGAGGAGACTGGCATCGGTGGTCACCACCAGCCAATGAACAGGCAGAAAGGATTTCCCCTGATTCAATGATGAAACGCTCGTCCACCATTTCAGCGAGCGCTTGACTAGAGAGAAACGAAGGCGGCGACAACAGGAGCGCTCCCCGCTTTAGGGCGGCAATCTTCTCTGGAGGGAGAGATACCAACCCTAGGGAAGTGTCCAGAATCATTCCCAGAAAATAAATCTTCTGAGAGGGAATGGGAGAGGAGTTGTCCAGATTCACTAGGCAACCAAGGCGAGAGAGGGTGTCGACAGTGACCTCGACACTCTGCGCAGGCCCGAAAAGTCGGCCGTTTGATGAGCAAGTCGTCTAGGTAAGGAAGGACCACCACACCCCGAGAGTGTAAAATTGACATGACGGCCGCCATGACCTTTGTGAACACTCTGGGGGCGGTGGCGAGACCGAAGGGCAGAGCGGCGAATTGAAAATTATCGTCTCCGATTGCAAAACACAGAAACCTTTGATGGCCCTTGAAAATTGGAATGTGGAGATATGCGTCCTTGATGTCGACCGACGCTAGGTATTCCCTTCTTTCTAAAGATGCGATAACGGAACGAAGGGATTCCATTCTGAAATGGCGCACCCTGATGAATTTGTTCAGCAGTTTTAAGTCCAGGATAGGACGCATGGAGCCGTCCTTCTTGGGGACCACAAATAGGTTTGAATAAAACCCTTTGAACCTTTCCTCGTGAGGAACTGGGACGATAACCCCGCTGGTGCGAAGAATGTTCAAGGCCTGAAGAAAGGGAGATGTGAGAGCCTTGGACTTTGGGAGGAGAGACTGGAAGAAACGCCTTGGGGGAGGAGACAAGAATTCGATCTTGTAGCCGGAGTCTACGAGATCTCGGTCCCACCGGTCAGGAACGACCGACCACCAGACCTCACGAAACAAGAGTAGGCGGCCGCCTACCCTGTTTGGCTCCTCCGGACCCAGCAAGGAGTCATTGAGAAGGTGATTTTCGAGAAGAGGTCTTGTGTCCCGACTGAGAATCTGTTTCTCCAGGACTGAGAGGGCTTGAATGATGGTTGAGGACCCCTGTCTCTGCGCGGAAGACGGGGCGCACGGGACGAGGTAGAAGCAGAGGACCAGTTAAAAGAGCTGCGAAATGGTCGGGAGCGACTTTGGTACTGGGACCGAAAGGGTCGGCTGAGCCTGCGCTGCGGAAGAAATTTACTTTTGCCTCCAGTAGCGTCAGAGATAATCTGATCAAGGCAATCTCCAAAGAGACGCCCGGTTTGATACGGCAGAGAAGTTAAAGACCTCTTTGAAACAGAATCTGCACACCACTCTCAGAGCCAAAGAGATCTTCTAATGGCGATGGCATTTGCAGCTGTGAGCACAGCGCAGTTAGCTGCATCTAAGGATGCGTGGACTACATAGTCGCCTGCCCGAGTAATCTGATAGGCAAGATTAAGTGCCTCGGGGGGAAGGGGGTTGTCGCGACTAATTTTAACTAGATCCTCAGCCCAGGCCACCATGGCTCTTGCCACCCAGGTGGCGGCGAAAGAAGGAAAGAGCGATGCTCCGGCAGCCTCAAAGACCGATCTAGCAAGGTTGTCGACCTGTCAATCGGAGGGATTTTTAATAAATGAGCTATCCGAAAGGGATAGGAGGGTTTTGGAAGCCAAGCGAGATACGGACGGATCTACTACCGGAGATTCGGTCCACTCCTTTGACAAAGTTGCAGAAAATGGATATCGCGCTTTTAGAGATTTCTGTCCTGAAAAACGTTTATCTGGCCGACTTCTATGTCCCTGAACGATGTCCGTAAACTCCGGGTGGTTACCGAAAAATTTGTGAGGGCGCTTAGTTATTTTGAAAGAAATAGCGTGGTCCGGATTAGAACCGGGTTCTTCATCTACTCTCAGGGCTTTATTAACTGCCTCTATGAGAGAATCTAGGGACTCTTGAAACTCTGGCAAGTTTGGGTCATCTACAAAATCCGACTCGTATTCAGAATCTTGTTCGCTGAGGCTCCTAGAGAGGGGGAGCGGGAGCCTGAGCTTGCGGATGCCGAACCGCTAGAGGGCTTAGGAGATGTATTATGAGGACGTTTCTTAGACGGCCGCTTCGCTGATGCCGCAGGTCGGCCCTTGTCTGATGAAGGCTCTCTGGAGGCTGAAGGGCTCCTTTCTGGAAAAAGGACGCCCTGGCTAGAGGAGGAACCGCGGAAAGTTTCCAAGGCCTTAGTCAGAGAATCCATGGACTGTGCCAGGAACGCAGACCACAAGGAAGGGGTAAGCTCACTAGGACCAGGAGTAGCTAGGGGCTCCTGAATGGTAGATGGGGGCTCCTGAGCGGTAAAAACAGGGGGCTCTTGGGCACATGTTGCACAGAGTGCAGAACCATGCTTTGATGGTAGGGAAGCGTTGCATGAGGCACAGGCGGCATACATCACAGTGTGGTTTTTGTCAGGCTTTTTAGAGCCCTTTGATTGTGACATTTTGCACCTGTGAGCCTGCTGCAGGAGAAGGGTTAAGCGCTGTGTAAGCTTACCCAGGTCCTATGTCCAAGCCCACGAGAGGAAGATGAGGCGCTGAAGAATAGGCCACCATAGTACTGCAGCGTTCTGTCTACAGAGAAAATGGCATCCGAGATTAGGATCTGCGCTTCTCGTGGGACACGAGAAGCGCGAGAAATTGTGGGAGGGAAGTGGAGGAGAGACCAGGGAGGAGGCAACCGCTCCCTGTCAATGGCCGGGGCCTGTGGACAACGCGTGATGTGGGCGGAGCTAGACGAGAGGGCGGCAAGAAAGCCCTCCCTTCCGAGGCCTATCCCGGCCAGAAGCTGGGGACTAAATTTGCGGCGACGGCCGCTGAGAACGCGATTGAGGTCGCAGCAGCGGCCACGGCGGTGGGAAAGGAAGAAGGGGAGCCGGAATAGCGGCGCCGATGAGATAGCAGTAGCAACCGCTCAGTGACCGGTAATGTCCACCCATGGACCGGGGGAGGGTGAGGATGGAGAGGAGGGGGCCCCAGAGTTGCAGCTGCGTGCCAAGGGTAGAAATACTCACTAAGGGGCCCCTGATGCTGGAGAGCCCGGCTGTCAGGCACTACGAGCGACGCGGCCGTACCTCCTCAATCCACCATCCCTTTGATAGGGAGGTGGAGAGGGCTTCTTCCCTACCACCTAGCACCAGCCGCTTTCAGTAGTGGTGGTGAGGGGTTGTTGCTCCAAAAAGAATTCCGTATCCGGAGCACGTTTTCAACCGTCGGTGGCATGGGGAGAACGGGCCCATTGAAGGGATCCGTCGCCCGATGGTAGCGTTGCAGGAGGGGGTACGTGGAGGCGACACTCCGCGTTCCCGCCTGTTGATGGTTGTGGGAGATCGGGACTTTTCTGCAAGACCCGTCGCCCTTCCAAATCGTGAAGAAAAATTAAAATAAAATTGGAAAAAAATAAAAATAAAATTGGGGTCTGGACCAGACCCTAGTGCCTCCTACAGACACTAAGCAAGAACTGGTTCAGGATTGAGCCAACAGAGGGTGTATACTGCAGGAGGAGGAGTTAACCTTTTTTGTGTATTGCTTAGTGTCCTCCTAGTGGCAGCAGCATAACACCCATGGTCTTGTGTCCCCCAATGAGGCGATGGAGAAATCATTACATACAGCATATCCCAAACTGTGCCACAGCTATGCAGTTTGTTTTCTCAGGACTCAAAACGAAAGAGGAACAGTTCCTTCAGGGATTTCTACCGCCATTTTTTTGTGGAGGTGACAAAAGGACTTTACCAAAAAAACAAGCTGAAAAAGCCCCCTTAACATTACACAGCCTGCTAAAACAAGTTTTCATTATTGGTGACGCATAAACTGTACACCACACTGTGCAGTAACACCCGATTACCTACCAAGTATTGCTAATGTATTAGTTACAGACCTCTTTAAGAAGGCACATACTGGACCAGCCAAGGTAACCAGTATAGCGCTAGCCTTGAAAATTAGAACAAATATTCTCCAAAATACAGACAAGAAAAACCATAGGATACCTGATCGCTGCATCATTGCAAGTTGGAGATGATTTGCTGGTCGTTGATTAAGAAGCGGATGCCCGTCTGTGTCAGTGGGTAGAACTGCTGACCAAGAACCGATGGCGAGAGAACATGCAGATCAATACCAGAAGGCAGGAGACCTTAAGAGTTAAAGTTTAAAAAAAAAAAAAAAAGTGCGTTTCACAATAGGGCACTAAAACCCATGGAAAAGGTAACCCAACATTCTCCTGAATACCATGTTGCAGTAGCATGATCATGTAACTTGGATGACGTGCATGCGAGATTATATGTAGCTTGAGTGGGCCCATCTGCACCTACAGTATTTCTCACATTTTACAATCACAAGAATTATGAAGCTAGCAAGCTTCTAGAGGGCAAGACCCAGCCAACAGTTAAAAGATGAGCTTGCTACAGATGTGCCTGCAGTCTTTAGTGAACGGCTATGTGGTGAGCTTTACTCCTAGCAGCCCTGCTTGATATCTTTAACATGGCTAAAAAAAATAAGTGACTGAGGCAATACTAGATCTTCATAAAGTTAAAGAACAATTGTAACTCAGCATCTGATGCAACTTGCTCAGAATGTGCAATGAATAGACTGGCCACATTGTGTGTATCGTAGTAAACTTTAGTGATTAACCTCCAAAGTGTCTTGTTATAACGTAGAGGGCAAAAGCATCATTGAAAGGGAATCTTTCACCAAATTTGACCCAACTAAACAATTAGTATGGGCATATAGGTTATAAACGGTTGAAAAAAGTCCTACCTGTATGTCTCATATCAGATGCCTTGTAGAGAAATCTGCTTTTATCACTTAAAAAATTATTTCCAGGCACTGGAGAGGATGTTTGGAAGAAAACTCTGCCTCTAAAGATTTTGCATTAAGGGGAAGTTACCAGTGAGGCAATAAATAACAGAAGAGGAGAAACAAAATTGGTCTTCTTACAAACACATTGAAAGCTTCTCTCAGCTCTGCTGTATTGCAACCCTGTCTGCCTGTGAGCTGGAAGCTGGAGCTGAGAGGAACCTGCAGGTGTCCGGTATAATCACACACAGCTCTGCAGGGAGATCAGGGGAGAGCGGCCATCACACATCACCCTGGTAACTCCTTCATGTAAAATAAGCTCTGGAGGCAGAGTCATCTTTACAGGCACCATCTGCCCAGAGACTGGAGGAAGAGGTCATTTATATAAAGTCATAAAACACGGATTTTGGTAAGAACTTACCTGTAAAATCCTTTTCAGCGAAGGAAGGGAGGGAGACACAGGAATTCATTACTGATGGGTAGGCGGAGCCCCAGATCAGGATGTCACCTCAGATCAAAAGAGTGCTGACTGGCTGGCCCCTCCAGCTCGGGCTCCTCCTACTCAGCTCCAGTCGTACCAAAGCTTTTAGGAAAGAACCAAGATCACCAGCGGAGCAACATAACCCCTTCTGAAGGGACTTCAGAGAAAAAACACAAGGATACAGGTTATGCATGCAAAGAAAGCCAAAAACCACAGAGTTCCAGGTACTACTCACGGAACCTGACTACTGCGATGAGCTGGCGATGTGGAACAGAGCCTTAGCGCGCTGACCTCAGCCCAGATAATCGCTATCAGATAAGGGTCGCGCTGCATCTGAAAACATCAACACACTTCTGCCTTGGGAGGGTGCTGTGTCTCCCTCCCTTCCTTCGCTGAAAAGGATTTTACAGGTAAGTTCTTACCAAAATCCGTGTTTCAGCTGCAGATGGAAGGGAGGGAGACACAGGAATTCATTACTGATGGGACGTCCCAAAGCAGTTCAAAAATAAGGGTGGGAAAAAAACCAACAAAAGGCAGAAACCCAACAACCTTAAAAGAAAAAATGCGCAAACAGCGCTAAACACAAGTTCATCTAGAACTTTAAACTACAGCTGCCTGCAGGACCCTACGTCCGAGGGCTGCATCAGCGGAAGCACTGACGTCCACTTTATAAAACTTTGTAAACGTGTGGACAGAGTGCCAAGTTGCCGCCCGGCAGAGCTGCACTGCCGAAGCACCTTGATGAAAAGCCCACGATGAAGCCACAGCTCTCGTGGAATGGGCTCGAAACTTAATCGGGCAAAATTCACCCTGAAGACGGCAAGCTTCCAATATAGCTGACCGGATCCAACGAGCTATGGAATCCTTGGAAGCTCGTTGACCACATCGAAGACCAGCTGGAACCACAAATAGGGAGTCCGTCTTACGAAAACCTTGAGTAATAGATAGATAAAACTTCAAGGCCCGCACTAAATCTAATGTGTGCAAAGCTCGCTCTTTCGCATTCTTCAGATCCGGACAGAATGAGGGCAACACAATATCCTGGTTAACATGAAAATGTGACACCACTTTAGGTAAAAAAAAAAAAAAAAAAAAAAAAATCACCCCGTGTGCGAAGCACTACACGATCCGGAAAAAACCCCAGAAAAGGAAGCGAACAAGAAAGAGCTGCCAACTCAGAAACTCTCCTCAAAGAGGTGACTGCTACAAGGAAGTCCACCTTCCAAGAAAGCAAAGAAAGGCTAGCAGAACCCATAGGCTCAAAAGGTTTATGCTGAAAAGCTTCCAAAACAAGGTTGAGCCGCCAAGGAGACACGGGTGCCTTCCGCGGCGGAAACTTACGAGCTATACCGCGGAAAAGGGTCATTAGACCTACCGCTAATTAGGTTTCCAGGAGTCCATCCTGACAGCACCATGGGACGTCCTCCTCTTTGCTGGGACAGGAAACACACAAGAGATTAAAAGACCCCTCCCCGCCCCCTTTCCCTCAGTGTTGTATCAAGAACCATGACATGTATAATGCACAAAACACTTTAATTATTGAAAATCATATTACAGCATATGACATATTGAAGAGGGAGGGAGCTACCAGTGCTGTCAGGATGGACTCCTGGAAACCTAATTAGCGGTAGGTCTAATGACCCTTTCCAGGACGTCCCTCCTGACAGCACCATGGGGAGTACCAAAGAAAGCTCCTTAGGGTGGGATCACAGCCTGCAGAACTTTCCTACCAAAGGCCGTCTGCTGGTTAGAAAGTACATCTATTTTATAATGTTTGCAGAATGTATCAATTCTAGCCCATGTTGCCGCCTTACAAATTTGTTCCAGAGAGGCGCCTGCCCTCTCTGCCCAGGAGGCAGCCAATGCTCTGGTTGAGTGTGCCTTTAGAGCTACCGGAGGTTGTGACCCTTCAGCTAAATAGGCCTCCGAAATTAAAGAGGTAATCCATCTAGCGATGGAAGGTTTAGACGCCTTTTTCCCTTTACTGATTCCTCCGTAGAGGACAAATAGGTTCGAATCTAAACGCCAGTCTTTAGTGGCATCTATGTAGTCTAGTACCACCTTTCTGACATCCAACGAATGGAGCCTCAGCTCCTTTTCGTTGGAAGGGTTATCACAGAAGGAAGGTAAGATAATCTCCTGATTACGGTTACTATCTGACGCAACTTTGGGTAAGAAAGCAGGATCCAACCTTAATAGAATGCTGTCGTCTCTAACCTGAAAATATGGGTCTCTAGTGGATAGAGCCTGAATTTCACCTATTCTTTTAGCTGTGGTAATTGCCACCAGGAAAGCTGTTTTCCTGGTAAGCAAGGAAATAGGCATTGTGCTGTTGTCACGGAATGGATCGTTACATAAAGCTCTGAGTACCAGAGTAAGGTCCCATACTGGGAGACACTGTCTAATCGTGGGCCGTAATCTCTGAATAGCTTTAACAAATCTTATCACCCATGGGTGAGAAGCTAGTGAGTAGTCTAAGAAGGAGCTTAAAGCAGCAATCTGAACTTTTAGGGTACTGGGTCTGAGTCCCATGTTGAAGCCTGACTGGAGGAAATCTAAAATCTTAGGGATGTTTGGAGTGCCTGTCACCAAGTCGGACCCGCCACTCACTGTACAGAAGCGTTTCCAGATTCTGAGATAGATAGCCGATGTGACTGGCTTTCTACTGGCCTGGATTGTGGTTATAACCTGGTCAGATAAGCCTTTGGCCTTCAAGGTCACCCTCTCAGGATCCAGGCTGAGAGATGCAATCTCTTCGGATCCGGATGGTGGATCGGACCTTGATTGATTAAGTCCGGAATCAGCGGCAGCTCTAAGGGGTTTTCGACTGACATGTCTGTTAGCAGAGAAAACCAGCTCCTCTTTGGCCAATAAGGGGCGATCATTATTACTGTAGCCCGATCCTCCTTGATCTTCCGTAATACGGCCGGGATGAGCGCTAGAGGTGGGAATGCATATAACAGATGTTCTTCCCATTTCTGGCTTAGGGCATCCAATCCTTCTGGATCGTCCAAAGGATTCAGGGAGAAAAACCTGGGAATCTTCGCATTTCTTCTGTTTGCAAATAGGTCTATTTGAGGTGTTCCCCACCTCTGACATAGATCTCTGAAGATATCCTGGTTTAGTTCCCATTCCGTAGGACTCACTTTCTTTCTGCTCAGGTAGTCTGCTATTACATTCTGGGAACCTTCCAGGTGGATTGCCGTTAAGGAAAGGACGACCTGCTCTGCCCAGGTGAATATCATCTCTGCCAACTGTTGAAGGGGTCGATGTCTGGGACCTCCTTGGTGATTCAAAAACGAAACTGCTGTGATGTTGTCCGAGTAAATTCTGATATGCTGATCTTTGAGTTCGGATTGGTTCCTTCTTAGGGCTTCCCATACAGCGTAGAGCTCTTTGAAATTTGAGGATCGATACTGGATTTCTCTGGCCATCTGCCCTGTAGTATTCTGCCCTTTATATGAGCTCCCCAACCCCAGGAACTGGCGTCCGTGGTAACTTTTACGTAAGGGGAAGTCGACCATCTTACTCCTAACTTTAGATTGTCTGGCTGCATCCACCAAAGGAGAGATTCTTTTACCGTCTTTGACAGATGTAATGTTCTGTCTAACGAGCTGTAGTTCCGATTCCATGACGAAAGAATTTCTTTCTGGAGGGGTCTTGAGTGGAACTGTGCCCATCTGACGCATGGAATGCAAGCCGTCATTTGACCTAGAACCTTCATGGCGAATCTTATAGAGGGCTGGTGCTGCATTAAAACCTCTATTACATCCTGTATAGACTGTCGCTTCTTCCGAGGTAAGAAAGAGATTCTTCGATTTGAATCCAGTATAACACCCAGGAAGACTTTCTTTTGTTCGGGAACTAGATCTGATTTTTCCCAATTTATTACCCAACCTAGATAATTGAGTATGGAAATGCAGCGATCTCTGTGTTCGACCAGCGCCATTTCTGTTTGCGCCACTATAAGAAATCGTCCAAGTATGGAACGATAATAGTACCTCTGCTTCTCAGAAAGGCCACAATCTCCGAAATCAATTTTGAGAATATTCGGGGAGCCGAGGCCAGCCCGAAGGGTAGGCATTGAAACTGAAAGTGGCAGGTCCGGGTCGGCAATTGCACTGCAAACCTGAGAAGACTTTGTGATGCATGATGAACTGGGACCTGGTAGTATGCACTCTTCAGATCGAGAGTGCACATGAACGCGCCCTTGTCTATAAGGTGGGTTGTAGACCTGATTGATTCCATCCGGAATCTCTTGTATGTGACCCAATAGTTTAGGGGTTCAGATTTATTATAGTACGAGACTCTCCGGACGGCTTTAAGATAGTGAAGAGGGAGGAATAGTGACCCTTGCCTAATTCTGCTCGGGGAACAGGAATTATGACAGAAAGCTTTAGTAGGTCCTGGGATCTGTCCCATGACGAGTCTGTGGAGATCACCGTGGGGGAAAAACATATCTTTCGGGTGGGACTAACACTCTATCCGATAACCTTCCGCTATAGTTCGCGCCCCCACTGATTCTGAGTTACCAGATCCCAGTTTGTTGCAAAACAACGGAGTCGTCCGCATTAAAGTTGGCGTCATTGTCTCCTTGTTCAATTTTGAGGACCAAAGAACGTATTCTTGTTCTTTCCTCCCTGGGAACGTTAACTCCTATATGATCCTCTGTTTGATTTTCCCCCGACCTCAGAATCAAAACTGTCTTTAGACAGGGAACCCCGCCGAAAGGATTGAGCTCGGCGCGGTTTATCCTCTGGGAACCCTTTTTTGCATCTGATACTGATTCTAAGATAGTACCAGAGCTGTCCGAAGACCCTAACCCTAAAAATGGAAGGGAACATAATTTCATCTTAGAGGCTTATCTCCGGACCACGATTTTGCCAGACACTCTCCTAGCTGCTTTAAATTAAGAGCTGTTTCTAGCAGAAAATCTGACCGATTCTGCAGACTATCAGCCAGGAAAGCTGTGGTGAATTCAAAAACCGGCAGAGAGGGGCTAAAATCTCAGCTCAGGAGTCTTATTGGATAACGACCTCCAATTGCTCATCCAATAAACCATAGATCTGGTACAGAGGTGGCAGCAATATTAGTTTAATAAAGCCGCAGAGGTTTCCCAGACTCTTTTCAGGAATATCGGCCTTTCTGCCATAGGATCCGAGGCCGGGAGTCCTCAATGGGATGGCAGTCTTTTTGTGACTCAGTATTGGGGTATCGATTTTCGGAACTTCTTCCATAATTTAACATCTTAGGTTCGAACGGTAGCCTTCCCTGAAGTCACGAGACAAAACTAGACGCCCTTCAGCGCTCTTCCATTCCTCCAGAATCATTTGTTTTAATGTGATCATAAAGGAAAAACAGTCCCCCCTTCTGAGACGAAGTCCCCCGAACATCAAATCCGTTGGATTGTGTTCTGGGAGTTTCCTCGCCTCCAAGTGCCCCGACAGATCAATTAGATTTTAGTATCCTCCGATTGAAATTAGAAATTTCTTTTTTTTTCTGAGTGTCTGGGGGAAGTTCTCCTTCTTCTTGAAATACGTCCTTAGATCTGATCTATTTTCAGAACTTAAATCTTGTTCTTTGAATCCGTCTCCATCTGGGCCGTTTACGACTAGAGCCAGGCTACATGGCCACTCTAGTAAGTGTAGATATAGAGGCTTGAACTTCCTCAGAAATCATGCCCTATTTTAGAAATTAAAAGAAGGGGTTTATCTCTCATAACCTTAGAGGTTACAAGAAAGAACACAGGGGTTCTGTCATAGCCATCTGGCAGTTTGCTGTGACACACCGGACACCTGGCTGATTTCGCTGAGACTTTGCCGCTTTTTTGTATTATGGGAGCGGATGGAATTCCTTTATCCCATAGTAGGAGACAGGAATAATGAGGCGGATTTCTGGGTGGTAGCAGGTTAGGTGGGATTTTTGCGCCAGGCGCACTTACCCACCGCCATCTGCCGCATCTGTATCCATAAGGAACAAGGTAGGCTGATCACCCAAAATTTCTGCGTCCCGCTGATAGGGGGAAGCGGCGATGTGCACCTGTCAAACGCCTCCAGAACACGCACCATACTCACGATTAGTCTCCACCAGCGTTTGGTTCCAGGAAACGTCTACTCTCCATGCGGTGAGGTCTCCCGGATTTTGACGTCACCGGAAGTGCGACCGCTGAACCGGAAGTGAACCGCTCCCCCAGACGCTGGGCCCGCCGAAGTATGGACAGAATCCACCGCTAAACGCCCACAGGCTGCGGGATGCTGTCCTACCCAGAACCGCCTTGGACCCCTGCCGGGTCCGGGACGAGAGCCTCCACCTGGAGGAACGTCGCACCAGGGCCCGCCGCACCTGGTCTTTGGGGGCTGAGGGACTCCCCGCTGGAGAGTTCGCCCTGGGCTGCTTCAAGGGGAAGGATCTGGCGTGGCCTTACGATCCCCCTGAACCCGGTAAGACTCCTGTGTGCCCTCCATGCGGGACAGGAAACACACTGAGGGAAAGGGGGCGGGGAGGGGTCTTTTAAAACTCTGTGTGTTTCCTGTCCCAGCAAAGAGGAGGACGTCCCATGGTGCTGTCAGGAGGGACGTCCTGGAAAAAGGGGAGCACGTCCCTATTCGAAGCAAAAGGTTCTCCGGGGAAAAATAAGGGACAGAGCAAAATCTGAC
>JARQOD010000001.1:768301358-768451003 GCA_033576555.1 Oophaga sylvatica | reverse complement strand
GGGATCGATTCTACCCCTTTGGCTGAGAATAAACCTCAGTTCCTACTCAGGTGATAATGGGGGTTTGGGAACCTGATCACCAGGAAGTGCTGCAAATTTTTGGTTCTGTAATAATCTGCATATATTATCGTACTGGTTCCCTTGGTTACAGCCCTCAAATCCTGTTTTGGATTGGAAATCTGTGTCTGTAACCAGTTGGGCTGCCAATGTGTTAATACCAACACCCCTGTTTTTTTTTGCCTCCCCCGGGGCTCAGGATGTTCCTGATTTTTTGATTGATTTTTCTGATGTGTTTAGCGAAAGTAAATCTGCATCCTTGCCCCCCCATAGGAGCTATGACTGCGCTATTAATTAGTGCCGGGTAGAAAATTCCCTAAAGGCCCGCCTTTTTAACTTGTTTTGTACCTGGAACATGACGCTATGCGGTCTTATATCAAGGAATCATTGGAGAAGGGTCATATCAGACCATCCTCTTCACCCTTAGGTGCCGTTTTTTCTTTGTGGCCAAAAGGATGGTTCATTAAGGCCGGGTATTGATTTATCGTTTTTTGAACAATATTACTGTGAAATATCAATATCCTTTTGCCCTTGATTTCTAAACCTGTTTTCAGGGGGGAAAACGCTACTTGGTTTACCAAGTTGACCTCAGGGGGCGTATAACCCTTTAAATTCGCTATTAAGCACGGGGATGAATGGAAGACGGCATTCAATACCCCTAAAGGGGCATTTTGAGTACCTATGATGCCCTTTGGGCTCACTAATGCTCCTTCCGTCTTCCAGTCCTTCATGAATGACATTTTGGGGATTTTGTGGACAAATTCGATTGTTTATTTGGTTGATATCTTGATTTTTTCTAATGACTGGGACTCTCATGTGAAACATGTTCGAACTGTATTCCAGATTTTGAGAGGAAATGCTCTGTTGTGAAGGGATCAAAGTGTCTTTTGGCGTACGAGGATCTCATTTCTGGATTCATTTTGCCCCCATCTGTTATTGAAATGAACCCGGTCAAGGTTCAGGCCATCTGTGATTGGTCCAACCTACTTCATTAAAGGCTCTTCAAAGATTTTTGGGTTTTGCCAATTTTTATCGTAAATTTATTGGTAATTTCTCGGTTATTGTTAAACCATTAACTGATTTGACCAAAAAGGGTTCTGATGTGGTGAATTGGCCTCCTGAGGCAGTCTCTGCATTTCAGGAACTTAAGCAAAGATTCACTTCTGCTCCTGTTCTACGGCAGCCTGATGTTTCTCTGCCATTTCAGGTGGAGGTTGATGCCTCTGAAATTGGGGCAGGTGCCGTTTTGTCCCAAAAAGATCCAGAGACCTCTAAAAGTAACCCTTGTGCCTTTTTCTCTCGAAAATTTTCTCCTACTGAACGTAATTATGACGTGGGTAATCGGGAGTTATTGGCCATGAAGTGGGCTTTTGAAGAGTGGAGACATTGGCTGGAGGGAGCCAAACATCAGGTGGTGGTCCTTACGGACCATAAGAATCTGGTCTATCTGGAATCTGCCAAGCGACTCAATCCTAGACAGGCCAGGTGGGCCTTGTTTTTCACACGTTTTAATTTTGTGGTTTCCTTTCTTCCTGGCACTAAGAATGTTAAGGCGGATGCCCTCTCGAGGAGTTTCCTTGCGGACTCTCCTGAGTTATCTGATCCTTCTGTTATTTTGAAAGAGGGTGTAGTTCTTTCCGCCATCTCGCCCAATTTGAGACTTGCTCTGGAGAGGGTGTCAGGAGGATAGGCCCGAGTGCTGCCCTGTTGGAAAATTGTTTGTCCCGGACCAGTGGAAAAAGAGTGTGATGTCTGAGATTCATTGTTCCGCATTGGCTGGGCATCCCGGAATTTTTGGTACCAGAGACTTGGTTAGTCGGTCCTTTTGGTGGCCTACCTTGTCTCGTGATGTCAGGGAATTTGTGCAGTCCTGCGGGACTTGCTCTCGCTCCAAGCCTTGCTCTCGCTCTAGTGGTTTGTTGATGCCATTGCCTGTGCCCAAGAGACCATGGACCCATATCTCTATGGATTTCATTTCCGACCTTCCTGTTTCTCAGAGAATGACCACCATCTGGGTAATTTGTGATAGGTTTTCCAAAATGATACATCTTGTGCCATTACCTAAGTTGCCTTCCTCCTCTGAATTGGTGCCGTTGTTCCTTCAGCACGTGGTTCGTTTACACAACATTCCTGAGAACATTGTGTCTGACAGAGGAGTCCAGTTTGTTTCCAGATTTTGGAGGACTTTTTGTTCTAAACTGGGTGTTCAATTGTCTTTCTCCTCGGCATTTCATCCTCAGACCAATGGTCAAACTGAGAGAACAAACCAGACATTGGAGACTTATCTAAGATGCTTTGTGTCTGCTGATCAGGATGACTGGGTCTCTTTTTTGCCTTTGGCTGAGTTTGCTCTTAATAATAGGGCTAGCTCTGCCACTTTGATGTCTCCATTTTTCTGTAATTCTGGGTTTCACCCTCGATTTTCTTCAGGACAGACGGAGGCTTCTGTCTGTCCAGGTGTTGACTCTGTTGTGGAGCGTATGCAACAGATTTGGGACCAGGTAGTGGAGAGGTTGTCCCTCTCTCAGGAGAAGGCCCAGCGGTTTGCTAACCGGCATAGGACTGATGGTCCTCGGTTTAAAGTAGGGGACTTGGTCTGGTTGTCCTCAAAAAATATTCCTATGAGAGTAGCATCTCCTAAATTTAAGCCTAGGTTCATTGGACCTTATAAGATCATGGAGATTATTAATCCTGTTTCTTTTCGTTTGCTTCTTCCAGGGACATTTAAGATCCATAACGTGTTCCACAAGTCCTTGTTGAAGAGGTTTGTTGAGCCAGTGGTTCCTGCTGCTGTGCCTCCTGACCCTGTTTTGGTTGAGGGCAATCTGGAGTATGTGGTTGAGAAAATATTAGATTCTCGTTTTTCTAGACGGAAACTCCAGTATTTGGTTACATGGAGTGGTTATGGTCAGGAAGACAATTCTTGGGTGTTTGCTTCGGACATCCATGCTAGGAGACTTATCCGTGCGTATCATAGAACTCATCCTGACCGACCTGGTTGCTCAAATGAGGGTTCGGTGACCCCTCCTCAAGGGGGGGTACTGTTGTGAATGGGTTTGAGATGAGTTCTGAGCAGAGGCTTCCTCTGGTGGTTACAAGCGGTGCTGGTCTGTCCAGTGAAGATTGTGAGGATTGGGAATCAGGTGTTACTGACTGGTCTTATATAAGGGAGTCACCTTCCCATCAGGGTTGCCGGTGATCAATTGTTCTGGTCTCAATCCTTGAATCCTGTTTCCCTTGTAGCCTGCTGTGTCGTGTCTGCATCTCCTGCTATCAGATAAGACATTTTCTTCTTTTTGTTTTTGTGCTAGATTTTGCATTTTGTCCTGCACTTCTGTGGGGGCCTTCAGGGTCCCCTCCGGGGGCTTTTGCCCTCTCAGTTTAGTTCAGCCACTGATGTTTGTACTTTTGCTTTTTACAGTTTTTTCAGTGGCTGCTGTTTTGATTTTGTTACACCAGAGAACTAATTTAGGTGGTAGAGGTCGTGTGATCTCAGGTGATTTTGAAATTAGTAGAGTTGGTGCTTTTCAGGGTTTTCTGGGATTGCAGTAAGTACCCTTCCTATCCTTTTCTATTTAGTTAGTTTGGGCCCCAGCGTTTGCTCATACTATTTTCTTTCTGTGTCAGTATTTCTTCTTGTCTAACCGCCATTACATGTTTGGGGGCTTTCTATTATCTTTGGGGTTCTGCTCCGGGGCAGATAGCTTTCCTATTTCTATCTTTAGGTGTAATTAGTTTCTCAGGCTGTGACGAGGCGTCTAGGACCAACGTAGGAACGCTCCACGGCTGCCTCTAGTTGTGGTGGTTAGTCAGGGTACTGCAATCTCATAGATTCCAACTGCTCTGGTGTATTGCCTTTTTACCTGCACTCCTCAGCTACCAAATCATAACAGGATCCCCTATAAAATCTAACCAGCAAAGGCTAGGCAGACACCTGTGGGCTGATATTAATAGCTTAGGAAGGGGCCATGGATATTAGCCCCCTCCAGACTAAAAACATCAGCTCTCAGCCGCCCCAGAAAAGGCGCATCTATAAGATGCGCCAAATCTGGCACTTAGCCTCGCTCTTCCCACTTGCCCTGTAGGGGGCAAGTGGGGTGATGGTTGGGGGGGTTGATGTTACCTTTGTATTGTCAAGTGACATCAAGGTTAGTAATAAGTCTATAAGACGCCCCCATTACTAACCCCATAGTGATATTATAAAAAAAAACACACCCAGAATAAAGACCTTAATTTGGAATAATGAAGCAGAGTTGCTTAATAAAACTAAATTAAACCTTACACACCAAACGCCTAATCCACTGACGCCAATGTCTCCTGCAGCAAAAATAAAATATTAAACTACAATATTCCTCACCTGTCCCTGATGTGACTGCTCTGAAAGACAGCTGGCAATACACTGACAGGAGGTAATCGCTCCCGCAGTGCATCACTGAGCTGCCGTGAGAAAGTTCTCACTCAGAGGTGCCGTAAGTGAGAGCACTGGAGCTGATCAGCTGATGAACTCCGGCAAACTCTCACGGCAGCTCACTGATACACTGCGGGAGCGATTACCTCTCCCAGTGTGACTGTTCTACGTGTGAGATCGCCGTGGGACACTCAGAACTACGGCTGACAGGTGAGTATATGGTGGTTTATTATTTTTTATTTTTCCAGGAGACATGGACATCAGGGATTAGGCATTAAGGTGAGTAACGTGTTTTTATTTGAATATGTATTCAATTATTTTACACTAGATGGTGGCCTGATTTTAACGCATCGGGTATTCTACAGTCATGGCCAAAAGTTTTGAGAATGACACAAATATTAATTTTTACAAAGTCTACTGCTTCACTTTTTCTAATGGCAATTTGCATATACTCCAGAATGTTATAAAGAGTGATCAGCTTAACAGCAATTACTTGCAAAGTCAATATTTGGCTAGAAAATGAACTTTATCCCCCAAAACACATTTCAACATCATTGCAGCCCTGCCTTAAAAGGACCAGCTAACCTCTTTTCAGTGATTGCTCCATTAACACAGGTGTGGGTGTTGATGAGGACATGGCTGGAGATCAATCTGTCATGATTAAGTAAGAATGACACCACTGGACACTTTAAAAGGAGGCTGGTGCTTGGCATCATTGTTTCTCTTCTGTTAACCATGGTTATCTCTAAAGAAACACGTGCAGTCATCATTGCAATGCACAAAAATGGCCTAACAGGGAAGAGTATCGCAGCTAGAAAGATTGCACCTCAGTCAACAATCTATCGCACCATCAAGAACTTCAAGGAGAGAGGTTCAATTGTTGCCAAAAAGGCTCCAGGGCGCCCAAGAAAGACCAGCAAGCGCCAGGACCGTCTCTTAAAAGTGTTTCAGCTGCGGGATCGGGCTACCAGCAGTGCAGAGCTTGCTCAGGAATGGCAGCAGGCAGGTGTGAGTGCATCTGCACGCACTGTGAGGCGGAGACTCTTGGAGCAAGGCCTGGTCTCAAGGAGGGCAGCAAAGAAGCCACTTCTCTCCAGAAAAAACATCATGGACACACTGATATTCTGCAAAAGGTACAGGCAGTGGACTGCTGAGGACTGGGGTAAAGTTATTTTCCCTGATGAATCCCCTTTTCGATTGTTTGGGACATCAGGAAAACGCCTCATTCGGAGAAGACAAGGTGAGCGCTACCACCAGTCTTGTCTCATGCCAACTGTTAAGCATCCTGAAACCATTCATGTGTGGGGTTGCTTCTCAGCCAAGGGAATCGGCTCTCTCACAGTCTTGCCTAAAAACACAGCCATGAATAAAGAATGGTACCTGAATGTCCTCCAAGAGCAACTTCTCCTGTTATGATTTGGTAGCTGAGGAGAGCAGGCAAAAAAGGGAATACACCAGAGAGGTTGGAATAATAATAATAATAATAATAATCTTTATTTATATAGCGCCAACATATTCCGTAGCGCTTTACAGTTTAACAGTTTCAAAACACAAGTCATAGGTAACAACGTTAACAATACAATAATTAAAGCAAAATAAGCCGACCCTGCTCGTGAGAGCTTACAATCTACAATGAGGTGGGGGAGATACAAAGTACAGGTGTGTATATACAATGGTGCATTTACAATAATGGTCCAGCCATCTTGAGGGAGTGAGGCATGGATGGAGATAGTGAATGGGCTACACATACACACTTAAACATAGAACGACTTTGGTTAGTGAATGTGATAGGCCACTCTGAACAAATGTGTTTTGAGGGAGCTCCTGAAACCATGCAAATTGTGGATAGTCCTAATTTCTTGGGGTAGAGCATTCCAGAGGATTGGCGCAGCGCGGGAGAAGTCTTGGAGTCGGGAGTGGGAGGTACGGATTAGTGCAGAGGTTAGTCGAAAGTCGTTTGCAGAGCGCAGCAGTCGGTTAGGCCGATAGATAGAAATGAGGGAGGAGATGTAGGGGGGTGCTGCACTGTGGAGAGCTTTGTGGGTGAGAACAAGTACTTTGAATTGGATCCTATAATGAATGGGCAGCCAGTGTAAGGACTGGCGAAGAGCGGACGCGTCCGAGTACCGATTAGCCAGATGGATGACCCTGGCTGCTGCATTAAGGATGGACTGGAGAGGGGATAGTCGAGTAATGGGGAGGCCAAGTAATAGAGCGTTGCAGTAGTCCAGGCGGGAGTGGATCAATGCTACAGTGAGGGTTTTTGTTGTTTCCATGGTGAGAAAAGGGCGGATTCTAGAGATGTTCTTTAGGTGTAGACGGCAAGAGTGGGCAAGAGATTGTATATGGGAGGTGAAGGAGAGATTGGTGTCAAACATAACACCCAGACAGCGAGCCTGCTGCGGGGTGTTATTATGGTGCCGCCCACAGAGAGGAAAATGTCAGATTTAGGGAGGTTAGTAGACGGCGGGAGCAGAAGGAGTTCAGTCTTGGAGAGGTTAAGTTTCAGATAGAGAGCGGACATGATGTTGGAGACTGCGGACAGACAGTCGGTGGTGTTCTGTAGAACAGCGGGGGTAAGGTCGGGGGATGACGTGTATAGTTGTGTGTCATCGGCATAAAGATGGTACTGAAAGCCAAATCTGCTGATGGTCTGTCCAATTGGGGCCGTGTAGAGAGAGAAGAGAAGGGGGCCAAGGACTGAGCCCTGGGGTACACCGACAGTGAGAGGAAGAGGAGATGACGTGGAGCCAGAGAACGAAACACTGAAGGAGCGGTCAGAAAGATAGGAGGAGAACCAGGAGAGAACAGTGTCCTTAATACCTAGTGACTGGAGCCTAGAGAGTAGGAGACGGTGGTCAACCGTGTCGAAAGCTGCAGAAAGGTCGAGAAGAATGAGCAGAGAGTGGTCGCCGTTACGTTTTGCTGTAAGAAGGTCATTGGTCACTTTGATGAGTGCAGTTTCAGTCGAATGTAGGGGGCGGAAGCCGGACTGTGAAGGGTCTAGGAGGGAGTAAGTGGAGAGGTAACGGGTGAGGCGGGAGTAGACTAGGCGCTCCAAAAGTTTAGAGATGAAGGGGAGATTGGAGACCGGTCTGTAGTTGTTTGTGCAGGAAGGGTCAAGAGCGGGTTTCTTTAGTAATGAAGTAATGATGGAGTGTTTGAAGGAGGATGGGAAAATGCCAGAGGAGAGTGAGAGATTAAAGATTGTAGTTAGGTGAGTTGTGACAACTGGAGAGAGAGACTGGAGGAGATGTGAGGGGATGGGGTCGGTAGTGCATGTAGTCGGACGAGAGGAAGAGAGGAGTCTGGAGACTTCTTCTTCTGTGATGGGATCAAATGTGGAAAGTGAGCCAGGGGAAATGCAGGGTGGGATGGGAGTCACAGCACTTGGTGGTTGAGAGCAGATTTCCTGACGGATAGTATCTATTTTTCTATAAAGTGGGAGGCCAGGTCGTCAGCACAAATGTCTGTGATAGGGGCTTGTGCTTTTGGCCTGAGGAGGGAGTGAAAAGTGTCAAAAAGTTTCTTGGGGTTGTTGGCTAGTGAGGAGATCAGTGTGGTGAAGTAGGTCTGTTTGGCGAGGTGAAGGGCAGCATTATAAGTTCTTAACATGAATTTAAAGTGGATGAAGTCTTCTGGTGTGCGGGTTTTTCTCCAGAGGCGTTCAGCACTCCTAGAGCATCGCTGAAGAAGTCGAGTTTGCAATGTGAGCCAGGGCTGTTTTACTGTGTGTTTGGAGGTTCTGAGGGTGAGGGTGCTACTTGGTCAAGGGTGCTTTTAAGAATGTCATTGTAGTGATGAACAGCCAGATCAGGACAGGAAAAAGAGGAGATTGGGGACAGCGATGAGTGTAGGGAGTCTGAAAGTGTCTGAGGGTTAATGGCTTGTAGATTTCTGAATGTGTGGTAGGTAGGAGTGCGCTGGGGTGGTGGAGGATTTGTGAGCGTGAAGGAGAGAATGTTGTGGTCAGAGAGTGGAAGCGGTGAGTTATTTAGGTGGGAGATTGAACAGAGGCGGACAAAGACCAGGTCAAGGGTGTTGCCATCCTTGTGTGTCTCAGAGGTTGAAAGCTGTGAGAGGCCTAGAGAAGTGGTTAGTGATAGAAGCTGAGATGCAGATGTGGAAGTAGGGCTGTTAATGGGGATGTTGAAGTCTCCAAGGATAAGGGTTGGTAGTTCTGAGGACATGAAGTGCGGCAGCCAGGCTGAGAAGTGGTCAAGGAACTGGGTGGGTGAGCCTGGGGGCCGATATATGACCGCTACTCTGAGGGAGAGGGGACGGAAGAGCCTGATGGTGTGGACCTCAAAAGAAGGGAATGAGAGTGATGGAATTGGGGGGATGACCTGGAAAGTGCATTGTGGGGACAGGAGTATGCCAACTCCACCACCATGTCTGTTTGTGGGTCTCGGGGAATGGGAGAACTGTAAACCACCATAGGAAATGGCAGCAGGGGAGACAGTGTCAGAATCCTGAATCCAGGTTTCAGTGAGGGCCAACAGATTAAGAGAGTGGTTCAGAAAGTAGTTGTGCAGGAAGGATAGCTTGTTGCATGCAGACCGTGGATTCCAGAGGGCACAATTGAAAGAAGGAGATGAGGGAGTGCAAGTAATATTAATAAGATTATTATGGTTTCGGTATGAGGTAGGGTAGGGATTGAGGTTGGGGGATGGTGGACCAGGGTTGGGGGAGATGTCCCCTGAAATCAGTAGGAGTAGGAAGATAAAGAGCAGGTAGTTGTTGGAATTGTAAGTAGGTTTTTTATGTGATGTGTTTGGGCAAGATGGGCTGAGGTTTTTCAGGAAGGTGAGGAGTGCATGGGAGCTGTACATGGGAGAGGGAAGGATAGAGGGGCTGATGTGTATGAGTCGTGATGGAGGGGGGATGGGGTGGTGAATGTGGATGGCAATGGAACACAGGAGGAAATAGATAAAGTACATAATGAAAAATAAGGCAAAGTGTGGGGTACCTGATTCCAGCCCTGATTAACTGCCATGAATAACTGCCGTTTTCAAGATGCTTTTCTTCTGTGATGCTTACTTCTGGGATGCATGCGCCCCCACAATGCATGCGCCCCTTAGACTACTCCTAAATATATAGTCCACACTACAGGGTCAGGAAAGTGGATTGTGGAAATGCTTTGGGATAATTTGCCAGCTGGGGCCAGCACACCAGGGGTGGTTAGATCATCAAAGGCACTAGACCTGGCAACATCTATATGTTATAGCACCTTCACCTGATAGCATCTACAGAGGCCCCAGTCACACGAATACACAGCAGTAAGTATTAAGCACAGTGCAAAAATGAATTATACTAAAGTTTTACCAGGCACATTAAACTATGTTGCAAAATGGTACAGCAGTGGTTGGCAGCAATCAGAAGTATGGAGTGCATACTATTGCTATATATTTCCACATGCAAGACAGAAGGGGCTTGTGTCATTCAGCTGCTTGCTGATAATGAATGGAGTGCATACATGCAGAGAGGATCAATTCAGAGGATGAATGATTTGGTTACCATTGCTATATATTTCCACATGCAAGACAGAAGGGGCTTGTGTCATTCAGCTGCTTGCTGATAATGAATGGAGTGCATACATGCAGAGAGGATCAATTCAGAGGATGAATGATTTGGTTACCATTGCTATATATTTCCACATGCAAGACAGAAGGGGCTTGTGTCATTCAGCTGCTTGCTGATAATGAATGGAGTGCATACATGCAGAGAGGATCAATTCAGAGGATGAATGATTTGGTTACCATTGCTATATATTTCCACATGCAAGACAGAAGGGGCTTGTGTCATTCAGCTGCTTGCTGATAATGAATGGAGTGCATACATGCAGAGAGGATCAATTCAGAGGATGAATGATTTGGTTACCATTGCTATATATTTCCACATGCAAGACAGAAGGGGCTTGTGTCATTCAGCTGCTTGCTGATAATGAATGGAGTGCATACATGCAGAGAGGATCAATTCAGAGGATGAATGATTTGGTTACCATTGCTATATATTTCCACATGCAAGACAGAAGGGGCTTGTGTCATTCAGCTGCTTGCTGATAATGAATGGAGTGCATACATGCAGAGAGGATCAATTCAGAGGATGAATGATTTGGTTACCATTGCTATATATTTCCACATGCAAGACAGAAGGGGCTTGTGTCATTCAGCTGCTTGCTGATAATGAATGGAGTGCATACATGCAGAGAGGATCAATTCAGAGGATGAATGATTTGGTTACCATTGCTATATATTTCCACATGCAAGACAGAAGGGGCTTGTGTCATTCAGCTGCTTGCTGATAATGAATGGAGTGCATACATGCAGAGAGGATCAATTCAGAGGATGAATGATTTGGTTACCATTGCTATATATTTCCACATGCAAGACAGAAGGGGCTTGTGTCATTCAGCTGCTTGCTGATAATGAATGGAGTGCATACATGCAGAGAGGATCAATTCAGAGGATGAATGATTTGGTTACCATTGCTATATATTTCCGCATGCAAGACAGAAGGGGCTTGTGTCATTCAGCTGCTTGCTGATAATGAATGGAGTGCATACATGCAGAGAGGATCAATTCAGAGGATGAATGATTTGGTTACCATTGCTATATATTTCCACATGCAAGACAGAAGGGGCTTGTGTCATTCAGCTGCTTGCTGATAATGAATGGAGTGCATACATGCAGAGAGGATCAATTCAGAGGATGAATGATTTGGTTACCATTGCTATATATTTCCACATGCAAGACAGAAGGGGCTTGTGTCATTCAGCTGCTTGCTGATAATGAATGGAGTGCATACATGCAGAGAGGATCAATTCAGAGGATGAATGATTTGGTTACCTGTGTGAAGAGAGAAGATGAATGTTAATTCCTTCCCATGAATAACTGCCGTTTTCAAGATGCTTTTCTTCTGTGATGCTTAACTTCTGGGATGCATGCGCCCCCACAATGCATGCGCCCCTTAGACTACTCCTAAATATATAGTCCACACTACAGGGTCAGGAAAGTGGGGATCTACTGGATTGCAGTACCCTGACTAACCACCACAACTAAAGGCAGCCGTGGAGCGTACCTACGTTGGTCCTAGACGCCTCGTCACAGCCTGAGAAGCTAACTACACCTAAAGATAGAAAGAGGAAAACTATCTGCCCCGGAGCAGATCCCCAAAGAACATAGGAAGCCCCCAAACATGTAATGGCGGTTAGACAAGAGGAAATACAAACACAGACAGAAAATAGTATGAGCAAACGTTGGGGCCCAATCTTCCTAGAAAGAAAAGGATAGGAAGGACACTTACTGCAATCCAAAAAACCCTAAAAAAATACCAACTCACTAATTGCAAAAACACCTGAGATCACACGACCTCTACCACCTAAATTAGTTCTCTGGTGTAACAAAACTAAGCAGCAGCCACTGAAAAAAATGGAAAAGGCAAATGAACAAATAACAGTGGCTCAGATAAACTGAGAGGAGCACAAGCCCCTGGAGGGGACCTGGCTGACCTCCACAGAAGTGCAGGACAAAATGCAAAAAGCAAGCACAAAAATAAAAGCAGAAAATATCTGTTAGCAGAAGATGCAGGCAAGACACAGCAAGCTTCTAAGAGAACCAGGAACCAAAGTTGAGACAAGAACAATTGATCACCTGCAACCCTGATGGGAGGGAACCTTCCTTATATAAGACCAGTCTGTAACACCTGATTGCCAATCTTCACAATCTTCATTGAATAGTTCAGTACTGTTTGTAACCACCAGAGGGAGCTTCTGCTCAGAATTCATTTCTAACACATTCACAACAGTACCCCCCCCTTGAGGAGGGGTCACCGAACCCTCATTTGGGCAACCAGGTCGGTCAGGATGAGCTCTGTGATACGCACGGATCAGTCTCCTAGCATGGATGTCCGAAGCAAACACCCAAGAATTGTCCTCCTGACCATAACCTCTCCACTTAATCAAATACTGGAGTTTCCATCTAGAAAAACGAGAATTCAATATTTTCTCAACCACATACTCCAGATTGCCCTCAACCAAAACAGGGTCAGGAGGCGCAGCCATAGGAACCACTGGCTCGACAAACCTCTTCAATAAGGACTTGTGGAGCACGTTATGGATCTTAAATGTCCCTGGAAGAAGTAAACGAAAGGAAACAGGATTAAGAATCTCCATGATCTCATAAGGTCCAATGAACCTAGGCTTAAACTTAGGAGATGCAACTCTCATAGGGATATTTCTTGAGGACAACCAGACCAAGTCCCCCACTTCAAACCGAGGACCATCAGTCCTATGCCGGTTGGCAAACCGCTGGGCCCTCTCCTGAGAGAGGGACAACCTCTCCACTACCTGGTCCCAAATCTGCTGCATACGCTCCACAACAGAGTCAACACCTGGACAGACAGAAGCCTCCGTCTGTCCCGAAGAAAATCGAGGGTGAAACCCAAAATTGCAGAAAAATGGAGACATCAAAGTGCCAGAGCTAGCCCTATTATTAAGAGCAAACTCAGCCAAAGGCAAAAAATAGACCCAGTCATTCTGATCAGCAGACACAAAGCATCTCAGATAAGTCTCCAATGTCTGGTTTGTTCTCTCAGTTTGTCCATTGGTCTGAGGATGAAAAGCCGAGGAGAAAGACAATTGAACACCAAGTTTAGAACAAAAAGTCCTCCAAAATCTGGAAACAAACTGGACTCCTCTGTCAGACACAATGTTCTCAGGAATGCCGTGTAACCGAACCACGTGCTGAAGGAGCAAAGGCACCAATTCGGAGGAGGAAGGCAACTTAGGTAATGGCACAAGATGTATCATTTTGGAAAACCTAACACAAATCACCCAGATAACGGTCATTCTCTGAGTGTCACGCTGTCACTGTATACAGGAGGTCCGGGTCCATGCTGACCCTAAGCTGGGGCCCTGACTAATCCCTCTACCTGGAGGTACTGTTGATGGTACAGAGGTCCAGGCCGCCAGCGTAACCCTATCTCCTGTGAATCCCTGACCCTCTGTAATCTAGTCCTGAGAAGGACCCTGATCACAACCACAGGGAATGGGAAAGTAAATGCCTACACACAGTATAAGACGAACGAGACAGTACAAGGGGTAAAATAAAAGACCACCTTGCATACAAAACTCACTCTACAAATACAGAGGGAACACCAACGGGTAAGGAGTTAAATAATAAAGCGAGGAGGGGAGAAAACCACACCAGGTATTCTTCACTTCAGACTTCACAATACCACGATCCGCTCTGCTGGTCTGCATGAATGCTTTCACCGACACTTCCCTAGCAGACTGGCAGGTATTTGAAGGAATCTCATTAGTGCAGCATTAACTGCAGCCGGGCGAGGCTGGACCTCGTCTAGCACAGAGAGAGGGAGAATTAACTCCCTCACTGCCGACAAACACCAAGCACCAAAAACTCAGCTGTGAGAAGTCAGGTTGTGTAATCGCGACGATCTTCGTGGCGACACACCCGTGACAGTACCCCCCCTTCTACGAGGGGCCTCCGGACCCTCAGGGCCAGGTTTATCTGGGTGAGTTGTGTGGAAGGCCCGAATTAATCGGTCTGCGTTAATATCCGACGCAGGAACCCACGTCCTCTCCTCAGGACCATACCCCTTCCAATGAACCAGGTACTGAAGGGACCGGCGATTCAGACGTGAATCGATGATTTCGACACCTGAAACTCCAAGTTACCATTGACCACCACAGGAGGAGGAGGTAAAGGTGATGGTATCACCGGCGCCACATACCTCTTAAGCAATGATCTGTGGAACACATTGTGAATTTTAAACGTAGGGGGGAGATCAAGACGGAATGCCACCGGATTAATTATAGAACTGATCCTGTATGGCCCGATGAACCTGGGACCCAGTTTCCAGGAGGGAACCTTAAGTTTTATATTCTTGGTAGACAACCATACCCGATCGTTCACACTTAGGTCCGGACCAGACACTCTCCTCCTATCAGCCATACGTTTGTATCGGTTCCCCATAGTATTCAGATTATTCAGCACTCCTCTCCACACTGAAGCAAGTGACGACGAAAATCGTTCCTCCTCAGGAACCCCAGAAGAGCCCCCCTTATTGAAAGTACAAAACTGGGGGTGAAAACCATATGCCCAAAAAACGGGGACTTACCAGTGGACTCGCTCCGCCTATTGTTAAGAGCGAATTCCGCCAGAGGCAAGAAAGAAGCCGAGTCCTCCTGGTTCTCTGACACAAAACACCGGAGATATGTCTCCAAACTCTGGTTCAGACGTTCTGTCTGACCATTGGTCTGCGGATGAAAAGCCGATGAAAATGACAACTGCATCCCCCGCCGTGTACAAAATGCCTTCCAGAATTTGGACACAAACTGAGACCCCGATCCGACACCACATCGGAAGGTACCCCGTGAAGCCTCACAATCTCCCCAATGAACACCTGCGCAAGAGTTTTAGCATTAGGAAGAGCAGGAAGAGCGATAAAATGTGCCATCTTGCTGAACCTGTCCACTACAACGAGTATGACTGTTTTACCTGAAGACGGCGGGAGGTCCGTAATAAAGTCCATAGACAGATGAGTCCACGGACGCTCCGGGATCTTCAAAGGTAAGAGGGCCCCAGACTGACGGGTATGTGGGGTCTTAGAGCGCGCACAAACCCCACAGGACGCGACAAAAGTTACCACCTCCCTATGTAAGTTAGGCCACCAAAACCGGCGCAAGAGGAGATCCACAGTTGCTTTACTCCCTGGGTGTCCTGCCAAAGCTGAATTATGGTGTGCCTCGATTACCTTTTGTCTCAACTGATCTGGAACAAACAGTCTCCCTGGAGGTCCAACAGGGGCGTCCCCCTGAGCCTCCAATACCTCCTCCTCAAGCTCAGAGCATACTGCCGACACCACCACCCCCTCCTGAAGGATAGGAACCGGGTCATCCGTCTTCCCGGCCCCAGGGAAACTGCGAGATAAGGCATCCGCCTTTACATTTTTTGACCCAGGACGATATGTGACGACAAAATTAAACCTGGTAAAAAACAACGACCACCTAGCTTGTCTGGGATTAAGACGTTTAGCGGACTCCAGATATAGCAGATTCTTGTGATCGGTGATGACGGTGACCGGATGGACTGCCCCCTCCAAAAAATGACCCCACTCCTCAAAAGCTAACTTAATGGCCAAGAGTTCCCTATTGCCGACATCATAATTCCTCTCAGCGGACGACAATTTTTAGAGAAGAAGGCGCACGGATGCCATTTACCAGGGGACGGACCTTGAGATAATACCGCTCCCACCCCTACCTCAGAAGCGTCCACCTCCACAATGAACGGCTGTGATGCATCCGGTTGAATGAGTATGGGTGCCGAGGCAAAACATTTTTTCAAGGAGGAAAACGCTTGACAAGCCTTGTCAGACCACCTTGAAAAATCCGTCCCTTTTTTAGTCATGTCTGTGAGAGGTTTAACTATGGACGAGAAATTCCGAATAAATTTCCGTAGTAGTTAGCAAACCCCAGGAAACGTAATGCCTTAAGATCCTCTGGCAGATCCCACTCAAGAACTGCCCGCACTTTCCCAGGGTCCATACGAAAACCGGATGCTGACACCAGGAATCCTAAAAACTGAAGTTCCTGTACGGCGAACACACACTTCTCCCATTTGGCGTACAGTTTATTATCCCGCAAGATCTGCAACACCTGCCTAACATGCTCCTGATGAGACACAAGATCCGGCGAGTAAATTAAGATGTCATCCAGATATATGACAACAAACTGTCCCACTAGATGGCGAAAGATGTCATTAACAAAATGTTGAAACACCGCCGGGGCATTAGTCAGACCAAATGGCATGACAAGGTTCTCATAATGCCCCTCCGGAGTGTTAAACGCCGTCTTCCACTCATCCCCCTCCTTCATCCTAATCAGATTATACGCCCCCCTGAGATCCAACTTAGAGAACCATTTGGCGCCCACGATCTGATTGAAGAGATCGGGAATAAGTGGGAGCGGATACGGATCTCGGACCGTAATCCGATTAAGCTCACGGAAATCCAGGCAAGGGCGTAGGCCTCCATCTTTCTTCTTCACAAAGAAGAACCCCGCAGCCACCGGGGAAGATGAAGGTCTAATATGCCCCTTAGCCAGACTCTCCGAAATATAATCCTTCATGGCCTGCCTTTCAGGACCAGAAAGGTTATACAACCTAGATTTCGGTAACTTGGCTTCAGGGAGCAATTTTACAGAACAGTCATACGCGCGATGAGGAGGTAGTTCTTGACACCCTGTCTCCGAAAATACATCCTCAAAGTCCACCAGAAATGGAGGTAAGGCCCTAGGCACGACCGCACCGATGACCGTGTTCATGCAGTTTTTATTACAGAATTCACTCCACTGGCTTATCTCTCTGGATTGCCAATTAATAACCGGGTTATGCTTAGTTAACCAAGGAAGGCCCAACACTATAGGAGTGGGAAGACCCTCCAACACGTAACAAGACAACAGTTCTTTATGTATCGCCCCCACTCGAAGATCTATGTTATGCACGGCTTGCAAAAAACTACCTTGACAGAGAGGCCTGGCGTCGATCGAGAATATGGGGATGGGTTTAGCCAATACACTCAGTCGCATACCTTGAACCCGGGCAAACCGAGCATCCACCAGATTAGCCCCGGCCCCACTATCCAGATATCCTCTCAGTTCTCGTACCCACCACCACCTCCGCCGGTACGAGAAATTGAGACGGACCTGGGGACGAAATACATACTCCCAGATTGTCGTCCACCACACAACCTAGGATTAATAGTTTTCCGGCGACTTCTCACTCTGCAAAGGACGGGATGGACACCCCCCAATAAAATGTCCCTTTCTCCCGCAGAAGAAACACCTTCCTGTCTTGCGGCGTACTGCCGATCCCCTCCCTCGGAATGATGTCCCTCCTAACTGCATAGGCTCCTCTGGACTGACCAGGGGAACCTCCATATAAGGGGCCCTAGTAGAAAGTGGAGTCATCACAGGGGGCGGAGTTACCCCGCACCTCTCCCGAAGCCGTCTGTCAATGCGAATAGCAAGGGCCATAGCGGCTTCCAGTGACGTGGGAGGGTCATACTGTGCCAACACATCCTTTAATTTGTCAGATAAACCTTGACAAAACTGGCTCCTAAGAGCAGGGTCATTCCACTGGGTGTCCGTGGCCCTCCTACGGAACTCCGAACAGAATTCCTCCGCCGGACGATCTCCCTGCTGTATCTTACGTAACTTAGATTCAGCAAGGAGACCCGATCCGGGTCATCATATACGAGACCCAGAGCAACAAAAAACCTATCCACTGACTGGAGAGCCGGGGAGCCCGGGGGAAGAGAGAACACCCAGGATTGTGGGTCCCCTTGTAGGAGCGAGATGACAATTCCCACCCTTTGTTCTTCACTCCCCGATGACCGAGGCCGCAGCCGAAAGTACAATTTACATGCCTCCCGGAAAGCAAAAAATTTGTCCCGCCCTCCAGTGAACCTGTCAGGGAGAGCTACTTTAGGTTCAGGTCCGGCTTGCTCCAGGGGGTACAAAACCTTGGACTTAACGTCCGCCAGCTCCATGGACAAACTCTGCAACTGCCGAGCTAGACTGGCTACTGGATCCATGGTGGCTGGAGAGAATCTTTAGTATGGTCGGTGAAAATGTCACGCTGTCACTGTATACAGGAGGTCCGGGGTCTATGCTGACCCTAAGCTGGGGCCCTGACTAATCCCTCTACCTGGAGGTACTGTTGATGGTACAGAGGTCCAGGGCGCCAGCGTACCCTATCTCCTGTGAATCCCTGACCCTCTGTAATCTAGTCCTGAGAAGGACCCTGATCACAACCACAGGGAATGGGAACGTAAATGCCTACACACAGTATAAGACGAACGAGACAGTACAAGGGGGTAAAATAAAAGACCACCTTGCATACAAAACTCACTCTACAAATACAGAGGGAACACCAACGGGTAAGGAGATAAATAATAAAGCGAGGAGGGGAGAAAACCACACCAGGTATTCTTCACTTCAGACTTCACAATACCACGATCCGCTCTCTGGTCTGCATGAATGCTTTCACCGACACTTCCCTAGCAGACTGGCAGGTATTTGAAGGAATCTCATTAGTGCAGCATTAACTGCAGCCGGGCGAGGCTGGACCTCGTCTAGCACAGAGAGAGGGAGAATTAACTCCCTCACTGCCGACAAACACCAAGCACCAAAAACTCAGCTGTGAGAAGTCAGGTTGTGTAATCGCGACGATCTTCGTGGCGACACACCCGTGACACTGAGAAACAGGGAGGTCGGAAATGAAATCCATAGAGATATGGGTCCATGGTCTCTTGGGCACAGGCAATGGCATCAACAAACCACTAGAGCGAGAGCAAGGCTTGGAGCGAGAGCAGGTCCCGCAGGACTGCACAAATTCCCTGACGTCACGAGACAAAGTAGGCCACCAAAAGGACCGACTAACCAAGTCTCTGGTACCAAAAATTCCGGGATGACCGGCCAACGCGGAACAATGAATCTCAGACATCACACTCTTTTTCCACCGGTCTGGGACAAACAATTTCCCAATAGGGCAGCGCTCGGGTTTATCCTCCTGACACCCTTCCAGAGCCAGTCTCAAATTGGGCGAGATGGCGGAAAGAACTACACCCTCTTTCAAAATAACAGCAGGATCAGATAACTCAGGAGAGTCCGCAAGGAAACTCCTCGAGAGGGCATCCGCTTTAACATTGTTAGTGCCAGGAAGAAAGGAAACCACAAAATTAAAACGTGTGAAAAACAAGGCCCACCTGGCCTGTCTAGGATTAAGTCGCTTGGCTGATTCCAGATAAACCAGATTCTTATGGTCCGTGAGGACCACCACCTGATGTTTGGCTCATTCCAGCCAATGTCTCCACTCTTCAAAAGCCCACTTCATGGCCAATAACTCCCGATTACCCACGTCATAATTACGTTCAGTTGGAGAAAATTTTCGAGAGAAAAAGGCACAAGGGTTACTTTTAGAGGTCTCTGGATCTCTTTGGGACAAAACGACACCTGCCCCAATTTCAGAGGCATCAACCTCCACCTGAAATGGCAGAGAAACATCAGGCTGCCGTAGAGCAGGAGCAGAAGTGAATCTCTGCTTAAGTTCCTGAAACGCAGAGACTGCCTCAGGAGGCCAATTCACCACATCAGAACCCTTCTTGGTCAAATCAGTCAATGGTTTAACAATAACAGAGAAATTACCAATAAATTTACGATAAAAATTGGCAAAACCCAAGAATCTCTGAAGAGCCTTTAATGAAGTAGGTTGGACCCAATCACAGATGGCCTGAACCTTGACCGGGTCCATTTCAATAACAGATGGGGACAAAATGAATCCCAGAAATGAGATCCTCTGTATGCCAAAAAGACACTTTGATCCCTTCACATACAGAGCATTCTCTCTCAAAATCTGGAACACAGTCCGAACATGTTTCACATGAGAGTCCCAGTCATTGGAAAAAATCAAGAATCATCCAAATAAACAATCAGAAATTTATCCACAAAATCCCTGAAAATGTCATTCATGAAGGACTGGAAGACGGAAGGAGCATTAGTGAGCCCAAAGGGCATCACTAGGTACTCAAAATGCCCTCTGGGGTATTAAATGCCATCTTCCATTCATCCCCGTGCTTAATGCGAATAAGGTTATACGCCCCCCCCTGAGGTCAAGCTTGGTAAACCAAGTAGCACTTTTCACCCTGGAAAACAGGTCAGAAATCAAGGGTAACGGATATTGATATTTCACAGTGATATTGTTCAAGAGACGATAATCAATACACGGCCTTAATGAACCATCCTTTTTGGCCACAAAGAAAAAACCGGCACCCAAGGGTGAAGAGGATGGTCTGATATGACACTTCTCCAATGACTCCTTGATATAAGACCGCATAGCGTCATGTTCAGGTACAGACAAGTTAAAAAGGCGACCTTTAGGGAATTTACTACCAGGCACTAATTCAATAGCGCAGTCATAGCTCCTATGGGGGGCAAGGATGCAGATTTACTTTCGCTAAACACATCAGAAAAATCAGTCAAAAAGTCAGGAACATCCTGAGCCTGGGGAGAGGCAGAAAAAACAGGAGTGTTGGCATTAACACATTGGCAGCCTCAACTGGTTACAGACACAGATTTCCAATCCAAAACAGGATTATGAGACTGTAACCAAGGGAAACCCAGTACAACAATGTCATGCAGATTATACAGCACCAAAAATTTGCAACTCTCCTGATGATCAGGTTCAACCCTCATTATCACCTGAGTAGAGAACTGGGGTTTATTCTCAGCCAAAGGGGTAGAATCAATCCCCAGTAGGGGAATAGACTTCCGTATGGGTATCAAGGGAAACCCACAATGTTTAGCAAAATCAAAATCCATCAGGTTAATAGCTGCTCCCGAATCAACAAAAGCCTGAGCAGAAAATGTGGACAGGGAGCAAATCAGGGTAACAGTCAACAGAAATTTAGTCTGAACACTACCCAAGACAACTGAGCGTGCAAAACGTCTTCCCCGCTTAGGGCAGACTGAAATAGCATGAGAGGCGTCACCACAGTAGAAACATAACCCATTGCGTTTTGAAACTCATGACGCTGTGCCCCAGAAGCCACTCTATCACACTGCATGGGTTCAGAAGCTGGTTCACAAGGCAACACTATTCCATGCATACCTCTACGCTCACGCAAATGTCTGTCAATTTGAATCGCTAATGACATAGAATCATTGAGACCAGAGGGAGCAGGGAAACCCACCATAACATCTTTTACATTCTCTGACAGACCCTTCCGAAAAAGGGCTGCCAAAGCATCATCATTCCATTTGGTCAGGACTGCCCACCTTCGGAATCTCTGACAGTATAACTCAGCGTCCTCAAGCCCCTGATTTAATGCCAACAAGGCTTTTTCAGCTTGATCAGTGACATTAGGTTCATCGTACAATAACCCCAGAGCCAGAAAAAATGCATCAACATTACTCAAAACAGGATCCCCAGGTGTCGGGGAAAAAGCCCAATCCTGAGGATCGCCGCGCAGGAGAGAGATGACAATTTGTACCTGCTGTGCTGCGTTCCCTGAGGACTTAGGTTTTAAGGCAAAAAACAACTTACAGTTATTTTTTAAATTCTTAAATTTAGCTCGATCCCCTAAAATCAAATCTGGCATGGGGATCCTAGGTTCCACAACCGGCAACCCTGCAAGATAGGTAGCAATACTTCGAACTTCAGTGGCAAGCTGTCCACACGGCCAGACAACTGTGCAAACTCCATTGAGAGAAAAAAAAATCCTCAGCACCCAGAGAAAAAGAGGGAAAGAAAAAAAATATATATCTCTGACAACTCTGACAACTTTTTTTTTTTTACACTATCTTTCCCTTCTGTGAGTACCATATAATTTTCAGTTTGGCCGGTGATACTGTTATGATTTGGTAACTGAGGAGAGCAGGCAAAAAAGGGAATACACCAGAGAGGTTGGAATCTACTTGATTGCAGTACCCTGACTAACCACCACAACTAAAGGCAGCAGTGGAGCGTACCTACGTTGGTCCTAGACGCCTCGTCACAGCCTGAGAAGCTAACTACACCTAAAGATAGAAAGAGGAAAACTATCTGCCCCGGAGCAGATCCCCAAAGAACATAGGAAGCCCCCAAACATGTAATGGCGGTTAGACAAGAGGAAATACAGACACAGACAGAAAATAGTATGAGCAAACGTTGGGGCCCAATCTTCCTAGAAAGAAAAGGATAGGAAGGACACTTACTGCAATCCAAAAAAACCCTAAAAAAATACCAACTCACTAATTGCAAAAACACCTGAGATCACACGACCTCTACCACCTAAATTAGTTCTCTGGTGTAACAAAACTAAGCAGCAGCCACTGAAAAAAATGGAAAAGGCAAATGAACAAATAACAGTGGCTCAGATAAACTGAGAGGAGCACAAGCCCCCGGAGGGGACCTGGCTGACCTCCACAGAAGTGCAGGACAAAATGCAAAAAGCAAGCACAAAAATAAAAGCAGAAAATATCTTATCTGTTAGCAGAAGATGCAGGCAAGACACAGCAAGCTTCCAAGAGAACCAGGAACCAAAGTTGAGACAAGAACAATTGATCACCGGCAACCCTGATGGGAGGGAACCTTCCTTATATAAGACCAGTCTGTAACACCTGATTGCCAATCTTCACAATCTTCATTGAATAGTTCAGTACTGTTTGTAACCACCAGAGGGAGCTTCTGCTCAGAATTCATTTCTAACACATTCACAACATTCTCCCAACCCTCCAAGAGCAGTTTGGCGATCAACAATGCCTTTTCCAGCATGATGGAGCACCTTGCAATAAAGCAAAGAGTGATCAGCTTAACAGCAATTACTTGCAAAGTTAATATTTGGCTAGAAAATGAACTTTATCCCCCAAAACACATTTCAACATCATTGCAGCCCTGCCTTAAAAGGACCAGCTAACCTCTTTTCAGTGATTGCTCCATTAACACAGGTGTGGGTGTTGATGAGGACATGGCTGGAGATCAATCTGTCATGATTAAGTAAGAATGACACCACTGGACACTTTAAAAGGAGGCTGGTGCTTGGCATCATTGTTTCTCTTCTGTTAACCATGGTTATCTCTAAAGAAACACGTGCAGTCATCATTGCAATGCACAAAAATGGCCTAACAGGGAAGAGTATCGCAGCTAGAAAGATTGAACCTCAGTCAACAATCTATCCAATCATCAAGAACTTCAAGGAGAGAGGTTCCATTGTTGCCAAAAAGGCTTCAGGGCCCAAGAAAGACCAGCAAGCGCCAGGACCGTCTCTTAAAAGTGTTTCAGCTGCGGGATCGGCTACCAGCAGTGCAAAGCTTGCTCAGGAATGGCAGCAGGCAGGTATGAGTGCATCTGCACGCACTGTGAGGTGGAGACTCTTGGAGCAAGGCCTGGTCTCAAGGAGGGCAGCAAAGAAGCCACTTCTCTCCAGAAAAAACATCATGGACAGACTGATATTCTGCAAAACGTACAGGCAGTGGACTGCTGAGGACTGGGGTAAAGTTATTTTCTCTGATGAATCCCCTTTTCGATTGTTTGGGACATCAGGAAAACGCCTCATTCGGAGAAGACAAGGTGAGCGCTACCACCAGTCTTGTCTCATGCCAACTGTTAAGCATCCTGAAACCATTCATGTGTGGGGTTGCTTTTCAGCCAAGGGAATCGGCTCTCTCACAGTCTTGCCTAAAAACACAGCCATGAATAAAGAATGGTACCAGAATGTCCTCCAAGAGCAACTTCTCCCAACCCTCCAAGAGCAGTTTGGCGATCAACAATGCCTTTTCCAGCATGATGGAGCACCTTGCCATAAAAGCAAAGGTGATAACTAAATGGCTCAGGGAACAAAACATAGAGATTTTGGGTCCATGGCCTGGAAACTCCCCAGATCTTAATCTCATTGAGAACTTGTGGTCAATCATCAAGAGATGGGTGGACAAACAAAAACCTAAAAATTCTGACAAAATGAAAGCATTGATTGTGCAAGAATGGACTGCTATCAGTCAGGATTTGGTCCAGAAGTTGATTGAGAGCATGCCAGGGAGAATTGCAGAGATACTGAAGAAGAAGGGTCAACACTGCAAATATTGACTTGCTGCATTAACTCATTCTAACTGTCAATATAAGCTTTTGTTACTCATATGTTTGCAATTATATTTCTGTCTGTGATAAAAACATCTGTCAAAACACACATAAAAACCAGAGGGCAGCAGATCATGTGAAAATATAATATTTGTGTCATTCTCAAAACTTTTGGCCATGACTGTAGAATATGTATGTAGTTTATTTATGAAGATTTAAGAATAATGCAATGAATACACAGGATTTTCTGGGTAAAATATATACATATAGAGGCTGCTGCTGGGGTGTATATAGATGCTGCTGGGGTGTATATAGAGGCTGCTGGGGTGTATATAGAGGCTGCTGCTGGGATATATGTGGAGGCTGCTGCTGGAGTATATGTGGAGGCTGTTGCTGGAGTATATGTGGAAGCTGCTGCTGCTGGGGTATATGTGGAGGCTGCTGCTGGGGTATATGTGGAGGCTGCTGCTGCTGGGGTATATGTGGAGGCTGCTGCTGCTGGGGTATATGTGGAGGCTGCTGCTGCTGGGGTATATGTGGAAGCTGCTGCTGCTGGGGTATATGTGGAGGCTGCTGGGATATATGTGGAGGCTGCTGCTGCTGGGGTATATGTGGAGGCTGCTGCTGCTGGGGTATATGTGGAGGCTGCTGCTGCTGGGGTATATGTGGAGGCTGCTGCTGCTGGGGTATATGTGGAGGTTGCTGCTGCTGGGGTATATGTGGAGGCTGCTGCTGGGGTATATGTGGAGGCTGCTGCTGGGGTATATGTGGAGGCTGCTGCTGGGTTATATAGAGGCTGCTGCTGGTGGGGTGTATGTACGTGGAGGCTGCTAGTGTTGCCGCTGACCTCCATGCAGCAGGAGATGACATTGAGCGCCGCTGATCTCCAGACGATAGCGGTGGCGTGCGTGGGTCAAATCCTGCGCCAATTCGCAGCCGGACTGCGCCTGTCACTGATTGTTCGCGTCCGGCTGGGCGCGACCAATCAACGACGCAGGATTTCCGTTACAGACAGACAGAATTAGACGATTATATAATATGATGTTGTGGTTTTTTTTTAAATTTGAGCACCAGCGGCTCCTGCCATCACTGTTATCAGTGACAGCAGACGTAGGCTGATGGGAGGAGTAGTCTCATCAGCCACCACCTGCTGACCTGCGGTAAGCTTTTTACCGCAAGTCACAGCTGCGGCTCACAGTCACAGCTATAGGGTCATGCTGACATCTGACAGCATACAAAAAAAGGTTGCACTCTATCGTGTCAAAGCATGTCAATGTGAAATATGAAACATGAATAGCAATATGGCTTTTGAATATTAGGAAAAAATGAATGAGATGCTTTGCACAAAATTTGGCCAAATAATGTCTGCCCATAAACCATTGTCTAGGTGGTCTCAAAACTTATGGGTCCCTGCCTATGTGAACATACCTCTATTAGGCTGATATCTGAATTCCTGGGCCATGTGGTGATTTTAATTACTGCAGGTCCTTACTCATAAAGGCAGGCTTTGCTGACAGAGGTGTCCACATTCACCAAGTTTTGAGACCACCTTGACGATGGTTTATGTACAAACGCACTGCAAATACTCACAACACTTCAGGATTGTCATTGAATTAGCTTGCATTAGGGTTCCATAGCAATTTTGGCCCATTTGCACACGGAAAAATGCCGCGAAAACGCATAAAAAACACACCATGTGCACATAGCCTAAAGATTCATAACTCCTCTAGAGTAATTGAATATAAGTATTACTTTGTTGAAAACTGTAAATTGTGTTAATGACACTTCCTTTGCATCTCATACCCTTATTAGCAACATTGCTTTGACTGGTGCTTTACAATGCCATATCACTAGGATATGTGCAACTACTGGTGCATTAACTGTCTACAGTATAGGAGGGGATATTAGGAACTTCATTCTGTGGAAAGGTGATTGGACAATACCTTTAAAAGGGATACTGTCTGTAGGCTCAGCGCACCTAAGCTGCCTATATGGGCAAAATAGGTCATGGTAATTTAAATAAAATTATATCCTCATATTTGCGATCCAATGTTTTTTTTCCAGATAAATGTACATTTTTCTTAATATGTAAACGAGCTGTTAAGATTTATGGGTCGGACCCCGATTTTCTAGAGAATCTGGTGCCAGAGTGTATTAGTGACCGAGCCAAATATTTTAAATCTGACCAGTGTCACTGTATGTGATAACTCTGGAACGCGTCAACAAATTCCAGTGATTATCAAATTGTTTTTTCGTGGCACATTATACTTTTAGATAATGGTAAATTTAGGTTGATATGTTTTGTGCTTATTTATGAAGAATATGAGAAATTTGACAAAAATATAAAAGAATTTACAATGTTAAAACTTTGAATGATGACTTTAACCCCTTAACCCCCAAGGGTGGTTTGCACGTTAATGACCGGGCCAATTTTTACAATTCTAACCACTGTCTCTTTATGAGGTTATAACTCTGGAACGCTTCAACTGATCTTCGCGATTCTGAGATTGTTTTCTCGTGACATATTGTACTTCACGTTAGTGGTAAAATTTCTTCCATATAACTTGCATTTATTTTTGAAAAAAAACGCAAATATGGCGAAAATTTTGAAAACTTTGCAATTTTCAAACTTTGAATTTTTATTCCCTTAAAACAGAGAAATATGTCACACAAAATAGTTAAGAAATAACATTTCCCACGTCTACTTTACATCAGCACAATTTTGGAACCAAATTTTTTTTTTCTTAGGAAATTGTAAGGGTTAAAATTTGACCAGCGATTTCTCATTTTTACAACAAAATTTACAAAGCCATTTTTTTTAGGGACCACCTCATATTTGAAGTCACTTTGAGGGGTCTATATAGCAGAAAATACCCAAAAGTGACACCATTCTAAAAACTGCACCCCTCAAGGTACTCAAAACTACATTCAAGAAGTTTATTAACCCTTCAGGTGCTTCACAGGAGCTGAAGCAACGTGGAAGGAAAAAATGAATATTTAACTTTTTAGCCACAAAAATGATCTATTACAAACTTTTTTTTTATTTTCACAAGGGTAAAAGAAGCAAATGGACAGATAAAGTTGTTGTGCAATTTCTCCTGAGTACGCCAATAGCCAATATGTGGAGGAAAACCACTGTTTGGGCATACGGCAGAGCTCGTAAGGGAAGGAGCGCCGTTTGACTTTTTCAAACTAAAATTGGCTGGAATTGAGATTGGACGCCATGTCGTGTTTGGAGAGCCCCTGATGAGCCTAAACAGTGGAAACCCCCACAAGTGACACCATTTTGGAAACTAGAACCCCTAAGGAACTTATCTAGATCTGTTGTGAGCACATTGAACCCCCAAGTGTTTCACAAAAGTTTATAATGCCTGGGTCTGAAAAACAAAAAAAAATTTTTTCCACAAAAATGATTTTTTAGTCCTAAATTTTTGATTTTTCCCAAGGAAATTGGACCCCAAAAGTTGTTGTCCAATTTGTCCTGAGTACGCTGATACCCCATATGTGGGGGGGGAAACTGTTTGGGTGCACGACAGGGCTTGGAAAGGAAGTAGTAACGTTTTGGAATGCAGACGTTGATGGGGGTCATGTTCCGTTTGCAGTGCCCCAGATGTGCCTAAACAGTGGAAACCCCCCACAAGTGACCCCATTTTGGAAACTAGACCCCCTAAGGAGCTTATCTAGATCTTTGGTGAGCACTTTGAACCCCCAAGTGCTTCACACAAGTTTATAATGCCCGAGCATGAAAATAAAAAATTCTATTTTTTTCCCACAAAAATTATCTTTTAGTCACTAATTTTTATTTTCCCAAGAGTAACAGGAGAAATTGGACCACAAAAGTTGATGTCCAATTTGTCCTGAGTACGCTGATACCCCATATGTGGGGGGGAACCACTGTTTGGGCGCACAGCAGAGCTCGGAATGGAAGGAGCACCATTTGACTTTTTCCAAACAAAATTGGCTGGAATTGAGATTGGATGCCATGTTACATTTGGAGAGCCCCTGATGTGCCTAAACAGTGGAAACCCCCCACAAGTGACCCCATTTGGGAAACTAGACCCCCTAAGGAACTTATCTAGATCTTTGGTGAGCAATTTGAACCCCAAAGTGCTTCACACAAGTTTATAACATAGAGCCGTAAAATTAAAAAATCATATTTTTTCCACAAAAATGATCTTTTCACCCCAATTTTTATTTTCCCAAGGGTAACAAGACTCCAAACGTTATTTTGCAATTTGTCCTGAGTACGCTGATACCCATATGTGAGGGTAAACCACTGTTTAGGTGCATGGCAGAGTTTGGAAGGGAAGGAGCGCCGTTCGACTTTTTCAACACAGAATTGGCTGGATGCCATGTCGTGTTTGGAGAGCTCCTGATCTGCCTAAACAGTGGAAACCCCCAACAAATGACACCATTTTGGAAACTAGACCCCTCAAGGAACTTATCTAGATGTGTGGTGAGCACTTTGAACCCCGAAGTGCTTCACAGAAGTTTATAACGTACAGCTGTAAAATAAAAATCTTTTTTTTTTTTTTACAAAAATGATTTTTTCGTCCCCAATATTTTATTTTCACAAGGGTAACAGGAGAAATTGGACCCCAAAAGTTGTTGTCCAATTTGTCCTGAGTACGCTAATACCCAATATGTGGGAGAAAACTACTGTATGGGCACACGTCGGGGCTCGGAAGGGAAGTAGTGACGTTTTGGATTGCAGACTTTGATGGAATGGTCTGGGGGCGTCATGTCGCATTTGGAGAGCCCCTGGTGCACCTAAACAGTGAAAACCCCCCACAAGTGACCCCATTTTGGAACATAGACCCCACAAGGAACTTATCTAGATGTGTGGTGAGCACTTTGAACCCCAAAGTGCTTCACAGAAGTTTATAACGTACAGCCGTAAAAATAAAAAATCCTTTTTTTTTACAAAAATGATTTTTTCGCCCCAAATATTTTATTTTCACAAGGGTAACAGGAGAAATTGGACCCCAAAAGTTGTTGTCCAATTTGTCATGAGTACGTTGATACCCAATATGTGGGAGAAAACTACTGTATGGGTACACGTTGGGGCTCGGAAGGGAAGTAGTGACGTTTTGGATTGCAGACTTTGATGGAATGGTCTGGGGGCGTCATGTCGCATTTGGAGAGCCACTGATGCGCCTAAACAGTGGAAACCCCCCACAAGTGACCCCATTTTGGAAAATAGACCCCACAAGGAACTTATCTAGATGTGTGGTGAGCGCTATGAAGCCCCAAGTGCTTCACAGAAGTTTATAACGTACAGTCGTAAAAACAAAAAAATAATTTTTTTTTTAAAAAATGATATTTTTACCCCCAGTTTTTTATTTTCCCAAGGATAACAGAAGAAATAGGACAAATTACACAATAACTCTTGGGGTCCAGAGTACACTGATACCCCATATAAGGGGGTAAACTACTGTTTGGGCGCATGGCAGAGCTCAGAAGTGAAGGAGCACCGTTTGACTTTTTCAATGCAGAATTGGCTGGAATTGAGATCAGACGCCATGTCACATTTGGAGAGCCCCTGATGTGCCTAAACAGCGGAAACCCCCCAATTCTAACTCCAACCCTAACCCCAACACACCCCTAACCCTAGTCCCAACCCTAACCACAAACCTAACCCTAACACACCCATAACCCTAATCCCAACCCTAACCCTAATCCTAACTTTAGCCGCAACCCTAACCCTAATGGGAAAATGGAAATAAATACTTTTTTTTAATTTTATTATTTTTCCCTAACTAAGGGGGTGATAAAGGAGGTTTGGTTTACTATTTATAGCGGGTTTTTATGATTGGCAGCTGTCACGCTAAAAGACGCTTTTTATTGCAAAAAATAGTTTTTGCATCATCACATTTTGAGAGCTATAATTTTTGCATATTTTGGCCCACAGAGTCATGTGAGGTCTTATTTTTTGCAGGACGAGGTGACGTTTTTATGGGTAGCATTTTTGAGGATGTGACGTTTTTTGATCGCTTTTTATTTCGATTTTTGGGAGGTTAGAATGAACAAAAATCAGCAATTCATGAATTTCTTTTGGGGAGGCGTTTATACCGTTCCGCGTGTGGTAAAATTGGTAAAGCAGTTTTATTCTTCGGGTCAGTACGATTATGGCGATACCTCATTTATATCATTTTTTTATGTTTTGGCGCTTTATAGAATAAAACCAATTTTATATAAAAAATTATTATTTTTGCATCGCTTTATTCTGCGAGCTATAACTTTTTTATTTTTTCGTTGATGATGCTGTATGGCGGTTCGTTTTTTGTGGGACAAGATGACGTTTTCATCGGTACCATGATTATTTATATCCGTCTTTTTGATCGCGTGTTATTCCACTTTTTGTTCGGCGGTATGATGATAAAGCATTGATTTTTTGCTTTGTGTTTTTTTTATTTTTTTTAAGAGGTTCACTAAAGGGGTTAACTAGTGGGACAGTTTTATAGGGGGGGTTGTTACGGACGCGGAGATACCAAATATGTGTACTTTTATTGTTTTTGTTTTTTTATTTACAGGAAAAAATGAATTTATTGGGGAATATTTTTTTTTTTTTTATGATTTTTTTAAACAATTTTTATTTTTATTTTTTTAACTTTTTTACTTTGTCCCAGGGTGGGACATCACTGTATATTGTCAGATCGCTGGTGTGACAGTGTGCACAGCACTCTGTCACACCAGCGATCACTCTGGCATCGCTGCAGGCTTCTCAGTGCCTGCTCTCAGCAGGCGCTGAGGAAGCCGCCTCCCTGCAGGACCCCGTCGCCATCTTGGATCCGGGAACCTGGAGGGAGGACGGACCCTCGGAACAGCGCGACACATCGCGCTGCTGTGAGGGTCTCAGGGGAGCACGCAGGGAGCCCCCTCCCTGCGCGATCCTCCCCTGTGCCCCCGGTACACCGCGATCATGTTTGATCGAGGTGTGCCAGGGGTTAATGTGCCGGGAGTCAGCTGTGATAATCAGCTGACACCCGGCCGCGACCGGCTGCGCTCCCCCCGGGAGTGCGTCCGATCGCTGGGACGTACTATCCCGTCCATGGTCATACGGGCCCAGGTACCATGGACGGGATAGTACGTCGGATGGCAGTAAGGGGTTAATCCAGATAGTCATACCATAGAAAAACATTAATAAATAACATTTCCCTCATGTCTATTTTACTTCAGCACCACTTGTAAAATGTTATTTTATTTTGTTAGCCTTTTAGGAGGTTTAAAAATGTAGCAATAACTTTTCATTTTTTCAAGGAAATTTACAAAATGTATTTATTTGAGGGACCTATCTAGGTGTTAATTGACTTTGGGGGTCCTATATATTGGAAAACCTTCAAAAGTGATACCATTTTAAAAATAGCACCCCCCCAACATATTAAAAACTTCTGTCAGGTAGTTTATTTACCCTTCAGGTGATTTTTCGGAATTAATGTAAAGTGACATAACAGGAATGAAAAAGTGTATGTTTATCACCTAAATGTCGCTAACTTCTGAACAGGCCACTGTAGCCGGCAGACTCTAAGACCGCTATTTGGCCGTGAATTGCCATGGCAAACATCAGGACCACACAATCATGATCCCAGGGTGCCGATGATGTTAAAGAGGAAGCCCTCACACTCTGTTAACCATTTATATGATGTAGTCACTATTAGCAGCAACATCTAAGGGGTTAAACAAATATGGACAATGCCAACACTGATCGTGGCTGATGCAGAAAGTTGTCAGCTATAGTGTACAGCCGAAAGCTGCTAGATTGTCACCTATAGGGGGATGCTAGTCTCTTATATCTCAGGTTAGTAAAAAGACATGTTGGCGGTCATTAAGGGTTAAATGAAAGGTGTTATGGTAAAAAAAATTACACTTTGATAATTATTTAGCCAACTAAATATACCTTATTTTTCGGACTATAAGATGCACCAGACCATAAGACGCACCCCAAAGTTTCAAAAGGAAAATAGGGAAACAAACATAATGTGTCAAATGGTTGTCCGTCTTACAATCTGAATTCAGCTTACGGGGGGATCGGCACAGGTGGAGGAGTCGTCACAGGGGTTGTTCGGGGGTCCAGGCTGGTGCGGTGGCCTCCGAGAAAACCCAATCCAGGCTGTTGCGGCGGTGGTGCGACAGATTTGGCAGTGGTGCTCTGTGGTGTGGCGGGGCTCCGCCGGCATTTTGCGACAGGTGCGCAGCGGTGCTCTGTGCTGCGGCCAGTGGTGCTCTATGCTGCGGCCAGCAGTGCTCTGTGCTGCGGCAGCGGTGCTGTGTGCTGGGGCCGCGGCAGCACTCTGTGCTGGGGTGGTTTGGCTCCGCCGGCATTTTGTCAAAGCCCGGAGGCCCCCGCAGCTCCATTGCTGCGATGCAGTGGCCTCCGGGAAAATGGCCGCTGGGGGCAGCGCATGCTCAGATTCAGCGCCCCCAACGGCCTTTTTCCCGGAGGCCACCGCATCGCAGCAATGGAGCTTGCAGGGGCCTCCGGGCTTTGACAAAATGCCGGCGGAGCCCCGTCGCCCCAGGACAGTGCAACGCCACCCCAGCACAGAGTGCCGCCGCCGCCCCAGCATTTGTAAGTATATTCCGACTATAAGACGCACCCCCATTTTCCCCAAAAATTTTTGGGGAAAAAAGTGCATCTTATAGTCCGAAAAATAAGGTACCTATATATCTTTAATAATTTTGTATTTTAATATTAGCTTTACAAGTGTTGTTCATAAAAGCAATAACACAGGAAATAGTACAGTGTCGGACTGGGGTGCTAAGGGCCCACCAGTAACATTGACTTTGGGGGGCCCACTTTTCACCTGCATACAAATATTACACTATCCTCGTTCATAAATTTACATATATCTCTATATAATACAAAATAAACGGGGTAGTTTTGCTAATGAATGATAAGATGCTGCTTTTTTCTGTACTGAGTGAATCAAGTGAATTATGCCAAGTACTGCTCATACAGTGGGGTTGGGGGTCCAGATCTGCACAGGGCCCACCGGGGGATTCCCATGTCCGGGCCTGGCGTATCTGATAGAGAGGTGTCTGTGCTTTAAGCTTTCATTTTGTTTTTGAAAGTCTAGTTAATTTGACAGAGCTAGTCAGGACTTCTGTGGAATTCATAAACTTCTGCAGGAGTAATAATTTATGACTCTTGTTATTTCCAATTAGAGTACTTTCTTTCCCCAATTAAAATAGCTTCTCTCTTAGGTAATGTAAAGCCATTCTTATTTTTCTTAGGCTACTTTCACACTTGCGTTTTTTAGCGCTGCGTATCGAGCGCACATAAAACGCATAAAAAAACGCGTGCAAACGCGTGTAATCGCAGCGATATTTTGCAGTCGAAGAGTGCGCATTGCTTTAAAAAACACAGCGATTGTAAGCGATTGTATGCTATTTAAAGCGTTTTTGTATGCATTTGCGTTTTTTCTGTGCAAAACACATGATCAAAATCCTTGAAAAATTCTTTCAACAGAACCCACCAATGGGACACCAGTGGGCGTGTCTTATTGAAAATATTTATATAGAGCCTGTTCACAGCCCTTTTTTACATTTGCTTGCATTTGCCTTGGTGAACATGGATCTGCTTATGAAGACTTTCCACTTCAACCTGGATGTGGACATGGCTATGGCTCGGGCTTATGCCGTTGCTTGCCATGAAGAAAGGGAGAGACAGAGACATCGGAGACGGCAGCGTCGGCGTTTGTGGGTACATCCCATTGTTGAACTCCGGGAGAGCCGTGGAGCGTATCACACCCTCTACAGTGAGCTGCAGTCAAACCCGGAGAAATTTAACGACTACACCCGGATGTCACAACAAACCTTCATGGATTTACTTGCTCGGGTCCAACAATTAATAAGGAGACAGGACACCCAGCTCCGTCGGGCGATTCCTCCAGAGGAAAGACTCCTGGTGACATTACGGTACGTAATATTGAGAAACCAATGCCTGCATCATTGTATTACTTATGCCATGTACTATTCCAAAGATGACAGAATTATTGTTCTGCCACCTAGTAAACAAAGACCTGCAAATTATTGTTATGCCATTTTTGTTTCGAAATGTTTTACAAAAACATATACAATAATATTTTTTTTGTTCTTTCTCTAGATTCCTTGCTACTGGAGAGAGCCTGTCTTCACTCCACTTCCAATACCGGAATTGGTATCTCCACGTTGTCAGGAATTGTTGTTGACACCTGCCGGGCATTGTGGACTGTTCTGTGTCCGGAATTTATGCCCCTGCCCACCACCGAAAAGTGGCTAGAAATAGCCGACAAATTCTGGACAACCTGCAATTTCCCCAACTGTTTGGGAGCAGTTGATGGGAAACACATCCGCATCATCAAACCTAAAAGAACAGGCTCGAGTACTACAATTACAAGAAGTACTATTCTACAGTTCTCATGGCCATTGCGGATGCAGACTGTATGTTTGTTGCCGTGGACATTGGTGCATTTGGCCGTGGGAATGACTCACAGGCGTTTAAGAACTCGGACATGGGACGGAGGTTGTATGGAAACCAGTTTAATTTCCCCATGCCACGGCCTCTTCCCCACACCGAAGGTCCACCCATGCCATTTGTAATGGTTGGGGATGAGGCATTCCAGATGAGCCAACACCTGCTTAAACCCTACTCCAGCCGGGACTTGGACCACAACAAAAAAATTTTAATTACAGGCTGACCAGGGCAAGAAGAACTGTAGAGTGTGCCTTCGGTATATTGGTTTCCAGATGGCGCATTCTGGGCACAGCTATTCATCTTAAAGTGCAAACAGTGGATGAGCTGGTGAAGGCCTGTGTTGTGCTTCATAACTTTGTCATGGCAAAAGAGCACCCAAACTTTGAACTTGATGATGCAGCTCCTAACCCATTGCCTGACTTCACTCAGCACCCTCTCAGGTCTTCTGTTGAAGTAGGCCAAATGAGAGACCAATTTGCGGCCTACTTCATCTCAGATGTAGGACGGGTGGATTGGCAAGATCAAATGGTGTAAAATAATATTGTAGTCTGTATGTTAACAAATTTTTTGATTTTTTTAGTATGTTAATAAAATCCCTCTGTTTATACCTGTACCACGTGCAGTCTCTGTTTTTAAATTAAAAAACAATGATGAAATGGCCAGGTTTACCAGTTAATTCATGATGCATATTTTTTGGTGCATCATGAATTTATTTGTAATCCTGACTAGGTAATTAACTATACATGTACACAAGTTGTATGACCTTGATTATCTCTCCACTTTTGCTTCCATTTTCAGTGACGGTGCCCCAAATAACGCATCGTCACTTCAGAATGTATCAGGCCTGGGCAGGTGAGTACACATGAGTTCTAAACAGCAGCATCGCTACAGTATGCTTCAAATAAATGCAGACTGAAGCAACGCTGCTGGTTAAAACTCATGTCTATTCACCTGCCCAGGTGTGATAGTAATGATACAAGTCCATGGTATTGTACATATATAAAGTGTATTTTCACCATCATCACCTCACTTTCTTCAACACACACTGAATAGAGGATGTGCTAAATTACAATCTATATCTAGAATACATGGCCTTTTATCATAAAGTGAAATAATGTCAAAAACACACCAGACTCATTTCACTTTTTAGTATATCTGGAAAGGTAAAATAGATATGCCTTGCACTCAACACCATCCTCTATTCAGTCTGTGCAATATTAGCAGACAGACAGACTGGTGGTGAAAAAAATAGGAATATATTTGTGTTTTTGAGTAAACATATCTCCATGAAGTACACAAACATGTGTCATTCCTGTAGTTATGTGTAGTCAAAAACGCTAAGGCTAAGTGCACACGATCAGGAATAATTGCTTTTTTTTTCGCGGTTTTTCCGCGGTTTTCCGCGTAAAAACGCGATAAAAACGCAAGCATTAAGCATCCTATACATGTTAATTGATTCCGCATGTTTTGGCCACATGTTGCGTTTTTTTCCGCGAAAAAAACGCTTCGCGGAAAAAATAGCAACATGTTCATTAATTTAGCGTAATCGCGGTGATTCCGCCGCCATAGGAATGCATTGAACCGCTTAATTTCCGCATGTGGCTATGCCCACCATGCGCAATGTAAGCGGTTCATGTGCGATGGTACCCAGGGTCTGGAGGAGAGGAGACTCTCCTCCAGGCCCTGGGTACCATATCCCTGGTAAAACAATAATTAAAATAAAAAATAATGATATTCTCACCTTCCGGCGGCCCCCGCAGCCTTCCCGCGGCCCAGCACCTTCCGCCTTCAGCACGCTCCCGGCAACTTCCGGTCCCAAGAGTCCTTTGCGAGAATCACCCAGATGCATAGCGTCTCGCAGATGCACTCATCGTGTGATTTGTCGCAAAGCACTCCTGGGACCGGAGTTGCCGGGAGCGTCGCTGAAGGCGGGAAGGCTGCAGGGGCCGCCGGAAGGTGAGAATATCATTATTTATTATTTTTTTTATTATTTTTACATTAGATCTTTTTACTATTGATGCGACATAGGCGGCATCAATAGTAAAAAGTTGGTCACACTTGTCAAACACTATGTTTGACTCGTGTGACCAACCTGTCAATCAGTTTTCCAAGCGATGCTACAGATCGCTAGGAAAACGCTAGCATTCTGCAAGCTAATTACGCTTGCAAAACGCTATTATTCTGGCGGGAATCAGCATACAAAAAACGTGCGTATTTCCTGCTGGAGAAGTGCGGGATTGCCGCGGAAATTTCCGCGGCAATTCCGCAACGTGTGAACTTAGCCTTAGTGTACGGCACAGTGTGTGTACGGCGCAGTGTGTAGGCGGCAAAATTAACACAAAGCAAACCAAAATTACTAAAAGAAGATTGGCACATTTATTTTTTACAAGAGGAAAACAAATTTTGAATTTGCAATGATTTTTTTTTTGTTAATACATTTGTAATATGATCCACAATATATTACTTTTTTGGTAGTACAAAAAGAAAATCAGATAGTATATTCAAAACCCTAAAGGGTTTTGTGTATAATTAGATGCCAGATTGTAGAACAATCATGTTTTGTCCAAGATGCCATTGGTATAGTCACTGCCCCAGAAGTTGTAGAAAAATCAGATTAGTACAATATGTGTACAACATTACCAGTTTAATTGTCAGTGCCCCAGAAGTTGTAGAAAAATCAGATTAGTACAATATGTGTACAAGATCCATTTAAGTCACTGCCCCAGAAGTTGTAGAAAATCAGATTAGTACAATATGTGTACAACATTACCATTGTATATTGTCACTGCCCCAGAAGTTGTAGAAAAATCAGATTAGTACAATATGTGTACAACATTACCAGTTTAATTGTCACTGCCCCAGAAGTTGTAGAAAATCAGATTAGTACAATATGTGTCCAAGATGCCATTGGTATAGTCACTGCCCCAGAAGTTGTAGAAAAATCAGATTAGTACAATATGTGTACAACATTACCAGTTTAATTGTCACTGCCCCAGAAGTTGTAGAAAAATCAGATTAGTACAATATGTGTACAAATGCCATTGTATAGTCACTGCCCCAGAAGTTGTAGAAAAATCAGATTAGTACAATATGTGTACAACATTACCAGTTTAATTGTCACTGCCCCAGAAGTTGTAGAAAAATCTGATTAGTACAATATGTGTACAACATTACCAGTTTAATTGTCAGTGCCCCAGAAGTTGTAGAAAAATCAGATTAGTACAATATGTGTCAAAACAAATTACCAGTTTAAATTGCACTGCCAGAAGTTGTAGAAAAATCAGATTAGTACATATGGTTCAGAGCCATTATAGTCACTGCCCAGAAGTTGTGAGAAAGTGATTGCAGATAATTACAAATTTATTGCGACGGACATTGGTGGTGATTCGATACTGGGGTGTGCAGAGATGAAGAGCGGTGGAAGCGATGAAGGTTCGAGGAAGGGACAAAGTAGGTGAAGGAGATCAGACATCAATGAGACTTGAGACACATTAGGAGGAGAGGGTGGATGGACCAACAAAGATTTTCTTTGTTTCTTCTTGGGGACAGGAGTACCATGCATGGACCGACTTCTCTGTGTCCGCCTTGAGCTAGTTGACCGTGGCCTTGACCCAAAAAAGAGTGAATGTGGGTCACCGCTCTCATGCTCGGTGGTGGCAGTGGCGGTGGAAGTGTTGGCAGTGCTCTGAGTACCACAAGGGTTGGCGGTGTTCCAAGGAGGAGAAGTGGGTGCCCTTGAAATTGATTGTTGCTGACTGGTGGCGGTACTCATACTCATAGGATCAGTGGGTGCTGTGGCCTCAAATTGTTGACGACTGGTGGCGGTACTCCAAGGAGGAGAAGTGGGTGCCCTTGAAATTGATTGTTGCTGACTGGTGGCGGTACTCATACTCATAGGATCAGTGGGTGCTGTGGCCGCAAATTGTTGACGGCTGGTGGCGGTACTCCAAGGAGGAGAAGTGGGTGCCCTTGAAATTGATTGTTGCTGACTGGTGGCGGTACTCATACTCATAGGATCAGTGGGTGCTGTGGCCGCAAATTGTTGACGACTGGTGGCGGTACTCCAAGGAGGAGAAGTGGGTGCCCTTGAAATTGATTGTTGCTGACTGGTGGCGGTACTCATACTCATAGGATCAGTGGGTGCTGTGGCGCAAATTGTTGACGACTGGTGGCGGTACTCCTAGAAGGAGAAGTGTGTGCGGTAACAATAAATGTTTGCTGAGTGCTGGCAGTACTCCTAGAAGGAAGGCAGATTAGGGTGGCGGTGACAAATGGTTGCTGACTGCTGGCAGTACTCCTAGAAGGAGAAGTGGGTGCGGTGGCCCAAGCAGGTACTGCGGTGGCTTGAGTCCATGACTGTGGACCAGTGTCTGTGGGGGTGTTGCTCCACACAGGAGCAGCGCTTGCCATGGTGGTGGCGACGGTGGAGTGTCCAACAGTACTCGGACTTGTGGTGGTGTAGTGGTGACTCGGAATGCTGGTGGCCGTGCAGTGGTATGCAGCAGAAGTCGGTAGTGATGTGTGGCGAATTAGTGGTGGCACTGTTGGATATGCAACCACTGACTGCTGCACGTACCGATTCTGCTGCATAGCCTGCAAGTAAGCAGTGTTGCAGGCCTGCATCACACTCAGCTGTTGCTCAGGACTAAGGTGTTCCGCCATGCCCCGTTCAATTTTACTGAAAAAATGGTGCGCTGGGCTGTTGAGGTCGGCCTCCAGGCGATCAAGACGCTGTTCGACACTGTTGAAGCGGTGATCCATGTGGGTAAAACCACGTTCCATAAGTGAAAAACCGCTCCCAACTGAGCCTCCAAGCGTCTTCATATTGCCTTGAAAGGCCTCGCTCAAGTGAACAAACTCGGGCAAGACATTCCTCTCCATGGCCCTCTGCCGCTGGCGGGAAGTGCCCGCATAACCAGTGGCAGAGACCTGGGAGAGGGGAAGACCTGATGGACCAGCTTCCTGGTCACCAGCTGTCCATGTTGCTGACCTGCAAGTTGCTTCCAGGCTGTCGCATGGCTGGGACGAGTCCAAGGTCGTCCGAGGAAGGACCGCTTCAGGGACAGGCTGCATGGTGCTGCTCCAGGTGCTGTGGAAAGAAAACAAAACCATTACTATAATGCTTTAACAAGAAGCATCAGCTGTGGAAAAAAAAAAAAAAAAACATAAAAATTAAAAAATTAACAAAAAAAAAAAAACTTACGCTCTGCTGGCAAGGACCGGTCTCAGGAACGCCAACTCGCGATAGTAGCGATATTTCTTTCTGGGCCTTGCTGCAGAACCACTGCGAACCTGTCCCACTGCTCGAACATCAGTGTTGAAGCGGTCCTTCATCGAGCGCCATCGTGTGCGGACTTTGTTCACTGTTGAGAAAAAGAAAAAAACAATTATACAATGCAGTCAGGGCAAAATCAGTCTCAACACACATACCTGAATGAAAATGTCAAACTGTCAATGCAGCATTATAAAAAGCTATACAATACACAGGATAGTCACTGTAGACCCAGATGAAACTGTTGTGTTTGGTGTTAGAATATATCCACCAGCAAAAACAACAATAGTATCTGGAACAACAGTGACTAGGCAATAAAAAAACCAATAGAATGCACAACACATAGCTCAAGAATCACCAAGGCAGACACCGTTGAACCACATGACACTGTTGTGTTTGCTGTTAGAATATATCCACCAGCAAAAACAACAATAGCATCTGGAACAACAGTGACTAGGCAATAAAAAAACCAATAGAATGCACAACACATAGCTGAAGAAACCACAGGTCAGTGACTGTTGACCCAGATGAAACTGTTGTGTTTGCTGTTAGAATATATCCACCAGCAAAAACAACAATAGCATCTGGAACAACAGTGACTAGGCAATAAAAAAACCAATAGAATGCACAACACATAGCTGAAGAAACCACAGGTCAGTGACTGTTGACCCCGATGAAACTGTTGTGTTTGCTGTTAGAATATATCCACCAGCAAAAACAACAATAGCATCTGGAACAACAGTGACTAGGCAATAAAAAAACCAATAGAATGCACAACACATAGCTGAAGAAACCACAGGTCAGTGACTGTTGACCCAGATGAAACTGTTGTGTTTGCTGTTAGAATATATCCACCAGCAAAAACAACAATAGCATCTGGAACAACAGTGACTAGGCAATAAAAAAACCAATAGAATGCACAACACATAGCTGAAGAAACCACAGGTCAGTGACTGTTGACCCAGATAAAACTGTTGTGTTTGCTGTTAGAATATATCCACCAGCAAAAACAACAATAGCATCTGGAACAACAGTGACTAGGCAATAAAAAAACCAATAGAATGCACAACACATAGCTCAAGAATCACCAAGGCAGACACCGTTGAACCACATGACACTGTTGTGTTTGCTGTTAGAATATATCCACCAGCAAAAACAACAATAGCATCTGGAACAACAGTGACTAGGCAATAAAAAAAACAATAGAATGCACAACACATAGCTCAAGAATCACCAAGGCAGACACTGTTGAACCACATGACACTGTTGTTTTTGCTGGTAGAATATTTCTACCAGCAAAAACAACAGTACAATGAGCAACAAGAGTGACTGGCCAATAAAAAGATCAATAGAATGCACAACACATAGCTCAAGAATCACCAAGGCAGACACTGTTGAACCACATGACACTGTTGTTTTTGCTGGTAGAATATTTCTACCAGCAAAAACAACAGTACAATGAGCAACAAGAGTGACTGGCCAAGAAAAGATCAATAGAATGCACAACACATAGCTCAAGAATCACCAAGGCAGACACTGTTGAACCACATGACACTGTTGTTTTTACTGGTAGAATATTTCTACCAGAAAAAAACAACAGTACAATGAGGAACAAGAGTGACTAGGCAATAAAAAAACCAATAGAATGCACAACACATAGCTCAAGAATCACCAAGGCAGACGCTGTTGAACCACATGACACTGTTGTTTTTGCTGGTAGAATATTTCTACCAGCAAAAACAACAGTACAATGAGCAACAAGAGTGACTGGCCAATAAAAAGATCAATAGAATACACAACACATAGCTCAAGAATCACCAAGGCAGACACTGTTGAACCACATGACACTGTTGTTTTTGCTGGTAGAATATCTCTACCAGCAAAAACAACAGTACAATGAGGAACAAGAGTGACTAGGCAATAAAAAAAACAATAGAATGCACAACACATAGCTCAAGAATCACCAAGGCAGACACTGTTGAACCACATGACACTGTTGTTTTTGCTGTAGAATATTTCCACCAGCAAAAACAACAGTACAATGAGCAACAAGAGTGACTGGCCAAGAAAAAGATCAATAGAATGCACAACACATAGCTCAAGAATCACCAAGGCAGACACTGTTGAACCACATGACACTGTTGTTTTTGCTGGTAGAATATTTCTACCAGAAAAAAACAACAGTACAATGAGGAACAAGAGTGACTAGGCAATAAAAAAAACAATAGAATGCACAACACATAGCTCAAGAATCACCAAGGCAGACACTGTTGAACCACATGACACTGTTGTTTTTGCTGGTAGAATATTTCTACCAGCAAAAACAACAGTACAATGAGCAACAAGAGTGACTGGCCAAGAAAAAGATCAATAGAATGCACAACACATAGCTCAAGAATCACCAAGGCAGACACTGTTGAACCACATGACACTGTTGTTTTTGCTGGTAGAATATTTCTACCAGCAAAAACAACAGTACAATGAGCAACAAGAGTGACTGGCCAATAAAAAGATCAATAGAATGCACAACACATAGCTCAAGAATCACCAAGGCAGACACTGTTGAACCACATGACACTGTTGTTTTTGCTGGTAGAATATTTCTACCAGCAAAAACAACAGTACAATGAGGAACAAGAGTGACTGGCCAATAAAAAGATCAATAGAATGCACAACACATAGCTCAAGAATCACCAAGGCAGACACTGTTGAACCACATGACACTGTTGTTTTTGCTGGTAGAATATTTCTACTAGCAAAAACAACAGTACAATGAGCAACAAGAGTGACTGGCCAATAAAAAGATCAATAGAATGCACAACACATAGCTCAAGAATCACCAAGGCAGACACTGTTGAACCACATGACACTGTTGTTTTTACTGGTAGAATATTTCTACCAGAAAAAACAACAGTACAATGAGGAACAAGAGTGACTAGGCAATAAAAAAACCAATAGAATGCACAACACATAGCTCAAGAATCACCAAGGCAGACACTGTTGAACCACATGACACTGTTGTTTTTGCTGGTAGAATATTTCTACCAGCAAAAACAACAGTACAATGAGCAACAAGAGTGACTGGCCAATAAAAAGATCAATAGAATACACAACACATAGCTCAAGAATCACCAAGGCAGACACTGTTGAACCACATGACACTGTTGTTTTTGCTGGTAGAATATTTCTACCAGCAAAAACAACAGTACAATGAGGAACAAGAGTGACTAGGCAATAAAAAAAAACAATAGAATGCACAACACATAGCTCAAGAATTACCAAGGCAGACACTGTTGAACCACATGACACTGTTGTTTTTGCTGGTAGAATATTTCCACCAGCAAAAACAACAGTACAATGAGCAACAAGAGTGACTGGCCAAGAAAAAGATCAATAGAATGCACAACACATAGCTCAAGAATCACCAAGGCAGACACTGTTGAACCACATGACCACTGTTGTTTTTGCTGGTAGAATATTTCTACCAGAAAAAAACAACAGTACAATGAGGAACAAGAGTGACTAGGCAATAAAAAAACCAATAGAATGCACAACACATAGCTCAAGAATCACCAAGGCAGACACTGTTGAACCACATGACACTGTTGTTTTTGCTGGTAGAATATTTCTACCAGCAAAAACAACAGTACAATGAGCAACAAGAGTGACTGGCCAATAAAAAGATCAATAGAATGCACAACACATAGCTCAAGAATCACCAAGGCAGACACTGTTGAACCACATGACACTGTTGTTTTTGCTGGTAGAATATTTCTACCAGCAAAAACAACAGTACAATGAGGAACAAGAGTGACTGGCCAATAAAAAGATCAATAGAATGCACAACACATAGCTCAAGAATCACCAAGGCAGACACTGTTGAACCACATGACACTGTTGTTTTTGCTGGTAGAATATTTCTACTAGCAAAAACAACAGTACAATGAGCAACAAGAGTGACTGGCCAATAAAAAGATCAATAGAATGCACAACACATATCTCAAGAATCACCAAGGCAGACACTGTTGAACCACATGACACTGTTGTTTTTGCTGGTAGAATATTTCTACCAGCAATAACAACAGTACAATGAGGAACAAGAGTGACTGGCCAATAAAAAGATCAATAGAATGCATCAGGAACAACAGTGAGCAGTACAGAGAATGAAAATACTTACTAAACGCCTTTTTCAGGTTTGGAGAGGCGCTGTCCCAGCCATCCATCAACGCTGCGGCCACCTCGTTCCATAGACGCCGGGTCACCACATTGTCCTTGTACTGCGGATCACGGCTGTCCCACAACGGGACACGTTCATGGACCTGGCAGATGAGGGCCTCGTTGTCCACATACAGGTCGTCGTCGCATTGTGAAACCTAGAAGAAACAAAATAAAAATTACAATCTTGTATATTTTTTATAAAGAAAATAACAATAGGAGTACAAAAGAAAAATACATTAAAAGGCTATATACTTACATTCCGTCTGGCCACCGGGACTTGACTTGGCTGCGACTGCTCCTGAGACTCCTTAATGGCCGTGTCCGACGATGATGTCTGAAAAAGGAACAAAATTAGGACATTTGTAGATTCAGCAGCTATACTTACCCAAAGGCAGGAAGATACTCACATCATGCTCTGCTTCCGCCAGTTCTTGCCGGGATGGTGAATATTCGGATCCAGAAGACATGCTGAAAAAATCAAAAATAATGATGAGCACATATTACATATAAGGACAGCCTGTCATTTGTTTAAAGAATACTCACATTCTTGCACTTTGGATCGGTCTTGAGTCCAGGCACAGTGTCTCCAGTCAATATCCAGGCTGTGTATGGGTCCAAGGTGGATCTTCCAGTCTCCAGGTCCAGTCTCCAGGCAGTGTATGGGTCCAAGATGGATCGTCCAGTATCCAGCTCCAGTCTCCAGGCAGTGTAGTATGGTGCACGCTGTTTGCAGGCCTTTTTATAGGGATCCAGGCTGTATCTTCAGGTCTCTTTATCAGCAGGCAGTCTCCAGGCAGACTGAGTAGGGGTCTGTGTGGCACTGACACCTTCCTTTATCTATACTCCTTTATCTAGACTCCTCACAAACAATGTATCTTGTCTAGGTGGTAATTGGACAAGTGTCTAGACATTGTTTACTAAAAAATCGCTTGCGCACACAAGCGCTGACAAGCGCACAGCCACGCGCATGCCAGCGCCCACATAGACGGCAATGATATTTTTATGCGCATAGCGTGCGCACACGTGCGCACGCGCCTTTTTAAATTGGTGTGCTGAAAAAAAAATGCAACATGTAGCGTCTAGCGCGTCTGGGCGCACACCTGGAAAATGCGCAGCGCACGCCAAACGCTAATGAGCGCGTGCAAGCGCAAGACACTGCGCCCGCCATGTTAATGATAGGGGAACATTGCGCATGCGACCAATAGCACACGATGCGCAGCGCTAAAAAACGCAAGTGTGAAAGTAGCCTTATCTCTGTGGTTGTAACAAAAACTTGTGACTGGGCATATGAGATCAGACAAGCCAGTACACTAACAGACATCGGTTGTGTGCTCTTGTCTCTGATCGATTTACTTTCTGATTTGATCAAAACTGGCAAATGTGAAACCTTTTGAGTTTCTCCTAAAACTTTCCATACAAGTTTCCTCATCATTATATGGTGCCAAAAACCCGGATTGTCAGAACTGGACCTCCTTTTGACCTGACAGATGAATGGTACAATCCCCACCTCTGCTGGCTGTCTTGTATGCTGCAATATATCCTAATGGTATGCGCTCCATACTTCTGCTTGCTGTCATCCGCTGCTTTACCATCTTGCTGCATTTTTTAATGTGCCTGCTAAAGCTTTGATATAATTCATATATTGCACTATATTTAATACTTACTGCATTATATCTGTGTGACTGGGGCCTCTCTAGATCTTATCAAGTGGAAGGTGCTAGAGCATATAGATGTAGCCAGGTCTAGTGCCTTTGATGATCTAACCACCCCCTGGTGTGCTGGCCCCAGCTGCCAAATTATCCCAAACCAGCTCCCACAATCCATCTCTCCTGTCCCTGTAGTGTGGGCTATATATTTAGGAGTAGTCTAAGGGGCGCACGCAGTGTGGGGTGCGCACGCATCCCAGAAAGCAAAGCATCACAGAAGATAAGCATCATGTGAACGGCAGTTATCCATGGCAGTTAATCAGGGCAGGAATCAGGTAACCCACACCTTGCTTTCCCTTTTCACCATGTACTTTATTGCTATCCTCCTGTGTTCCCTTGCCATCCAAATTCACCACCCCATCCCCCCTCCATCACGACTCATACACATCAGCCCATCTATACTTCCCTCTCCCATGTACAGCGCCCATGCACTTCTCACCTTCTTGAAAAACCTCAGCCCATCAAAAGTCAAAAAAATGACTTACAATTCCAACAACTACTTGCTCTTTATCTTCCTACTCCTACTGATTTCAGGGGACATCTCCCCCAACACTGGTCCACCATCCCCCAACCTCAACCCCTACCCTACCTCATATCGAAACCATAATAATCTTACTACTATTACTTGCACTCCCTCATCTCCTTCTTTTTATTGTGCCCTCTGGCATCCACGGTCTGTATGCAACAAGCTTCCCTTCCTGCATAACTACTTTCTGAACAACACTCTTCATCTGTTGGCCCTCACTGAAACATGGATTCAGGATTCTGACACTGTCTCCCCTGCTGCCATTTCCTATGGTGGCTTACAGTTCTCCAATTCCCCGAGACCCGCAAACAGACATGGTGGTGGAGTCGGCATACTCCTGTCCCCACAATGCACTTTCCAGGTCATCCCCCTATTCCATCACTCTCATTCCCTTCTTTTGAGGTCCACACCATCAGGCTCTTCCGTCCCCTCTCGCTCAGAGTAGCGGTCATATATCAGCCCCAAGGCTCGCCCACCCAGTTCCTTGACCACTTCTCAGCCTGGCTACTGAACTTCATGTCCTCAGAACTACCAACCCTTATCCTTGGAGACTTCAACATCCCCATTAACAGCACTACTTCCACATCTGCATCTCAGCTTCTATTACTAACCACTTCTCTAGGCCTCTCACAGCTTTCAACCTCTGAGACACACAAGGACGGTAACACCCTTTACCTGGTCTTTGTCCAGCTCTGTTCAATCTCCCACCTAAATAACTCACCGCTTCCACTCTCTGACCACAGCATTCTCTGTTGTGAATGGGTTTGAGATGAGTTCTGAGCAGAGGCTTCCTCTGGTGGTTACAAGCGGTGCTGGTCTGTCCAGTGAAGATTGTGAGGATTGGGAATCAGGTGTTACTGACTGGTCTTATATAAGGGAGTCACCTTCCCATCAGGGTTGCCGGTGATCAATTGTTCTGGTCTCAATCCTTGAATCCTGTTTCCCTTGTAGCCTGCTGTGTCGTGTCTGCATCTCCTGCTATCAGATAAGACATTTTCTTCTTTTTGTTTTTGTGCTAGATTTTTGCATTTTGTCCTGCACTTCTGTGGGGGCCTTCAGGGTCCCCTCCGGGGGCTTTTGCCCTCTCAGTTTAGTTCAGCCACTGATGTTTGTACTTTTGCTTTTTCCAGTTTTTTCAGTGGCTGCTGTTTTGATTTTGTTACACCAGAGAACTAATTTAGGTGGTAGAGGTCGTGTGATCTCAGGTGTTTTTGAAATTAGTAGAGTTGGTGCTTTTCAGGGTTTTCTGGGATTGCAGTAAGTACCCTTTCCTATCCTTTTCTATTTAGTTAGTTTGGGCCCCAGCGTTTGCTCATACTATTTTCTTTCTGTGTCAGTATTTCTTCTTGTCTAACCGCCATTACATGTTTGGGGGCTTTCTATTATCTTTGGGGTTCTGCTCCGGGGCAGATAGCTTTCCTATTTCTATCTTTAGGTGTAATTAGTTTCTCAGGCTGTGACGAGGCGTTCCTAGGACCCACCTGCCTTAGGAACGCATCCAACTGGCTGCCCTGCTACAAATCATAACAGTATCACCGGCCAAAGCTTTAATATTGTATGGTACTCACAGAAGGGAAAAATATTGTGAAAGAAAAAAAAAAAGGTTGTCAGAGTTGTCAGAGATATTTTTCTGTTTGTTGCATTTTTTTTTTCCCTCTGTATCTCTGGGTGCTGGGGAGGATCTTTTCTCTCAATGGAGTTTGCACAGTTGTCTGGCCGTGTGGATCAGCTTGCCACTGAGGTTCGGAGTATTGCTGCATATCTTGCTGGGTTGCCTGTTGTGGAACCTAGGATCCCCATGCCAGATTTGTTTTTAGGGGATCGAGCTAAGTTTCAGAATTTCAAAAATAATTGTAAATTGTTTTTTGCCTTAAAATCGAAGTCCTCAGGGAACGCAGCGCAGCAGGTTCAAATTGTCATCTCTCTCCTGCGCGGCGATCCTCAGGATTGGGCTTTTTCCCTGACACCTGGGGATCCTGTTTTGAGTGATGTTGATGCATTTTTTCAGGCTTTGGGTTTTTGTACGATGAGCCTAATGTCACTGATCAAGCTGAAAAAGCCTTGTTGGCATTAAATCAGGGGCTTGATGACGCTGAGTTATACTTTCAGAGATTCCGTAGGTGGGCAGTCCTGACCAAGTGGAATGACGACGCTTTGGCGGCCCTTTTCCGGAAGGGTCTGTCAGATAATGTAAAGGATGTTATGGTGGGATTCCCTGTCCTCTCTGGTCTCAATGATTCTATGTCATTAGCGATTCAAATTGACAGACGTTTGCGTGAGAGGAGAAGTATGCGTGGAATAGTGTTGCCTTGTGAACCTGCTTCTGAATCCATGCAGTGTGATAGAGTGGTGTCTGGGGCACAGCGTCATGAGTTTCGAAAGCGCAATGGGTTATGTTTCTACTGTGGTGATGCCTCTCATGCTATTTCAGTCTGCCCTAAGCGGGGAAGACGTTTTGCACGCTCAGTTGTCTTGGGTAATGTTCAGACTAAGTTTTTATTAACTGTCACTCTGATATGCTCTCTGTCCTCATTTTCTGCTCAGGCTTTCGTTGATTCTGGAGCAGCTATTAACCTGATGGATTATGATTTTGCTAAACGTTGTGGGTTTCCCTTGATACCCCTACAGAAGTCTATTCCCCTACTGGGGATCGATTCTACCCCTTTGGCTGAGAATAAACCTCAGTTCTCTACTCAGGTGATAATGAGGGTTGAACATGATCACCAGGAGTGCTGCAAATTTTTGGTTCTGTATAATCTGCATGATATTATCGTACTGGGTTTCCCTTGGTTACAGTCTCATAATCCTGTTTTGGATTGGAAATCTGTGTCTGTAACCAGTTGGGGCTGCCAATGTGTTAATACCAACACTCCTGTTTTTTCTGCCTCTCCCCAGGCTCAGGATGTTCCTGACTTTTTGATTGATTTTTCTGATGTGTTTAGCGAAAGTAAATCTGCATCCTTGCCTCCCCATAGGAGCTATGACTGCGCTATTGAATTAGTGCCGGGTAGTAAATTCCCTAAAGGTCGCCTTTTTAACTTGTCTGTACCTGAACATGACGCTATGCGGTCTTATATCAAGGAATCATTGGAGAAGGGTCATATCAGACCATCCTCTTCACCCTTAGGTGCCGGTTTTTTCTTTGTGGCCAAAAAGGATGGTTCATTAAGGCCGTGTATTGATTATCGTCTTTTGAACAATATTACTGTGAAATATCAATATCCGTTACCCTTGATTTCTGACCTGTTTTCCAGGGTGAAAAACGCTACTTGGTTTACCAAGCTTGACCTCAGGGGGCGTATAACCTTATTCGCATTAAGCACGGGGATGAATGGAAGACGGCATTCAATACCCCTGAAAGGCATTTTGAGTACCTAGTGATGCCCTTTGGGCTCACTAATGCTCCTTCCGTCTTCCAGTCCCTCATGAATGACATTTTCAGGGATTTTGTGGACAAATTTCTGATTGTTTATTTGGATGATATCTTGATTTTTTCTAATGACTGGGACTCTCATGTGAAACATGTTCGAACTGTATTCCAGATTTTGAGAGAGAATGCTCTGTATGTGAAGGGATCAAAGTGTCTTTTTGGCATACAGAGGATCTCATTTCTGGGATTCATTTTGTCCCCATCTGTTATTGAAATGGACCCGGTCAAGGTTCAGGCCATCTGTGATTGGGTCCAACCTACTTCATTAAAGGCTCTTCAAAGATTTTTGGGTTTTGCCAATTTTTATCGTAAATTTATTGGTAATTTCTCGGTTATTGTTAAACCATTAACTGATTTGACCAAAAAGGGTTCTGATGTGGTGAATTGGCCTCCTGAGGCAGTCTCTGCATTTCAGGAACTTAAGCAAAGATTCACTTCTGCTCCTGTTCTACGGCAGCCTGATGTTTCTCTGCCATTTCAGGTGGAGGTTGATGCCTCTGAAATTGGGGCAGGTGCCGTTTTGTCCCAAAAAGATCCAGAGACCTCTAAAAGTAACCCTTGTGCCTTTTTCTCTCGAAAATTTTCTCCTACTGAACGTAATTATGACGTGGGTAATCGGGAGTTATTGGCCATGAAGTGGGCTTTTGAAGAGTGGAGACATTGGCTGGAGGGAGCCAAACATCAGGTGGTGGTCCTTACGGACCATAAGAATCTGGTTTATCTGGAATCTGCCAAGCGACTCAATCCTAGACAGGCCAGGTGGGCCTTGTTTTTCACACGTTTTAATTTTGTGGTTTCCTTTCTTCCTGGCACTAAGAATGTTAAGGCGGATGCCCTCTCGAGGAGTTTCCTTGCGGACTCTCCTGAGTTATCTGATCCTTCTGTTATTTTGAAAGAGGGTGTAGTTCTTTCCGCCATCTCGCCCAATTTGAGATTTGCTCTGGAGGGGTGTCAGGAGGATAGGCCCGAGTGCTGCCCTGTTGGAAAATTGTTTGTCCCGGACCAGTGGAAAAAGAGTGTGATGTCTGAGATTCATTGTTCCGCATTGGCTGGGCATCCCGGAATTTTTGGTACCAGAGACTTGGTTAGTCGGTCCTTTTGGTGGCCTACCTTGTCTCGTGATGTCAGGGAATTTGTGCAGTCCTGCGGGACTTGCTCTCGCTCCAAGCCTTGCTCTCGCTCTAGTGGTTTGTTGATGCCATTGCCTGTGCCCAAGAGACCATGGACCCATATCTCTATGGATTTCATTTCCGACCTTCCTGTTTCTCAGAGAATGACCACCATCTGGATAATTTGTGATAGGTTTTCCAAAATGATACATCTTGTGCCATTACCTAAGTTGCCTTCCTCCTCTGAATTGGTGCCGTTGTTCCTTCAGCACGTGGTTCGTTTACACGGCATTCCTGAGAACATTGTGTCTGACAGAGGAGTCCAGTTTGTTTCCAGATTTTGGAGGACTTTTTGTTCTAAACTGGGTGTTCAATTGTCTTTCTCCTCGGCATTTCATCCTCAGACCAATGGTCAAACTGAGAGAACAAACCAGACATTGGAGGCTTATCTAAGATGCTTTGTGTCTGCTGATCAGGATGACTGGGTCTCTTTTTTGCCTTTGGCTGAGTTTGCTCTTAATAATAGGGCTAGCTCTGCCACTTTGATGTCTCTGTTTTTCTGTAATTCTGGGTTTCACCCTCGATTTTCTTCAGGACAGACGGAGGCTTCTGTCTGTCCAGGTGTTGACTCTGTTGTGGAGCGTATGCAACAGATTTGGGACCAGGTAGTGGAGAGGTTGTCCCTCTCTCAGGAGAAGGCCCAGCGGTTTGCTAACCGGCATAGGACTGATGGTCCTCGGTTTAAAGTAGGGGACTTGGTCTGGTTGTCCTCAAAAAATATTCCTATGAGAGTAGCATCTCCTAAATTTAAGCCTAGGTTCATTGGACCTTATAAGATCATGGAGATTATTAATCCTGTTTCTTTTCGTTTGCTTCTTCCAGGGACATTTAAGATCCATAACGTGTTCCACAAGTCCTTGTTGAAGAGGTTTGTTGAGCCAGTGGTTCCTGCTGCTGTGCCTCCTGACCCTGTTTTGGTTGAGGGCAATCTGGAGTATGTGGTTGAGAAAATATTAGATTCTCGTTTTTCTAGACGGAAACTCCAGTATTTGGTTAAATGGAGAGGTTATGGTCAGGAAGACAATTCTTGGGTGTTTGCTTCGGACATCCATGCTAGGAGACTTATCCGTGCGTATCATGGAACTCATCCTGACCGACCTGGTTGCTCAAATGAGGTTCGGTGACCCCTCCTCAAGGGGGGGGTACTGTTGTGAATGGTTTGAGATGAGTTCTGAGCAAAGGCTTCCTCTGGTGGTTACAAGCGGTGCTGGTCTGTCCAGTGAAGATTGTGAGGATTGGGAATCAGGTGTTACTGACTGGTCTTATATAAGGGAGTCACCTTCCCATCAGGGTTGCCGGTGATCAATTGTTCTGGTCTCAATCCTTGAATCCTGTTTCCCTTGTAGCCTGCTGTGTCGTGTCTGCATCTCCTGCTATCAGATAAGACATTTTCTTCTTTTTGTTTTTGTGCTAGATTTTTGCACTTTGTCCTGCACTTCTGTAGGGGCCTTCAGGGTCCCCTCCGGGGGCTTTTGCCCTCTCAGTTTAGTTCAGCCACTGATGTTTGTACTTTTGCTTTTTCCAGTTTTTTCAGTGGCTGCTGTTTTGATTTTGTTACACCAGAGAACTAATTTAGGTGGTAGAGGTCGTGTGATCTCAGGTGTTTTTGAAATTAGTAGAGTTGGTGCTTTTCAGGGTTTTCTGGGATTGCAGTAAGTACCCTTCCTATCCTTTTCTATTTAGTTAGTTTGGGCCCCAGCGTTTGCTCATACTATTTTCTTTCTGTGTCAGTATTTCCTCTTGTCTAACCGCCATTACATGTTTGGGGGCTTTCTATTATCTTTGGGGTTCTGCTCCGGGGCAGATAGCTTTCCTATTTCTATCTTTAGGTGTAATTAGTTTCTCAGGCTGTGACGAGGCAAACGAAAAAATAGGAACAGCATCCAATCCAGGTGAAGTATAACAAGTCTTTATTCAGCCACCATAAAATACGACGTTTCGGCCATTTTCAGGCCTTTATCAAGTAATGGCCGAAACGTCGTATTTTATGGTGGCTGAATAAAGACTTGTTATACTTCACCTGGATTGGATGCTGTTCCTATTTTTTCGTTGGACTGTTGTTCATTTGGATCCGTGAACGCCTGAACGTGCATCCGTGCTAACTCCCGAGTGCTGTCAGCTGCTTGAAGGCTGTGACGAGGCGTCTAGGACCAACGTAGGAACGCTCCACGGCTGCCTCTAGTTGTGGTGGTTAGTCAGGGTACTGCAATCTCATAGATTCCAACTGCTCTGGTGTATTGCCTTTTTACCTGCACTCCTCAGCTACCAAATCATAACAATTCTCTCCTTCACGCTCACAAATCCTGGACCACCCCAAAGCACTCCTACCTACCACACATTCAGAAATCTACAAGCCATTAACATTCAGACACTTTCAGACTCCCTACACTCATCGCTGTCCCCAATCTCCTCTTTTTCCTGTCCTGATCTGGCTGTTCATCACTACAATGACACTCTTAAGCCCGGGTCTCACATAGCGATACACCAGCGATCCTGACAAAGATCAGGATCGCTGGTGTATCGCTACATGATCGCTGCTGAGCTGCCACACAGGCAGCTCAGGGCAGCGATCAGCACAGGGACACTGCGGGTAACATCGCTTAGTTACCCGCAGTGTACCTTGGATACCAGTGCCCTGATGCAGGGAGCTGGTAACCAAGGTACACGTCGGGTTTCCAGGCGCTGCGCGGTGCCTGGAAACCCGACGTGTACCTTGGTTACCAGCTCCCTGCATCAGGGCGCTGGTATCCAAGGTACACAGCGGGTTTCCAGGCACAGCCCCACGCCTGGAAACACGCTGTGTACCTTGGTTACCAGCGGATTGCTGGTCTCCCGCCTGTCACACGCAGCGATGCGTGCCTGTCAGCGGGAGACCAGCGATCAAAAAAATGTCCTGACATTTCTGACACGACCAGTGATTCACAGCAGGGGCCTGATCGCTGGTACGTGTCAGAAATAGCGAGATCGCTGCTGAGATCGCTGTTTAGCAGCGATCTCGGTAGCGATCTTGCTATGTGAGACGGGCCCTTTAGAAGCACCCTTGACCAAGTAGCGCCGCTCACACTCAGAACTTCAAAAAACACAGTAAAACAGCCCTGGCTCACATTGCAAACTCAACTTCTCCAGCGATGCTCTAGGAGTGCTGAACGCCTTTGGAGAAAAACCCGCAAACCAGAAGACTTCATCCACTTTAAATTTATGTTAAGAACTTATAACGCTGTCCTTCACCTCGCCAAACAGACCTACTTCACCACCCTGATCTCCTCACTAGCCAACAACCCCAAGAAACTTTTTGACACTTTTCACTCCCTCCTCAGGCCAAAAGGACAAGCTCCCATCACAGACATTTATGCTGATAACCTGGCCTCCCACTTTATAGAAAAAATAGATACTATCCGTCAGTAAATCGGCTCTCAACCACCAAGTGCTGTGACTCCCATCCCTCCATGCATTTCCCCTGGCTCACTTTCCACATTTGATCCCATCACAGAAGAAGTCTCCAGACTCCTCTCTTCCTCTCGTCCGACAACATAATGTCACGCGGTCTTATGATATGTGTACGATGTCAGTAAACTATTCTTAAAAGAACAACACTCTATACAACATATAGATTAGCAACATCAGCATGTAAATATAGAATAGATTTACCTGACACGATATCCGTTGAACTCAGGGTTAATCTTGAGGACTTGATACACTGTCACAGGAAAGAGGAGGACCGGGGGTCTAACCTGACCCTAAACTGGGGTCCTAACTAATCCCTCACCTTGGAGGTACTGATAATGGTTCAGAGGTCCAAGTCTCCAGCCTAACCCTGTCTCCTATCAGTCCCTGAACCCTGTAATCAGTCCTAAGAAGGATTCTGATTACCACCAAAGGGATATGGGCTGATCTCTGCTAAATACACAGATTAGACATATAAGACAGACTGGAGAAAACACAGACTTGCATACACACTCAAACACAGAAGGAACATAAATGATCTGGGATATTAAACTCTAAGCAAGGTGAGCTTAAACAACTAAGGAGCTCTTTAACTTAAGTCTATACAGATACAATCCTATCTGTGGTCTGCATGAAGAATTTCACTGGCAACTCCCAACACAGACAACCAGAGATTTAAAGGAAACCAATCAACAAATAATTGCAGCCGGGAGAAACTGCACCCAGTCCCAGAACTGAGCACAGACAGAATTAACTCCCTAACTGCCAAACACAAAGAAACAGCAACTCAGCTGTGAGAAGTCAGAATGTGCAACCGCGACGATCTTCGTGGCGATGCACACATGACAGTACCCCCCCTTCTACGAGGGGCCTCCGGACCCTCAGGGCCAGGTTTGCCCGGGTGAGTTCTGTGGAAGGTCCGCACCAAACGATCTGCGTTAATGTCAGACGCAGGAACCCACGTCCTCTCCTCTGGACCATACCCCTTCCAATGCACCAAGTACTGAAGGGACCGGCCATTCAGACGTGAGTCAATGATCTTTGACACTTGAAACTCCAAGTTACCATTGACCACCACTGGAGGAGGAGGTAGAGGTGATGGTATGACTGGTGCCACGTACCTCTTAAGTAATGACTTGTGGAACACATTGTGGATTTTAAACGTAGGAGGGAGGTCCAGACGAAATGCCACAGGATTAATTATGGAACTGATCCTGTACGGCCCGATGAATCTGGGGCCCAGCTTCCAGGAGGGAACTTTAAGTTTTATATTCCTGGTAGACAACCATACCAGATCGTTCACATTAAGATCTGGACCAGAAACTCTCCTCCTATCAGCCATACGTTTATAACGGTTCCCCATAGCACTCAGATTATTCAATACACCTCTCCACACTGAAGCAAGTGACGACGAGAAACGCTCCTCCTCAGGAACCCCAGAAGGGCCCCCCCCATTGAATGTACAAAACTGGGGATGAAAACCATATGCCCCAAAAAACGGGGACTTACCAGTGGACTCGCTCCGCCTGTTGTTAAGAGCGAACTCTGCCAGAGGCAAGAAAGAAGACCAGTCCTCCTGGTTCTCTGAGACAAAACACCGAAGATAAGTCTCTAGGCTTTGATTCAGACGCTCTGTCTGACCATTGGTCTGCGGATGAAAAGCCGAGGAAAATGACAATTGCATCCCCCGACGTAAACAAAATGCCCTCCAAAACTTGGACACAAACTGAGACCCCCTATCTGACACCACATCAGAAGGCAACCCATGAAGTCTCACAATCTCCCCAATGAACACCTGCGCCAGAGTTTTAGCATTAGGGAGGGCAGGAAGAGCAATGAAATGTGCCATCTTACTGAACCTGTCAACAACCACCAGTATGACAGTCTTCCCTGACGACTGAGGAAGGTCCGTGATGAAGTCCATAGACAAATGAGTCCATGGACGCTCGGAAGTTTCAAGGGTAAGAGGGTCCCAGACGGACGGGTATGAGGGGTCTTAGAGCGAGCACAAACCCCACAGGACGCGACAAAAGTTAAAACATCTTTATTAACGTTAGGCCACCAAAACCGGCGAGAAAGGAGATCTAAAGTAGCCTTACTCCCTGGATGTCCTGCTAAAGCAGAATTATGATGTGCCTCAATAACCTTTTGTCTCAACTGATTTGGGACAAACAGTCTCCCTGGAGGTCCTGCAGGGGCGTCCCTCTGAGCCTCTAACACCTCCTCCTCAAGCTCAGAACATACAGCCGACACTACCACCCCCTCCTGAAGGATGGGAATCGGGTCATCCATTTTCCCGGCCCCTGGGAAACTGCGAGACAAGGCATCCGCCTTAACATTCTTAGATCCAGGGCGATAAGTGACAACAAAATTAAACCTGGTAAAAAACAACGACCATCGAGCTTGTCTGGAATTCAGACGCTTAGCAGATTCCAAATACAGCAGGTTCTTGTGATCAGTAATGACGGTGACCGGGTGGACTGCCCCCTCCAAAAAGTGACGCCATTCTTCAAAAGCCAACTTAATGGCCAAAAGTTCCCTATTGCCGATATCATAATTCCTTTCGGCGGACGACAATTTTTTAGAAAAGAAAGCGCACGGATGCCATTTACCAGGGGACGGACCCTGGGACAATATTGCACCCACCCCTACGTCAGACGCGTCCACCTCCACAACGAACGGCTGTGATGCATCTGGTTGGATGAGAACGGGTGCCGAAGCAAAACATTTTTTCAAAGAGGAAAAAGCTTGGCAAGCTTTGTCCGACCATTTAGAAAAATCCGTCCCTTTTCTTGTCATGTCAGTGAGAGGTTTGACAACAGATGAGAAATTACAAATAAATTTCCGGTAGTAGTTAGCAAACCCCAGAAAACGCTGCAGAGCCTTAAGATCCTCTGGCTGATCCCATTCAAGCACTGCTCTCACCTTTTCAGGGTCCATACGGAAACCGGAGGCTGACACCAAGAAACCCAAAAACTGAAGTTCCTGTACGGCGAATACACACTTTTCCAGTTTGGCGTATAGTTTATTGTCTCGCAAGATCTGCAACACCTGTCTCACATGCTCCTGGTGAGACACAAGATCTGGTGAGTAAATTAAAATGTCATCCAAATATACGACCACAAACAGCCCCACCAGATGACGAAAAATGTCATTAACAAAATGTTGGAATACTGCTGGTGCAGTAGTCAGACCAAAAGGCATGACAAGGTTCTCATAATGTCCCTCCGGTGTGTTAAACGCCGTTTTCCACTCATCCCCCTCTTTTATCCTAATCAGATTATACGCCCCCCTGAGATCCAATTTAGAGAACCATTTGGCGCCAACAATTTGATTGAAGAGATCAGGAATCAGAGGGAGTGGATACGGATCTCGAACAGTAATCCGATTAAGTTCGCGGAAATCCAAGCAAGGGCGTAGGCCTCCATCTTTTTTCTTCACAAAGAAGAACCCCGCGGCCACTGGGGAAGATGAAGGTCTAATATGCCCTTTGGCCAGACTTTCCGAAATATAATCTTTCATAGCCTGCCTCTCAGGACCAGAAAGGTTATATAACCTAGCTTTAGGTAACTTAGCATCAGGAAGTAAATTAATAGAGCAGTCATACACACGATGAGGAGGCAACTCCTGACACCCCTCCTCAGAGAACACATCCCCAAAGTCCTCCAAAAAAGGAGGCAAAGTACTAGGCACGACCGCACTGATGACTGTGTTCATGCAGTTACTTTTGCAAAACTCCCCCCATTGGCTTATATCTCTGGACTGCCAATTAATCACAGGGTTATGTTTAACCAACCAAGGAAGTCCCAACACAATAGGAGTAGGTAGACCCTCCAACACATAACAAGATAATAGTTCCCTATGTATTGCCCCTACCCGAAGGTCAATGTTATGAACCTCATGAACAAAGCTACCTTGGCCGAGAGGCCTGGCGTCAATGGAGAATATAGGGATCGGTTTGACCAATACACTCAGATGCATACCTTGAGCCTGAGCAAACTGAGCGTCAACCAGATTAGCCCCGGACCCACTATCAAGAAGAACAGAAAATCTCTCCACTCTCGTACCAACCACCACCTCCACTGGTACAAGGAACTGAGAAGAACTAGCGGACGAAATACATACTCCCAGGTTGTCGTCCACCACACAACCTGGGATTAACAGTTTTCCGGCGACTTTTTGCTCAACAAGGCACGGGATGGACATCCCCCAACAAAATGTCCCTCTTTCCCGCAGAAGAAACACCTTCTAGTCCTGCGGCGTACCGCCAATCCCCTCCTACGAAATGATGTCCCTCCAACTGCATAGGCTCCTCCGAACAGACAAGGGGAACCTCAACATAAGGGACTTTAGTAGTAGGTGGAGTAACAACAGGGGGCGGAGTTACCTCGCACCTCTCCCGGAGCCGTCTATCAGTACGGATAGCTAGGGCCATAGCAGCCTCCAGTGATGGAGGAGAATCATACTGAGCCAAAACGTCCTTTAATTTGTCAGAAAGCCCATGACAAAACTGGCTCCTAAGAGCTGGGTCATTCCACTGAGTATCTGTGGCCCATCTACGGAACTCAGAAGCAAATTCCTCCGCCGGACGATCTCCCTGCTGTATCTTACGTAATTTTGTCTCAGCAAGAGAGACCCGATCTGGGTCATCATATACCAAACCCAGGGCAGTAAAAAATCGATCTACTGACTGTAGAGCCGGGGATCCCGGAGGAAGGGAGAAGGCCCAGGATTGAGGGTCCCCTTGTAGGAGCGAGATAACAATTCCCACTCTCTGCTCCTCACTCCCTGATGATCGAGGCCGAAGCCGAAAATACAATTTACATGCTTCCCTGAAGGTAAAAAATTTGTCTCGCCCACCAGTGAACCTGTCCGGGAGAGCTACTTTAGGTTCAAATCTGGTTTGCTCTGAGGGAGACAAAACTTTGGACTTAATGTCCGTCAGCTCCATGGATAATCCCTGCAACTGCAGAGCCAGCTGGGCTACTGGATCCATGGCAACAGGGAATAATTTTATAGGCCAGTGAAAATGTCACGCGGTCTTATGATATGTGTACGATGTCAGTAAACTATTCTTAAAAGAACAACACTCTATACAACATATAGATTAGCAACATCAGCATGTAAATATAGAATAGATTTACCTGACACGATATCCGTTGAACTCAGGGTTAATCTTGAGGACTTGATACACTGTCACAGGAAAGAGGAGGACCGGGGGTCTAACCTGACCCTAAACTGGGGTCCTAACTAATCCCTCACCTTGGAGGTACTGATAATGGTTCAGAGGTCCAAGTCTCCAGCCTAACCCTGTCTCCTATCAGTCCCTGAACCCTGTAATCAGTCCTAAGAAGGATTCTGATTACCACCAAAGGGATATGGGCTGATCTCTGCTAAATACACAGATTAGACATATAAGACAGACTGGAGAAAACACAGACTTGCATACACACTCAAACACAGAAGGAACATAAATGATCTGGGATATTAAACTCTAAGCAAGGTGAGCTTAAACAACTAAGGAGCTCTTTAACTTAAGTCTATACAGATACAATCCTATCTGTGGTCTGCATGAAGAATTTCACTGGCAACTCCCAACACAGACAACCAGAGATTTAAAGGAAACCAATCAACAAATAATTGCAGCCGGGAGAAACTGCACCCAGTCCCAGAACTGAGCACAGACAGAATTAACTCCCTAACTGCCAAACACAAAGAAACAGCAACTCAGCTGTGAGAAGTCAGAATGTGCAACCGCGACGATCTTCGTGGCGATGCACACATGACACATGCACTACCGACTCCATTCCCTCACATCTCCTCCAGTCTCTCTCTCCAGTTGTCACAAGTCACCTAACTACAATCTTTAATCTCTCACTCTCCTCTGGCATTTTCCCATCCTCCTTCAAACACTCCATCGTTACTCCATTACTAAAGAAACCCCCTCTTGACCCTTACTGCACAAACAACTACAGACCGGTCTCCAATCTCCCCTTCATCTCTAAACTTTTGTAGCGCCCAGTCTATTCCCGCCTTACCCGTTACCTTTCCACTCACTCCCTTCTAGACCCTTCACAGTGCGGCTTCCGACCCCTACATTCGACTGAAACTGCACTCATCAAAGTGACCAATGACCTTCTGACAGCAAAACGTAACAGTAACCACTCTCTGCTCATTCTTCTCGACCTTTCTGCAGCTTTCGACACGGTTGACCACCGTCTCCTACTGTCTAGACTCCAGTCACTAGGCATTAAGGACACTGCTCTCTCCTGGTTCTCTTCCTATCTTTTTGACTGCTTCCTCAGTGTTTTGTTCTCTGGCTCCACGTCATCTCCTCTTCCTCTCGCTGTCGGTGTACCCCAGGGCTCAGTCCTTGGCCCCCTTCTCTTCTCTCTCTACATGGCCCCAATTGGACAGACCATCAGCAGATCTGGCTTTCAGTACCATCTTTATGCTGATGACACACAACTATACGTGTCATCCCCCGACCTTACCCCCGCTGTACTACAGAACGCCACCGACTGTCTGTCCGCAGTCTCCAACATCATGTCCGCTCTCTATCTGAAACTCAAACTCTCCAAAACTGAACTTCTTCTGCTCCCGCTGTGTACTAACCTCCAGAAATTTGACATTTCCCTCTCCGTGGGCGGCACCACAATAACACCCCGGCAGCAGGCTCGCTGTCTGGGTGTTATGTTTGACACCAATCTCTCCTTCACCTCCCATATACAATCTCTTGCCCGCTCTTGCCGCCTACACCTAAAGAACATCTCTAGAATCCCCCCTTTTTTCACCATGGAAACAACAAAAACCCTCACTGTAGCATTGATCCTCTCACGCCTGGACTACTGCAATGCTTTATTAATTGGCCTCCCCCTTACTCAACTTTCCCCTCTCCAGTCCATCCTTAATGCAGCAGCCAGGATCATCCATCTGGCTAATTGTTACTCGGACGCGTCCGCTCTTCGCCAGTCCTTACATTGGCTGCCCATTCATTATAGGATCCAATTCAAAGTACTTGTTCTCACCCACAAAGCTCTCCACAGTGCAGCACCCCCCTACATCTCCTCCCTCATTTCCATCTATCGGCCTAACTGACTGCTGCGCTCTGCAAACGACTTTCGACTAACCTCTGCACTAATCCGTACCTCCCACTCCCGACTCCAAGACTTCTTCCGCGCTGCGCCAATCCTCTAGAATACTCTACCCCAACAAATTAGAATTATCCACAATTTGCATGGTTTCAGGCGCTCCCTCAAAACACATTTGTTCAGAGCGGCCTATCACGTTCACTAATCAATGTCATTCTATGTGTGTGTGTGTGTAGCCCATTCACTATCTCCATCCATCCCTCACTCCCTCAAGATGGCTGGACCATCATTGTAAATACACCATTGTATATACACACCTGTACTTTGTATCTCCCCCACCTCATTGTAGATTGTAAGCTCTCACGAGCAGGGTCATCTTATCTTGCTTTAATTATTGTATTGTTAATGTTGTTACTTATGACTTGTGTTTTGAAACTGTTATACTGTAAAGCGCTGCGAAATATGTCGGCGCTATATAAATAAAGATTATTATTATTATTATCTCTCTCAGAAACACTGAATAAGCCGCGGTGAGTAGTCCATTGGGTTACTAAAAATTAAGTGTTACCTAGAGGGCTCCGGGATGGGTAACTGGTCTAAACAAGACAATCTTTGTTGAACCTTTGTCGATATTTAAATTTTTGTATGTATCGTTTGTGGTCTGTTATATGTTTAAATGTGTCTTTAGATGTATGATTGATGATTGAAGAACATTGAATGAAGAGAGAAGTAGCCAACCTTGCCCAACGATTTTGGTCAGGCGACTTTGCAGTTCTACCTGTATATTTCAGGAGTCAGAGGATACTTATATTATGTGGTTGTAAAGTTTGGAGTGATATTGTTGCCAACTATGAGGATCCTTGAATGTGGGACTGAAAGATTTTTGAGTGACCAATAAGGGACTACGGTCTCTGATTGATAATGGATCCAGTTAGGTGTGTTCCTTCACATATGTTGAAGAGAAAAATTGATCCTTAACAGGATCAGGGAAGTGTGATTGTTCATAACAGAGGAATCCATCAGTACTCTGAGGGTATTAATTGTCCCCTGTAAATTGATAAGGTCACTCTCTTGAAAAAGGTGCTGAATGCAGCCTTAGCCCGAATACAGCAGGAGGATTTTATACCAGAGACTGTCGAGTGTGCATTGAGTGAATGACGTATTGTAAGATTTTTGTTGATGAATCAGAATCAATGTCCTCAGTGCCAGTGCTTTATTCTGTGTGAAGTCAACAGAGGAAATATTATGACCGGAGTAGGAGTCCATCCAGCCAGTATATCCAGATCGAGAAACAATAGCCAGAGAGGGGAGATGTAACTCAGATTTAATTGTTAAGCTGTGCCCCCTATTGAAGTGAACTTGTGGCACCCCAGGAATCCGGTTGCCACAGTGGCATTGCCTCCCTCACAGGGGGTGATGTAATGCCTGGAAGCAAGAAGGGATCCCCTGGTCAGGTAATACCAACATGCAACACAGTTCCTGCTCCAGGCCAGCAGGGGGAGCTCTGAACCCGACTTCAGGGGAGCTGCTCTCTCTGGTCAGGAGGAGGAAGCTAGTTTCAGCTTCAGTCTATGCTGGGGACTGAAGCAGTGAGGAGCTCGTCCCTAGAGCAGAGTAAAGAGAGAGAAAAGGAGAAGTTAGGGAACCCTGGGGATTGGAACTGTGACCAAGCTCACCCCAGGGCAGAGCGCTTGAAACTGGACGCTGGAGTCCATGGCTGCACAGGTACAACAGTCCCAGCAGCCAAATCTGGAGGCCAGGAGGCTGCAGGCCTCCTGGCCAAATCATACACCTGAAGGCACAGCAGCAGATCAGAGCCCGGAGCCGCCATAGAGGAGCGACACCTGCAATAGGCCCAAGTTGCCTGCCATATGGGCAAGTACCACAGGACAGTAAGGAACAGAGGACCAAGCATAGCTTTAGGCAGCAAGGACCTCATAGGACAGCGCAGAAAGGAGGCCTCCAACCCATCTGGCTTAGTGGATACTAAGTTGCTTCCAAGCTGCCTGGATCTCCATTACCATCTGTACTCAGTGTCCTGGTCTGCACCTCAAACTGTGAGTAAAAGTGTGAAGACTGCACCCCGCTGTGTCCTGCTGTTTATTTGCTGCGTCACCTCAGCTCTGCACTACAATCATCATCACTTTCACATAGTTGCCCTGGGGCCTAGCTCTACCCGTGGAGAGCTGTAACAACTCTGCTGCATCACCATCAGCCCCAGCGAATTCTAAAGCAGCGTCGGCTAACATCTTTATTGCTGAATACCACAGGTGGCGTCACAAACTATATCTTATAAACTTTATTCCCCTTTTATCATCATTTTCATTGGACGCCCAGGGCCACGGACCGGGTCACTGCTGCCGTGACACATCCCCATATAAACCAGCCTGATACCGAGTACCCCCCGGCCCTGGCGGGCACTCCAAACTTCTTTATTAAGTAGTTGAAACCTGCCATTATGCTCTGATATACGGAACCCACTCCTCTTTTGTGCTAGATGTAATCTGTTTGAATCAGAGGAGGTGGATAAAGGTTTTGTAGGAAAAAGAAGTTATTCTCCCATGACATGTTATTTTGACTAATGGAAGTAATTGCAATAACTATTGATAGTATAGTTTTTGGATTGTTATATTGTTGGTTGTGTAAAGTTGTACAAAGGGCTGGTTACCTGATGTTGATATTTAATAGAAATTCTTCTCTTGCAAGAAAAAATTCCTGGGAGTTTAAATATTTCTCTTGTGAGCATATTGGTGCTGCGAGAAGAGTTGAGTCTTCTCCGGTTGAGACTATGGGCCCATTTAGTTCTTCGGATAACTGCGGGCATTAAAGTTGCAGTCAGGAGGACTGGCAACTGCAAGGAAATAAACAGCTTCAGAGGTACCACCCCTGTCCCTGCATGTGATATAGTGGAAAGACTAAAGGTAATGTCACACTAAGCGAGAACGCTAGCGAGATCGCTAAAGCGTCAGCGATTTTATGATGCAGCAGCGATCTCGTTAGCGACGCCGCTGTGTGTGACATGTAGCGGCGATGTGGCCCCTGCTGCGATGTCACTGATCGTTGATGAATGTTCTGAGCCATTTTCTGGTCGTTGGTGTCCCACTGGTGAGCCTGAATCGCTGAATGTGACACCCTTTATGAACGACTTTACCAGCGTCGCAGGCGGGACTAGGTTTTCCCAACGACCATACAGATCGCTGATCTCTGATGAGATCTTTGTGTTTCGAAGCTACTAGCGACCTTATAGTGATCTCACCAACGATCTCGCCAGGTCGTGTCGTTGTCGTGATCGCTGGTGCGATCGCTAAGTGTGACAGTGCCTTAAGAAGGAATGAGAGAAGTGTATTTGCAATTGTTAAGGATGGCTGAAAGATAGATAAGAACAGACTTGAGCTGGCTAGGATGTGGTTAAAATTAGTCAAAGCGTCTCTCAATAAGTGAAGGTAAATCAGAGGAAATAGACACAGAACTGCATATGTAATCTATGATAGTATGAAAACGCAGAGACCCCTGTAGTTTGTACATAATGTAAAACTTGCATCCTTTTGACACCCCTGCCATATGCAGGAATGATAAGATGAGACTGCAGATATTGTTTAAATATGTTTATTAACCAAGAAAAAGAGAACAACATGTACATATATAGAAACCATGAGAACAAAAAAGGGAGCTCAAGTCGCCAGTGTATAACTAAATAATGAGAACCAAATACAGGAAGTAGCAAAAAAATATAATAAATTTTATTAAACAATCAAATGACTATGCTACAAAATCACATATAATGACAATGTTAAAAAACCAGTAGAGAAGATGATTAGACCATGATGCGATAACAGCAGCAAACATTAGTACATAATAGTACCCCTATTGGGTGAGAAAAGAGCATGTGTGAGGGGAATCAGTAGTTGTAATCATGCCCAATTGTAAGGTGGTAAGCGGGTTAGGTATCCCAGTAAAATGAATGCAAGTGCCTAGTGTATTGACCCATAATGGGTCCCACTGAGAACCAAACACAGTCAATTTATACCACAGACTACCAAGATTTCTTGTGGGTTTATACTTATCCTGTGCGTCCCTTCTGGCTCATAGCGGATGAAGAACTACCTCAACATATCGTCCATTCTCTCTGCCCCTAAGTCTTCAATATCATTGCGTCTTTTTTCTTTTTTATTTCTGTACATTTTTGTATTTACTTATTATTGTACTATTTAATCTGCATTAACTGCTATTGATTGGCTAGACTGCATGCGTATTGCTATTTATACTTATAATTTGAATGTGATATCGTTGCGCATGTACATATATACACATGGGGTTTGCCACACTTATTTCTTTACAGCGATATTTCATGGGCGGATGGGGCTCCATTACCGTCGCCTTCCGTCGGTCCTTCCTGTGTGCCCCCGTCACCTATGGCATCTAGAGGGAACGTTGTGCGCTGATGACGTCCTAGGAACACTTGTTCCTGCACATCGTTCCCGTGATGCTGGAAGTGACGGTACTAGCACCGGATGTCCCGCCTCCAGGCGACGAGCACTATTATGGAGCCCGTACCCTCCTTATAGCGTGGCGCGATTGGTGATTGCGCTATGTCCAGGATTATTTAAACCCACCCTCTGGCACATTTACACACTGCCCCCTGAGGAAGCGGAAACGCGAAACGGCGTCGGGGCCTCGGTGCGACCAGCAGCTATTCATTATGGGTGAGTGGGACCATAGGACTTAGCATGTGGTTATAGAGTTTGGCTCCCTTTCATTTTTAGCTGGGGTATCGGTAGTCTGTGGTATAAATTGACTGTGTTTAGTTCTCAGTGGGACCCATTATGGGTCAATACACTAGGCACTTGCATTCATTTTACTGGGATACCTAACCCGCTTACCACCTTACAATTGGGCATGATTACAACTACTGATTCCCCTCACACATGCTCTTTTCTCACCCAATAGGGGTACTATTATGTACTAATGTTTGCTGCTGTTATCGCATCATGGTCTAATCATCTTCTCTACTGGTTTTTTAACATTGTCATTATATGTGATTTTGTAGCATAGTCATTTGATTGTTTAATAAAATTTATTATATTTTTTTGCTACTTCCTGTATTTGGTTCTCATTATTTAGTTATACACTGGCGACTTGAGCTCCCTTTTTTGTTCTCATGGTTTCTATCTTATTTGGAGAGCGTCTCATATTATTATTATGTCTTATAAGCAATTCTTTAGTCCTTGTTATGTTTTCAACATGTACATATATGCATACACCAAAATAATACATGTGCATTTTGTCAAAATAATTGTGGATAAATAGTAGTTCAGACTTTTAATTGTTTATATAATTCAGTTTCAAAGGTCTATGAGTTATTGCTTGGATAGCGAATTATTAAACAGATGAACAGAAGCATTGTCAAGCTCTATATCTTTGAAAGTACATATCACAAAAGCACTATCAATCTAATTAAACTACAACCTAACACTCTGCCTAGTACATTGCCTAATATGAAAAAATTATGTGATGTCCTAAATACATCTCGATGTATCTCATCTATAACAGTCACTGTGGTACTGTGTCTCCACTCCCTGATAAAGTGAGATGAGAGGAATTCCATCTATCCCAGATTTTATCGAATTTCCCTGGACAGCCCCTGTTTTGATAAGGCGTTCTCTCATATGGAATGACTGAGCTTACCAGGTCAATCCAAGCTCTGCGAGAGGGGTTCGACCCTCCCATCCAACGTAATGCCAACACCTTCCTAGCAAAAAAGAGTGTCTCACATAGAAAATCCTAACATAGTGTCCCCAATTCTCCTCATCTAACACCCCGAATAAACAAACCAGGGTGGATTTGATTTAAATCAAACTGATTTAAATCACGATTTAAATCACGATTTAAATCACTAGTCAGTAAGGCTTGATTTAAATCAGTGATTTAAATCAAAGTTTCTACCAGACCGGTATATCTAATTTCATCATGTGCGATACGCCCCAGACTGGTGTATCTAATTTCATCAAGTGCGATATGCCCCAGACCGGTGTATCTAATCCCATAATGCGATACACTACACTCAGCCCTGTATCTAGATACATGCAGTGTGTCATGTGCTGTGAATAATCCCAGTGTGTGATACTCTCCACGTATCTGTGCTCAGTTTATAATACAGCGAGCAGCATGGACTAACAGAATAGATGCTGCCGGTCGTCCTCAGTGACAGCCTACTTGTCAGTATCACTGGCAGTCCCCAACAAAATGGCTCCGCTCTGTGAGCCTAAACTACATCCTCTGTTATTACAAACACCTAGTAACGGAGGAGAGAAGTCACTCGTGATCATTTTCTTGTCTGCTTGCCCTTCCTCCTCCTCACACTTAGATTCACATTCTTCTTGTGTTGTGCAGATCTATTCCACTCCAAACAATCAGAAACATTATCTAACTTCTTGGACTTGGCACTGAAGGGGTTGATTCTGTATTCATAGGTTTGTAGAACAATAGGATTAAGGTCTTTTTCTCAACTCTGTTCATGTTGTAACATTTTTGCCGTGAAGAAGAGGCTGGAGTCAAATTCCGCTTTTGAGAACTGCGTAAGTAAAGCGAGCGTCTGTGATAACATAGGAGAGAAACTGCCCACTAATCTTACAGAAACCTCTGGAAGAGCATGGCATTGTGAATGTTACACATATACAGCCTTTTTTTGATTAAACCAGAACTCTGGGTGACATGTTTAAACATAGTTCCAAAATGGAACAGGGCAACTCTCTATCATTTAATATACCACAAAGAATTAGAGCTTCCAGCCCAAATAGAGACATGAGGCAATAATATATATAAAAGATACAAACTTTATTTAACAAATATTACTAAAATGTTCACAATATTGTAAATTTAAGATGAGAGGTACAATGGTGAGTAGGAAGATATAAACACCTGTCGCACAAAAAATCAGCACATCTGAATCCAAAAAGTGGTCTATCAAGCACAGTATATCAGATAATGTTGAAATAAATCAGTCAATTTAGTATCCGGACAGGAAAACATTATATATTCCCAAAGTGGGGTAATATATCATTCCATATAATATGTGGGATAATTAATCCATCATATCCTGCCTGGAGCATAAATGTGCCAAAGAGTAAGACACACTGCCCCCCGAGGAAGCTCAAGGAGCGAAACGTGCGTCGGGGCACGTACCTGGTCCGTTACATTTCCCCAATATGGGTAAGCACTTTCCAGCATCTTTTTCCGCAGCTGACATGGCACCTCACAGGAGCTGGTAGATGTGTGGGGGGGATTTTCTTTCTTTTTTCTGTCCCCCTCTTCTCTCTAATGCCATATCAGATCTATCTGTCTTACTCTTTGGCACATTTATGCTCCAGGCAGGATATGATGGATTAATTATCCCACATATTATATGGAATGATATATTACCCCACTTTGGGAATATATATTGTTTTCCTGTCCGGATACTAAATTGACTGATTTATTTCAACATTATCTGATATACTGTGCTTGATAGACCACTTTTTGGATTCAGATGTGCTGATTTTTTGTGCGACAGGTGTTTATATCTTCCTACTCAACATTGTACCTCTCATCTTAAATTTACAATATCACATATACAGCCTTTATTGTACTGAGTTAAACAACTCAGCTTTATCTCATGATGGAAGAACCTTTGGATGGTAAAATATTTTCCTCAAAAAGCAGTTTATTGAAAAAAATCCAATTTAAATCAAAAAAATCCGATTTAAATCAAAAAAAATCCGATTTAAATCAAAAAAATCCGATTTAAATCAAAAAAATCCGATTTTTTTGATTTTTTTAAAAAAATCATTGATTTTTATCCACCCTGAAACAAACTAATGGACTAAGAGGAACAGGAATTTGCACTAAGGATGTTAACAATGATGTTACATCAGACCAGTATGAAAGGACAATGGGGCATCCCCACACCATATGTACAAAGTTTTCTTCCATTGTATGACACCTTAAACATTCCAAGGATTGGAGACGACCCATCCTGAAAAGTCGCAATGGAGTTAAATATGACTGGTGTAAGATAGACTGCAGATATTGTGGCTAACAGAATCTCCGTGGGGTTAATTACAGTGTCCTGTGGGTTCCCACTCCATGGATGCCCAAGGTGCTTCTGCTCACATGAGTCCCGCGAGAAATATACAATTTCTACCTCCTGGTATAGAAAACATCCTGCTGCTACATGATCCACCACAGGTACAGTCAATAGCATAACATTGCCCCCCCCAGTGAGCTCATTGCTCTCGTTACTCAGGTCCCGAACCCTAGCATTTAGAATGCATCCCCCAGAGTGTTGAGGAGGCATATCGGGCCACATGGGATGATCTAATTTCAGTAATTTTACAGTGACCCCTTAATATTGCTGAAGTGTTTCATGATCGGTCTTAGATCTATAGTCCATATCGTAGTATGTACTAGGCGCTCAAAGTGGCGTAATATGCAATGGATTGATCTGAAGGAAACAGCCCAGGGTGCTGAAGTAGAAAGCATGTCCAAGAAAAAATTAATTTGGCCGATTTGCAGCCCAGAAGGGGAAGAGAGAGGGGGAAGTAACCATCAAGGGGTAGGTAGAGACTACAGCAATGTAGAATGTTGGTCTTGTGGGCAAAAAGAACATTTTTCGGCCAAATGTCCTACAAAATCAATAGCCATTATTCTGAACCCCCTCCCTTGGGAAACTGGCAATCCAGATGTCTCCTTGTGCCCCGTTGTCACCCCCAGGGACCCACACTCACTGTCCTCATTTCCCTGGACAGGGACAAACTGTTTCATTCATGATAGACACTGGAGCAGCCCATACAGTATTAAAGGGAATCTGTCACCCCATTTTTCGACCATCAGCTGTAGCCACCGCCATCAGGGGCTTATCTACAGCATTCTGTAATGCTGTAGATAAGCCCCCCATGTCACCTGAAAGAGAAGAAAAACAAGTTATATTATACTCACCCAGGGGCGGTCCGCCGTCCGGTCCGATGGGCGTCGCGGTCCGGCGCCTCCCATCTTCTAGCGAAGCCCTCCTCTTCTTAGCTTCCCGTCGCGGCTCTGGCGCACTGCTCTGCCCTGGTGAGACCTCTTTGACCTTTCCTGGTGCCTGCGCACTGCAGTACTCTGCTCTGCCCTCACTAGCGAAGAGCAGTGGGCCTGCACCGGAGCCGCGACGGGAAGCTAAGAGGAGGGCTTCTCTAGAAGATGGGAGGCGCCGAATCGGACCGCGACGCCCATCGGACCGGACCGGATGGCGGACCACCCCTGGGTGAGTATAATATAACTCGTTTTTCTTCTCTTTCAGGTGACATCGGGGGCTTATCTACAGCATTACAGAATTACATTACAGGAGAGCAAATGAACAAATACAAAAAGAGAACAGAGACCAGCACAAGCCCCCAAAGGGGACTCGGCTGAACTCAAAAGCAAGGCAGCAAAAAACAAGGAAAATCAAACCACAGAAAAAAAACAACAGAAAGTAACTTATCTGAATGATAGAAGGAGACAGCAGAAAAGCAAGCTGAATTCCAACCAAGACCAGGAAGAACAATTGATCACCGGCGAGGATCATGGGAGGTCAGCTCACTTATATCAGGCCAGTCCATCCCACCTGATAACCATTCGATAATTGCAGGTGGTGGACTTTTGCTGTTCAACATAGGTTCAATACCCTCAGCAACCACCAGAGGGAGCCCCAGCTCCGAAGTCGTCTCCAACATATTCACAACAGTATCCCCCCCTTGAGGAGGGGTCACCTAACCCTCAAGTGTGCCACCAGGCTGATTCAGGATGAGCTCGGTGATAGGCACGGACAAGTCTTTCAGCATGACTGTCAGAAGCAAACACCCAAGAATTGTCCTCCTGACCACAGCCTACCCACTTAACCAAGTACTGGAGTCTCCGCCTAGACAAACGAGAATCCAATATCTTCTCAACCTCATACTCCAAATTGCCCTTAACCAAAACAGGATCAGGAGGCGCAGCCATAGGAACCACTGGCTCGACAAACCTCTTCAATAAAGATTTGTGGAATACGTTGTGAATCTTGAATGTTCCTGGAAGAAGCAAACGGAAGGAAACAGGATTAAGAATTTCCACGATCTTATAAGGTCCAATGAACCTTGGCTTAAATTTTGGAGACGCACCCTTTATAGGGATATTTTTTGAGGACAACAAAACCAAGTCACCCACTTTAAACTGAGGACCATCAGTCCTATGCCGGTTGGCAAACTGCTGGGCCTTCTCCTGAGAGAGAGACAACTACTTGATCCCAAATCTGCTGCATTCTCTCCACAATAGAGTCAACACCCGGAAAGACAGAAGCCTCCACCTGCCCTGGAGAAAATCGAGGATGAAACCCGAAATTGCAGAAAAATGGAGACATCAAGGTGGCAGAACTAGCCCTATTATTCAAAGCAAACTCAGCCAAAGGCAAAAAAGAGACCCAGTCATCTTGATCAGCAGACACAAAACATCTCAAATAAGTCTCCAAGGTCTGGTTTGTTCTCTCAGTTTGTCCATTGGTCTGAGGGTGGAACGCAGAGGAAAAAGACAGCTGGACTCCCAGTTTGGAACAAAATGTCCTCCAAAATCTGGAAACAAACTGGACTCCTCTGTCAGACACAATGTTCTCTGGAATGCCGTGCAACCGAACCACCTGTTAAAAAAATAAGGGCACCAACTCGGAGGAGGATGGCAACTTAGGTAGTGGCACAAGATGTATCATCTTGGAAAACCTATCACAGATCACCCAAATAACAGTCATTCTCTGAGAGACAGGGAGGTCGGAAATAAAATCCATAGAAATATGGGTCCATGGCCTCTTGGGCACAGGCAATGGCATTAACAAACCACAAGAGCGAGAGCAAGGTTTGGACCGAGAACAAGTTCCACAGGACTGCACAAAGTCCCTGACGTCACGAGACAAAGTGGGCCACCAAAAGGACCGACTCACCAAATCTCTGGTACCAAAAATACCAGGATGGCCAGCCAACGTGGAGCAATGAATCTCAGACATCACACTCTTCCTCCACTGGTCTGGGACAAACAATTTCCCAACAGGGCAACGTTCAGGTTTATCCTCCTGAAATTCCTCCAAAGACAGTCTCAAATTGGGCGAGATAGCGGAAAGAACTACACCCTTCTTCAGAATAACAGCAGGCTCAGTTACCTCAGGAGAATCCGCAAAGAAACTCCTCGAGAGGGCATCCGCCTTAACATTCTTAGTGCCCGGGAGAAAAGAGACCACAAAATTAAAATGTGTGAAAAACAAGGCCCACCTGGCCTGTCTAGGATTAAGTCGCTTGGCTGATTCAAGATAAGCCAGGTTCTTATGGACCACCACCTGATGTTTGGCTCCTTCCAGCCAATGTCTCAACTCTTCAAAAGCCCACTTCATAGCCAATAACTCCTGATTTCCCACATCATAATTACGTTCCACTGGGGAAAATTTTCGAGAGAAAAAGGCACAAGGGTTACTTTAGAGCTACTTTACTTTGACCGGGTCCATTTCAATAACAGACAGAGACAAAATGAATCCCAGCAATGAAACCTTCTGTATGCCAAAAAGACATTTTGATCCCTTCACATACAATGCATTTTCTCTCAAAATCCGGAATACAGTCCGAACATGTTCCACATGAGAATCCCAGTCATTGGAACAAATCAAGATATCGTCCAAATAAACGATCAGAAATTTATCCACGAAATCCCGGAAAATATCGTTCATAATGGATTGGAAGACGGAAGGCGCATTAGTGAGCCCAAAAGGCATCACTAGTTACTCAAAATGCCCCTCTGGGGTATTAAACGCCGTCTTCCATTCATCACTGTGCTTGATGTGAATAAGATTATACGCCCCACTGAGGTCAAGCTTGGTAAACCAACTAGCATCTTTCACTCTGGAAAATAGGTCAGAAATCAAGGGTAACGGATATTGATATTTAACAGTGATCTTATTCAGGAGATGACAGTCAATACACGGCCTCAATGAACCATCCTTCTTGGCCACAAAGAAAAAGTTGGAGCCCAAGGGTGAAGAGGATGGTCTGATATGACCCTTCTCTAAAGACTCTTTGATATAAGATTGCATAGCATCATGCTCAGGTACAGATAAATTAAAGAGCCGACCCTTGGGAAATTTACAACTGGGTGCTAAGTCAATAGCGCAATCATAACTCTTATGAGGAGGTAAGGATGCAGACTTACTCTCACTAAATACATCAGAAAAATCAGTCAAATAGTCAGGGACATCTTGAGACTGGGGTAAGGCAGAAAAGACAGGAGTGTCAGTACGAACACATTGACAACCCCAACTGGTCACAGACACAGATTTCCAATCCAAAACAGGATTATGAGTCTGTAACCAAGGAAAACCCAGTACAATAATGTCATGTAAATTATGTAACACCAAAAAATTGGAATTCTCTTGGTCGTCCGGGTCAACCCGCATTATCACCTGGGTAGAAAACTGGGGTTTATTCTCCGCCAAAGGGGTAGAATCAATGCCCAGCAAAGGAATAGACTTCCGCAGGGGTATCATGGGAAAACCACAACGTTTGGCAAAATCAAAATCCATCAGGTTTATAGCTGCTCCTGAATCAACAAAAGCCTGAGCCGAAAATGTGGACATCGAGCAAATCAAGGTAACAGTCAACAGAAATTTAGTCTGAACATTACCCAAAACAACTGAGCATGCAAAACGTCTTCCCCGTTTGGGGCAGACGGAAATAGCATGAGAAGTGTCAACACAGTAGAAGCACAACTTATTACGCTTTCGAAACTCATGACACTGTGCCCCAAAAGTCACTCCATCACACTGCATGGGCTGAGGGGCTGGCCCGCAAGGCATCTCAATCTCACGCATATTTCTACGCTCACGCAAACATGTCAATATGAATAGCTAATGACATAGAGTCATTGAGACCAGAGGGGACAGGGAATCCCACCATAACATCCTTTACAGTCTCTGCCAGACCCTTCCAAAAAAGAGCTGCCAGAGCATCTTCATTCCATTTAGTAAGGACTGCCCACTTTCTGAATTTCTGACAATACAGTTCTGTGGCTTCTTGACCCTGATTCAATGCCAACAAGGTTTTCTCAGCTTGATCAGTAACATCAAGTTCATCGTACAACAACCCCAGAGCCTGAAAAAACACATCAACATCATTCAAAACAGGATCCCCAGGTGTCAGGAAAAAGGCCCAATCCTGAGGGCGCCGCGCAACAGGAGATGACAATTTGAACCTGCTGCGCTGCATTCCCTGAGGACTTAGGCTTCAAGGAAAAAAACAACTTACAGTTATTTTTAAAATTCCAAAATTTAGACCCATCCCCCAAAAATAAATCCGGCAGAGGGATCCTGGGTTCCACAACAGGCAACCCAGCAAGATAGAAAGCAATACTCCGAACTTCAGCAGCAAGCTGCTCCACACGATCGGACAAATGCTTGACTTCCATTGGGGAATAAATTCCTCCTCAGCCCCCAGAGAAAAAAGAGGGATAAAATGCAACAAACAACAAAAACCCCAAAAAAATAAAAATAAAATTTCTGACAACTTTTTTTTTCTTTTACTATTTTTTCCCTTCTGTTGAGTACCATAGAATTTCAGTAGGGCCGGTGATTCTGTTATGTTTTGGTAGCTGAGGAGGACAGGAGCAAAAAACTGCAAAGGCAGCCAAACACCAGAGAGGTTGGGATCTAATAGGTTGCAGACCCCTAAACTAACCGCACAACTAGAAGCAGCCGTGGGACGTTCCTACGGTGCCCTAGACGCCTCATCACAGCCGGAGAGATTAGCTACCCCTGAAGATGGAAAGAGGAAAGCTAACTGCCCCGGAGTAGAGCCCCAAAGAAATAGGAAGCCCCCAAACATATAATGGCGGTTAGACAAGATGAAAACACGAACACAGACAGAAAATAGATTGAGCAAACGCTGGGGCCCAAACTGTCTAGATAGGATAGTACTGGAGAGAATACTGTCTGCAACCCAACAAAACCCTAGGAAAAACTCCAACACTTCTGATTCCAAAAATGCTGAGACCACACGGTCTCAACCGCCTATATCAGATCTCTGGTGTGAACACACAGCTACCCAGCAGTAAAAAATCACAGGAACAGAGCAAATGAACAAATACAAAAAGAGAACAGAGACCAGCACAAGCCCTCAAAGGGGACTCGGCTGAACTCAAAAGCAAGGCAGCAAAAAACAAGGAAAATCAAACCACAGGAAAAAAAAAGAAAGTAACTTATCTGAATGATAGCAGGAGACAGCAGAAAAGCAAGCTGAATTCCAACCAAGACCAGGAAGAACAATTGATCACCGGCGAGGATCATGGGAGGTCAGCTCACTTATATCAGGCCAGTCCATCCCACCTAATAACCATTCATCAATTGCAGGTGGTGGACATTTGCTGTTCAACATAGGTTCAATACCCTCAGCAAACACCAGAGGGAGCCCCAGCTCCGACGTCGTCTTCAACATGTTCACAACACTGACAGTTACTTGTAACAGTGTTATTTCCTCCATCCCAGACCCCAGGTGTATAAGCGGCACACACAAATTGGTACCAGGAGACTGGGTCATGGTCATGAGACACATGAGTTGACCACTGGCACGCAGACACAGTGATCAATTTCAAATGCTACTGACCACTGCCACTTCTGTCATGCTCCAAGGCAAAGACACTTGGATCAACGCCAGGCACTGCAAAAAGGTCCTGAACCCAGACAGCAGCAAAGATGATAATCCTGCCCCTCTGGACTATGCTGGCAGCTGTTGCATCCCTTGCTCTAACTCTCATTGAGGTATTAAAGGAGGTGAGGACTGGGACAACAAACTGATTAAGTATCACCAAGTCCTGCTGTGACACATATTTTCTAAAGATATTCCTAAAAACTGCTGGATATGCACCCATAGCCCAATATCCTTAGATACCATGCCATATCTCGCAGTGCCCCTAACCCCATATAAATTTAAAAAAACTGACCGTCACATTCAAACATAAACTAAGTGTGAACAGGTGCTTACCTAAAGGCACCAACTTATATACACTCAAACAAATAAGGCAGCACTCTGTAGCGCCACAGCATGCAAATATGAAAATTGAATTGCATTACTGCATTAGAAATATGAAAAATTGAGAATGCTTAGTGCATAAATTGACCAATTCATGTGTACCTGGCAGCCACGTTAAGGTAATTCTCATTTCCGGGTCCTAACCTAATGCCAATCCTCTATTAGACTAAAGTCTTCATCTGTATGGGAACCTAATGTGAATCCTCTATTAGACTGAAATCTATATCTCTGTGGAGGGGTAGTGGCCCTGCTGTGATTAAAAACGCCTGCGGCTAAGAGCATACCTCCCAACCGTCCCAGATTGATCGGGAGAGTCCCGATTCTAACCCTCCCACCCGCTGTCCCGCTCGGGACGCTATGTTTCCAGCAGTGAGAGAAGCCGCCACGCCCCCCCATGCACCTCATCCTCGCCCTCCCTGTCTCTCCACCTCAGCCGTTCACATTCAGCAATGACGTCGCTGAGCTGTCCTCCTCTGTGTGCAAAGGACCTGTGATGAGGTCACAGGAGGGGAGGAGTTAGGTGTCACATGATCAGGCTCCTCGTGTGCAGGACTCTGCTGTGCTGGTTGTCATGGTGCTGGATGAGGGTAAGTTTATGTGTGGGGTCAGGAGGGGTTTAGAGTGTGGATGTAGCAGTGCTGTGTGTGTATGAGGTGTACGGAGCGGAGCCGTGTGTGTACAAGGTGTACGGAGCGGAGCCGTGTGTGTACAATGTGTACGGAGCGGAGCCGTGAGTGTACGCGGTGTATGGAGCGAAGCCGTGTGTGTACAAGGTGTACGGAGCGGAGCCATGTGTGTACGAGGTGTACTGAGTGGAGCCGTGTGTGTACGAGGTGGATGTAGCAGTGCTGTAGTGTGTACGAGGTGTACGGAGCGGAGTCTTGTGTGTACGAGGTGTACGGAGCGGAGCCTTGTGTGTACGAGTTGGATGTAGCAGAGCCGTGTGTACGAGTTGGATGTAGCAGAGCCGTGTGTGTACGACTTGGATGGAGCTGAGACTTGTGTCTATACGAGTTGTATGGAGCCGAGCCGCGCGTGTACGAGGTGCACGGTGCCGAGACGCGCGTGTACGAGGTGCACAGAGCCGAGACGCGTGTGTACGAGGTGCACGGAGCCGAGCCGCGAGTGTACGAGGTTTATGGAGCGGAGCCGTGTGTACGAGGTGGATGTAGCAGTGCTCTGTGTGTACAAAGATTACGGAGCTGAGCCGCTCAGCTTCGTACACACAGGGCTCCATGCTTGAGCCGTGTGTGTACAGAGCGGAGCAGAGCCGTGTGTGTACGGAGTGGAGCCTTGTGTGTATGTAGCGGAGCCGCGTGTGTACGAGGTGTACGGAGCAGAACCGCGCGTGTACGAGGTGTATGCTGCAAAGCCGCATGTGTACAAGGTTTACGGAGTGGAGTCATGTGTGTACAAGGTGTACAAAGCGTGGCTGTGTGTGTACAAGGTGTACGGAGTGGAGCCATGTGTATACTAAGTGGAGCCTTGTGTGTGCGAGATGGACGGAGCGGAGCCGTGTGTGTATGAGGCATACAAAGTGGAACCTTGTGAGTATGAGGTGTGTAGAGCCATGTGTGTACAAAGTGTATGGTGGGGAGCATTCATACCTCCCAACTGTCCCGAATTCAGCGGGACACTCCCGATTTTGAGAGTCTGCCCCGCTGTCCCGGCCGGGAACTTTTCCCGTGGACACAGGAGTACATGCCGGAGCCCCGAGGAGCACTTTAAAACTCGCACGTGATGTTCCACCAGAAGTGACGTGGTGGAAGATGACAGAAATTAGGTAATTTCAGAGGAGATTGTGACGGAACCATGGAGGCACTTCAGTGAATGCTTCAGATCCATCACCGTGTCCTCCTCCGACAGCGCGGACAGCGGGATCGCCTTGGAATCGGGGATGTTGGCCATATGAGTGGATCATGATATGTCCTGCATCGGGAGGCTCAGGTGGGCACTACAATGGGAGCCGGGCTGCTATAGTATCTTTATAGAATCTTTATTTCTTTCTCTCTCTGTTTCTTTCTCTCTCTCTGTTCTTTCTTTCTGTCTCTCTGTTCTTTCTTTCCCATCTTTCTTTCTCTCTATTCTTTCTTTCCCCTCTTTCTTTCTATCTCCCTGTTCTTTCTATCTGTTCTTTCTTTCTTTGTTCTTTCTTTCCCCTCTTTCTTTCTCTCTGTTCTTTCTTTCCCATCTTTCTTTCTCTCTGTTCTTTTTCTTTCTTTCTCCTTTCTTTCTATCTCTCTGTTCTTTCTTTCTTTCCTCTTCTTTCTCTCTGTTCTTTCTTTCCCCTCATTCTTTCTCTTTCTCTCTGTTCTTTCTTTCTTTCTCTTTCTTTCCCCTCTTTCTTTCTCTCTCTCTGTTCTTTCTTTCCTATCTTTCTTTCTCTCTCTGTTCTTTCTTTCCCCTCTTTCTTTCTCTTTCTCTCTGTTCTTTCTTTCCCCTCTTTCTTTCTCTTTCTCTCTGTTTCTTTCTTTCTTTCTTTCTTTCCCCTCTTTCTCTCTCTCTGTTCTTCCTTTTTCTCTGTTCTTTCTCTCTCTGTTCTCTTTCTTTCCCCTCTTTCTTTATCTCTAATCTTTCTTTCTCTCTCTGTTCTTCCTTTTTTCTCTGTTATTTCTTTCTCTCTGTTTTTCTTTCTTTCTTTCTCTCTCTCTGTTCTTTCTTTTTTTTTCTTTCTCTCTCTTTGTTCTTTCTTTCCCATCTTTCTTTCTCTCTGTTCTTTCTTTCTTTCTCTCTTTGTTTTTTCTTTCCCTTCTTTCTCGCTCTCCCTCTGTTGTTTCTTTCTTTACCCTCTTTATTTTTTTCTCTCTCTGTTCTTTTTTTCTGTCCCCTCTTTCTTTCTCTCTTTGTTCTTTCTCTCTCTGTTTCTTTCTCTCTATCTCTGTTCTTTCCTTCCCCTCTTTCTTTCTTTTTCTCTCTCTCTCTGTTTCTTTCTTTCTTTCCCCTTTCTTTCTTTCTTTCTTTCTCTCTGTTCTTTCTTTCTCTCTCTCTGTTCTTTCTTTCCCCTCTTTCTTTCTTTCCCCTTCCCTTTCTCTTCTTTCTTTTTCTTCTTCTTTCTTCTTTCTTCTTTTCTTTCTGTCCTTTCTTTCTTCTTTCCTCTCTGTTCTTTCTTTCTTTCCCTCTTTTTTCTTTCTCTGTTCTTTCTTTCCCCTTTCTCTTTCTCCCTCCCTCTCTGTTCTTTCTTTCTTGTCTTTGTTCCTCTCTGTTCTTTCTTTCTTTTCTGTCTTTCTCTCTCTTCTTTCTTTCTTTCTTCTTCTTGTCTTTCTCTCTTTGTTCTTTCTTCTCCCTCTTTCTTTCTTCCTCCTCTCTGTTCTTTCTTTCCCCTCTTTCTTTCTCCGTCTCTGTTCTTTCTTTCCCCTTCTTTTTTTCTCTCTCTCTGTTCTTCCTTTCCTTTCTTGTTTATTTCTTTCTCTCTCTTACTCTCTCGTTCTTTCTTGCTTTCCCCTCTTTCTTCTCTCTCTGTTCTTTTTTCTTCCTTTCTTCTGTTTTCTTTTTCTCTCTCTGTTCTTTCTTTCTTTTACTCAGTACCAGTGTGCCCACGTACCAGTCACTGTGCCCTCAGTACCAGTAGTGTGATCACCATGCTAAATGGGTGTGGTTGGGGGCGTGGACATGGTGTGACTAGTTGTGAAATGGGTGTTGTCGGGGCGTTGTCAGCGCACCGCAACCTTTGTCCCTCTTTCCCATCTTCAAAAGTTGGGAGGTATGCTAAGGCCTCTTTCACACTTCAGTCATTCGACGTCAGTTAAAATGCGCCAAAGGGTGAAAAAAACTGATCTGTTGTAAAAGTGCAAAAACAGATGCAACGGATCAGTTTTCAGACGGATCCGTATGAACTTTTGAACCCAGAAATAGACGCTTCATATGGCTGGGAGAGAGATGGAGAGAGAGAGAGAACACTCCAGGATGGGTTTCAGCACTTTCTGCAGAGAAGAACGGATCCACTGGCGGATTCCGCCAAAAACAGATAAAGACGGATCCACCACCCGTAGGCGTCCATTATACAAAACGGCGGACGCGGCAGATCCGTCATAGTCCGCCATTTCGACGCACATAAAAAACGTTGCAGTGAACGTTTTAAAAAAAAAACGGACGCCAAAATTCTGACGGATCCGTCATTTGACTGATCAAACGGACGACCATCCGTCAAAATCCGTCACTAATGCAAGTCAATGGGAAAAAACGGATCCGCCAAAAAAAAGGGCGGATCCGTTTTTTTTCACACTTTGGCGGATTTTGACTGACGTCGCACGACTGAAGTGTGAAAGAGGCCTAAGAGGCGGAGTGCTCAGTCAGAAGGCTATTGAAAACAAATTATGTTTGGATGTGACGGTCAGTTTTTTTAAATTTTTTGACTGAGCACTCCTCCTCTTAGCTCACATCCGGAAATGTTACCAAATGGCCCACAAAGCCCATTCCTACGATAAACGGCACCCCAGTATCATACCTCCTAACCGTCCCGGATTGAGCGGGACAGTCCCTATTCTGATCCCCCCGTCCCGCTGTCCCGCTCAGGACACTATGTGTCCCGCAGTGAGATGAGCCGCCACGCCCCCCATGCACCCGTTCCTCGCCCTCCCTGTCTCAACAGCTCAGCCTCTCACAGCAGAGCAATAACGCTGCTATGCTGTACTCTTCTGTGCCCATAGGACCTGTGATGAGGTCACAGGAGGGGAGAAGTCAGGGGTCACATGATTAGTGTCCTCGTTGTGTGCAGGACTCTGCTGTGATGGTTGTCATGGTGCTGGATGAGGGTAAGTTTGTGTGTGGGAGTCGGGACTCGGGTTTACAGTGTGGATGTAGCAGTGCTGTAGTGTGTACAAGTTGGATGTAGCAGAGCCGTGTGTGTACGAGGTGTACGGAGCGGAGCCGTGTGTATACGAGGTGTATGGAGCGGAGCCGTGTGTACGAGGTGGATGTAGCAGTGATGTAGTGTGTACGAGGTGTACGGAGCAGAGCCGTGTGTGTACGAGGTGGATGTAGCAGTGATGTAGTGTGTACGAGGTGCACGGAGCGGAGCCGCGCGTGTACGAGGTGCACGGAGCGGAGCCGCACGTGTACGAGGTGGATGTAGCAGTGCTGTAGTGTGTACGAGGTGTACGGAGCGGAGCCTTGTGTGAACGAGTTGGATGTAGCAGAGCTGTGTCTGTACGAGTTGGATGGAGCTGAGCCGTGTGTCTGTACAAGGTGCACAGAGCTGAGCTGCGCGTGTACGAGGTGCACAGAGTGGAGCCCTGCGTGTACGAGGTGCACGGAGCGGAGCTGCGCGTGTATGAGGTGCACGGAGCGCAGCCGCCGTGTACGAGGTGCACGATGCGGAGCCGCATGTGTATGAGGTGCACAGAGTGGAACCGCCCACATACGAGGTGGATGTAGCAGTGCTGTAGTGTGTACGGAGAGGAGCCTTGTGTGTACGAGTTGGATGTAGCAGAACCGTGTCTGTACGAGTTGGATGGAGCGGAGCCGTGCGCATACGAGGTGCACGGAGCAGAGCCACGTGTGTACGAGGTGCACGGAGCCAGATCGCGCATGTACAAGGTTTACGGCGCCGCGCGTGTACGAGGTTTACGGAGCCGCGCGTGTACGAGGTTTATGGAGCCGCGCCGTGCGTACACACAGGGCTCCGTGCTTGAGCCGTGTGTGTACAGAGCGGAGCAGAGCCGTGTGTTTATGGAGTGGAGCCTTGTGTGTATGTAGCGGAGCCGCGTGTGTACGAGGTGTACGGAGCAGAACCGCGTGTGTACGAGGTGTATGCTGCAAAGCCGCATGTGTACAAGGTTTACGGAGTGGAGTCGTGTGTGTACAAGGTGTACAAAGCGTGGCTGCGTGTGTACAAGGTGTACGGAGTGGAGCCTTGTGTATACTGAGTGGAGCCTTGTGTTTGCGAGGTGGACGGAGCGGAGTCGTGTGTGTACGAGGCATACAAAGTGGAACCGTGTGTGTATGAGGTGTACAGAGCCGTGCGTGTACAAGGTGTATGGTGGGGAGCATTCATACCTCCTAACTGTCCTGAATTCAGCGGGACACTCCCGATTTTGAGAGTCTGCCCCGCTGTCCCGGCCGGGAGCTTTTCCCGTGTACACAGGAGTACATGCCGGAGCCCCGAGGAGCACTTTAAAACTCGCACATGATGTTCCACCAGAAGTGACGTGCTGGAAGATGACCGGAAATGAGGTAATTTCGGGAAGAGATTGTGACGGAACCATGGAGGCACTTCAGGGAATGCTTCAGATCCATCACCATGTCATCGCCTTGGAATCGGGGATGTCGGCCATGTGAGCGGATCATGATATGTCCTGCACCGGGAGGCTCAGGTGGGCACTACAATGGGAGCCGGGCTGCTATAGTATCTTTATAGAATCTTTATTTCTTTCTCTCTCTTTCTCTCTCTCTGTTCTTTCTTTCTTTCTGTTCTTTCTTTCCCATCTTTCTTTCTCTCTGTTCTTTTTCTTTCTTTGTTCTTTCTTTCCCCTCTTTCTTTCTATCTCTGTTCTTTATTTCCTTTCTTTCTTTCTCTCTCTGTTTCTTTCTTTTTCTCTATCTCTGTTCTTTCTTTCCCCTCTTTCTTTTTCTCTCTGTTCTTTCTTTCCCCTCTTTCTTTCTCTCTGTTCTTTTTTTCTTTCTCTCTCTTTCCCCTCTTTCTTTCTCTCTGTTCTTTCTTTTTTTCCCCTCTTTCTTTCTCTCTGTTCTTTCTTTCCCATCTTTCTTTCTGTTCTTTTTCTTTCTTTCTTTCTCCCTGTTCTTTCTTTCCCCTTTCTTTCTTTCCTCTTTCTCTTTCTTTCTTTCCCATATTTCTTTCTCTCTGTTCTTTTTCTTTCTTTCTCTCTGTTCTTTCTTTCCCCTTTCTTTCTATCTCTCTGTTCTTTCCTTTCTTTCTTTCCCATCTGTCTTTCTCTCTTAACTCTCTGTTCTTTCTTTCTTTCTTTCTTTCCCTTCTTTCTCTCCCTCTGTTGTTTCTTTCTTTACCCTCTTTCTTTTTTTCTCTCTGTTCTTTTTTCTGTCCCTTTTTTCTCTCTCTCTCTCGTTTCTTTCTTTTTCTCTATCTCTCTGTTCTTTCTTTCCCCTTTCTTTCTCTCACTCTGTTCTTTCCCCTCTTTTTTTCTTTCTCTCTCTCTGTTCTTTCTTTCCCTTTCTTTCTCTCTCTGTTCTTTCTTTCCCCTTTTTCTTTCTTTTTCTCTCTGTTCTTTCTTTCCCCCTGTCTTTTTTTCTGTTCTTTCTTTCCCTTCTTTCTCTCTCCCTCTCTGTTCTTTCTTTCTCTCTCTGTTTTCTTTCCCCTCTTTCTTTTTCTCTCTCTCTGTTCTTTCCCCTCTTTCTTTCTCTGTTCTTTCTTTCTTTCCCCTTTCTTTCTCTGTTCTTTCTTTCCCTTCTTTCTTTCTCTATTCTTTTTCTTTTTCTCTCTGTTCTTTCTTTCCCCCTCTGTCTTTCTTTCTGTTCTTTCTTTCCCCTTTCTCTTTCCCTCTCTGTTCTTTCTTTCCCCTTTCTTTTTTTCTGTCCCCTCTTTCTTTCTTTCTCTCTATTCTTTCTTTCTTTCCTGTCTTTCTTTCTTTCTCTGTTCTTTCTTTCCCGTCTTTCTTTCTTTCTCTCCCCTGTTCTTTCTTTCTTTCCCCTCTTTCTTTCTCTGTTCTTTCTTTCCCCTTTCTTTCTTTCTCCAATCTTTCTTTCTTTTTCTCTGTTTTCTTTCCCCCTCTGTCTTTCTTTCTCTGTTCTTTCTTTCCCCTCTTTCTCTTTCCCTCTCTGTTCTTTCTTTCTCTTTCTGTTCTTTCTTTCCTCTCTTTCTTTCTTTGTTCTTTCTTTCCCCTCTGTCTTTTTCTCTCTCTGTTCTTTCTTTCCCCTCTTTCTTTCTCCGTCTCTGTTCTTTCTTTCCCCTTTGTTTTTTTTTCTGTTTTCTTTCCCCTTTATTTCTTTTCTCTCTACTTTCTCTCTGTTCTTTCTTTTGCTTTCCCTTCTTTCTTTCTCTCTCTCCTGTTTTCTTTTTTCTCTCTGTTCTTTCTTTTACTCAGTACCAGTCACTGTGCCCTCAGTACCAGTCAGTGTGATCACCAGTGCTAAATGGGTGTGGTCGGGGCGTGGACATCATGGGTGTAACTAGTTTTGAAATGGGTGTGGTCGAGGGCGTGGCCTAAACTTTGTCTCTCCCATCTTCAAAAGTTGGGAGGTATGCAGTATAACGACACAGGAGGGGCCACATGTGACAACCAGGCCTCCGACACCCCAGAATGTGGCTGTAGCTCTCATTGGTTGGGCTCAGCTATGGCAATGCCAATATACCAATAGGGCACATATAGGGCAGTGACCGGTCTTATTCCCCCAGACCCCACAATGTTATACACACGTCAGTATTTATCCTTCCATATACAGAGAAAGGGCCGCCATGAGAGCGGACACTTATAGATGACATTTTCCGTCTCAATTTCTCTTTTTACACTGTGTTCTGTCAGAAGTGACAGGAAAAATGTGACAATCACTCACAGCTGTTTCTGTCGCCCCTTTCCCAGAGGTTCTGACTGGAGGACTCGGGAAGCCGCGTATCATAGAGAGCGCGGATAGAAAGTCTCTACTGTACGTGGCGTAGTCATCTCGTTTCCCAGCTCGCACTTACTGCGCTTGCGCAGCACAGTAGTGTGCGGGGCTGCGCTCTGCCGGTCTTGTCGTTGTAGTGGGCGCAAAACCGGCGCAACCATGAGCGGGACACTGGCCAAGATCGCCGAAATTGAGTCTGAGGTGATTCATTTGGGGCTTTATCTGGGGGCACTGGGCACTGTGGACCACTGATTGTAGTCACGGCCTGACATGTGTTTGCACAACAGGCGCTGAGTGGGTGACAGTGGCAGAGACTTGTGGGGCACAGGCATGGAAGGCAATGCTGGGCCTTGTTGTACTATAACATGTAATTCCCAATGTTTCCCTGCTGGCACTCACTGTGTACTGTGCTGGCTGTATAAAGGAGCTGTCTACTTTCAGGAAAGTTCACCCTAAACCCCCTCCCCTGGTCCAGCACCAGCTCCTCACCGCTATTCAGGTCTCTGTGTTCTGGCTGCAGCAGTGACATCACCGCTGCAGCCAATCAAAGATCAGCAGCTCATGTTGTGTAACTCTGCATAGCCGCCGAGCCCAGTGATTTGCTACTGCAGTGATATTAGCGGTTGGTGTGACGTCGCTGTTGCAGCTAAAACACAAGGACGGAGTAGCAGTGGGGAGCCAGGGAGGGTGAGACCCTGCTCTCTTTAGTCATTTAAATGCAGCATTTGGAGCCCCCTTTTCTTTAAGTGGACAACCCCTTTAATAGTTATATGGTAGATGAGCCCTTTAAAGCTTGTTTTTCTAAAGTACCTTAATAGCTGCAAATGTTATTAAAAAAAATAAAAAAACAGTTACTCATCACTGACCTTGTTTGTCTTCTGCCACTCACCACCACTCTCCAACACCTCATCACTGCAGCAAAGCAAATTATGAGGGGCATTATGGGTAATTGTGTTCCATCACATATGCTGTATAGATTAGTGGTTCTTCATTATACATCATTAGGAGTACAGAGCAGTTTTGCTATGAATGGCGGCACTGACCAGCCGTGGTCCCTACTGAGTCCAAGGCTTTGTCTCCAGCGCTACAGAATTGATGCAGCGTTACTGTACTGCACCCATCATGGAGTCTGCAGAAATTTCTGTTGTACACATGCATTTTTGTATGTGTGGATAATATTGAGCTCAGCCTGGATGCAATGAAATTCCTTGTAATTAAGTCTGAAACCCCTAATCTGTGATGGCGATCGCTGTACAGTGCTTCCAAGTATGTTACAGCGATTTAAGCAACATGGTGGGTAATATTCTCATGTAAGATGATGCTGCATTCATATGAAATGTAATTGTTGCACAATCAGTAGGGTCCGTAGATGGATTTGCCAGTGATAAGAGTAGTGCAAAGGATTATTGCCAGTCACCCGCTGCCTGTGAAGTATCTCAAACTGCTGCCGGTCACCCGCTGCCAGCGAAGTATCACAAACTCATCACAGTCACCCAGTGCCTGTGAAGTACCGCAAACTGCTGCTGGTCACCCGCTGCCCGTGAAGTATCCCAAACTCATTACAGTCACCCACTGCCTGTGAAGTACCGCAATCTCATCGCAGTCATCCACTGCCTGTGATGTACCGCAAATTGCTGCCAGTCACCCGATGCCTGTGAAGTACCGCAAACTGCTGCCAGTCACCCGCTGCCTGTGAAGTACCGCAAACTGCTGCCAGTCACCCGATGCCTGTGAAGTACCGCAAACTGCTGCCAGTCACCCGATGCCTGTGAAGTACCGCAAACTGCTGCCAGTCACCTGCTGCCCGTGAAGTATCCCAAACTCATCACAGTCACCCACTGCCTGTGAAGTACCGCAATCTCATCGCAGTCACCCACTGCCTGTGAAGTACCACAAACTGCTGCCAGTCACCCGGTGCCTGTGAAGTACCGCAAACTGCTGCCAGTCACCCGGTGCCTGTGATGTACCGCAAACTGCTGCCAGTCACCCGCTGCCTGTGAAGTACCGCAAACTGCTGCCAGTCACCCGCTGCCTGTGAAGTACCGCAAACTGCTGCCAGTCACCCGCTGCCTGTGAAGTACCGCAAACTGCTGCCAGTCACCCGCTGCCTGTGAAGTACCGCAAACTGCTGCCAGTCACCTGCTGCCTGTGAAGTACTGCTGGCTGCTGCCAGTCACCCGCTGCCTGCGAAGTACCGCAAACTGCTGCCAGTCACCCGCTGCCTGTGAAGTACCGCAAACTGCTGCCAGTCACCCGCTGCCTGTGAAGTACCGCAAACTGCTGCCAGTCACCCGCTGCCTGCGAAGTACCGCAATCTGCTGCCAGTCACCCGCTGCCTGTGAAGTACCGCAAACTGCTGCCAGTCACCCGCTGCCTGCGAAGTACCGCAAACTGCTGCCAGTCACCCGCTGCCTGCGAAGTACCGCAAACTGCTGCCAGTCACCCGCTGCCTGCGAAGTACCACAAACTGCTGCCAGTCACCCGCTGCCTGTGAAGTACCGCAAACTGCTGCCAGTCACCCGCTGCCTGCGAAGTACCGCAAACTGCTGCCAGTCACCCGCTGCCTGTGAAGTACTGCTGGCTGCTGCCAGTCACCCGCTGCCTGCGAAGTACCGCAAACTGCTGCCAGTCACCCGCTGCCTGTGAAGTACCGCAAACTGCTGCCAGTCACCCGCTGCCTGTGAAGTACCGCAAACTGCTGCCAGTCACCCGCTGCCTGCGAAGTACCGCAATCTGCTGCCAGTCACCCGCTGCCTGTGAAGTACCGCAAACTGCTGCCAGTCACCCGCTGCCTGCGAAGTACCGCAAACTGCTGCCAGTCACCCGCTGCCTGCGAAGTACCGCAAACTGCTGCCAGTCACCCGCTGCCTGCGAAGTACCACAAACTGCTGCCAGTCACCCGCTGCCTGTGAAGTACCGCAAACTGCTGCCAGTCACCCGCTGCCTGTGAAGTACCGCAAACTGCTGCCAGTCACCCGCTGCCTGTGAAGTACCGCAAACTGCTGCCAGTCACCCGGTGCCTGTGAAGTACCGCAAATTGCTGCCAGTCACCCGCTGCCTGTGAAGTACCGCAAACTGCTGCCAGTCACCCGCTGCCTGTGAAGTACCGCAGGCTGCTGCCAGTCACCCGCTGCCTGTGAAGTATCGCAAACTGCTGCCAGTCACCCGCTGCCTGTGAAGTACTGCAAACTGCTGCCAGTCACCCGCTGCCTGTGAAGTACCGCAAACTGCTGCCAGTCACCCGCTGCCTGTGAAGTACCGCAAACTGCTGCCAGTCACCCGCTGCCTGTGAAGTACTGCAAACTGCTGCCAGTCACCCGCTGCCTGTGAAGTACCGCAAACTGCTGCCAGTCACCCGCTGCCTTAGTGACTGGCAGTAATAAGATTTACATCATAGACAATTGATTTAAACCACTGTGATTTCTGTGTCTGCATTCCTGGGTGCCAGTCTCATATATTTATGGATAAAACGCTTGCACTTTGCTTTGCAGATGGCTCGGACTCAGAAAAATAAGGCCACCGCACATCATCTTGGCCTCCTAAAAGCCCGCTTAGCTAAACTGCGGCGTGAACTCATCACCCCAAAAGGTGGTGGAGGTGGTGGTCCTGGGGAAGGTAGGTGTGATTTTGAGCTTTCGACGGTGACCTCTTTGCATGCAAATATAATCACGAATAAGGAGATGAGTGTACTTTCTGGTTGTCTACTTTAATTTCTTGGTAACATTTGCAGATGTGCTGATTCATTTGCTGCTGCCAATTATTCAAGTGGTGGATGCATTTACAATGCATTTTGGACAACTGAGTAACTAGGAAGTTACACAGAAATATTTATTTCCCACTGCAAATAAGGTTATTTTCACAGTAATCGTTAGTAATAGTAGAGTGTAGTAATAGAATGGATCCATCAGCAATCCACTGTGCAGACACAACTTTTTTTTTTGTCCAGCTAAAAAAAAAAAAAAAAAAAAACGGTTTCAGCTGGATCCAATTTTTTTTTTTTTTACATTGAAGTCTATGGAAACAGATCCGTTAATTACCCATCAGTTTTTCTTTCACTTGAAAAGGATCAGATTGACATTGAACAAAATTGAGACCTCAATATTAAATGGATCCAGTTCAAATAATTTTTTTCAGGCGGACCAAAATGTTCTGTCTGCACAACTTTTTGTCAACGGATTGCTGCTGGCTCCGTTCTAACGGATCATTACTGGACAATGTGAGAAAACCTTTCTTAGACCGGGATCACACATGCGAGAAACACGGCCGAGTCTTGCATGTGAAATCCCAGCTCTGGCGCCGGCACTCGGGAGTGGAGCGAGCGGCTGCATAGAAGTACATGCAGCCGCACACTCCACTCCCGAGTGCCGGCGCCAGAGCTGGGAATTCACATGCGAGACTCGGCCGTGTTTCTCGCATGTGTGATCCCGGCCTTAGACATTAGTATGGCTTTCTTTCTGGGCTTTTAAAAAGGTGAGAATGTCTCCTTCAATCTGGATGGCACACACTTGCAGCAAGCACACTGTCAAACTATAGCTGCTTGTGCTGGTTTGACTAACATAAGCTCGTGATGCAATATTCTTATATATAGATGATTTGGTTTGATCATGGCTTTATTCTTGTAGGCTTCGATGTTGCAAAGACTGGAGATGCCCGAATTGGATTTGTGGGATTTCCATCTGTGGGAAAATCAACACTTCTCAGCAACCTGGCTGGTGTTTATTCTGAAGTGGCAGCTTATGAATTTACTACATTGACCACGGTACCTGGGGTTGTGAGATACAAAGGGGCGAAAATTCAGGTAAATATGCTCTCGTATGGTAAGAACGGCATAGCTCCTATCCATATAGCATTAGCTTACTTACAGAGGAGAGAAAAATAGTCATTTGTGTCTTTTGTCTCCAATAGTATACATGCATGAAATAACCTTAAAATCAGCTGATAGCAGCTGTGAAGACCTTCCTCCTCCCAGCAGATCTCACTTTGTATGCTTTCTGAAGTTAGGAGCAAATGTCTGTAACCTGTAACAAAACAGTTGTTGACATGCTGCAGCGGTGACATCACAACTACAGCTCACGTGATTGCAGCAGTCAGTCACTTGGCTTGGAGGCTCATGCCATCTACATCACTATTACTACTAAGGCCAGTTATAGGCTGCAACGATGACATTCAACTATAGCGCACTTGACTGCTGCAGCCAATCACTGTGTGCAGTGGCTCATCCCATCTGCATCACCTTCTATTAGCTGCAGCAGTCACGTGCACTCTCATTGTGACGTTACTGCTATAGTCTGTCAGAAAGTCCTGCGCAGCAGCGAAGAGTCAGCATAGCTATGATTGTAAATTTTTTTATGTGTTCTAACCTATGGAGAAATAAAAATGAATCACGGACAACCCTCTTAATAGTGTTCTTTTTCACCAGTTGCTTGACCTTCCTGGAATCATTGAGGGAGCTAAAGATGGAAAAGGCAGAGGTCGCCAAGTCATTGCAGGTGAGCTGGATTGTACAGATTAATTTCAATACAAAATGTGCAATATTTTATAATTTTGTTAATATATGAATATTTTTCACACACAGTGGCACGCACATGCAATTTGATCCTTGTTGTCTTGGATGTTTTAAAACCTTTGGGACACAAAAAAATTATTGAAAATGAACTGGAGGGCTTTGGTATCCGACTGAACAAGCAACCACCAAACATCGGATTCAAGAAAAAGGACAAAGGTGGCATTAATCTTACTGCTACTGTGAGTATTGTGTCAAACCAGGATTGGCGCAACATTAAGGCTAAGTGCACACGTTCAGGAATGTTTGCAGAATATTCCTGAGCAAAAACGGACTTTTTGCGGTAAAAATGCGCGTTTTTGGTGCGTTTTTTTTGCGCGGATTTGACATGTTTTTACCGCGATTTTTCCCTGAACTTTCTAGGTCAATAATATAGCGGGAAAAACGCTAGAATTCCACGAAATTAATGAACATGTTGCTAGATTTTCCGTGATGCGTTTTTTTCGCGGAAAAAAACGCACCATGTGCACACAAATTGCAGAATTCATTCTAAATGATAGGATGCTTAATTCATGCGTTTTTAACGCGTTTTTTCCCGCAATAAAACGCGAAAAAAACGCAAATAATCCTGAACGTGTGCACTTAGCCTAAAAGCTGCAAGGAAAAGGCAGTGTTTCAGTACAGTCTCGTAAGGGTTTGTAAGAAAGGGAGTGGTAAATGAATGTATGCTCTTCAGGACATACTGTAGCTTTTTGTCATTCCTACATACAGTTAGGTCCATAAATATTTGGACAGAGACAACATTTATCTAATTTTGGTTCTAGACATTACCACAATGAATTTGAAACAAAACAAATCAGATGCAGTTGAAGTTCAGACTTTCAGCTTTCATTTGAGGGTATCCACATTAAAATTGGATGAAGGGTTTAGGAGTTTCAGCTCCTTAACATGTGCCACCCTGTTTTTAAAGGGACCAAAAGTAATTGGACATATTAAATAATTGTAAATAAAATGTTCATTTCTAGTACTTGGCTGAAAACCCTTTGTTAGCAATGACTGCCTGAAGTCTTGAACTCATGGACATCACCAGACACTGTGTTTCCTTCTTTTTGATGCTCTGCCAGGCCTTCACCCCGGTGGTTTTCAGTTGTTGTTTGTTTGTGGCCTTTATGTCTGAAGTTTAGTCTTTAACAAGTGAAATGCATGTTCAATTGGATTGAGATCAGGTGACTGACTTGGCCATTCAAGAATATTCCACTTCTTTGCTTTAATAAACTCCTGGGTTGCTTTGGCTTTATGTTTTGGGTCATTGTCCATCTGTAGTATGAAACGACGACCAATCAGTTTGGTTGCATTTGGCTGGATCTGAGCACACAGTATGGCTCTGAATACCTCAGAATTCATTCGGCTGCTTCTGTCCTGTGTCACATCATCAATAAACACTAGTGACCCAGTGCCACTGGCAGCCATGCATGCCCAAGCCATCACACTGCCTCCGCAGTGTTTTACAGATGATGTGGTATGTATCATGAGCTGTACCACGCCTTCGCCATACTTTTCTCTTTCCATCTTTCTTGTAGAGGTTGATCTTGGCTTCATCTGTCCAAAGAATGTTCTTCCAGAACTGTGCTGCATTTTTAGATGTTTTTTAGCAAAGTCCAGTCTAGCCTTTTTATTCTTGATGCTTATGAGTGGCTTGCACCGTGCAGTGAACCCTCTGTATTTACTTTCATGCAGTCTTCTCTTTATGGTAGATTTGGATATTGATACGCCTACCTCCTGGAGAGTGTTGTTCACTTGGTTGGCTGTTGTGAAGGGGTTTCTCTTCACCATGGAGAGTATTCTGCGATCATCCACCACTGTTGTCTTCCGTGGGCGCCCAGGTCTTTTTGCATTGATGAGTTCACCAGTGCTTTCTTTCTTTCTTAGGATGTACCAAACTGTAGATTTTGCCACTCCTAATGTTGTAGCAATTTCTCGGATGGGTTTTTTCTGTTTTTGCAGCTTAAGGATGGCTTGTTTCACCTGCATGGAGAGCTCCTTTGACCACATGTTTCCTTCACAGCTAAACCTTCCAAATGCAAACACCACACCTCAAATCAACACCAGCCCTTTTATCTGCTTAATTGAGAATGATATAATGAAGGGATTGCCCACACCTGTCCATGAAATAGCCTTGGAGTCAATTGTCCAATTACTTTTGGTCCCTTTAAAAACAGGGTGGCACATGTTAAGGAGCTGAAACTCCTAAACCCTTCATCCAATTTTAATGTGGATACCCTCAAATGAAAGCTGAAAGTCTGAACTTCAACTGCATCTGATTTGTTTTGTTTCAAATTCATTGTGGTAATGTCTAGAACCAAAATTAGATAAATGTTGTCTCTGTCCAAATATTTATGGACCTAACTGTATATGGCTTCTTCTAAAACTTTTAATACAGGTGCATACTTGGTCAGTGTTAGTAGATGCGTCTTTGCAGTCAAGCCAGAACATGAGCGAGAAAACTGTTAGATGTAATAATTTGCGTGTTGGATGAGATTTTGTTTAATTTTCTCCTTATATTCCTTTTGTTCTTAAACCCTCAGTGTACTCAAAGTGAGCTGGATTTGGAGACCGTAAAAAGTATCCTAGCAGAATACAAAATTCACAATGCAGATATCACCCTGCGCAGTGATGCTACCGCTGATGACCTTATTGATGTGGTTGAAGGCAATAGGTATTTCAACTTTTAAGTGATGTTTCATTATAGAAATAAGATGGTTGTCGTGTCTTTTTCTATCCCGCTCATCTTTCTTTCAGAGTCTACATCCCTTGCATCTATGTGTTGAATAAGATTGACCAGATCTCATTAGAAGAATTAGATGTTATTTACAAGGTGCCACACTGTGTTCCTATCTCTGCCCATCACCGCTGGAACTTTGATGATCTCTTAGAAAAAATCTGGGATTACTTACGATTGGTTCGAATGTAAGTGGTAAACCGGATTTGTTATGGTGTCAGACTTTGTCTCCTATGACTGATAATGTGGTATGATTTCTTTGTAGTACCTCTAAATATAATACTTTTACGCTTTATTTTTACTTCAGCTACACTAAGCCCAAGGGTCAGTTACCGGATTACACCGCACCAGTTGTGCTTCCTGACAGTCGCACAGCAGTTGAAGATTTCTGCACTAAAATTCACAAAAACCTCATCAAAGAATTTAAGTAGTGAGTATTTTGTGGATCTGTATTTAAGAATAATGCTTTACCATTTTCCTTTATTCGTTGGTTTCTACAATTACTGCTGTTGATTTAGTACATCTGCCTTGATCTTTTATCTTTGCTGTTTTTACATCAGTATACATCTTTGCTATTCTGCATACACCAAACTCAACTTCCTAATTGCTCACAGTGCACAGTGGAGGGCTGAGACTATGTAGAACGATATGTAATCCAACAAAACTGAGATGCACAACTAAGGATGGATTGAGTGATGGTAGTAGAGAGGATGTCCCCTTGTGAACTCAGTCATTAAAGAGGTTGTCCACTACTTTATCACTGATGACCTGTGTCTGATTGGTCAGAGTTTGACACTTGGCCCTTCCAACGACCAGCTGTTCTCAGTGTCTGTTGCGGATGCCAGCTGGAAATACTCATTTGCTGAGCTGCTCCATCTTCTGATAGTGGCCACGACCGGGTACTGCACATCTGCCCCCTATTGATTTGAATAGGACGCAGATGTGCAATACACTGCCGCGGCCGCTATCGGGAGACAGAGCAGATGCGCAATTGAACATTTCTGGCCTCCGCACTCACCGAGAACAGCTGAACGGGTGTCAGACTCCAACCTATCAGACATTGATGACCTATCCTAATGATAGATCATCAATGATAAAGTGGTGGACGACTTCTGTTGATGCTTGTCAGCCTTACATGACATTCAAAGGAACCGTAATGAAGTGCTATTATTGCTGATTTACTTTCTTTATCTTGCCAACAGTGCATTGGTTTGGGGTTCATCGGTAAAGCACAATCCACAAAAAGTAGGTAAAGATCATGTAATGGAAGATGAAGATGTCATTCAAATAGTAAAGAAGTGATCAATACAAGATTGCCTTGTTACTTATGGCTGCAGACATGGAACATCCCCGCATCATATTTCTGTATGTAGCTGGTCACCCATCTGTAAATATGTCTTATTCAAAAGTGTCAATAAAATTTTGCTCCACATACCATACATTAGTGTTATTTTTGTAAAAAAAAAATGGTGAAATGAGAATATAATAAACACTGGTGCATATCAATCAGATTTTTGAGTTTTTTTTTTTTACTTTACTTCCCAATCAAAGGGAAAAAAAATGCTCTATGAGATCAGAAGCATAGAGATGTACAATAGGGCCCTGTAACATTAATGGGTGATGTATTGGTTTGTACAACTTTGAGTTTGCAAGGAGCCATTATAAAGTTATTGTGATAGACTGCCTCCTTCCAATCAAGATCCTGGGATGACTCTCAATAGTGACAGCAGCATGTTAGAAGTCTGACTGAAGAAGATTGCTCCCTCTGTCAGTCCGTTGGCACTCCCGCAGCTCACAGATGAGTTGCTATGGCAAACAAAAGCCTGACAATGGCCTTCCTGTCTGCCAAATGCCTCAACCTAATAGACCCCACTTCCTTTGGCATCTAATAGGATACCTGTCAGTAAAAGGCCAATCTGCTAGTTATGCAATGTGGTGCAATGTATCATGGGATCACATGAACAAGTTCACTTGTGGGAAAAAAACTTTTTTTGAGTGGGGAAAAACAAACTGTGCAAATAAAAAAAAAAAAATTATATACAGTACAGATCAAAAGTTTGGACACACCTTCTCATTTAAAGATTTTTCTGTATTTTCATGACTATGAAAATTGTACATTCACACTGAAGGTATCAAAACTATGAATTAACACATGTGGAATTATATACTTAACAAAAAAGTGTGAAACAACTGAAAATATGTCTTATAGGTTCTTAAAAGTAGCCACCTTTCTCTATCGCTTCATTGGGGGACACAGAAACCATGGGTGTATGCTGCTGCCACTAGGAGGCTGACACTATGCATATGCAAAAATGGTTGGCTCCTCCTCTGCAGTGTACACCCCACCGACTGGCACCAAGCTAATCAGTTTTAGCTTAGTGTCAGTAGGAGGTGGACACGGGTCTCTCTGGAGACCCATATCTACCTATTGTGCGTCGTTCCTTTTCAGGTACCTTCCGGAGGGATATAGTGTGAAAAGTCACTACTGTAGTCCCACACAGAGACTATGAGTACGGCGTGTACTGCCACCCCGTATCCTCATATGTCTGTCTCGGCAGGACCCCCCACTCTAATCCCTAGCACAGACGGCTGTTTAGGTGATCAGGGGCAGCGAGAGACCCGGGCCTGCCTCCGTCTCCCACCTACTCGCCCACCAGAGCCTGTCGGATGAGGAGACGCGGACGTCCCCACAACTGATCCGGACGTCCGACCTTTGGTCTGAGGTATTGTCCCTCTTTCTCAGCAGGACAGAAGAAAGAAGACAGGAAGAAAGAAGGAAAACAAAAAGGAGGATGCAGGTTACAGAAGAGCCTGGTACATTATTCTAGTCCCCTAAGGCCTTTAGAGATGGGGCTGCTCCGGGTACCTCGCGGCGCCGTGGATTTCCCGGGGCCCCCCTGTCTTTCTCTAGGAGCTGGAGCCCGGGTTTTTATCAGTGCGGTGCTCGTTCGCATTGCGCCGCCTGTCTACCTCTTTTTGCTGCCGGTGGCTGCGGCGATTCATTTCGGGGCCTGTTTTTCTTAAGCAGCGGCGTCCTCCGCTCCAATCCCCCTTCCCCGACGGCCGCAGACTAAAATTTAGGTCCCGGCTTCATTCTGGGCCTACTCCAGCTCTGGCTCCGCCCCCCCGCCTGTCACACTTCCGGGCGGGCTTCTTTCTCTGCCTGTCCTGGCTCCGCCCCCCACCTGTCACACTTCCGGGCGGGCTTCTTTCCTGTCCTGGCTCCGCCCACCGCTCTCAGCGTTCCTGAGAGCTGTAGCAGACGCAGAGTGCACTCTACAGGTCCTGCGTCTGTCGCTCCTGCGTTCTTAAAGTGGCAGCAAGTGGCTCAGCTACCTCCGCGGTCTCTGAGCAGGGCTCCGGTCACAGCATCACATCAGGGAGGAACATCTCGGCAGCACACAGGAACCGCGAGTAAGCTCTGTCCTGCAGAGCTGACACTCTCCTCTGCCCTTCTCTGTCCCCCAACCTTCTGACACCGGTTAGTGGGATTGCTCAGCCATGCCTAAACAAAAGGGAGAGTCTACTCGTCCCATATCTTCCTCTTCCTCCGCCACGCTGGTTAGATACTTTGTATGTTCTTCTTGTAATGGCAGACTCCCATCAGGTCAGTCTTCTCCCCTCTGCCAGGCCTGCAGCGACCCCACGGGACCCACCCAGGAGCCCCCTTCTGATCAGGGTGATCCTGAGACCCATACCCCCCAGTGGGCAGCGTCTTTGTCACAATCTGTTGTGGACCTCACCAGGGTATCACAGACCCTAGTATCCGTTTTGGACAGATTGCCCCTTTCAGCGCCTGCAGTCGCCAGCGGGTCTCAAGACTCCCTTCCCGGTCTGTCCAACCCAAGCCGTAAGAGACCCAGACTTGAACACAGTTCTAGGTCCTCTTCTCGCTCCATATCTCCGGAAGACCCTGCTCGGGGTTATCCCTCCCTAGCGCCCTCCTCCCAGGAATCTGGCGAGGCGTTTTCGGAGGATGAGTCGGACCTGGATCCAGATCAGGCCTCCGACATGACGGATATGGTGCAGAGTCTGATTGAGGCTGTCAATCAGACTTTAGGCATCAGGGATACCTCTACGGAATCCGCAGAACAGGCGATTTCGTTCAGACAGTCCAAACCACCTTCCAAGGTTTTTGCCCCTCACACTGAGTTCACGGACATACTCAAGAGGGAGAATCCGACCAGACGCTTTCAAAGAGGGAAGCGCCTCGGCATACTATACCCGTTTTCCCCGGAGCTTACATGTAATTGGACAATTTCTCCTTCCGTGGACCCACCGGTCTCCAGACTGTCCACCAACACGGTCCTTCCTCTGGCTAGTGCTGCTTCCCTAAAGGACGCCAACGATAGGATTCTAGAATCACTGGCAAAGTCAGCCTTTGAGGCAGCCGCTTCTGTTCTATGCCCGGCCTTTGCGTCTGCTTGGGTCTCAAAGGCGATAGCCAGATGGTCCATACAGCTCCGTAAGGGCATCTTGGCCGGAGCACCTTCCAGAGAGCTGGCGGAGCTCGCAGACCAGATCTCCCAGGCTGGGCAATATGTAGTCTCTGCCTCCCTGGATGCTGCTTCCTGCGCGGCACAGGCATCCAGCAATATCGTGGCTATCCGGAGGAACATCTGGCTCAAAGCATGGCAGGCTGATCTTTCGTCAAAGAAGTCGCTCACAGGTCTCCCTTTTCAGGGAGAACATCTGTTCGGAGACAGGTTGGATCAGATCATTAAGGACGCAACGGGGGGCACGAGTTCCCTCCTCCCTCAGTCAAAGCCTCACAAACCCATACAAAGGAGACAGTTTCGCTCCTTTCGGCCTTTCCGCCGTTTTCAGGTATCGGAAGATTCCTCCAGTCAACGTAGGCCGCAGAATCGCCAGGTTAAGAGGAAGGCTTCCTTTCGGCCTACCCCCTCCTGGCGTTCTAATTACTCCCAGGGTAGATCCACCAAGTCAAGACCTGGTCGATCTTTTTCGGCATGACTGGACCCCGGAGCCCAGCGTTCATCCCAAGCTCGGCGGTCGTCTCTTGCTGTTCAAGGATGTGTGGCTCAACTTGGTGGAGGACGCTTGGGTCAGGGAGGTTGTATCCTCAGGATACAAAATAGAGTTCACTTCCCGTCCAAGAGATCGGTTCTTCGAATCCCGCCCCCCAGGAGATCCTTCCTTGGTAACGGGTTTCTTTGCATCCATCGATTCCCTTCTCAGTGCTGGAGTTATCGTTCCTTTTCCAAAGCAAGAACGTTTCACAGGTTTTTATTCAAACCTGTTTGTTGTGCCGAAGAAAGGCAGCAAGGTTCTGCCTATCCTGGACCTCAGGTTACTGAACAGGAGGGTTCGCCTGCGTCACTTCAGGATGGAGTCTCTTCGTGCAGTAATATCGACAATGGAATCACAGGAATTTCTGTGTTCCATAGACATCCAAGACGCATACCTCCACGTCCCTATTTACCGAGCCCATTAGAGGTTCCTGCGTTTCGCAGTTCGGCAGAACCATTTTCAGTTTGACGCCTTGCCCTTCGGCCTTGCGACCGCTCCCAGGGTCTTCACCAAGATCATGGCGGCTTTGGTGGCCACCTTGAGGGTTCGAGGACTGGTGCTCATTCCTTACCTCGACGATATTCTCATCAAGGCTCCGTCCCTCCCTCAGGCTCAAGAAAGCCTGTCCATCGTTCTGGACTCCCTGGCCCGGTTCGGATGGATCATCAACAGGAAGAAGTCCTGCCTTGTTCCCTCTCAGCGCCTGATCTTCTTGGGCATGCTGTTCGATACCCGACAGGCGAAGGTCTTTCTCCCCAAGGAGAAGAGAGCTATCCTCCAGCAGGGTGTTCTCTGCAGAGCCCTCAGCTTCCTTCCTTCCGGTCAGCGATGAGGGTGCTGGGCAGAATGGTTGCGACTTCAGAAGCAATTCCCTTTGCTCTGTTCCACTTGAGACCTCTTCAGCAGGCTATTCTGTCTCAGTGGGACAGGTCCGTCAGATCGTTGGATCGTCCGCTTCGTCTCCCTCTCGGGGCCAGGCAGTCTCTCAGCTGGTGGCTGTCATCCCCCCCTCATCTTCCAGGGCCGGTCCTTCCTGCCAGACCACTGGCAAGTCTTAATGACGGATGCGAGTCTTCTGGGCTGGGGGCAGTTTTTCGGCATCTGACGGCTCAGGGTCGTTGGTCGGCACAGGAATCTTCCCTGCCGATCAATATCCTCGAAATCAGGGCCATCTTTCTCTCGCTCCGTCACTGGGAATCGCTTCTCAGGGGTCTGCCAGTCAGAATTCAGACAGACAATGCCACGGCTGTGGCATACGTCAATCACCAAGGGGGGACCAGGAGTTCTCGGGCGATGGCCGAAGTATCCAGGATCCTCCTTTGGGCGGAGGCGACGGTTCCGGCAATATCCGCGGTGTATATCCCCGGCGTGGACAACTGGGTCGCCGACTTCCTCAGCCGCGAGGGTTTCGCGGCAGGAGAATGGTCCCTACATCCGAACGTCTTCCATCAGATCTGCCTACGATGGGGGACCCCGGATGTGGACCTCATGGCGTCTCGGCTCAACAGGAAGGTTCCGCTGTTCGTCTCCAGGTCCCGCGATCCTCTAGCATTGGACGTAGACGCTCTGGCCATTCCTTGGTCACAGTTCACTCTCCCATACATGTTTCCCCCGCTTCCCCTTCTTCCCAGATTGCTGAAGAAGATCAGGGCGGAAGGGGTGCCGGTCATTCTGATCGCCCCAGATTGGCCCAGGAGGTCCTGGTTCGCAGACATCGTCAATCTCTTGGCGGACGCCCCCTGGAGACTCCCAGACAGGCCAGATCTTCTATCACAGGGTCCGTTCTGCCACCAGGGTTCTCGGTCGCTCAATTTGACGGCGTGGCTGTGGAGACCGAGGTACTGAGAGAGTCCGGGTTCTCAGATCGGGTGATTCGCACCATGATCCAGGCCAGGAAACCGTCGTCTTCCAGGGTCTACTATCGAACCTGGAAGGCCTATTTTCCCTGGTGTGAGTCCAACGTCATCCCGCCAATGAAGTTGTCGCTCCCAGCCATCTTGGCTTTCCTCCAAGCGGGGCTGGACTCTGGTCTCTCTCTCGCTACTCTTAAGGGACAGATTTCAGCCCTTTCTATCCTCTTCCAGGAATCCTTGGCTTCTCGGGTTCAAGTCAAAACTTTCCTTCAGGGAGTGGCGCATATGGCTCCCCCGTATCGGAATCCTGTGGACCCTTGGGACCTCAATCTCGTATTGGAGGTTATGAGGTGCGCTCCCTTTGAACCTCTCACAGAGGTTCCCCTGTCGGTTTTGTCCTGGAAGGTGGCCTTTCTCGTTGCGATCACTTCCATCAGGCGAGTTTGAGTTGGCGGCTCTGTCTTGTCGCCCCCCTTTCCTGGTTCTCCACCAGGATAAGGTAGTATTGCGGCCTCCACCTTCCTTTCTTCCCAAGGTGGTATCCACCTTCCACTTGAATGAAGACATTGTTCTACCTTCCTTCTGTCCGGCTCCGACTCATCCTTTGGAGCGCTCGTTGAACAAGCTAGACCTGGTACGGGCAATAAGGACCTACCTGGATAGAACGGCTTCCTTCAGGAAGTCTGATCTCCTATTCATCATTCCGGACGAAGCGCGAAGAGGCCTGCCTGCTTCCAAGGCTACAATTGCGCGTTGGATTAGGACCGCAATATTGGAGGCTTACCGGGTTAAAAATAGAGTGCCTCCTACTGGGGTCAGGGCTCACTCCACCCGGGCGGTAGGCGCCTCCTGGGCGGTTCACCATGGGGCTTCCGCCCTACAACTTTGTAAGGCGGCAACCTGGTCTTCCATCCACACGTTTGCCAAATTTTACAGGGTCCACACCTATGCTTCGGCGGACGCCAGCCTAGGCAGAAGGATCTTGCAGGTGGCATTGGAGCCTTTGCCGGCCTGAATGGAGTCTCTTGCCATTTTTCTCCCGCCCCAGGGACTGCTTTGGAACGTCCCATGGTTTCTGTGTCCCCCAATGAAGCGATAGAGAAAACAGGATTTTTGTACTTACCGTAAAATCTGTTTCTCGGAGCGCTCATTGGGGGACACAGCACCCTCCCATATGTTTACAACTCTTGTTCTTTCTTTTGATTGTTTTTGTTAAATTGAGTTGTTTGTTTGTTGTTTGCATTCTTCTCCTACTGCTTTCTCACTAACTGATTAGCTTGGTGCCAGTCGGTGGGGTGTACACTGCAGAGGAGGAGCCAACCTTTTTTGCATATGCATAGTGTCAGCCTCCTAGTGGCAGCAGCATACACCCATGGTTTCTGTGTCCCCCAATGAGCGCTCCGAGAAACAGATTTTACGGTAAGTACAAAAATCCTGTTTTTGCTTTGATTACTGCTTTGCACACTCTTGGCATTCTCTTGATGAGCTTCAAGAGGTAGTCACCGGAAATGGTCTTCCAACAGTCTTGAAGGCGTTCCCACAGATGCTTACCACTTGTTGGCCCTTTTGCCTTCAGTCTGCGGTCCAGCTCACCCCAAACCATCTCAATTGGGTTCAGATCTGGTGACTGTGGAGGCCAGGTCATCTTTTTCTTTACTTAGCGGCTTTTTCTTGCCATAATACACATTCTAACAGTCTATTCAGTAGGACTATCAGCTGTGTATCCATCAGACTTCTGCACAACACAACTGATGGTCCCAACCCCATTTATAAGGCCAGAAATCCCACTTATTAAACCTGACAGGCCACACCTGTGAAGTGAAAACCATTTCCCGTGACTACCTCTTGAAGCTCATCAAGAGAAGTATATAATTCCACATGTGTTAATTCATAGTTTTGATGCCTTTAGTGTGAATGTACAATTTTCATAGTCATGAAAATACAGAAAAATCTTTGAATGAGAGGTGTGTCCAAACTTTTGGTCTGTACTGTATATATATGTAGATTTATTTATATATATATATATATATATATGTGGTGTAGTGACCCATGATGCAGCTAGGGGGTGCTGTATATGCTCCTCAAGTTATGGATGGAGGCGTGTTTTGGATGAAAAGACAGTCCCTGGCATGAAAAATAGTGTGTAACAACTGAAATTATGTCTTATATTCTAGGTTCTTCAAAGTAGCCACCTTTTGCTTTGATGACTTTGCACACTCTTGGCATTCTCTTGATGAGCTTCAAGAGGTAATCACCAGAAATGGTCTTCCAACAATCTTGAAGGAGTTCTCAGAGATGCTTAGCACTTGTTGGCCCTTTTGCTTTCACTCTGCGGTCCAGGTCACCCCAAACCATCTCGATTGGGTTCAGGTCTGGTGACTGGAGGCCAGGTCATCTGGCGTAGCACCCCATCACTCTCTTTCCTGGTCAAATAGCCCTTACACAGCCTGGAGGTGTGTTTTGGTTCATTGTCCTGTTGAAAAATAAATGATGGTCCAACTAAACGCAAACCGGATGGAATAGCATGCCGCTGCAAGATGCTGTGGTAGCCATGCTGCTTCAGTATGCCTTCAATTTTGAATAAATCCCCAACAGAGTGTGTGTATGTATATGTGTATATATATATATATATATATATATATATATATTATGTATGTATATATTATATGTGTGTGTGTATTATATATATATATATATATATATATATATATATATACACACACAGGGGTTGGACATAATAATGGAAACAGCTGGAAACATCAACAAAAGTTAGTGTAATATGGTGTAGGTCCACGTTTTGCGGCGATTACAGCCTCAATTCTCGAGGTAAGAATTCATACAAGGTGTGAATTGTTCCAAAGGAATTTTAGCCCATTCTTCAGTTAAAACACCCTCCAGTTATTTGAGCGACGATGGCTGCGGAAATTGACGTCTAATTTGAATCTCTAAAATCGACCATAAATGTTCAATGTTGAGGTCTGGGGATTGTGTGGGCCAGATGAGATGTTCAACTTCATTAGAATGTTCCTTGTGCCATGCTTTAACGATTCTAGCTGTATGAATTGGTGCATTATCATCCTGAAAGATGGCGTTCCCCTCCGGGAACAGTGCTTGAACCATAGGATGCACTTGGTCGCCCAAAATGCCTAAATAATTGCGGCTGTTAATTCTTCCATGAAGGGATATCATTGGCCCGGCGGATCTCCACGAAATAGCACCCCAGATCATCACAGAACCTCGGCTATGTTTTACGGTTGGGAGAAGGCAGTCTGGATGGAATGCTTTTGGCTGTCTCCAAATGTACACGCGGCCGGAGGTCGGAAATAGAGTAAACGATGATTCGTTTGAGAATATCACATGTTTCCACGGCTCAAGGGACCAATTCTGGAGGTTTCTTCACCACTCTAAACGCTTGGAAACATTTGTCATTGAGAGCAGCAGTTTTCGAATTGCAGCTCTTCCGTGGAATCCAGATTTGTTCAGCTCCCGACTAACAGTTTTCGTGGAAACTGGGTTCTGTAGGTGTTCATTGAGCTCAGCAGTGATTTTCGGAGCCGTGGTCTTGCGATCCTCTCTCACAATTCGCTTTAGAGTCCGACGGTCTCTCTCAGTCAACTTCGACTTTCGGCCGGACCTGTGCTTTGCTGCGGATGTTTTTCCTTTTCTTTCAAACGCAGTCATTGCTTTGGAGACAGTACCTCTTGACACGCCAAGCATTCGGGCACTTTCGGTTACACTAGTGCCTGCCATACCAGCACCAACAATTTGGCCTCTTTGAAAATCCGAGAGGTCTGCCATTGGTATCAGGTTCTCATCAATGTTCTTACAATTATGCAAAACAAACAGTTAATTTACATATCACATAACACAAATAATCAACTACAAAACATTACCATATGTTACCATATTGTTGTATGCTGCACTATATATTAATGGTATGAACTGCATTCAGTGGAAGCAAACAGCTGAATAGAATCCCCACCTCTGCTATCTGTGTTGTATGCTGCACTATATATTAATGGTATGAACTGCATTCAGTGGAAGCAAACAGCTGAATAGAATCCCCACCTCTGCTATCTGTGTTGTATGCTGCACTATATATTAATGGTGTGCATTCCATACTTCTGCTTGCTGCCAAGCACTGCTTTACCATCTTGCAACATAGTTTAATGTGCCTGTTAATAATGCTTTGGAATAATTCATTTTTGCACTGTGTTTAAAACTTACTGCTTTATATCCCGGTGACTGGGGCCTCTCTAGATCCTATCAGGTGGAAGGTGGTAAAGCATATAGATGTTGCCAGGTTGCCTTTGATGATCTAACCACCACCTGGTGTGCTGGCCCCAGCTGGCAAATTATCCCAAAACAGCTCCCACAATCCCACTTTCCTGACCCTGTAGTGTGGGCTATAATTTAGGAGTAGTCTAAGGGGCGCACGCAGTAAGGGGGCGCACGCATCACAGAAAGCAAAGCATCACGAAAGACAAACATCGAGTAAACGGCAGTTATCCATGGCAGTTAATCAGGGCAGGAATTAGGTAGCCCACACTTTGCTTTCTTTTAAATTATGTTCTTTATCTCTATCCTCCTGTGTTCCCTTGCCATCCACATTCACTGCCCCATCCCCCTCCATCACGACTCATATACATCAGCCCCTCCATACTTCCCTCTCCCATGTACAGTTCCCATGCACTCCTCACCTTCCTGAGAAACCTCAGCCCATCTTGCCCAAACATATCACAGAAAAAACCTACTTACAACTCCAACAACTACCTGCTCTTTATCTTCCTACTCCTACTGATTTCAGGGGACATCTCCCCCAACCCTGGTCCATCCCCCAACCTCAATCCCTACCCTACCTCATGTCGAAACCATAATAATCTTGTTAATATTACTTGCACTCCCTCATCTCCTTCTTTCAATTGTGCCCTCTGGAATCCACGGTCTGCATGCAACAAACTATCTTTCCTGCACAACTACTTTCTGAACAACTCTCTTCATCTGTTGGCCCTCACTGAAACCTGGATTCAGGATTCTGACACGGTCTCCCCTGCTGCCATTTCCTATGGTGGCTTACAGTTCTCCCATTCCCCGAGACCCACAAACAGACATGGTGGTGGAGTTGGCATACTCCTGTCCCCACAATGCACTTTCCAGGTCATCCCCCCAATTCCATCACTCTCATTCCCTTCTTTTGAGGTCCACACCATCAGGCTCTTCCATCCCCTCTCCCTCAGAGTAGCGGTCATATATCGGCCCCCAGGCTCATCCACCCAGTTCCTTGACCACTTCTCAGCCTGGCTGCTGCACTTCATGTCCTCAGAACTACCAACCCTTATCCTTGGAGACTTCAACATCCCCATTAACAGTCCTACTTCCACATCTGCATCTCAGCTTCTATCACTAACCACTTCTCTAGGCCTCTCACAGCTTTCAACCTCTGAGACACACAAGGATGGCAACACCCTTGACCTGGTCTTTGTCCGCCTCTGTTCAATCTCCCACCTAAATAACTCACCGCTTCCACTCTCTGACCACAACATTCTCTCCTTCATCCTCACAAATCCTCCACCACCCCAGCGCACTCCTACCTACCACACATTCAGAAATCTACAAGCCATTAACCCTCAGACACTTTCAGACTCCCTACACTCTTCGCTGTCCCCAATCTCCTCTTTTTCTTGTCCTGATCTGGCTGTTCATCACTACAATGACACTCTTAGAAGCACCCTTAACCAAGTAGCACCACTCACCCTCAGAACTTCCAAACAAACAGTAAAACAGCCCTGGCTCACATCGCAAACTCACCTTCTCCAGCGATGCTCTAGGAGTGCTGAACGCCTATGGAGAAAAACCCACACACCAGAAGACTTCATCCACTTTAAATTCATGTTAAGAACTTATAATGCAGCCCTTCACCTCGCTAAATAGACCTACTTCACCACCCTGATCTCCTCACTAGCCAACAACCCCAAGAAACTTTTTGACACTTTTCACTCCCTCCTCAGGCCAAAAGCACAAGCCCCGATCACTGACATTTGTGCTAACGACCTGGCCTCCCACTTTATAGAAAAAATAGATACTATCCGTCAGGAAATCTGCTCTCAACCACCAAGTGCTGTGACTCCCATCCCTCCCTGCATTTCCCTGGCTCAATTTCCACATTTGATCCCATCACAGAAAAAGAAGTCTCCAGACTCCTCTCTTCCTCTCGTCCGACTACATGCACTACCGACCCCATCCCCTCACATCTCCTCCAGTCTCTCTCTCCTGTTGTCACAACTCACCTAACTACAATCTTCAATCTCTCACTCTCTGGCATTTTCCCATCCTCCTTCAAACACTCCATCATTACTCCACTACTAAAGAAACCCGCTCTTCACCCTTCCTGCACAAACAACTACAGACCGGTCTCTAATCTCCCCTTCATCTCTAAACTTTTGGAGCGCCTAGTCTACTCCCGCCTCACCCGGTACCTCTCCACTCACTCCCTCCTAGACCCTTCACAGTCCGGCTTCCGACCCCTACATTCGACTGAAACTGCACTCATCAAAGTGACCAATGACCTTCTGACAGCAAAACGTAACGGCGACCACTCTCTGCTCATTCTACTCGACCTTTCTGCAGCTTTCGACACGGTTGACCACCGTCTCCTACTGTCTAGGCTCCAGTCACTAGGTATTAAGGACACTGTTCTCTCCTGGTTCTCCTCCTATCTTTCTGACCGCTCCTTCAGTGTTTCGTTCTCTGGCTCCACTTCATCTCCTCTTCCTCTCACTGTCGGTGTACCCCAGGGCTCAGTCCTTGGCCCCCTTCTCTTCTCTCTCTACACCGCCCCAATTGGACAGACCATCAGCAGATTTGGCTTTCAGTACCATCTTTATGCTGATGACACACAATTATACACGTCATCTCCCGACCTTACCCCCGCTGTACTACATAACGCCACCGACTGTCTGTCCGCAGTCTCCAACATCATGTCTGCTCTCTATCTGAAACTTAACCTCTCCAAAACTGAACTTCTTCTGCTCCCGCCGTCTACTAACCTCCCTAAATCTGACATTTCCCTCTCAGTGGGCGGCACCATAATAACACCCCGGCAGCAGGCTCGCTGTCTGGGTGTTATGTTTGACACCAATCTCTCCTTCACCTCCCATATACAATCTCTTGCCCGCTCTTGCCGCCTACACCTAAAGAACATCTCTAGAATCCGCCCATTTCTCACCATGGAAACAACAAAAACCCTCACTGTAGCATTGATCCACTCCCGCCTGGACTACTGCAACGCTCTATTACTTGGCCTCCCCATCACTCAACTATCCCCTCTCCAGTCCATCCTTAATGCAGCAGCCAGGCTAATCCATCTGGCTAATCGGTACTCGGACGCGTCCGCTCTTCGCCAGTCCTTACACTAGCTGCCCATTCATTATAGGATCCAATTCAAAGTACTTGTTCTCACCCACAAAGCTCTCCACACTGCAGCACCCCCCTACATCTCCTCCCTCATTTCTATCTATCGGCCTAACCGACTGCTGCGCTCTGCAAACGACTTTCGACTAACCTCTGCACTAATCCGTACCTCCCACTCCCGACTCCAAGACTTCTCCCGCGCTGCGCCAATCCTCTGGAATGCTCTACCCCAAGAAATTAGGACTATCCACAATTTGCATGGTTTCAGGCGCTCCCTCAAAACACATCTGTTCAGAGCGGCCTATCACATTCACTAATCAAAGTCATTCTCTGTGTAAGTATGTGTGTGTGTAGCCCATTCACTATCTCCATCCATCCCTCACTCCCTTAAGATGGCTGGACCATCATTGTAAATGCACCATTGTATATACACACCTGTACTTTGTATCTCCCCCACCTCATTGTAGATTGTAAGCTCTCACGAGCAGGGCCGTCTTATTTTGCTTTAATTACTGTATTGTTAACGTTGTTACTTATGACTTGTGTTTTGAAACTGTTAAACTGTAAAGCGCTGCGGAATATGATGGCGCTATATAAATAAATATTATTATTATATGTCACGGTTTGCATGTTTATAACATGTTCGAAGATTATGATGCCAAAACGTTAGGTGTTTCCATTATTTTGCCCAACCCCTGTGTATATATGTGTATGTACAGTCATGGCCAAAAGTTTTGAGAATGACACAAATATTATATTTTCACATGATCTGCTGCCCTCTGGTTTTTATGTGTGTTTGACAGATGTTTTTATCACAGACAGAAATATAATAATTGCAAACATATGAGTAACAAAAGCTTATATTGACAGTTAGAATGAGTTAATGCAGCAAGTCAATATTTGCAGTGTTGACCCTTCTTCTTCAGGACCTCTGCAATTCTCCCTGGCATGCTCTCAATCAACTTCTGGACCAAATCCTGACTGATAGCAGTCCATTCTTGCACAATCAATGCTTTCATTTTGTCAGAATATCTAGGTTTTTGTTTGTCCACCCGTCTCTTGATGATTGACCACAAGTTCTCAATGGGATTAAGATCTGGGGAGTTTCCAGGCCATGGACCCAAAATCTCTATGTTTTGTTCCCTGAGCCATTTAGTTATCACCTTTGCTTTATGGCAAGGTGCTCCATCATGCTGGAAAAGGCATTGTTGATCGCCAAACTGCTCTTGGAGGGTTGGGAGAAGTTGCTCTTGGAGGACATTCTGGTACCATTCTTTATTCATGGCTGTGTTTTTAGGCAAGACTGTGAGAGAGCCGATTCCCTTGGCTGAGAAGCAACCCCACACATGAATGGTTTCATGATGCTTTAACAGTTGGCATGAGACAAGACTGGTGGTAGCGCTCACCTTGTCTTCTCCGAATGAGGCGTTTTCCTGATGTCCCAAACAATGAAAAAGGGGATTCATCAGAGAAAAGAACTTTACCCCAGTCCTCAGCAGTCCACTGCCTGTACCTTTTATTCATATATATAAAGAGCCTACAAAATACACCTCCACAAATTATACCAAAAAAAGGAAAAAAGAGGTTTTTCTCATCATAAAAAAGATTTTATTTAACAGTCATGAATATTTAAAATGTACATAGATATGCAAAAAATGGGGAATCACAAATGCAAAAGGTAATAAGCAAAGCAAAACCTAACGGGAGTATTAAATACAGAAAAAGGGGTTCAAATATACAAGTGTCTAGGCAAAAATATGGCTGCTGCAATGCGATATATTTATCTGCTATATGTTGCAGCCTAGTAAAAAACTGCCTTTAATGAACACCCTTAATCAGTCATCAGATGTAAATCCAGCTCATGTCCACATAATTAGAAAGATTGCCTCTATAGCCAAAAGGTGCACAGTGCATAATAGTGGGATACACATGCTGTATGCTTATCCATATCAAATCCACATAAATCGCTAATAGCGTTCATCATATATATCGCTATTCAAGCTGCATATCCATAAGTGTATGGATCAATTTTTAAATAAGATTAAAGGCTGGAAAAGATCATTCATACCTCCAATGATAGGTTACAGCACCCCATTTTTTGCATATCTATGTACATTTTAAATATTCATGACTGTTAAATAAAATCTTTTTTATGATGAGAAAAACCTCTTTTTTCCTTTTTTTGGTATGTCTGTACCTTTTGCAGAATATCAGTCTGTCCATGATGTTTTTTCTGGAGAGAAGTGGCTTCTTTGCTGCCCTCCTTGAGACCAGGCCTTGCTCCAAGAGTCTCTGCCTCACAGTGCGTGCAGATGCACTCACACCTGCCTGCTGCCATTTCTGAGCAAGCTCTGCACTGCTGGTAGCCCGATCCCGCAGCTGAAATACTTTTAAGAGACGGTCCTGGCGCTTTCTGGTCTTTCTTGGGCGCTCTGGAGCCTTTTTGGCAACAATGGAACCTCTCTCCTTGAAGTTCTTGATGATGCGATAGATTGTTGACTGAGGTGCAATCTTTCTAGCTGCGATACTCTTCCCTGTTAGGCCATTTTTGTGCATTGCAATGATGACTGCACGTGTTTCTTTAGAGATAACCATGGTTAACAGAAGAGAAACAATGATGCCAAGCACCAGCCTCCTTTTAAAGTGTCCAGTGGTGTCATTCTTACTTAATCATGACAGATTGATCTCCAGCCATGTCCTCATCAACACCCACACCTGTGTTAATGGAGCAATCACTGAAAAGAGGTTAGCTGGTCCTTTTAAGGCAGGGCTGCAATGATGTTGAAATGTGTTTTGGGGGATAAAGTTCATTTTCTAGCCAAATATTGACTTTGCAAGTAATTGCTGTTAAGCTGATCACTCTTTATAACATTCTGGAGTATATGCAAATTGGCATTAGAAAAAGTGAAGCAGTAGACTTTGTAAAAATTAATATTTGTGTCATTCTCAAAACTTTTGTCCATGACTGTATATATATATATATATATATATATATATATATATATGTACACATATACTAGCTGAAGAGCCTGGCGCTGCCCGGGCATAGTAACTACGGTTAGTTATAAAAAATTATAATGATTATATATAAAGCTGAGTGTAGAGCCCCGCCCACTCCGCATAGCCACATTCACTATAATATCCCACACAATCCCGTCAGCCAGAGGTACCGGACTACTACCCCTAATATCCCACATCATCCCGTCAGCAAGAGCCACCGGACTACTAATATCCCAAATCATCCCGTCAAAGCTACCGGACTACTACCCCTAATATCCCACACAATCCCATCAGCCAGAGCTACCGGACTACTCCCCCCTAATTTCCCACATCGTCCCGTCATCCAGGGCCACCAGACAACTACCACTAATATCCCACATCATCCCGTCAGCCAGAGCAACCGGACTACTACTAATATCCCACATCATCCCATCCGCCTGGGGTCAGAACCAGAGCGCTGAGTGGAATGGCCCTAACTTCCATACCGGGGATCCCTTTAAGAGAGCCTGGGGTCAGAACCAGAGTGCTGAGTGGAATGGCCCTAACTTCCATACCGGGGATCCCTTTAAGAGAGGCCTGGCGTCAGAACCAGAGTGCTGAGTGGATTTGCCCTAACTTCCGTACCAATGATCCCTTTAATAGAAGCCTGGGGTGAGAATCAGAGCGCTGAGGGATTTACCCTAACTTCCATTCCGGAGATCCCTTTAAGGGAGGCCTGGGGTCAGAACCAATGCGCGGAGTGGATTGCCTTCACTTCCATACCGGGGATCCCTTTAAGAGAGGCCTGGGGTCAGAACCAGAGAGCTTAGTGGAATTGCCCTAACTTCCATACCAGTGATCCCTTTAAGGCCGGGATCACACATGCGAGTAAGTCGTCCGACACTCGCATGTGAAATCCCAGCTCTGGCGCCGGCACTCAGGAGTGGAGCGCGCGGCTGCATGTAGTTATATGCAGCCGCTCGCTCCACTCCCGAGTGCCGGCGCCAGAGCTGGGATTTCACATGCGAGTGTCGGACGACTTACTCGCATGTGTGATCCCGGCCTAAGAGACCCTGGGGTCAGAACCACCCAGTCACTGTCTGCTGAGGTGTTGTCGTGGAGTGAGAAAACTGTTGCTCATAGCAACCAATCACAGCTCAGCTTCTTTTAAACAGCTCTGGTGAAATGAAAGATGCTTAGTGATTGGTTGCAAGGAAAACTGTTGCTCATAGCAACCAATCACAGCTCAGCTTCTTTTAAACAGCTCTGGTGAAATGAAAGATGCTTTGTGATTGGTTGGTGATACACACACAGTCAATTTTTATATATATATATATCTATATATATATATCTATATATATATAGATATATATATTTGCAATCCCCCCCTCAAAAATAGCTATTTGGTATTACCATGTTTATTATGATCCACACTGTTAAAACATTCTGCATGGTGAACGCTGTGTAAACAGCAATTCTTACAGCATTTGGTTTTTTTTTTGTTCATCTCGCCGTGCACAAAAAAAACAAAAACAAGTGATCAAAAAAAGTTATGTATCCCAAAATGGTACCAATAAAACTACGGCTTGTTACATAAAAAAAAAAGCTATCATACAAATCTGAGGGCCTTAATCATTAGAATGCTGCTCTCAATCTCTGACAGTGGCATTTAAATGGAATTGAACAGTGTGCACGTGCGTCCCCCTCTCCCAAGATTGCGTTAATAGGTAACCATGGCGTAAGGCCACCATAGCGGCTATATTGGTACTCCTGTGGTGCTCAGCCCCCCCAAAAAAGTCAATACATCAGAATTGCATTTTTTCACTAACACCTCCCTAAAAAATGAAAAGCAAGCAAAATGTCGATACAAATGGAAACAACAGCTCATCACGCAAAAAAGAAGCCCTCACATAGCTGCATATAAAAATAAAAACGTTATGGGTCTCAGAAAATGACATCAAATTTTTTTTATTTTTTTATGACTGTGCTTTTACATCAGATCTGCTGGTGTGATGTGATCAGTTGGAAAGCTGCACGGCACAACTCCGACAAGTGCATAGTATCTGCATCAGGGTGCTGCCATTCTGCTACTACTCAACCTGCAGTTACTCAGTGCGGCCACTATGCAGTATAAGGCGCTGTGCTGTTGCTCTGCAGCCATGGTAGGCAGTCCGGGTGCTACATCTCCACCGATCTGATCGTGATGATCTATCCTAAGTATAGGCTATCATTTGCAGATACCGGACAATCCCTTCAAATAAAAAAAAAAACACTATGCAAGTTTGGTATTGCTGTAATCGTACTGAGCTGGAGAAATATTGGCAGATAATTTCCCACACAATGAGTGCCTTACAAACCAAACCCTCTGCTCAAAAATAAAATGGAATTGTTTGTGTACCCATTCTACAGTGTGCTGTATGGTAAAGGGTATCATTCAAAACTCATCCCGTAATAAAACAAACCCTGATAATGGCTCTCTTGATGGAAAAATTAAAAAGTTAGGGCTCTTAGAAGGGGAGGAAAATAGCAAAAATGAAAAATCACCCGGGAGTGAAGGACTGAAAAAATTTCCAAACATTGTTTCTATTCATGCCTAGTGCAAAAAATAAAAAGTGATTAACGTTCTATGTGACCAAAAATGGTACCAGTAAATCTATCGTTTGTCCTGGAAAAAAAAGTCTTCACACAATTAGGTTACAGAAAAATAAGTTATGGCTCCTGGAATGCGGCAAAAAAAAGTTATAAAAAAAAAAACCTGTCATGAAAGCCAAAATTGGCTGTGACATTAAGGTCATTGCTGGAAAAATCTGCACCTCTCTAGAAGCTGTATACAGAACAGCCCATAATACAGTCCTGAGATTATGTCCGTGGGCCACATCGGCCCTCTGGCTGTCTCAGTCCGGCCAACGGACAGACACCCGTGGAGCTGGAAACCAGAGGTCCGCGGTCCGCACCGTGCCCGCCTGCTCGCTGTCTCCATCTGTACGGACTTCTTTGGTGGAGGAGGAGCCTCCAACCACTTCCTTCACCGATCAGCTTGTGAAACAGCTGGCGCGATGACATCATTTCATCGCGTCAGCTGTGTACTGTGGAGAGTCAGCGCATCGGAGGCAGGGAGAGAGGCAGAGCACCCGAGGAACGGGACCGAGGTGAGTATGTGGTGTTTTTTTTTTTTTTTTTATGTGTATGAGATATTTGGGTGGACAGGGGAGGCTATGGAAAAGTCACCAAATGTATGATGTTTTAGACGAGTTTTATTTATTCGCTTCTAGATTAACCTCAGCAGATCACTCCCTGACCTGACACTTTAGAAACAGTTTCCATCATTCTCCTGTCAATCTCCCATAATGTAGGCCAAACTATAAACCTACGGAGTAGACGACATTTCACTTGTGCGGTTTGTACAGGAAACTGCTCATTAGGCCTCAGTCGTCAAAAACAAGCTCATGCCAATAGCAACAAATCAGCACATATCATTTTAACCCCCAAAAAAGTTTATAAGGTTCATCATATCCAACTTGCCACGCAAGCAATTAGGTCCAACATGCAGTATTTATTGAAAAAATATCTTTCATAAAAATTGATTACATGTCAAAAAAAAAAAATCACAACCCCCGTGTGGGAATGTAGCGTGGGCAGACGTGTTTCAAACAACAGTTAATAGTCCTTGTGATTTTTTTATGACGTAACCAATTTTTATGAAAAATATTTTTTTTCAATAAAGAAACGGATTACTTACCGGTAATGCTCTTTTATAGAGTCCACGACAGCACCCACTGAGCGAGGGGATCCGCCCCTAGGAACAGGAAACCTACAGAGAGACAAAAAGGGCGGCCCCCCTCGCTCCTCAGTTGGATTACAGAGAATGAGAGGAACTGCCGCACAAGCTTCAGTTAATTTGCTCCGGAATACGTTTTAAGGTATATATACATATTTACACTGCTATGGCATGTACACTCGATATATAGAAAAAAGAGAGAAGCAAGCCAGCTCACCAACTACCACTACAGGTGCACGGAACAACGTCTGATAAACGTCCAGGGAAGTCCACATGAAAAGAAACGTTCCAGCTCCTTAAAAATGTGTAAATTTTTATTCATCCATTTGAAGATAAAAAACAATAGTGGTGATGCTTCACAAGGAAAGCCACATACAGCGACGCGTTTCGATCAGATGATCTTCATCAAGGCTGCTATACATATATGAAACAGGCAAACCTTTATAATACATATGGACCAATAGTTACAAGACTGACAATCACATGATTTGAACGAAGGTCCTGGAAGGTACAATTGCGATCGATATTAGACAAAGGTCCTGACAAGCATTATTCTATTACAACAATAAAACAAAACAAAATCAAACAATTAAAAAAAAATATAACATGGCAAGGACAGAAGGAGAATCAATAAGAGTAATGGTACATTAATTCATTTCTTTTGTTCAGTCCATTCGGCTGTCTTGTGTTCAAGGAAAAAATCCAAAAAGCCTCTCTAGTCAAAAGAGATCTACCAATATCACCACCTCGCATGGATCTATTAACTCTTTCTATGGCACAGACCTGAAAAGACGCAACACTGCGGTTATGAAAAGAAATAAAATGTTTAGCAGCTGCTGAGACATTTCGATTTATATTAGTGGTATTTCCGATATCAGATAAATGTTCCGATATTCTGGTTTTCAACTTTCTCGTCGTACATCCTACATATGACAAACTACATGAGGTGCAATTAATTTTATACACTACATGTGTTGAATTACAATTTATATATTGTTTGATGTCATAATTGACCGATTGATTATTATTACTAAAGGTTCTGGTGATTAGAGCATGTTTGCAAGTTCTACAATTATTCACACCACATTTGAAAAAAAACTTAAATTTCAACCATGAGTCATATCTATTTTTAGTGTAAAACATACTGGGTGAAATTCTACTACCAATAGAAGGAGCTCTTCTGGCTAATATGTTAACACCAGGCTGTAGAATTTCACACAGAATGTCATCCTCATATAGGATCGGTAAAAATCTATTAATGATCTTTTTTATCTCCCCAAATTGTGGACTAAATTGTAAACTTACAAAAGGTTTGTCCCGATAAGAAACATTACTCTGAATTCGTGATAATTTATTATCGGTATTAATTAGATTTTCACGTCCTTTTTGATCAACAATACGTCAAGCTCTTTTAATCATCCATCTAGGATAATTTCTGCTGACTAATTTTTCATCCAGCATATTGTATTGTCCCTCTAAATGTATTTGCGAACTTCACCCAACGGAATAGATCTAATAGTATGATTAGGGTGACTGCTACCCGCATGTAGAATGGTATTTCCCCCAAAAGGTTTATAGTGTGTCTTAGTACAAATAATTTGTCCCTGTATCCCACATAAATCTAGATCCAAAAATGACATTACACTAGAATCCTGTTTATGTGTAAAACAAATATTGAAATCATTATTTATAATGTACTCAATAAAGTCCGGTATGGCAGACACATCGCCACCCCAAATGATCAGGATGTCGTCGATGTATCTGCCATACCAGACCAAAGAATCACAAAGTGGATTATTTTCAGAAAAAATATAATTAAATTCCCAATGGGCCATGACAAGATTTGCTAATAATGGTGAAAATTTAGCGCCCATCGCCACTCCAGATTTTTGTAAAAAAAACTTGTTATCAAAAGTGAAAAAATTATGAGTAAGAAGAAAAAAAGTGACCTGCAAAAGAAAATTAATTAAATCATCAGAATATTTACTGAACTTCTGTAGGTGGAATTGAAGCGCTTTCATGGCAATATCGTGTGGAATACAAGTGTACAATGACACAACATCACAACAGAGCCACGTGAAATTGTTTTTCCATACTTTTTTAGAAAAAAATCTGAGAACATCCTTTGAATCCTTAATGAATCCCGGAATCCTACGGACCAAGGGTTGCAAAAGAGAATCTATCCATTCACCCAAATGTTCATTCAATGAACCGATACCCGAGACAATAGGTCTCATCGGTGGAATTCTTGTCTCCTTATGGATCTTTGGTAGGCCGTGCATAATCGGGAGTATAGGATGTAATACTTCCAGGTATTCTGCCTGCTTTTTTGATAATACTCCCAAAGAAAAGCCTTCTTTAATAATATTATCGATTTCAGCCCCAAATTTAATTGAAGGATTAGTGTTAAGTCTTTCATAAATGTCCTCTTCTTCCAAAAGCTCCATCATTTTTACTCGATAATCTTCTTTATTCATTACAACAACTACCCCAGGGCCGGCTCCAGGTTTTTATGGGCCCGGGCGAAAGAGCCTCAGTGGGCCCCTTTAACACAGACCACGATTCATGATGCACAGATACAGCAGAGAAATATGGGTACAGTACAATGCCAAACACTTCACTTCTTCCATTACATGACTGATGCCTATTGTAAATTGTACAATAGCTCAAAAACCGCCAAATCCTCACAGCGCACAGAACAGACTGGACAGTACAGTCCTCCATACAATATTATGGGCACCACAGTCTCCCCTCATCACCCATATAATACCCCATGCAGGATGTCACCCCCCCATATAATGCTCCATACAGAATACTGGACCCAAAATAATGCTCCATACAGAATACTGGACCCAATATAATGCTCCATACAGGATACTGGTCCCCATATAATGCTCCATACAGGATACTGGTCCCCATATAATGCTCCATACAAAATATGGAGCTCTCCTCTGCGCTGTACTGCATTCTGCACTGTTACGGCTCAGGAAAGGGCGCTGTGGAAAGACTCCCCATTATCATCATGATTTACTCCTCATCATCATCATTGCCTCCTTATCATCATCATTGTCTCCACATCATCATCATGGCCTCCCCATTATCATCATCAATGCCTGTCCATCATCATCATCTCCTCCCCATCATCATCAATGCCTGCCCATCATCATCATCTCCTCCCCATCATCAATGCCTGCCCATTATCATCATGGGCTCCCCATCATCATCATGGCCTCCCCATTATCATCAATGCCTGCCCATCATCATCTTCTCCCCATCATCAATGCCTGCCCATTATCATCAATGCCTGCCCATTATCATCATCTTCTCCCCATCATCATCAATGCCTCCCCATTATCAGCAATGCCTGCCCATCATCACACACAATATAGTAGAGAAATCAGCCGCACTCAGTATTGAATGTGAAGAAAATAAATTTTCATTTATTACATCAATGATCTGAACAAAAACACAAATACTTGTGTGATAGGTGAAAAAAAATAAAGACAGAGCTGGCGGGGTTTAACGTTTCGACCATACGTGGTCTTTTTCAAAAACCTCACTGTGAAGTAGAGCATAGAAAAAAACATAAAATAAATAAAAAAGTAACATTTTTAGCATTGGACAGGTAGCATAAACAAAGTGATATATCCATATATACATCTATATACAAAGAATTTACTATATACATTAACTTAATAATTCAAAATCCTGAAACTAGAATATATTAAATATAGTCATATCTAGATGATCGCATGAACAGCAAAAAACTACATATAGAGCTTTTGGTTAGATAGATATACATTTGGGGGAGCGGTACACATAACCCCAAAGGTCAAACAGTGACCTTCTAAGCGGTGGTAAGCTGCCAAACAGCCCTGAAGAAACATTAATCTATATATAGGCAGTGGAATATATGTCATAGTATCTTAGAATTAATTTTCATTAAAAATCAGGGGGTTAATATAACGGCATAGCTACCAGTTGTTAAATAGATGCTCATCTACATTCTTATGGACTTAAAGATTCCAGGGTAACTGATCGAGTAGGCACAAACTGAAAACTGACCTTATAGTGCAGAGTGTGAATGGAAGGTAAGCAGGAGCCAAGTCCCATGCAGGCTGCATGTGAAAATAAATCAAGGAAATAAATGAGTAACAGAGACAAATGGAGTGTAAAAGATAAAACCGCAAATAGGGAGATAGCTGAGGTTATATGGCATGTCACAAACCTGGTGTATGAAGCAAAATAAGGGAGCCGTCCGTCCAGAGGAATAGGATGTGGGCCGTGTATGCATGATGGTGCTTTAAATAGGGCCTCGGAGATCTAAATCCGGAAGCACTGCGCCAGACATGACGCTCAGTGGAGCTGGAATGAGGCTAGACACGCAGAGACGTGTCATTGTGGACTGCGCATGCGCGTAGTTCATGACGTCTAAATGTCACATGAGCTAAAGAGAAGGCTGGACGGAGGCTAGGCACGCAGGAGCGTGCCACCCAATCTGCGTCTGCGCAGTGGGAAATAAGGATAAGGACTGGAGAACATAGGAAAAGCAAAATGCTAGGAACGGTAATAGGATTAGACGACAGAGAGGGTGAGGAGGAAACAAAAGGGCAGCAGAATATGCACAATAAGAGTAAGCAGTAAAGAAAAAGGAGGGAAAAAAAAGGTTAGGAAGAAACATATATATCCAAAGACAAAAGAGGAGAGGGAGAGATAAAGATTCCCTATTAAATAATGCGATTATTAGAACCAGAAATTCATGAAAAGCAATATTATAAGAAAACAAAATTGAATAAGTAAAAAATATAATGAAGAAATAATGTAAAAAATTAATGTAAAAAATTGAAAAAATGGAAAAAATAAGTGAAAATAAAAATAAAAATTAATAATGTAAGAAAAAATACAGATTGTATAATAAATAATGAGAAAATGAAAAAATAATAGAAAAAATATTTATATAAAAAGGAAAAAAAAGGAAAAAAAAAGAAAAAAAAAAAAAGGAAAAAAGGAAAAAAAGAAAAAAATTAATTATTAGTTATTAATAAGAAAAATTGTAAAATAAAAATAAAAAATAAAAATAAAAAAAATAAAAATATAAATAGTAAAAATAAAAATAAAAATAATAAAATAATAATAATAATAAATAGAAAAAATAAGAAATAAAAAATTAAAAAAAAATTTAAAAAATTTTTTTAAAAAAAACAATGGAGGATTGTGATTTTTGTAAAACTTACCACCAAGTGATTGAAGAAAGAAGGTAGAGAAAGAGGGAAATTTTTGTGGATTTTTCCCACATGGTATACCTATTAAGAAATCTAAAAGAAAAAATGTTAGTGTACCAAACTGGAGCAGTGAACCTGGAAAGAGTCAAATAATCTTCAGTAATACAATAAACATTCAGCAGAAGGTAAAATCTAGTTCCCTATTGAGTCCTTTGGGAGCCAGGGTCTGCAATGTATGGATCCAAAAGGATTCCCTTTGTTTGAGGAGCTTAATGTGATTGCCCCCCCGTCTCGGTTTATCAACTTGTTCTATCACTTGGAAACGGAGTTGTGATACAGAATGGTTAGCTTTGGAGAAGTGATCTGGAACGGAAGCCATGCTTTTATTTAATCTAATAGTAGATTTGTGGCTTGAGATTCTTTCTCTGATATGTTGCGTGGTCTCCCCTATATAGAGGAGGCCACATGGGCATTTGATCGAATATACCACAAAATTGGTATCACATGTGTAAAAGCCATTGATTTTATATCTTTTCCCAGAGTGTGGGTGGACAATATTGTCAGTTTTGAATCACATTGGCGCAGCAGGAACATCCCAAACATGGGAATGTTCCCTTTCTTTGTGTCCCTATGAATGTTTGTTTGGGTCGTTTTGTGAGGCTACCAATGTCTGCACGGACCAATTGGTCTTTAAAGTTTTTGGGTCTCCTTTTACACATGAGTACAGGTGTTCGAAAAGCTGGAATTTGTGGATAGGATTCAGTCAAACGATGCCAGTATTTATTGATTGTTTTGTAGATTATATTCATTAGGGGATGATGCGTATGAATAAAGGGGATCCGTTCAGGTTTTGAGGATACAGTGGTGGGGGGTTCATAAGACAAAATTCTCTGTTTTTCAGTGGAGAGAATATTATCTGGGTATTTCCTCTCTCTGAATTTATTGGCCATTTCGTCAAGTCGTATTTCCACCAAATGGGGATCAGAAACAATTTTCTTAACTCTATGGAATTGGGAACGGGGAAGACTCTCTCGTGTAGATTTGGGATGACAGATTGTGAATAACAGAAGGTTATTGGAATCGGTAGGTTTAGTGTATAGGTCTGTGGATAAACCACGGTCATCATTTCTAATCACCATAGTATCTAGAAAGGGGATCTTTTGCGAATCCCAATTGAGTGAGAATTGTAGTTCAGGTCTGATATTATTGATCTGAGCTAAGAATGAAATGAGAGTATCCAGGGTGCCGTCCCAAAGACAGAAAATGTCATCAATATAGCGGAGCCAACATTTAGAGTGAAGTAGAAATAGATTATTATTGTAAATTATCTATTCTCGAAAGCATCCATGTAGAGGTTGGCATAGGCTGGTGCCATGTTAGATCCCATGGCTGTACCGCAGGTCTGGTAATAGAATTGGTCACCAAAAAGAAAATAGTTCTCATTGAGAATCAAGGTTAATAAATCCAAAATGAATTGTTGAGGATTGGTGCCCAGATTGGATGAGCGGAGAGACTCTTTGACAGCCTCTATACCAAGGTCATGCTTGATCGAGGTATAAAGGCTTTTAACGTCTAGCGTGACCAGGAGGCACCCTAATGGGATGTCTGGCAGAAATTTGATGGTGTTGATGAAGTGTCCAGTGTCAAGTATAAAGGACCTGGTTTCTTTGACCAGTGGTGTCAGAGATTTCTCCAGAAAATAGACAAAGGTGCTAAAATTGAATCAGTCGATGCCACGATAGGGCGCCCCGGGGGATTGGTCAGTGACTTGTGAATCTTAGGAAGTATATATATGACTGGTGTAATTGGGTACAAATTGGTCAGGAAAGTAGATGTTTTTTTATCTATGCAGTTGTTTGCTAGATATTTATTAAATAGATATATGCAGTATGACCACGACACATGATGGAAAATTACACCAAATTATCCATGTGTCATAATGGATGTTATGCAGCTAATCACCAAAGGGACTATACCAAAAAACTGAGAAGACGATGATCAAGAGCTATATAAAATATAAATTTTATTGAAAATATGTAAAAAACTAACAACATAGACCAATGGTTCAAAGGGGAAGTGGGAAAGTAGAGAAATAAATCGCCAGTGCATTCGTGAAGCAACACGCTCACACAGGAAGATGACAATAAATTCAACACAATGTACGTATATTGGTGTGTTCCTGTGTGAGCGTGTTGCTTCACGAATGCACTGGCGATTTATTTCTCTACTTTCCACTTCCCCTTTGAACCATTGGTCTATGTTGTTAGTTTTTTACATATTTTCAATAAAATTTATATTTTATATAGCTCTTGATCATCGTCTTCTCAGTTTTTTGGTATAGATATTTATTAAGTAAGGTGTCAATTTTCGTCTTGATTTGTGGGGTGGGGTCAAAAGGGATTCTCTTATAAGTTGATTCATCAGATAACTGATTTTCGATCTCTTTGATGTAATCGGTTCGATTCATTACCACTATTGCCCCACCCTTGTCAGCCGGCTTGATGGTTATGTTCTTATTGGCTTTAAGAGACTCAATGGCTTGTTTTTCAAAGTGGTGTAATATTGCTTTTGGTGGGGAATAGGCCTTTCTGGACATTATAGATAGTTCAGAGGAGGAGCAAATTCCACAGGGACGAGGAGGACTTTCTTCAATCACTTGGTGGTAAGTTTTACAAAAATCACAATCCTCCATTGTTTTTGTTTTTTTTTTTTAAATTTTTAAAAATTTTTTTTAATTTTTTATTTCTTATTTTTTCTATTTATTATTATTATTATTATTATTATTATTTTTATTTTTATTTTACTATTATATTTTATTATTTTTTATTTTTATTTTTTATTTTTATTTTACAATTTTTCTTATTAATAACTAATAATTAATTTTTTTCCTTTTTTTCCTTTTTTTTTTTTTTTTTCCTTTTTTTCCTTTTTTTATATAAATATTTTTTCTATGTATTTTTTCATTTTCTCATTTTATTATACAATCTGTATTTTTCTTACATTATTTAATTTTTATTTTTATTTTCACTTATTTTTTCCATTTTTTCAATTTTTTACATTAATTTTTTACATTATTGTCTTCATTATATTTTTTACTTATTCAATTTTGTTTTCTTATAATATTGCTTTTTCATTAATTTCTGGTTCTAATAATCGCATTATTTAATAGGGAATCTTTATCTCTCCCTCTCCTCTTTTGGTCTTTGGATATATAGTTTCTTCCTAACCTTTTTTTTCCCTCCTTTTTCTTTACTGCTTACTCTTATTGTGCATATTCTGCTGCCCTTTTGTTTCCTCCTCACCCTCTCTGTCGTCTAATCCTATTACCGTTCCTAGCATTTTGCTTTTTCTATGTTCTCCAGTCCTTATCCTTATTTCCCACTGCGCAGACGCAGATTGGGTGGCACGCTCCTGCGTGCCTAGCCTCCGTCCAGCCTTCTCTTTAGCTCATGTGACATTTAGACGTCATGCAACTACGCGCATGCGCAGTCCACAATGACACGTCTCTGCGTGTCTAGCCTCATTCCAGCTCCACTGAGCGTCATGTCTGGCGCAGTGCTTCCGGATTTAGATCTCCGAGGCCCTATTTAAAGCACCATCATGCAATACACGGCCCACTCCTATTCCTCTGGACGGACGGCTCCCTTATTTTGCTTCATACACCAGGTTTGTGACATGCCATATAACCTCAGCTATCTCCCTATTTGCGGTTTTATTTCTACACTCCATTTGTCTCTGTTACTCATTTATTTCCTTGATTTATTTTCACATGCAGCCTGCATGGGACTTGGCTCCTGCTTACCTTCCATTCACACTCTGCACTATAAGGTCAGTTTTCAGTTTGTGCCTACTCGATCAGTTACCCTGGAATCTTTAAGTCCATAAGAATGTAGATGAGCATCTATTTAACAACTGGTAGCTATGCCGTTATATTAACCCCTGATTTTTAATGAAAATTAATTCTAAGATACTATGACATATATTCCACTGCCTATATATAGATTAATGTTTCTTCAGGGCTGTTTGGCAGCTTACCACCGCTTAGAAGGTCACTGTTTGACCTTTGGGGTTATGTGTACCGCTCCCCCAAATGTATATCTATCTAACCAAAAGCTCTATATGTAGTTTTTTGCTGTTCATGCGATCATCTAGATATGACTATATTTAATATATTCTAGTTTCAGGATTTTGAATTATTAAGTTAATGTATATAGTAAATTCTTTGTATATAGATGTATATATGGATATATCACTTTGTTTATGCTACCTGTCCAATGCTAAAAATGTTACTTTTTTATTTATTTTATGTTTTTTTCTATGCTCTACTTCACAGTGAGGTTTTTGAAAAAGACCACGTATGGTCGAAACGTTAAACCCCGCCAGCTCTGTCTTTATTTTTTTTCACCTATCACACAAGTATTTGTGTTTTTGTTCAGATCATTGATGTAATAAATGAAAATTTATTTTCTTCACATTCAATACTGAGTGCGGCTGATTTCTCTACTATATTGGACATCTATGTTCAGCCAGCACCAATCAGTTGTTACACAGTGTGCACATCATTTTTTTCTACTACATCATCACACACAGACAGCACACAAGCACTCTCTCACATACATACAAAGCACCGCACTACATACACACAGACACACACACACAGAGACACACACACATCTCACCCGTCCAGCGTCCGCGCTCTCTGCCACAGCCGGCCGCTGAATGATGACGTCATTCAGCAGCGCTGCTGTGAGAGGAAGCGCCGGCGCCCCCTGGAGCCCGGAGCTGCGGCTGCGGAGGCACGGGAGAGGTAAGTATTGTGCCAGCTGATGCCGGGGCCCTGAGCAAGCGGGGGGGGCCCGGTGGCGGCGCTGACACCGCTCTCCTCCGCTAACGGGCGTGGGGGTGCCAGACGGCGAGTGGGCCCCCCGCCTGCTCAGGGCCCCGGCACTTGCCCGGGTGTGCCGGGTGCTGACGCCGGCCCTGACTACCCCACCTTTGTCTGACATTTTAACGATGATGTCAGACATATTCCTCAGTTCCTCCAAGGCCAATTTATGATCTCGAGAAAGATTTGATAGAGATTTCCATTCCTTTTTACCTCGGACGGTATCATGTAATTTCCTCAACTCTTTCTCAACGATTTCCTGAAATTTATCCATGCTGTCAGATCTCGATTGGATTGGGTAAAACGATGGGTTTTTTGTTTTGAAATGAGACATGGAGGTCTCTAAATCAGATGACCTACTTTGCTCTGATGATAAATTCTGTAAGATATTCAGTGACACTTGTTCCGTGAAATTTAAGTCTGCAAACTCATTAACAACAGAGAATGAGAGGAACTGCCGCACAAGCTTCAGTTAATTTGCTCCGGAATACATTTTAAGGTATATATACATATTTACACTGCTATGGCATGTACACTCGATATATTACAATTAACCCATCACCCACCGGAAATGCACCGTGTGTACTATAATTAAGGGAGGGAAGTGAGTGGGTGCTGTCGTGGACTCTATAAAAGAGCATTACCGGTAAGTAATCCATTTTTTTCTCTTCGCCACGACAGCACAGAGAGATTTTCAGAGACAATCACCTGGGTGAGACCACCATGTCAAGGACAGATCTACCAAACACTAAGTCCGCCGAGGCGGATGAGTCTAGTCTATAGTGGTCATAGAAGGCGGATAAGTCTAGTCTATAGTGGTCATAGAAGGTAGAAGGTGAAGCCCAGGTTGCGGCCTTACATATAAGGTCTATCGGGACATCTGCTCTTTCAGCCCAGGAGGAAGATATGGCCCGTGTGGAATGTGCCTTCACGCCCTGCGGTGGGACCTTCCCCTTTGATAAATATGCGCCAGCGATATTGCGTCTCTGATCCATCGAGACAGCGTACCCTTCGTGACTCCTGTCCCCTTTCTGCTGCCCTGGAAAGACACAAAGAGAGCCCTGCTCTGCCTCCAGGATTTAGTCCTGTCTAAATATGCCAAGACGGCCCTATTTACAGCCAAAGTGTGAAATCTTTTTTCCTGTGGTGATATGGGGTTATCATAAAAGGAGGGGAGGTAGATTTCTTGAGCCCTATGAAATTTAGTCGCCACTTTAGGGAGATAGGACGGGTCTGTTTTTAACACTATCTTGTCTGGGAACACAGACAAGAGGGGATGATCTACTGATAGGGCCTGGAGATCACTCACTCTTCTTGCTGAAACTAAGGCCACTAATAAAATGGTCTTTAAAGGGAATCTGTCACCCCAATATTGCCATATCAGATAAAGATATGGCTGAATAGTGCGTCCCATAACAAAGCTAACAGTAGGTATCATATATCCTGATACCCCCGTTTTCATATCAAAATACCTTTGTAAACTTTGTTTTTTGCGCTGTCAATCACGGTGGTCAGGTCAGGAGGGCGGCGTTTTCTCTCTCTCTCCCCCCTGCTCCTCGGCATCAGTTGCATATCGCCGTCTGTGAATCCCACAGACGGCGTTCGGCTTCCCGCAATTCAATTCAAATTCGGGTTGGCGCATGCGCAGTGTGCTTTGCCCAACAGTGGGCAAAGCATATAATCAGTACAGCGCATGCGCTACTCTTTCCTTGCCCCGGAAGTCGTCCAAGGCAAGCAGTCATTTCCGGGGCAAGGAGGTGTCAGGGACAGGAGATGACCTTCCGCCAATCTTAAAATTTTTTCCGCTATAGACATTAGTGCCACTGATCGTGTACCTCCTTGGTGGTTTAGATACGCCATTGAGGTGGTGTTGTCCGACAGTATCCTTGTACGAGTTCCTTGTAGCTGTGGAAGAAAGTTACATATGGCGTGATATATAGCTTTTAGCTCCCTCACATTTGACGAGTCCTTTGACTCTGATCTAGACCACCGTCCCTGCACCACATTATCTTCAAAATGAGCCCCCCACCCAAAGGGCTGGCATCTGTGGTTACTATATTTGAGGGGACCACTACCCAAGAAACCCCTCCCGAGAGATTATTTGGATTTAGCCACCAGGTTAGGGAACTAATTACTTTCGGGGTTAGGGATATTACACTAACTGTCCCTGTAGTCTCTCTTCTTCTTGCAGGATGATTCTCTGCAATTTCCTAGTATGAAATTGGGCCCACCGAACTGGTGGGATACATGAGGTCAAAGAGCCCAGTAAAGACATACCTTCTCTCAGAGATATGTATTACAGTTAATTTTTTCACCTCCAGCAGCAGACATCTCTGACTTACTGAGTCCAGATGAAGGCCTAGGAACGTCTGACAGGTTACCGGCCGTAGCCTGGATTTTTCCCAGTTGATCAGCCAACCTAAGTTCTGTAAGGGTGTGTTTCCACGATCCGGATTTCTTCAGTAAATGCTGCGTGTTTGACGCTGTGCGCTGGCGCAGCGTCAAGCACGCAGCGTCCAGATGTTACAGTATAGTGGAGGGGATTTCAAGAAATCCCGTCTCCACTATGCTTAAAAACACGCAGGCGGCAGACCTGCGTTAACGGACATGCGGCGTGTCTTCTTAGACCGCAGCATGGCCTATTCCCTTGCGGCGACGCAGCGTCGCCGCAAGGGAAATAACACAGGCCTCTGTAGCGCTGCGGTCATTCCGGATGTGTTCCATGAACACATCCGGATTGACCGCGCGTTCACTAGGGGGCGGGCTTTGGGAGGAGCGGACTTTCCGCTCCGTCCAAAGCGCTGTGTTTCCTGATCATGGAAACACAGCCTAAGGGCTCATACTCACTTGCGCCGAAAACGGATGATATTCAGCCGAAAAAAAATCGGATTCAAATCTGACCAATGTTATTCAATAGGTGACATCTCATTTGCGATTTTTTTCTCAGCCGAAATTGGTGTGAGAAAAAAAATCGCAGCATGCTGCGATTTGATGCGATTTTGGCATGATAATTGCCAATGCAAGTCAATGGGTGCGAGAAATCATCGCACAGCACTCGCACCATGCGAGTGCTGTCCGATTTATACGCACCAGTCTCCTTTGAAAAGCCGACAATTCATCCCCGGCTACTGTAAAATCACACTGACAGCTCACAAAACACTAGATACATACACATAGAATACATATATATATATATACATATACATGTCATTGTGACACATACATATATATATATATTTATAGTTCATACACTTCTACATACTGTAATAGCCATTAATTCAATTGCCGGCTTTTGTGAAATCACAAAAGCCGACATGAAATGATACATTGTTTACACACAGTTAACCATGTCATTTCATGTATTTTGATATTTGGTTTTAACTTACAATTACATAAGTGTATGTGTGCAAAATTTCAGACATGTAGGGGTTAATTAAAGGTGTAAATTCGTTGAAAAAAAATGTGTGTGCTCCCGCTGTATTTTCTCCACCAGACAGACAAAGCAAGCGAGTGGGGGCAGATAATAATAGCCTAGGGAGGGTGCATTTATTTTGTGCCCCCCCTGGCTACTAACATCTGCCCCCAGACACCCCAGAAAAGGCAAATTTCTAATTAGATTAGCCCTTTCTGGCACTTTGCCCGTCTATTCCCATTGCCCTGTAGCGGTGGCGAATGGGTTAATAAGGGGTTAAAGCCACCTTGCAATTGAAAGGTGACTTTAAGCCAGGTTAATAATTGAGAGCTGTCAATTAGACAACTATCAATTATTAATCCTATTGTATGAAAGAAAAATCAAACACACACACTTTAATAAAAAAAGAAGTTTAACCCCTTAATCCCATTGGATGTAATATTCCGTCCATGTGACCTGGTACTTAATTCCCATGGACGGAATATTACGTCCAGGGCGATCAGCTGCGCTCCCGAGGGGAGCGCAGCTGATCGCCGCCGGGTGTCAGCTGATTATCACAGCTGACACCCGGCACTATGTGTCAGGAGCGGTCACGGACCGCTCCCGGCACATTAACCCCTGGCACACCGCGATCAAACATGATCGCGGTGTACCCGGGGCACAGGGGAGGATCGCGCAGTGTGGGGGCTCCCTGAGCGCTCCCCTGAGACCCTCAGAGCAGCGCGATGTGTCGCACTGTTCCGAGGGTCCGTCCTCCTTCAAGGTCCCCGGATCCAAGATGGCGCCGGGGTCCTGCAGGGAGGCGGCTTCCTCAGTGCCTGCTGAGAGAGCAGGCGCTGAGGAAGCCTGCAGCGATGCCAGAGCGATCGCTGGTGTGACAGAGTGCTGTGCACACTGTCACACCAGCGATCTGCTAAAATACTGTGATGTCCCACCCTGGGACAAAGTAAAAAAGTAAAAAAAATAAAAATAAAAAGTGGTAAAAAAAATAAAAAAAAAAAAAAAATATTCCCCAATAAATTCATTTCTTCCTGTAAATAAAAAAAAAAAAACAATAAAAGTACACATATTTGGTATCGCCGCGTCCGTAATGACCCCCCCTATAAAATTGTCCCACTAGTTAACCCCTTTAGTGAACCCTTAAAAAAAAAAAAAAAAAAACTAAGCAAAAAGTCAATGCTTTATCATCATACCGCCGAACAAAAAGTGGAATAACACGCGATCAAAAAGACCGATATAAATAAACATGGTACCGCTGAAAACGTCATCTTGTCCCGCAAAAAATGAGCTGTCATACAGCATCATCAGCGAAAAAATAAAAAAGTTATAGCTCGCAGAATAAAGCGATGCAAAAATAATGATTTTTTATATAAAATTGTTTTTATTCTATAAAAGCACCAGAACATTAAAAAAATTATATAAATGAGATATCGCCATAATCGTACTGACCCAAAGAATAAAACTGCTTTATCAATTTTACCACACGCGGAACGGTATAAACGCCTCCCCCAAAAGAAATTCATGAATTGCTGATTTTTGTCATTCTAACCTCCCAAAAATCGAAATAAAAAGCGATCAAAAAATGTCACGTGGTCATAAATGGTACTAATAAAAACGTCACCTCGTTTCGCAAAAAATAAGACCTCACATGACTCTGTGGGCCAAAATATGCAAAAATTATAGCTCTCAAGATGTGGTGATGCAAAAATCTACTTTTTGCAATAAAAAGCGTCTTTTAGCATGACAGCTGCCAATCATAAAAACCCACTATAAATAGTAAATCAAACCCCCCTTTATCACCCCCTTAGTTAGGGAAAAATAATAAAATTAAAAAAATGTATTTATTTCCATTTTCCCATTAGGGTTATGGTTAAGGTTAGGGTTGCGGCTAAAGTTAGGGTTAGGGATGGCGCTAAAGTTAGGGTTAGGGTTTGGATTAGGGTTAGGGGTGTGTTAGGGTTAGGTTTGTGGTTAGGGTTGGGACTAGGGTTAGGGGTGTGTTGGGGTTAGGGTTGGAGTTAGAATTAGGTGGTTTCCACTGTTTAGGCACATCAGGGGCTCTCCAAATGTGACATGGCGTCTGATCTCAATTCCAGCCAATTCTGCGTTGAAAAAGTCAAACGGTGCTCCTTCACTTCTGAGCTCTGCCATGCGCCCAAACAGTAGTTTACCCCGGCATATGGGGTATCAGCGTACTCTGGACCACAAGAGTTATTGTGCAATTTGTCCTATTTCTTCTGTTACCCTTGGGAAAATAAAAAACTGGGGGCGACAAAATCATTTTTGTAAAAAAAAATGATTTTTTTGTTTTTACGGCTGTATGTTATAAATTTTCTGTGAAGCACTTGGGGCTTCATAGCGCTCACCACACTTCTAGATAAGTTCCTTGTGGGGTCTATTTTCCAAAATGGGGTCACTGTGGGGAGTTTCCACTGTTTAGGCGCATCAGGGGCTCTCCAAATGCGACATGACGCCCCCAGACCATTCCATCAAAGTCTGCAATCCAAAACGTCACTACTTCCCTTCCGAGCCCAGACGTGCACCCATACAGTAGTTTTCTCCCACATATTGGGTATCAGCGTACTCAGGACAAAATGGACAACAAATTTTGGGGTCCAATTTCTCCTGTTAACCTTGTGAAAATAAAATATTGGGGGCGAAAAAATCATTTTTGTAAAAAAAAAAAGGATTTTTTATTTTTACGACTGTACGTTATAAACTTCTGTGAAGCAATTTGGGGTTCAAAGTGCTCACCACACATCTAGATAAGTTCCTTGTGGGGTCTATTTTCCAAAATGGGGTCACTTGTGGGGAGTTTCCACTGTTTAGGCGCATCAGGGGCTCTCCAAATGCGACATGACGCCCCCAGACCATTCCATCAAAGTCTGCAATCCAAAACGTCACTACTTCCCTTCCGAGCCCAGACGTGCACCCATACAGTAGTTTTCTCCCACATATTGGGTATCAGCGTACTCAGGACAAATTGGACAACAAATTTTGGGGTCCAATTTCTCCTGTTAACCTTGTGAAAATAAAATATTGGGGGCGAAAAAATCATTTTTGTAAAAAAAAAAAAGGATTTTTTATTTTTACGGCTGTACGTTATAAACTTCTGTGAAGCACTTTGGGGTTCAAAGTGCTCACCACACATCTAGATAAGTTCCTTGAGGGGTCTAGTTTCCAAAATGGTGTCATTTGTGGGGGTTTCCACTGTTTAGGCAGATCAGGAGCTCTCCATGTTAGAACCCTCTTGTTAGATTTTGTTTCAGTTTGCTGGTCACATGACCTTTTTACCCTATTTAGTCTGGCTCCGCCCTTCTGGCTTTGCTGGACTTCATTGTATTATCTACTCTTAAGCTAGCCGGGTGCTTAGGTGCCTTACTCTGTCAGTTTTGCTTGATCTTAGGATCTCTTAGTATTTGTTTTCTGTTTTATATTCCCTGCTACACTTTCTGTTAGGAGGTGTCCACCTTTTCACCCAGTCCCTAGATCTTGTAGGGATTCCTTCCTCGCAACTATAGGTCTTCGTTCAGACTAGCTGAGGACTTTAGCGGGTCTGGTCGCAGGATCAGGTTCCCCGTTACATCGTAGGAATCCAGCTCAGTCCTATTGTAGGGACAGAATTCCCACCTTTCCTTAGTGCTTGTAGCAGATCATAACAGTAAGTCCAGCCCAAAGAAAAAAAAAAAAAAAAAAAATCTCTAAGGAAAGATTTTCTGTTTCATCATGGTCTCGGTTCAGGATTTGGTTCAACGCCTGCAGGGACTTTCTCTGGAGGTGGCTGAGATAAAGCAACATGTGAGTAGTTGTTCTGGAGCACATTTCGTGGAGCCAAAGGTACGTTTGCCTGATTTATTTTTTGGTGAACAAAAAGATTTTTTTTCTTTTAAAAATGCTTGCTTGTTGTATTTCCGTTTGAGACCCAGATTCTCTGGTGATGAATCACAGCGCATAGGGTTCATAATGTCACTTTTGCGCAAAGAACCTCAGGACTGGGCCTTTTCTCTGCAGCCTAGTGATCCATGCTTTAGATCAGTGGATAGTTTTTTTTCTGCTTAGGGGTTATTGTATGACGATCCGGATCGTGTTTCATCAGCTGAGACAGAATTGAGACGTTTGAGACAGGGATCAGGTAATGTGGAAAAATATTGTACTCACTTCCGAAGATGGTCCACTCAGGTGGGCTGGAACGATTCAGCTTTGAAAAGTTTATTTCTTGCAGGGTTAAGTGAAAGGGTTAAAGATTTGCTGATTGCTTATCCTATACCTGGTAACTTGCAAGAGGCTATGCAATTAGCCATACGGGTGGATAGGAGACTGCGTGCAAGGGTTAATGAGAGTAAATCTGCCTTGTCAGCTCCAAGTTTGGAGAAGGAATGTACTGACATTGCAGAGCCGATGGAAATTGGAGCAATGGCACCTCACTCTCGAGAAAAAGAATGCAGATTTGCTAAGGGCTTGTGTTTCTATTGTGGTAAATCTGAGCATTTTATTAAGAACTGTGCGCTTCGAATGAATAAAGAAAAAAAAAATGAGGTCAGTTTTGCCCGCATAGCTTGTTTAAACAATAAAGGTGTCTTTCTTTCTGCTACCACTGCTGGTGAGGAGGAATTAATGGAGTTTTGGGTATTTGTGGATTGTGGTTCAACTCTCAATGTGATTGATGGGAAATTTTTGGAAAAACTAAAATTAAAAACCAAACTTCTGTCTTCCCCTATTAATGTGGTGTCTGTGGATGGCTCTCCCTTGAAAAATGTTACTCACCATATCTGTGAATTTCCTCTTACTATTAATGGTGTTCATCAAGAGAATTTGGATTTGGTAGTTTTGAATAATTTGCCCTCACCGGTGATTTTGGGGTTACCCTGGTTAAAATTGCACAATCCGGTACTGGATTGGTCTACCAATGAAATTAAGTCCTGGAGTCCTAAGTGTTATGACAAGTGTTGTAACGGGCATATTGCTGCTGTAGTTAAGGGGGAGTTACCTATACCTATTCAGGATTTTTGGAAAGTTTTTTCTGATAAGGAATCGCAGGTATTGCCTCCTCATAGAGATTATGATTGTGCAATTGAATTTGTCCTGGAGCGACTCTTCCTAAAAGTCGTTTATTTAATCTTACTATTCCTGAGAGAAAGGCTTTGGAGGAATACATACAGACAAGCTTGGTCGCCGGTCACATTAGGCCTTCCAAATCTCCTGTGGCGGTTGGATTTTTTTCTGTTAAAAAAAAGGACGGCGGTTTACGGCCTTGTCTAGACTTTCGTGAGTTTAATAAGATTACTGTACGCAATCCTTACCCACTGCCATTGATTCCTGATTTGTTTAATCAGTTAGTGGGGGCCAAGTGGTTCTCGAAAATTGATCTTCGAGGGGCATACAATTTGTTGCGCATGAAGGAGGGGGATGAATGGAAGACTGCGTTTAACACTACACTGGGTCATTTTGAGAATCTGGTCATGCCCTTTGGACTTTCCAGTGCTCCGGCATTTTTTCAGAATCTTATTAATGACATCCTTAGACCTTTGATCGGCAGAAATGTGGTTGTGTATTTGGATGACATTTTGATTTATTCATCAGATTTGGAGTCTCATTGGAGGAGTGTGCGTGAAGTATTACAGTTACTGAGTGATAATTCACTTTTTGCCAAACTAGAAAAATGTGAGTTCGCTGTACAGAGACTTAGTTTTTTGGGCTACATTGTCTCCAGTGAAGGTTTTGAGATGGACCCTGTGAAAGTGCAAGCTGTGCAGGATTGGCCTAGACCTATTGGTGTGAAATCAATACAGAGGTTTTTGGGGTTCGCCAATTATTATAGAAAATTCATAAAAAACATTTCTGTGATTGCCAAACCTCTGACCGATCTCACCAGGAAAGGTGCTGATGCGGTTCAGTGGACTACTGAGGCCATTGAGACTTTTGTGTTGCTAAAGGAGAGGTTCAGCTCTGCTCCCATCCTTACGCAGCCTGATGTGACTAAACCATTTTTGGTTGAGGTTGATGCTTCTTCTGTGGGGGTCGGCGCGGTGTTGTCTCAGGCAAAGACGGATGGAGTACATCCCTGTGCTTTTTTTTCAAAGAAATTTTCTGAGTCTGAACTAAATTATGATATCGGTAATCGGGAATTGTTGGCAATTAAACTCGCATTTGAACACTGGCGTCATTTTTTGGAGGGAGCGGAATTTCCCATTCAAGTCTTCACCGATCATAAAAATCTGATCTACCTTGATGCTGCCAAACGCTTGAATGCCCGTCAGGCTAGGTGGGCACTGTTTTTCTCACGGTTTAATTTTACCGTTACTTACATCCAGGTACTAAAAATGTTAAAGCTGATGCTTTGTCTCGCAGCTTTTCTCCTATGGTGGCTACTGAGGAGGAGGAGGAGAACATCTTGCAAGAGGGGGTTGTTATTGCTGTTTTGGACTCCGTGTTGGAAGATGAGATTCTTAAAGCACAGGAGAATGCCCCATCTAACACGCCGCATGGGAGGTTGTTTGTGCCTGGTACCCTGAGGAGAGATTTGTTTGTTGAATGTCATGACTGTCGGTTGGCAGGTCATCCTGGAATCTCTGAGACCAAGAGACTTGTGGGTCGCAGTTTTTGGTGGCCAGGATGGCAGAAGGAAGTCATTAAGTGGGTGCGTCAATGCCCTGTGTGTGCTAGATCTAAGTCTTCTCATACTCCTGCTGCGGGGTTGCTTTGCCCTCTGGAGGTCCCTAGTGCACCTTGGACACATTTGGCTATGGACTTTATTACTGACCTTCCCCCCCTCTGAGGGTTTCACTGTCATCTGGGTGGTCGTGGACCGTTTTAGCAAGATGTGTCACTTGGTTCCTTTCATCAAACTGCCCTGCGCTAAGACTCTCGCTAAGGCCTTTGTCAAGGAAATAGTCAGACTACATGGCGTTCCTACAGACATTGTTTCCGATAGGGGACCTCAGTTTGTGGCTCGTTTTTGGCGCGCTTTTTGTGACAGGTTGGGAGTTCATTTGTCGTTTTCTTCCGGATATCATCCTGAGTCTAATGGCCAGACAGAAAGGAAAAACCAGGATGTTGAGCAGTTCTTGCGTTGTTTTGTGACTGATAATCAAGAGGGGTGGTCTGAGTTTCTGCCACTTGCTGAGTTTGCTCTTAACAACCATACATCCGCTTCTGCTGGTTGTTCGCCTTTTTTTTGTTGTACTGGGAGACATCCGTCTTTTGGGTCATTTTCCAAGTTGGGATCGGCTGTACCTGAAGAGGAGAATTTTTCTGGTGTTTTGGAGAGAGTTTGGACTGATGTGCGTGGTAATCTTCAGGAGGCTAACAAAAGATTCAAAGTGTATTTTGATAGAAAACGACAAGAGGTTTTGTTTGCTATTGGTGACATGGTCTGGTTGTCCTCTAAGAATCTGCGCTTGAGGATTCCGTCTAAGAAATTGGGTCCCAAGTTTGTAGGGCCCTTTAAGGTGCTTCAGGTTATTAACCAATCTGCTGTTAAGTTGGAGCTTCCTACCTCCTGGAAGATTAATCCGGTGTTTCATGTTTCTCTCTTGAAAAAAGCTGAGGTCTCAGATGGAGACGTCTCGGCCACTGTTCCCCTGGTGGTGGAGGACGGGCAATATGAGATTTCCCGCATCCTAAATTCTAGACGGTATAGAGGGAGTTTGCAGTACCTCGTCGCTTGGAAGGGTTATGGACCCGAGGATAACTCATGGGTGAGGGCGGATGATGTTTCTGCGTCTAGACTTGTTAGAGCATTTCACAAGAGGTTTCCGGATAAGCCTAAGTCCTAGGGGATCCGGAGGATCCTCTTAGAAGGGAGGGTACTGTTAGAACCCTCTTGTTAGATTTTGTTTCAGTTTGCTGGTCACATGACCTTTTTACCCTATTTAGTCTGGCTCCGCCCTTCTGGCTTTGCTGGACTTCATTGTATTATCTACTCTTAAGCTAGCCGGGTGCTTAGGTGCCTTACTCTGTCAGTTTTGCTTGATCTTAGGATCTCTTAGTATTTGTTTTCGGTTTTATATTCCCTGCTACACTTTCTGTTAGGAGGTGTCCACCTTTTCACCCAGTCCCTAGATCTTGTAGGGATTCCTTCCTCGCAACTATAGGTCTTCGTTCAGACTAGCTGAGGACTTTAGCGGGCCTGGTCGCAGGATCAGGTTCCCCGCTACATCGTAGGGATCCAGCTCAGTCCTATTGTAGGGACAGAATTCCCACCTTTCCTTAGTGCTTGTAGCAGATCATAACACTCCAAACACGACATGGCATCCAGACAATTCTGCGTTGAAAAAGTCAAACGGCGCTCCTTCCCTTCCAAACTCTGCCATGCACCCAAACAGTGGTTTACCCCCACATATGGGGTATCAGCGCACTCAGGACAAATTGCACAATAACTTTTGGACTCTTTACCCTTGGGAAAATAAAAATTGGGGTGAGAAGATCAATTTTGTGGAAAAAATATGATTTTTTAATTTAACGGCTCTACGTTATAAACTTGTGTGAAGCACTTGGGGGTTCAAATTGCTCACCAAAGATCTAGATAAGTTCCTTAGGGGGTCTAGTTTCCCAAATGGGGTCACTTGTGGGGGGTTTCCACTGTTTAGGCACATCAGGGACTCTCCAAATGCAACATGGCGTCCAATCTCAATTCCAGCCAATTTTGGTTGGAAAAAGTCAAATGGTGCTCCTTCCATTCCCAGCTCTGCCATGCGCCCAAACAGTGGTTCCCCCCCACATATGGGGTATCAGCGTACTCAGGACAAATTGGACAACAACTTTTGAGGTCCAATTTCTCCTGTTACCTATGGGAAAATAAAAAAATAGTGACTAAGATAATTTTTGTGGGAAAAAAATAGGATTTTTTATTTTCATGCCCGGGCATTATAAACTTGTGTGAAGCACTTGGGGGTTCAAAGTGCTCACCAAAGATCTAGATAAGTTCCTTAGGGGGTCTAGCTTCCAAAATGGGGTCACTTGTGGGGGGTTTCCACTGTTTAGGCTCATCTGGGGCACTACAAACGGAACATGACCCCCATCAATGTTTGCATTCCAAAACGTTACTGCTTCCTTTCCAAGCCCTGCCGTGCGCCCAAACAGTTTCCCCCCCCCCCACATATGGGGTATCAGCGTACTCAGGACAAATTGGACAACAACTTTTGGGGTCCAATTTCCTTGGGAAAAATCAAAAATTTGGGACTAAAAAAATCATTTTTGTGGAAAATTGTTTTTTTTCCACACCCAGGCATTATAAACTTTTGTGAAACACTTTGGGGTCCAAAGTGCTCACAACAGATCTAGATAAGTTCTTTAGGGGGTCTAGTTTCCAAAATGGTGTCACTTGTGGGGGGTTTCCACTATTTAGGCGCATCAGGGGCTCTCCAAACACGACATGGCGTCCAATCTCAACTCCAGCCAATTTTAGTTTGAAAAAGTCAAACGGCGCTCCTTCCCTTACGAGCTCTGCCGTGTGCCCAAACAGTGGTTTTCCCCCACATATAGGGTATTGGCGTACTCAGGAGAAATTGCACAACAACTTTATCTGCCCATTTTCTCCTTTTACCCTTGTGAAAATAAAAAAAAGTTTGTAAAAGATCATTTTTGTGGCTAAAAAGTTAAATATTAATTTTTTCCTTCCACATTGCTTCAGCTCCTGTGAAGCACCTGAAGGGTAAATAAACTTCTTGAATGTGGTTTTGAGTACCTTGAGGGGTGCAGTTTTTAGAATAGTGTCACTTTTGGGTATTTTCTGCTATATAGACCCGTCAAAGTGACTTCAAATGTGAGGTGGTCCCTAAAAAAATGGCTTTGTAAATTTTGTTGTAAAAATGAGAAATCACTGGTCAACTTTTAACCCTTATAATTTCCTAACAAAAAAAAATTTTGGTTCCAAAATTGTGCTGATGTAAAGTAGACATGTGGGAAATGTTATTTCTTAACTATTTTGTGTGACATATTTCTCTGTTTTAAGGGAAAAAAAAATTCAAAGTTTGAAAATTGCAAAATTTTCAAAATTTGCGCCATATTTGCATTTTTTCAAAAATAAACGCAAGGTATATCAAATAAATTTTACCACTAACATGAAGTACAATGTGTCACGAGAAAACAATCTCAGAATCGCGAAGATCCGTTGAAGCGTTCCAGAGTTATAACCTCATAAAGAGACAGTGGTCAGAATTGTAAAAATTGGCTCGGTCATTAACGTGCAAACCACCCTTGGGGGTGAAGGGGTTAAGAGTTAAATAAAAGATGGTCAAAAAAATGTGTTTTTATTTCATTAAAATTATTTATTCTTAAAGTGTGTGTGTTTTTTTATTTACTTCAATAGGATTAACCCCTTCACCCCCAAGGGTGGTTTGCACGTTAATGACCGGGCCAATTTTTACAATTCTGACCACTGTCTCTTTATGAGGTTATAACTCTGGAACGCTTCAACGGATCTTCGCGATTATGAGATTGTTTTCTCGTGACATATTGTACTTCATGTTAGTGGTAAAATTTCTTCGATATAACTTGCGTTTATTTTTGAAAAAAACGCAAATATGGCAAAAATTTTTAAAATTTTGCAATTTTCAAACTTTGAATTTTTATTCCCTTAAAACAGAGAAATATATCACACAAAATAGTTAAGAAATAACATTTCCCACATGTCTACTTTACATCAGCACAATTTTGGAACCAAAATTTTTTTTTGTTAGGAAGTTATAAGGGTTAAAAGTTGACCAGCGATTTCTCATTTTTACAGCAAAATTTACAAAGCCATTTTTTTTAGGGACCACCTCACATTTGAAGTCACTTTGAGGGGTCTATATGGCAGAAAATACCCAAAAGTGACACCATTCTAAAAACTGCACCCCTCAAGGTACTCAAAACCACATTCAAGAAGTTTATTAACCCTTCAGGTGCTTCACAGTAACTAAAGCAACGTGGAAGGAAAAAATGAATATTTTACTTTTTAGCCACAAAAATTATCTTTTACAAACTTTTTTTTTATTTTCACAAGGGTAAAAGGAGAAAATGGACAGATAAGGTTGTTATGCAATTTCTCCTGAGTACGCCAATACTCCATATGTGGGGGAAAACCACTGTTTGGGCACACGGCAGAGCTCGTAAGGGAAGGAGCGACGTTTGACTTTTTCAAACTAAAATTGGCTGGAATTTAGATTGGATGCCATGTCGCGTTTGGAGAGCCCCTGATGCGCCTAAACAGTGGAAACCCCCCACAAGTGACACCATTTTGGAAACTAGACCCCCTAAGGTACTTATCTAGATCTGTTGTGAGCACTTTGAACCCTCAAGTGTTTCACAAAAGTTTATAAAGCCTGGGTGTGAAAAAAAAAAATAAATCAATTTTCCACAAAAATGATTTTTTAGTCCCAAATTTTTGAATTTTCCCAAGGAAATTGGACCCCAAAAGTTGTTGTCCAATTTGTCCTGAGTACGCTGATACCCCATATGTGGGGGGGGAAACTGTTTGGGCGCACGGCAGGGCTTGGAAAGGAAGTAGTAACGTTTTGGAATGCAGACGTTAATGGGGGTCATGTTCCGTTTGCAGTGCCCTAGATGAGCCTAAACAGTGGAAACCCCCCACAAGTGACCCCATTTTGGAAACTAGACCCCCTAAGGAACTTATCTAGATCTTTGGTGAGCACTTTGAACACCCAAGTGCTTCACACAAGTTTATAATGCCCGGGCATGAAAATAAAAATCCTATTTTTTTCCCACAAAAATTATCTTTTAGTCACTAATTTTTTATTTTCCCAAGGGTAACAGGAGAAATTGGACCACATAAGTTGTTGTCCAATTTGTCCTGAGTACGCTGATACCCCATATGTGGGGGGGAACCACTGTTTGGGCGCACGGCAGAGCTCGGAATGGAAGGAGCACCATTTGACTTTTTCCAACCAAAATTGGCTGGAATAGAGTTTGGATGCCATGTTGCATTTGGAGAGCCCCTGATGTGCCTAAACAGTGGAAACCCCCCACAAATGACCCCATTTGGGAAACTAGACCCCCTAAGGAACTTATCTAGATTTTTGATGAGCAATTTGAACCCCCAAGTGCTTCACACAAGTTTATAACGTAAATTTAAAAATCATATTTTTTCCACAAAAATGATCTTTTCACCCCAATTTTTATTTTTCCAAGGGTAACAAGACTCCAAAAGTTATTGTGCAATTTGTCCTGAGTGCGCTGATACCCCATATGTGGGGGTAAACCACTGTTTGGGTGCATGGCAGAGTTTGGAAGGGAAGGAGCGCCGTCTGACTTTTTCAACGCAGAATTGGCTGGACGCCATGTTGTGTTTGGAGAGCTCCTGATCTGCCTAAACAGTGGAAACCCCCATAAATGACACCATTTTGGAAACTAGACCCCTCAAGGAACTTATCTAGATGTGTGGTGAGAACTTTGAACCCCCAGGTGTTTCACTAAAGTTTATAACGTACAGCCGTAAAATAAAAAATCTTTTTTTTTTTTTACAAAAATGATTTTTTCGCCCCCAATATTTTATTTTCACAAGGGTAACAGAAGAAATTGGAACCCAAAAGTTGTTGTCCAATTTGTCCTGAGTACACTGATACCCAATATGTGGGCGAAAACTACTGTATGGGCACACGTCGGGGCTCGGAAGGGAAGTAGTGACGTTTTGGATTGCAGACTTTGATGGAATGGTCTGGGGGTGTCATGTCACATTTGGAGAGCCCCTGATGCACCTAAACAGTGGAAACCCCCCACAAGTGACCCCATTTTGGCAAATAGACCCCACAAGGAACTTATCTAGATGTGTGGTGAGCACTTTGAACCCCGAAGTGCTTCACAGAAGTTTATAACGCACAGCCGTAAAAATAAAAATCTTTTTTTTTTTTTTGCAAAAATGATTTTTTCGCCCCAATATTTTATTTTTACAAGGGTAACAGGAGAAATTGGACCCCAAAAGTTGTTGCCCAATTTGTCCTGAGTACGCTGATACCCAATATGTGGGAGAAAACTACTGTATGGGTACACGTTGGGGCTCGGAAGGGAAGTAGTGACGTTTTGGATTGCAGACTTTGATGGAATGGTCTGGGGGCGTCATGTCGCATTTGGAGAGCCCCTGATGCGCCTAAACAGTGGAAATCCCCAACAAGTGACCCCATTTTGGAAAATAGACCCCACAAGGAACTTATGTAGGTGTGTGGTGAGCGCTATGAAGCCCCAAGTGCTTCACAGAAGTTTATAATGTACAGCCGTAAAAACAAAAAAATATTTTTTTTTGTACAAAAATGATATTTTCGCCCCCAGTTTTTTATTTTCCCAAGGGTAACAGAAGAAATAGGACAAATTGCACAATAACTCTTGGGGTCCAGAGTACGCTGATACCCCATATGTGGGGATAAACTACTGTTTGGACGCATGGCAGAGCTCATAAGTGAAGGAGCACCGTTTGACTTTTTCAACGCAGAATTGGCTGGAATTGAGATCAGACGCCATGTCACATTTGGAGAGCCCCTGATGTGCCTAAACAGCGGAAACCCCCCAATTCTAACTCCAACCCTAACCCCAACACACCCCTAACCCTAGTCCCAACCCTAACCACAAACCTAACCCTAACACACCCCTAATCCCAACCCTAACCCTAATCCTAACTTTAGTGCCAACCTTAACCCTAACTTTAGCCGCAACCCTAACCCTAACCCTAATGGGAAAATGGAAATAAATACATTTTTTTAATTTTATTATTTTTCCCTAACTAAGGGGGTGATAAAGGGGGGTTTGATTTACTATTTATAGCGGGTTTTTATGATTGGCAGCTGTCACGCTAAAAGACGCTTTTTATTGCAAAAAGTAGTTTTTTGCATCACCACATCTTGAGAGCTATAATTTTTGCATATTTTGGCCCACAGAGTCATGTGAGGTCTTATTTTTTGCGGTACGAGTTGACGTTTTTATTTGTACCATTTTTGAGCAGGTGACATTTTTTGATCGCTTTTTATTTCGATTTTTGGGAGGTTAGAATGAACAAAAATCAGCAATTCATGAATTTCTTTTGGGGGAGGCGTTTTTATTGTTCCGCGTGTGGTAAAATTGATAAGCAGTTTTATTCTTCGGGTCAGTACGATTATGGCGATACCTCATTTATATCATTTTTTTATGTTTTGGCGCTTTTATAGAATAAAAACAATTTTATATAAAAAATAATTATTTTTGCATCGCTTTATTCTGCGAGCTATAACTTTTTTATTTTTTCGCTGATGATGCTGTATGGTGGCTTGTTTTTTGCGGGACAAGATGACGTTTTCAGCGGTACCATGTTTATTTATATCGGTCTTTTTGATCGCGCGTTATTCCACTTTTTGTTGGCGGTATGATGATAAAGCATTGATTTTTTGCTTTGTTTTTTTTTTTTTTTTTTTAAGGGGTTCACTAAAGGGGTTAACTAGTGGGACAGTTTTATAGGGGGGGTCGTTACGGACGCGGCGATATCAAATATGTGTACTTTTATTGTTTTGTTTTTTTTATTTACAGGAAGAAATGAATTTATTGGGGAATATTTTTTTTTTTTTTATTTATTTTGGATTTTTTTTTATAACATGTTTATTTTTATTTTTTTAACTTTTTTACTTTGTCCCAGGGTGGGACATCACTGTATTTTATCAAATCGCCGGTGTGACAGTGTGCACAGCACACTGTCACACCAGCGATCGCTCAGGCAGTGCAGGAGGCTTCTCAGTGCCTGCTCTCAGCAGGCACTGAGGAAGCCGCCTCCCTCCAGGACCCCGGCGCCATCTTGGATCCGGGTCCTGGGAGGGAGGAAGCCCTCAGAACAGCGCGATCACATCGCGCTGGTCTGAGGGTCTCAGGGGGGCGCGCAGGGAGCCCCCCCCTGCGCGTTCCTCCCCTGTGCCCCCAGTACACCGCGATCATGTTTGATCGCGGTGTGCTAGGGGTTAATGTGCCGGGAGCGGTCCGCTCCCCTCAGGAGCGCAGCTGATCGCCTATGACGTACTATCCCGTCCATGGGCAGAATGGCACGGGTTTTATGGGTGGGATAGTACGTCTAATGTCAGAGAGGGGTTAATAATTGATAATTGTATAATTGACAGCTCTCAATTATTTACCTGGCTTAAAGTCACCTTTCAATTGCAAGGTGGCTTTCACCCCTTATTAACCCATTCGCCACCGCTACAGGGCAATGGGAATAGACGGGCAAAGTGCCAGAAAGGGCTAATCTAATTATAGATTTGCCTTTTCTGGGGTGTCTGGGGGCAGATGTTAGTAGCCAGGGGGGGCACAAAAAAAATGTACCCTCCCTAGGCTATTATTATCTGCCCCCACTCGCTTGCTTTGTCTGTCTGGTGGAGAAAATACAGCGGGAGCCCACGCATTTTTTTTTTTAACGAATTTACACCTTTAATTAACCCCTACATGTCTGAAATTTTGCACACATACACTTATGTAATTGTAAGTTAAAACCATATATCAAAATACATGAAATGACATGGTTAACTGTGTGTAAACAATGTATCATTTCATGTCGGGTTCTGTGATTTCACAAAAGCCGGCAATTGAATTAGCGGCTATTACAGTATGTAGAAGTGTATGAACTATAAATATATATATATATATATATATATATATATATATATATGTATTCTATGTGTGTATATGTATTGTTTCTATTCTTTATTAAAGCGGTCAGTGTGATTTTACAGTATAGCCGGGGATGAATTAGCGGCTATTATACTATGTAGAAGTGTATGACCTATATATATATATATATATATATATATATATATATATATATATATATATATATATAATATATATATATATATTATTTGCTTTTTGTGTACTTTTTTTTGACAATGTGATTGTTACATGACTTTTTACATAGAGATAATTGCTCTATGTAAAACTTCATGTTAAAATCGCATTGCATACAGATGGAAAACTGATGGAAAACGCATGGTGCGATTTAAAATCACATGCAAATCGCATGACATTTTACTAGAATCGTACCGTTTTATCCGTCCAGAAAACGGACCGATTTTTTTCCCACTAGTGGGTATGAGCCCTAAGGATGAGATTACATCAGACAGCCTGTGTTCACATTGTAAGAATGAATTTCCCACTATTAGAAGATCATCCAGGTACGGGATTACCAGGGTGTCTTTTATTCGGAAATATGACATCACCTCCAGCATCAGTTTGGTGAAGACGCGGGGTGCCATAGATAGCCCGAAAGGCATTGCCGCAAACTGAAGATGACAGATCTGTCCTTCTAATGTGACTGCCACTCGGAGAAAGCGTTGATGCGAGATATGTATCGGCAGATGGTAATACGCATTCTTGAGATCCACGACCGCCATGTAGCATCTGGGAAATAAAAGTTTTATGGCTGACCGTATAGATTCCATTTTGAAGGTTCGGGACTTCAAAAAGGTATTCAGCTTTTTTAAATTAACTATGGTCCTAAATGAACCATCTGGCTTGGTTACCAGAAATAAGGGAGAGTAAAAGCCTTTTCCTTTTTGATCTACTAGAACCTCCACTAGTACTTTCTTGGATAACAGGCCTTTGATTTCTAATTCTAACGCCTCTTGCTGAGTCTGGGACTTCAGAGAAGTCAATAGGAAGGAGTCCAGAGGGTTGTGGACAAATTCTAATGTTAGGCCTGATCTTACGATGTTAATGGCCCAGGAGTTGGTGTACAGTCATGGCCAAAAGTTTTGAGAATGACACAAATATTAATTTTTACAAAGTCTACTGCTTCACTTTTTCTAATGGCAATTTGCATATACTCCAGAATGTTATAAAGAGTGATCAACTTAACAGCAATTACTTGCAAAGTCAATATTTGGCTAGAAAATGAACTTTATCCCCCAAAACACATTTCAACATCATTGCAGCCCTGCCTTAAAAGGACCATCTAACCTCTTTTCAGTGATTGCTCCATTAACACAGGTGTGGGTGTTGATGAGGACATGACTGGAGATCAATCTGTCATGATTAAGTAAGAATGACACCACTGGACACTTTAAAAGGAGGCTGGTGCTTGGCATCATTGTTTCTCTTCTGTTAACCATGGTTATCTCTAAAGAAACACATGCGGTCATCATTGCAATGCACAAAAATGGCCTAACAGGGAAGAGTATCGCAGCTAGAAAGATTGCACCTCAGTCAACAATCTATCGCATCATCAAGAACTTCAAGGAGAGAGGTTCCATTGTTGCCAAAAAGGCTTCAGGGCGCCAAAGAAAGACCAGCAAGCACCAGGACCGTCTCTTAAAAGTGTTTCAGCTGCTGGATCAGGCTACCAGCAGTGCAGAGCTTGCTCAGGAATGGCAGCAGGCAGGTGTGAGTGCATCTGCATGCACTGTGAGGCGGAGACTCTTGGAGCAAGGCCTGGTCTCAAGGAGGGCAGCAAAGAAGCCACTTCTCTCCAGAAAAAACATCATGGACAGACTGATATTCTGCAAAAGGTACAGGCAGTGGACTGCTGAGGACTGGGGTAAAGTTATTTTCTCTGATGAATCCCCTTTTCGATTGTTTGGGACATCAGGAAACTGCCTCATTCGGAGAAGACAAGGTGAGCGCTACCACCAGTCTTGTCTCATGCCAACTGTTAAGCATCCTGAAACCATTCATGTGTGGGGTTGCTTCTCAGCCAAGGGAATCGGCTCTCTCACAGTCTTGCCTAAAAACACAGCCATGAATAAAGAATGGTACCAGAATGTCCTCCAAGAGCAACTTCTCCCAACCCTCCAAGAGCAGTTTGGTGATCAACAATGCCTTTTTCCAGCATGATGGAGCACCTTGCCATAAAGCAAAGGTGATAACTAAATGGCTCAGGGAACAAAACATAGAGATTTTGGGTCCATGGCCTGGAAACTCCCCAGATCTTAATCCCATTGAGAACTTGTGGTCAATCATCAAGAGACGGGTGGACAAACAAAAACCTAAAAATTCTGACAAAATGAAAGCATTGATTGTGCAAAATGGACTGCTATCAGTCAGGATTTGGTCCAGAAGTTGATTGAGAGCATGCCAGGGAGAATTGCAGAGGTCCTGAAGAAGAAGGGTCAACACTGCAAATATTGACTTGCTGCATTAACTCATTCTAACTGTCAATATAAGCTTTTGTTACTCATATGTTTGCAATTATTATATTTCTGTCTGTGATAAAAACATCTGTCAAACACACATAAAAACCAGAGGGCAGCAGATCATGTGAAAATATAATATTTGTGTCATTCTCAAAACTTTTGGCCATGACTGTAATCTCTTCCCATTGATAGCAGAAGTGTAATAGTCTGCCACCCACCGGTAGGTTGGAGCTACCGGAATTTATCTCCCGACTTGAAGGGACGTCTACCGAACAGGTTTCCCTTTTGCTTGAAATCCTTGTTATTCCAGGAGTTCTGAGTTTTATAGTCCTTTTTCTGCCAAATGATGGCTTCCTAAATGCTTTCCTGTAGGCTGGAACATATGGATTAGGGAAGCCTTTCTTTCTTTCACCTGTTTTGGTTAGGATGTCATCTAATACTGCGCCAAACAGGTACTCACCCTGACAGGGCATAGCGCAGAGTTTAGATTTGGTTTGTGCGTCCCCCTTCCAACCATAACGCCCTTCAGGCAGCATTGGTTAGTCCCGCCGTTCTTGCTGCTAGGCGGAGAGAGTCTACTGAGGCGTCTGATAAGAAGGCTGCTGCGATTCTGATTAGAGGGATGGAAGAACGTAATTTGTCTCTGGAGAGGCCATTTTTTATATTCTCCAGCTTGTCTAACCATACTAACATGGATCTGCCAGTACACGTGGCCGATATTGCGGGTTTGGATGCCCCTGTACACGACTCCCAGGACCTTTTAAGAAGTGCATCTGCCTTCCGATCTAGGGGGTCTGATAGAATTCCAGTATCCTCTACTGGTAAGGAGGACCGGCGGGAAGTTGAGGCAACAGCTGCATCTACTTTGGGCGCTTTTGCCCAGGAGGCCAGATCTTCATCATTGAAGGGATACCGCCGTTTAGATGCTGCCGGCATAAAGCCTCTCTGCCCTTGCTTTTCCCACTCCTTTTTCACCAACTCCTTTATGGTCGAGTTTATTGGAAATTCTTGCCCTTTTCGCTGGGAGAGACCCGCAAACATAATTTCTTGGGGAGTTTTGGGGTCTTTTGTCTCTGATAACCCCATAGTGTTCTGCACCGACTTGATCAAATTATTAATACCGTCGGTTGGAAAACAGGTGTGTTCCTCTTCCTCCGAGAAAAATGATTCACGTGAAGCCTCCGAATTGAGTTCTCCGCTAGCCGCGGAGGATCCAACCCTGGGTGGGGTGATCTTTCTAAAGGACTTGCTTCCCGTGATACTACTAGCTCCCCCTAGGGCTTGTAGCTCCTCTCTAATCATTAAGTGGATGTCTTCAGCTCTCACTGAACTTTCCTCCTGAAGTGTATGGCCAATATAAGTTTGACACAATCTTTTGGGATAAGTGTCTGGGAGGGGCTGGGAGCATAGGGCACATTCCTTGTGTTTGGATTTTTCCACTTTTTTGGCCTAAGGACACACAGAAAAAGAGAGGGGGGGCCATCAGCTTGACAGGTGTGATCAATAACACTCACCCGGTGAAGCTTTTCGTCAGCACGGTACCGGCTTTGGGGATGAAGGGTCCGGCTGCGGTGTGGAGCGAGTTGATTTTCCTCCAGTCCTGTTCGTGGAACCACTCTGCTTGGAGTGTCCACTTCCACTTTTCCTGCTGCTGCTGCGATGTGGCACCACCAGCTCCTCAGGTGGGAGCGAAACAGGGTCACTTGGGGATGACAGTGCTGCGCACCGGTATGCAGTATGGCCGGTGCTTTTATGCAGCTTCCCCATTTCCCTTTTTTTATTTTTTTCCTCTGAGCGCCGACCCGGAAGTGAAGGTTTCGCTCCTCACTGCGCCTGCGCGGCTGCTCTACCCCCGCAGCGCTCCTCTATGGTATCCCCGGAAGTCCAATTACCACTTCCGGGGCCCGCTCTGGTGCCTGACCACACGCGCCGGCACTGCGCTTCCGGCCGCGCGTATTCTCCGGAAAATCTCTGGTCCCGCCCCTACAAGCACCGGAGAGAGAGAGGTGGTGGGACCCTCCATCCAGGCTTGGAAAACATCAAGGCTCCCAGCTCCTTAATCAAGTAGGGCTGCCGCGGCGCTGTGCTCCTCACGCGATTGGGATCTGTCTCCCCTGTCACTACGTCCAGGGCATCTCCGGTGTCCTCTCAGCTGAGGGGGAAGCTACCCCCGACGCTGCCTCCGGTGCTGGAGCCCCTGCCACTCCAAAAGAAGCCGCACAGGCGGCAATCCAGCCCAGGGATCCTCTTCTCACAATAGGTTCCTCTCCTAGGAACAGGAAACAACTGAGGAGCGAGGGGGGCTGCCCCTTTTATCTTTCTGTAGGTTTCCTGTTCCTAGGGGCAGATCCCCTTTCTCAGTGGGTGCTGTCGTGGCGAAGAGAAAAAAGTAAATTTTACAGACCTTCCTGAACTGGATTATACCTTCATGACTTGCTTTTTCCTGCTACACTGCAGTTTCCGTGCTTGGATTCTGGGACCAACTGATAGGTGAGCTGACTTTTTTTCTATACTTTTTCTTAACATGCAGTACTGGCTTCATCAACAAGTTTCTATAGTCTGGTGTCTTTTTTTTTTTTTTTTTTTCTTTATTGCCCCGATATGCTTCACTGGTAAATTTTCATGCCTATCCTTCATAAAACAAGCTCTACACACTGGTGAGTGTGGATTCAACAACACAGGATCGGTGGACAGTGGGAACGCAACTTTGTATAGCCCCCCTAGGGATACCATTTCTTGCATCTCCTGTACTAAAAACAAGCCTGTCTGATATCAGGTTTGGCCGATAAGAGTAAAGCCCCCGTCACACACAGCGATCTCGCTGCTGAGTCACTAGTTTGGTGACGCAACAGCGATCTCCCCAGCGATATCGCTGTGTGTGACATTCACCGACGATCAGCCCCCCTGCTGGGTATCGCTGATCGTCGTTTAATGTCCTGGACATTTTTTTGATCATTGGTCTCCCGCTGGCCAGCGCGCATCGCTGCGTGTGGCAGGCAGGAGACCAGCTAGTAACCAAGGTACACATCGGGTTTCCAGGCGCCAGACGGTGCCTGGAAACCCGATGTGTACGTTGAATACCAGCGCGCTGCTGCAGGGGAGCTGGTAACCAAGGTACACATCGGGTTACCAGGTGCTGCGCAGCGCCTGGAAACCCAATGTGTACCTTGGTTACCAGCTCCCTGCACCAGTGGGCTGGTATCCAACGTACACTGCGGGTAACTAAGCGACGTTACCCGCAGTGTCGCTGTCCTGATCGCTGCCTGTTTGGCAGCTCACCAGCGATCATGTAGCGACACACCAGCGATCCTGACAAGTTCATATCGTTATCAGGATCACTGGTGTGTCGCTGTGTGTGACGGGGCCCTTAAGGCCACCGCCTTTCAGGCCTTAGCTACAACATTCTGTAATGCTGTAAATAAGCCCCCGGTCCGACCTGAAAGATAAGAAAAATAAGTTTTATTTACTCACACGGGGGGGGGGGTGTGGGAGCGGTCCGGTCCGATGGGCATCGCAGGGCTGGGTCCGGCCCCTCCCATCTTCTAGCGATGCTGCCCTCCTGCTTGCTTCATGGCTCCCCGGCATCATGCTCCTGCACAGGCGTACTTATCGGCCCTGTTGAGGGCAGAGCAAAGTCCTGCAGTGCGCAAGCATGGGGAAAGTTCAGAGAGGCCCTGCAGTACTTTGCTCTGCTCCCAATAGGGTAGATAA